>CM068369.1:216384958-217584958 GCA_034769895.1 Magicicada septendecula | reverse complement strand
CAAAATCATCTGCTTGACATAGCCTAATAGAAAAAACGCTGTTAATGTTGTTCGGTGGATTTATTGCTCTGTCCTGTATGTTTTGTTCCGTGAAATACACTCTTTGTCCGTTTTCAAGATGGACAGCAAGATGAACGACAGTTGGATCCCTCTCGTGGATTGGAAATCCTAAAATACACCACACAGCTTCATTGCTGCTGATATATCTGCCGATTTGATATTGAGAGATTTCATCTAAATTACTTCTTGTTGAAACTCCAAACACGGCCATATCGCTGCCTTTGTTGACGTATTTACAAATGTATTTTATGGATTTCACAGAATTGCAATACTCAACGTTGATATGTGCTTTGAAAGTTTTCGATAAAAGTGGTGAATATGGAACAACCCAACGGTTATCGACTTCAATGTCATTTCCTCTCACTTTCAAAGCAATTGCTTTTCCATTGTCTTCTGTACTTCTTCGTCGATATAGTGGGTAACCATCATTGCCAGTAATTGTGTCTTTTAACAACTCTCGAGGATACCGTTTAGAGCATTTTCCATCGATCATACACGGTGAATTTGTATTTATTGCTCCACATGGTCCGTGTATCATGTTCTTGGTCACAACTTCAAACAACTCATTATCAATTGTGGGATCTGGTATTTCGGCAGATATTACTTTACCGATTTCATTTGGCATTATCTACACAGTAAGCCATATTAGAATGTGCGCATGTGGCAATCCTCTTTTTTGCCACTCCACAAAGTACATCCAACATTGTGTTTCTCCGAAAACGTATAGTGAAGTGATGAAATCAATTAATGTCTTTAGCTTTTGTTTGAAAACGCGTGCTGTTATGTCGTGGCGATCAGTAGGAGTTTGTCCTGGAAGTAGTAACTCTTTTATTTCATCCCATGCTGGATTACATGTAAATGTAATGAAAAGATCAGGACGACCATATTTCCGCACATACGTAAAAGCGTCCTGCGCATATTCGTGCATATGTCGCGGACTACCAGTATGTGGCAGGCAATATGGTGATCTTTCCTATGTTGCTTATATCACCATCATTACTTATCGCGTCTCTCAAATGTATATATTCTTCTGATCTCAGTTTCTTTTGATTGAGCCTAATGAATAGTAGTCGTTCCGACTCTATTTTCGCGTACATATCGACGATGTACTGATGGAAGAGCTGACGGCATTTCAGAATATGGTTGTCTTTATTTTCACGTACCATAATCCGATAGGAATAATAATTCATTGAACTAACTTTTTAGCCTGTGTGTTCACCTGTGACTGTGTTTATCATTTTTATGTTGAAATGATAACCATCTTGACCGTCTGGAAACATAATTGGATATTGCAATGGATCGTAGCATCTATGAGTGTCAGCAATTCTTTGTAGTTGCTCATTTCTGCGCTGCAAAACGATATCGCGAGGATGAAATTCTTCTCCAACCATGACAATTGGTACCTCATCAATTGTTGGCGCGTTATATCGTGTGACATATCACTGGCTGGTGTTTGATCAGCACGAATAACAATTCTATAGCTGTCTGATGGCATGAGATCAATCGCATTTTTGAACATCCGAATTAAATTTTTGTTGTCATGTAACATTTTTTGCAACGACTCAACAATATGCCTTCTGATTCCAGTAGAGATTTGGCAGCGTGCATTCAATTGGTCATTTCCATCTCCGACGAAGTAGATTTGGAGAAATTTATGGTTATTGCTGGGAAAAGGAAGCAAAGAGCCAGCTCTGTGGTAAATTTGTTCCTGAATTTTAAATGTCGGCATAAAATGCTCCGCTATAACGTTAGCGCCGAATGAAGTCATCTGAAAACAGGAATTGTAACTTCTGATGTTTTTGAGGAAATGTTTTGAATCATCAGTAATTCCAACAAACTTTTCAGCAGTTCTTTTGGCTGCTGAAGTTCAGGTAGCTTCACTTTTCCGCTCGCGCAGCACATTCCCGGGGTTTCTCCTTTAAATTTCATTGCTGTGCAGTGCGGACAAACTTTGTCCATTTTTCCGATTTGAACGAATTTACATGAGGTATTGTATTGAATATCCGGTTCGTATGAAAAAGCAATTCGGTGATATGAAGCTCGATCATTCAGATATTGCAAATGCATACGTCTCCGCTGTTAATATAATTGTTCTTGGCGTTGTTGAGACGATTGTGCTGCTCTTCTTCTTCTCGATTCAACTCGTAAGACTTCAAGTCTTTCTTCCCGCTGATCTGCCGATTCTTCTGCTCGCCTTTGAGAAGTTCTGACTCTAACACGTTCATTATCGTCTAAACGTTCTTGATCAGTGCGGTTTGATCTCCTTTGACGTTCTGTGATTGCGTGTCGAGAACGGCGGCCTATATTCGAACGTGGGCGAGGCATTACATATGATTAATGAATGTGTTACTATGACTTAAGACTAAAGGCTGCCCTAATATGACTAAGACTCTTTAATTATGACTTAAGGATATGAAGCTCGATCATTCAGATATTGCAACTGTATACGTCTTAGCTGTTGATCTAATTGTTCTTGGCGTTGTTGAGACGATTGTGCTGCTCTTCTTCTTCTCGATTCAACACGTACTATGGCTGGCGAAAACACAGACGACGATCAACTGGAAAAAAAACGAAAGAAATTAATTGAATTGAATGCAACAATCAAAATCAAAGTAACTCACATTTTGATTTTCGAAAACATATAATTAAATCATTTCCAAAACAAGACAAATGAATTGAATTGAATACAACATTCAGTATAAAATTAACTAACATTTCGTTTTTCGAAAACAGATAATCAAATCACTTCCCAGATAATCAAATCACTTCCAACGATTGATTATGCACATCAATGTGAACGAAAACAACAACTTTTCTCTTCTTCTTCAACTCGTAAAACGCGTACTATGGCCCGCGAAAACACAGACGACGATCAACTGGAAAGAAACGAAAGAAATGAATTTGATTTTCGAAAACACGCGCGTATTCGAATGCAACGTTGTGTCAAAATTTCATTTTACTATAAAAACACGCGCGTATTCGAATGCAAAGTTGTGTCAAAACTTTGAGTCAATCGACCGACTACTTTTCGAGTTTTGCGAGCACAAACATACGCAGGCTGAATTTTTATATATAAAGATAAAGATAAAAGAGTAGCTGTAGATCTTTAAACACCTACACTCTTCTTTGTAGTGTTATGAAACTGCAGACAGCCCAAATATTTAATTGTGTGTTTGTGTGTGTTCGTACGAGAGAGAGAGAGAGAGAGAGAGAGAGAGAGAGAGAGAGAGAGAGAGAGAGAGAGAGAGAGAGAGAGAGAGAGAGAGAGAGTGATGGAGGGAGAGAGAAAATGTGTTATTAGGTATAGTCCAAATAAATTTTCAAGGTCATTTTATAAGGGTTAATAATAATAACTATTAATATATACTAATAATAATATAATACATAGTAATAGTAATAGTAATACATATTATACTATTTTATTTGTAATATATATTAATATTTATAATATTACTTTCATAAAAGTTTATGTATATAGACTACATATATAATTTTTGAAATATAATTTTACAGTGTGTCAACAGAACGTTTAACAGTCATCGTTAAGATATATAAAAATTACGTCTTGGTTAGATTTTATAATTGTGTTTTTACAGATGCTGATAATAAATACATAAATTTATACACCCTTCAAACCCTTCGAATTCAAGTGAAACGAGGTCAACAGCATTAAAATACTCCACCTTAATCATACTGAGTTTTTAAAATATTTTTGAAATAATAATATGGATACAAAAAACTGTATTTAATTTAGAGTTAATGTGTTTACTTATATAGATTCTTTGTATATTGAGGTTACTAATTGATCTCTTTTGATAAACACTCTCGTCTCACGTTCTCCAGTTGAGAATCGCTGCTGTGAAATATATAAGTATTATATATCAGTTTCTACGCTAAGTGTACAAACATGTCTACATACGAAAATTGAAAGTATATGCATATGAAGCAGATCAGAATAATATATAATAAAATTAATGGCTGTGACAAATATTACACAGAAAATTAAAAAAAAGTAATCATATAAATAGGTAAGGCTGTAAGTCTTAAACTTAGAAGAGAAATGCAATAAAATAATAAGCAGTATCAATAACAAAAGTTGAATAAAACAGCAACAAATTTCCATAAACCATAGAAAAAGCGGAGTTAAAAAATACAAAGTAAATATAAGATGGAAGCCCTAATATTTAACAAAAATCACAAATACATCGACGAATTCAACAAATCAGGAATATATAAAATAAAATGGAATTATTATAAATAATATGTTACAATGTAGACAAAAAACGTTTTTACAAATTATTTAACTCATATTTGTTCTTGGAAAAACTAACAAAAGGGAGGATGTAATGTCACTAAAAACTTTTGAATAATGGACAAAGTATAAACAATGTAGACACTAATTTGTAAAATTTTGAAACGTTCAGTGAAAATACATCAATGTCTGTATGAGGGCACATGCAAATATTTAAGGAGGGAGCAAAGATAAATCAAAACTAGAATGAACAAGTCAATTCCGACTCAAACATTACGTATAATAACATAATTTTACCAACGAGAGTGCAAAAGTGTCCAATAAATTTGAATGATCGGCAATACTGCTACAAAAAGGAACATACCATCCGCCATCTTTATTCTCAATTACTCTTTATATTGCACTAAAATAGTTAACCAATAATAGTTAATGCATAGTTAACTAAAAATGATCATAATATTTTGATTTTGAATGAATTTTGTGTGTACATATAATACATTCGTTTAGTAGTTAACGCTTTTATGTTAACAAATTCACCATTAGCATATAATTATATTCATACCGATAATGCCTAAGTTACTGAACGCAAAATTACTACAGCTACTGTTTTATATATACATAAGAGTGGAATTAAAATTTTACATACTTTGCAAAAATTTGGATAAAATATGGTGTACAGCACTGCGATTTTGATAACTAAAGCTACAACTGCGACTCCAATTTCTGCAATAGTTTTAGTATTTAGTGGAAACATAGAGAAATGATTAGCAAAATCTAAAATATATCTACATTTATATCTTTGTCTAAAATATAGCAATACATTCGTATTTTAAAATTATGTATATGTCTACATTGGCTATAGGCCTATAGTACAATTTACTGTAAGTTTAGGCTACTATTATTATTTGTATCAAAGAAATCTGTGTAATTTTAATTATACAGAAACATGTTCGAATTATTCCCTATGCTCAATCCAATGTCTGACAACTTTTAAATTACAAGTAATAAAGCCAATACAAAAAAATGTAATAGTAGGTCTAATTTATAGCATATGTACTGAGGTATGCTTAGAGAACTTCGTGTACTTTTAATGATATGTTTGATTGAAAAATACAACTATTAAAATAACGTACCTTTATGACGCCTGAAGGTCAGAAGGAAGTTAACTAAAACTCCAAATTTTATTAAGGTTGACGTACATCTACTAAAAATTTCTGCAGTAAAGAGAAAATTATTAGCAACATAAAATGATATTAATTGTTACGAACTAGAGTTAACATTACTTATTACTTCCATATTCCTTAAGGAATGGAAGTATGGTGATGGCAAAAAAAATCGTGTTCGAGATTATTGCAGATTCTGATTCTTCTACACTCAAAACATGAAAAAAGTCGTTTTCCGAAAAGTGTCTGTGTGTGCGTGTCTGTGTGTCTGTGTGTGTGTGTGTCTGTGTGTGTCTGTAGATCTTTTTTTTTATGGCAAACGATAACTGCCGCAAATTCAAACAGAATCAAATAATTTTTTGCATACAGCCCTGATTTGTAGAGTACTCACGACCTATTGTTTTTGGTGAAGATCGGTTGAGGGAAAGGGGTAGTTTACCAGCAACGGTTTTTTTTTTATCAAGGGAAATTTTATTTGGCAAACGATAACAGCCGCAAATTCAAACAGAATCAAATAATGTTTCGCATACAGCTCTGAATTGTAGAGTTCTCAAGACCTATTGTTTTTGGTGAAGATCGGTTAAGGAAAAGGGGTAGTTTACCTGTAACGTTTTATGTTTTAACAAGGGTATTTCCTATGGCAAACGATAACAGCCGCAAATTCAAACAGAATCAAAAGATTATTTGCATACAGCTCTAAATTGTAGAGTTCTCAAGACCTATTGTTTTTGGTGAAGATCGGTTAAGGAAAAGGGGTAGTTTACCAGTAACGTTTTATGTTTTAACAAGGGTATTTCCTATGGCAAACGATAACAGCCGCAAATTCAAACAGAATCAAAAGATTATTTGCATACAGCCCTAAATTGTAGAGTTCTCAAGACCTATTGTTTTTGGTAAAGATCGGTTAAGGGGAATGGGTAGTTTACCTGCAACGTTTTTTTATCAAGCGTATTACTTCCATATTCCTTAAGGAATGGAAGTATGGTGATGGCAAAAAAAATCGTGTTCGAGATTATTGCAGATTCTGATTCTACTACACTCAAAACATGAAAAAAAGTCGTTTTCCGAAAAGTGTCTGTGTGGGTGTCTGTCTGTGTGTCTGTCTGTCTATGTGTGTGTCTGTAGATTTTTTTTTATGGCAAACGATAACAGCCGCAAATTCGAACAGAATCAAATACGTTTTAGCATACAGTCCTAATTTGTAGAGTACTCGCGACCTGTTGTTTTTGGTGAAGATCGGTTGAGGGAAAGGGGTAGTTTACCTGCAACGGTTTTTTTTTATCAAGGGTAATTTTGTTTGTTTGGCAAACGATAACAGCCGCAAATTCAAACAGAATCAAATAATGTTTCGCATACAGCCCTGAATTGTAGAGTTCTCACGATCTGTTGATTTTGGTAAAGATCGGTTAAGGGGAAGGGGTAGTTTACCGGTACCGTTTTATGTTTTAACTATGGTATTTATTATGGCAAACGATAACAGCCGCAAATTCAAACATAATCAAATAATGTTTTGCATACTGCCCTAAATTGTAGAGTTCTCAAGACCTATTGTTTTTGGTGAAGATCGGTTAAGGAAAAGGGGTAGTTTACCAGTAACGTTTTATGTTTTAACAAGGGTATTTCCTATGGCAAACGATAACAGCCGCAAATTCAAACAGAATCAAAAGATTATTTGCATACAGCCCTAAATTGTAGAGTTCTCAAGACCTATTGTTTTTGGTAAAGATCGGTTAAGGGGAATGGGTAGTTTACCTGCAACGTTTTTTTATCAAGCGTATTACTTCCATATTCCTTAAGGATATATGGAAAAAAATGGTGATGGCAAAAAAAATCGTGTTCGAGATTATTGCAGATTCTGATTCTACTACACTCAAAACATGAAAAAAAGTCGTTTTCCGAAAAGTGTCTGTGTGGGTGTCTGTCTGTGTGTCTGTCTGTCTGTGTGTGTGTCTGTAGATTTTTTTCTATGGCAAACGATAACAGCCGCAAATTCAAACAGAATCAAATACGTTTTAGCATACAGTCCTAATTTGTAGAGTACTCGCGACCTGTTGTTTTTGGTGAAGATCGGTTGAGGGAAAGGGGTAGTTTACCGGCAACGGTTTTTTTTATCAAGGGTAATTTTGTTTGTTTGGCAAACGATAACAGCCGCAAATTCAAACAGAATCAAATAATGTTTCGCATACAGCCCTGAATTGTAGAGTTCTCACGATCTGTTGATTTTGGTAAAGATCGGTTAAGGGGAAGGGGTAGTTTACCGGTACCGTTTTATGTTTTAACTATGGTATTTATTATGGCAAACGATAACAGCCGCAAATTCAAACATAATCAAATAATGTTTTGCATACTGCCCTAAATTGTAGAGTTCTCAAAACCTTTTGTTTTTGGTGAAGATCGGTTAAGGGAAAGGGGTAGTTTACTAACAACGTTTTTTTAACAAGGGTATTTTTAATGGCAAACGATAACAGCCGCAAATTCAAACAGAATCAAATAATTTTCTGCATACAGCCCTAATTTGTAGAGTACTCAAGACCTATTGTTTTTGGTGAAGATCGGTTGAGGGGAAGGGGTAGTTTACCAGCAACGTTTTTTATCAAGCGTATTTTTTTATGAAGGGAAATTTTTTTTTTTGGCATACGATAACAGCCGCAAATTCAAACAGAATCAAATAATGTTTCGCATACAGCTCTGAGTTGTAGAGTTCTAAAGACCTGTTGTTTTTGGTGAAGATCGGTTAAGGGGAAGGGGTAGTTTACCTACAACGTTTTTTTAACAAGGGTATTTTCTATGGCAAACGATAACAGCCGCAAATTCAAACAGAATCAAATAATTTTCTGCATACTTGTAGAGTACTCAAGACCTATTGTTTTTGGTGAAGATCGGTTGAGGGGAAGGGGTAGTTTACCTGCAACATTTTTTATCAAGCGTATTTTTTTCTATGGCAAACGATAACTGCCGCAAATTCAAACAGAATCAAATAATTTTTTGCATACAGCCCTGATTTTTTTTCTATGGTAAACGATAACAGCCGCAAATTCAAACAGAATCAAACAATTTTTTGCATACAGCCCTGATTTGTAGAGTACTCGCGACCTATTGTTTTTGGTGCAGATCGGTTAGGGAAAGGGGTAGTTTACCTGCAACGGTTTTTTTTATCAATGGTAATTTTGTTTGTTTGGCAAACAATAACAGCCGCAAATTCAAACAGAATCAAATAATGTTTCGCATACAGCACTAAATTGTAGAGGCCTCAAGATCAGTTGATTTTGGTAAAGATCGGTTATGGGAAACGGGTAGTTTACCTGCAACGTTTTATGTTTTAACAAGGTTATTTTTTCTATGACGAACGATAACTGCCGTAAATTCAAAGAGAATCAAATAATTGTTTGCATACAGGCCTGCATTGTAGAGCACCCAAGTTCTGTCGTTTTTGGTGAAGATCGGTTAAGGAAAAGGGGTAGCTTACCTGCAACGGTTTTTTATCAAGGGTAATTTTTTTCCATAGTAAACGATAACAGCCGCAAATTCAAACAGAATCAAATGATGTTTTGCATACATCCCTGTATTGTAAAGTTCCCAATACCTATTGGTGTTGGTGAAGATCGGTTAAGGGAAAGGGGTAGTTTACCTGCAACGTTTTATGTTTTAAAAGGGTATTTTCTATGGCAAACGATAACTGCCGTAAATTCAAACAGAATCAACTAGGTTTTTGCAAACCTTTTTGAACTAAAGAGAACTCAAGGTCTGTTGATTTTCTTGAAGATCGGTTACGGGAAGGGGTAGTTTATCAACAACGTTTTATGTTTTAAAAAGGGTAATTTTTTTTATTACGAACGATAACTGCCGAAAATTCAATGAGAATCAAATACTTTTTTGCAACCTTTCCTGTGTTGCAGAGAGCTCAAGGTCTATTGATTTTGGTGAAGATCAGTTAAGGGAAAGGGGTAGTTTACCAGCAACATTTTATGATTTAACAAGAGTAAAATACTCAATTTTTATAAATAAAGTATCCTGATAAGAAGCTCATAGTAATCCACTGTAGAAACGTAGATGAAATATCTATAAATGAAGAGGTTAGGTGAACGGGGTGGGGGTAATTTTCTATTATTAAAAATTATAGTTGAAGGTGGAGGGGAGAATTTTTTATATGTGTACTACTTTATCGGCAACAATGAAGTAGTTTTTTGTTAATATTGCTTCCCGGGCTCTTTAGCCGTAGTCCAATGTTTTATGCAAAACCAGACTTTTCGGCAGTGCCATCGACTGCCATCATCGGTGAAAATCGAGTGCGAAAACGTGAGGTGGTATACGTTAGTGACCACAGTACTGTGGTTAAGGCTGAAGCAGTAAGTAGAAAGAAGTAGTGTCTATGGTAATATTTCATTTCGAAAATGATTTTAAATATAAATCTTAGAATATGGAAGTCATGTATGGTTCTCCATACCGATATTTTTCTATGGCAAACGATAACAGCCGCAAATTCAAACAGAATCAAATAATTTTTTGCATACGTCCCTGAATTGTAGAGGTCTCAAGGACTTTTGATTTTGGTGAAGATCGGTTAAGGGGAAGGTGTAGTTTACCTGCAACCTTTTACGTTTTAACAAGAGTAAAGTACTTGAAAATTCATTTAAACTTTTTCAAACAATGGTAATTGTTAAAAATAAAATAATTTTGTTGCCAGGCAATAAAATTATAGTTTTTTCATTTATGTATTTTTTTCTCAGTTATGTACTGTTTACGTTTCCATTTTATTATTATGACTACCGCAATGAAAAGGCAGGGAAGACACACACACACACACACACACACACACACACACACACACACACACACACACACACACACACACACACACACACACACACACACACAGTTCGCGTTATTTTTGGCCTCATTCATGTTTATTTTCTTACATTTGCACGGTTTTTAAATGGAAAGTGCCGAACCCATACCAACATAACGCATGCAAACCGAAAAAGTGTCCAGCGTGGATAGCGATTTCCTTCCTGTGGATCGCTGGGCAGTGTAACTGCACGTGTTTACAGAGAAACGATTCATAGACAGACTTTTCGTCTTTAGGGAATATTTAGGTAATATTTCATTTCGAAAATGATTTTAAATATAAATCTTAGAATATGGAAGTCATGTATGGTTCTCCATACCGATATTTTATTTCAGATGCGCGACCAGTATTTCCTTTTAGGTAACTGTTCTGATTGTTTCTGGGTGTCGGGTAAAATTTTCTAATGAACAACAAACATTACAAAAACAGAAATCGTTATTTGCAGCTTGTTTTGTTACAATCAAGGATGTAAGTGTTGAAACATAAGAGTTACGTTAATTGATATCTCAAATACAATAAAGTTATGAAAGAACAAATATAGTATAGTAGAAAATAAATAAAATGAACGAAAAATAAAATGAACCGGAAAACCAGGATAAATTTTCTACAAACTTCTGCAGACGCAGATATTGGTAAATATTTTGTAGGAATTTTTAAAACTTTATTAATGAATACGTGTCTGCAAATGCTTACAGAAAATGGAATTAAATGTGTGTACTTGTTTGGCCTGTAAACTGAAACTCGTTTGATTTTAGCCCTGCGTCATGCATTCAATAATAATGATAATATTTTTAGAATGCACTGTTTGATACAAGGAAATCTGGAATTTTCAGCAACAGTGTTCAACGCCTGTTATTTTTTAATGAATAAGAGTTTTATAAAATGAGAACTGCAGGTATGTCCTCAGTAACAAAGTTTTCATAATCGCGCTGTTTCTGTGTGGGCGGGTGGGGGGATTACGTAGCCCGTAAATGTAATTGAAGTTGGCACACAAAGTTCCACCGGTAGAGGCAGTGGATTCCGAACATAGCGTTTGGTCTTGTGTTTTTATCTGTACGGAATAATAGACACGTTTTAAGACTTTTAAATATTCATTTGTTTCTGAAGTGGAAAAATGGATGTAAATGCAAACAATTGATAATTACCGATCGAGAACCGTACAACAGTGGGTAGATTTGTATAATATCGGAAGAGGAAGTAACTTTAAACTGTGGTAGAAACTTTTTAAGTTGCTGTGGAATAAATTAATAAACTAAAAATATTACGTCTTATGGCAAACTGGATAAATTACGGGCTGAATAAATTTTGAGGGCTACGAAGCCTTGCAGTATGTCTTTCTTACTTGCTAAGAAGACAGAACCTCAAAAATTGGGATAAAAATATAAACCATCCCTAAACAACCGAACGACTAGAAGTGTTTACACGTAGAGATTTAAACTCTGAGACGATTATAGTGCACTGCAATTTAGATGTTCAGATAACTAATTGTTTATTTGAACTAATATGACTAAAATTTGCCAGTACTTTATCAATGTTTAAAGTGTTTTTTTATTTGTAGATCTTGGAGGGAGTTTTAACTTCAAAATCCCTCATTCCGGACTCACTCACTCACCTTTATTTACAGTGTTGTCACACATACTAATATAGTTTCAAATTAATAATGTTACATATAACTTGTTGTGCAACCTGAAAAACACCACTGTAACAAACTTTACGATTTCCATAAAACATTCACATTGATCGACTAAGCTGAAAGATGAATTACTTATAAACTAAAACTACTTTGTTTATAGAACTTTAAATTCATTACTACTAATAAGGTAACATTTTAAGTTAAAAGTTCATAGATAATTTAGCACATAAAGGTTACTAAATAATTAGACTACTTATCGGTAAACGAAAAAAAAACAGTATTTTAAAATGAATTTAACTTACCTTCAACTGGTCCTGCTGGGAACAAATAGTTGAAAAGTATTGTTAAAATTGTTACTATAAAACCTAAATTTGGAGATGTCCAAAGTAAAAACTTTCCTGCAAAATTTTTAATATTATCAGTAATATAGAACATGGTATTTCCTGTGAACTAAAACACTTTTATGATTTCAAAGTTAAGTAACTATAATAATAATAATAATAACCATGACGAACATAATCAGCAACGACACTATTATTTATTTTCCTCCACTACATAATATATATTTCAAAAATAACAAACGTATAACAATATTACATTTAATATAGGAAATTTTAAAAAATTAATGCAGAAGCTCAGCAAATTCTTCAGAAAGAGTTTCTCTATTGTGCTTGAATTTGTATAACTTCTGAAGTAGATCGTTCCATCCAATTTCGTTGGCACTGACAGTAAGAAATATAGTAGGCTTACCGAACTGTCTGATCATGGCGAAAAGGTCTTTTTTACAATGAATCCAATAGCACGTTGAGTTTGGAATTGATCGTAGAAAAGCAAGATTGGTTCCAATGTAATTATTAATGTACTGTTCATCTTCTATTTGTTTCCGAGAGATTTTAGTATCTTTACCAACGTGGTTAAACGCAACTGTCAGAGAATTCCGAACTTGCATCCTCATAATTTTCATCGCCATATACAACAGATGGTACGGTGTAACTGCATGACGATCAGATCTTCTCAACTCACTAGAAGCCATCATGAACGGTGTTACTTTGACACCATGTCTGAAGTTACGAAACTGACCCAAATAAATAGCAGGAAAAGAGAGCTCCTCCGCATGTTCATCAAACAACAAACTTTGATGAACATTTTGTTCACCAGGTGCAATACGTAAATACTGTTCTTCATGCCATAATAATGTATGCTGTTCGGCAGTGATACTTTCTTCGACAGGAATATGTTCACTGACATCATCTTGACGAATTTCGTCGTAAATGTGACTATTATTAAAGAATGATTCATCAATTTTAATGTCATACATTGTATATAGTGGAGATGGTATCAAAAATTGTAGCCAAGTCTTAATTGTACGTTTATTAACTATACTATGTAAGTAGCTGGACTTGTGAATTTTTTTACATTTAATATGTAAATTTATACAATGGTCATCATCAATATTTCTTGGAAGAGATTTGACTATATTGTCAACCGAAACGGGCACATTAATTATTTGTCCGTAAATACCGTACTGACCATTCACATGTCTCTATCTTCTGATTTACAGGAAAGGAATACGTGGTGAAATAAGTCTCTCGGAAATTAAATCTAAAGGCGGTAGATAGTAAGGTATTTGTGGAAATTTAAAGCCATTGTATGTTGACATTAATGGAGTGTTATTCTTATTTAAACCTTGAACGCATGTGCTGCAGAATTTAGTATTTTTTTCAGGTATATTAGGTATAATCTTAGTAAAAATTTCCTTATGTTCAGAAGATGGACCTTTTAAATCGTCTTGGAACCACAACCTGTCACACACTGAGCACGGGTGTCCAAATGACTTGTTCAAGAATTTATCTTTAAACTCCTTATGTGCTCTTTTAAATTGATGACAATTGCTATACGGCAAAGATGAACGTAGATCCATATCAACTTGATCAGTAAGAGGATCGTTTATTATCGACTGATCTGGAGAGTTAAAATGTAAGCCACGCGTGTCTAGTTGAGGTAGTTCCTGATCCATTACAATGTCTTGATTTGATAAAACCTCTATATGTGAGGTGTTAGTTGATTGTTGATTATTTCTCCGTGGTCGAAACCGTCGAATGCGCTCCGCTCCTGTTAATGGTACTTTTTTCGTTGTTGTATGACGATTGCAAAGCACAGGAGAATTTTGTTCATGCACCTCAGCTTGCACAATCATAAAATTACGATTATCGTGTGTTACAGTAGACAAAGATGAACCACGTACATTTTGATCAACTTGATCCACAATAGTGGACACCATTGGTGATTTTTAATAATTTAAAATTGTAGTGGTGGTAACTGGCTGAGGTAATGGTCCAGGAATCACTACACACATATCTGGATTTGATAAAACACTTGGAGATCCATTATTGGATGATTGGCTTTGATGTACAATCATTTTATTTTTTTTTCGTAGTCTATAAGCTCGACTGCGTTCCGCTGATGTCATCGGTTGTTTTACTGGCACTGGCACTCCGTGTTGTTGAGCTTCAGCTGCTTTTGCAGCTTTTTTCCGCATTTGATACTTCCGACACATTTCAGCGTTGGTCTTAGCCATCGCAAAAACTAAAATAGAAATAAAATTACTTGTTAGTAATGCTTAAATTTTTGGAATTAGTTTTAAAATTCCATCGAAAAATGTTTAAACATATGTTTATACAATATCTACATATAACTAATTAAATGAAAAATGTATTTATTGTACAGCATATGGATAAATAATTCTTTAATAAAATTATAAAACTTGAAGAAATATACGAGTATATGTATAAATAAGTAAATAAATATATATTTATATATGTATGTATGTATATAGTCAATTAATTAATTTGCAAATATAATGTAATATAAATAAAATTTAATCATGAGACAGAGCCAAATTAAAAGTTACAATTTAATGTATCTTTAGCATTACATACTTACATTCAGATTATTAATATTATTCATTTTTTAATAATTAAAAATTTAGAGTGTACATTAATACCAATAAACCATTAGTGTATATATATGTTGAGTACTGTGCGTTGCATTGAGTATTTTAAATAAGCAATTAGAAGATATAAATAACGCATCTGGATAATAATAATCATTCAGACTGCAATATAAATTGTAATGGAAACACCTGACATTCGTGTTAGGACAGGGAGCAAAGCGGCTGCTCTCTGCATGTGTGTGTGACGACCGGTTCATTCATTGAAAGGCGCCACCCTTTCGATAACGATATAAATTAATTGTACTTAATTAATTTACTTGGCTTGTGTGCATAGTAGCGAAAAACGGAAGACACCAAAATGTGTAAAAATAACACAAACACATAGATAAAAAATAGTGCGAAACGAACAAAAAGTGAAGTGATAAGCAGTTAAAATTTAATAGTAATTAGAGTAATTAAGACAAAGAAAAACGATTTTGTGCATAATGAACGCCTAAAAATTACCGATCGAAGGAATATCGTAAAATGTGTCAAGACTTCGCAATTCACGAAGACGAGCAAATGAAGTTTCATTAGAAAGCGGGATTAAAAGTGACGCGCTCGGCAATTGTGAACAGGCAGAATATTGTCGAGACATGATTTCGGCGCCTTGGGTATAAATACGAGGACGCGCAATCATCGCGCTCTTACTCGTCAGACCATCGTAGCAGCCGGATGCGCTGTCCAAGGACTACAACTATTTTTGGTTCAATCATCAAGACTGCCGGAGGCTATGTCCAACTACAAGAGCGTCTAGAGTTGATCGACAGCCAGAGCAGCCAATGCAGCAAAGTACGAGCAGCTAATGCAGCAGAGCCAGAGCAGCCAATGCAGCAAATTATGAGCAGCTAATGCAGCAGAGTACGAGCAGCCAATGCAGCAGAGCCAGAGCATCCAATGAAGCAGAATACGAGAATCCAGTGACGAGGGACTAGAAGACTCCAAGACTACCCGACTCCAGGACTTCCACGAAAATAAGGGTCATTCATATCCAGGACGAAGAGGACACGCTTCAGATGCACCACACAAATAACAAGGTGACAAATAACCATGTATTCATAAGAAACCGAGACTAAATCAAAAGACTTTAAATATCAAAGAAAAGAGAAAAAGAATAGACAATTAGATTCTAAGATGATTCAAATAACTGTATAATTGTAAATGTGTTGTGTTTGTACATTAAGTACCATAATATGATAAGACTGTTAAACAATAAAAGTTAGCAGCAACTGTAAATTCAAAATCTATAATTATTAATAATAAATGACAACCTCGTTAGAGGAAGTAACTGTAAATAACGCAGACGCAGTTATGAAGAGAATTTAGTAGTTATACAGAAAAAAAAGAATTAGATAATGAAAAGATTAAATAAAATAGTAATTGAGCTAGCTGAGAGCAGTAGAAAAATTAATAATAACGTATTAGATTAAAACATTATATAATATGTTTGTGTGTAAGGTAGTATTAAGAAGTATGCGTAATAAGCACATAAAAACTAGGATAATTAGGAATCGTAAGATAGATAAGAGAATTATTTGTAATATAAAAGTGCAAATTGTACGCAATAAGCAAGTAAAAATAATAATGAGTTTAAAACCGAAAACCAACTAAGAAATTGTTAATAAAAAATTACATGAACTTTAATAAAACTTTCTAGTGTTATTTATTACGATTACACACTAATTAAAATATAACATAAGAACATTAAAAGAGGTTCTTACCGTTATACTATAATTTATCGTAGTGTTTAAATGGTTCAATAAATAAATAACAATGAATAAACAACGAACACAGTTATAATATATATGCATAAAATAAAATTAATATGACTATTATACACTAAAAGATAAAAATTTAATTCAATTGAATTAATTTAAACTCAATATTATAAGATTTTAGTAGAGAAACATTAATTTTTTATCAAATAGCTCAAAATACTTACGAATCGTGTATTACAGCAATGGATTTACTTTTCGATAGACTTCTGAATAACTAAGTGTGATCTATAATTTAAAATATATAAATATATATTAGATTATTTAATTAAATCAAACATAATGATAGAATACTTATCGAAACTTTTATTGATTTAATATAGAAAAGTCTTTTG
The DNA here is from genome assembly GCA_034769895.1 of Magicicada septendecula. Taxonomy (NCBI): domain Eukaryota; kingdom Metazoa; phylum Arthropoda; class Insecta; order Hemiptera; family Cicadidae; genus Magicicada; species Magicicada septendecula. The sequence goes on along the minus strand of CM068369.1, from coordinate 217,567,902 downwards.
AAATTAATACTTACGAAAAATTAACCTCAAATATTTTAAAACATTTATTAAAAATTGGTAACACAATTTTTGTCACCGAAAAATATTTCACAGCACAGTGTGTATAAAGTTATTTAATTATATATCCATTCACGATCAATAACTTCTATATATAATATATAGGAGCATATATTTTTAAATTTGTTTGTAACATGAACTAGTTTTCATTCGTTTGAAAATAAGGTAATTGTGAATTTTCTCCACTACGCTGGTATTGGGGTGACATATTTTATTTTGTCTATTGTTCTATGTCATATAAACACGGGAAAAATGATTTTAAAAGGCGGTCGAACCTTATACGAAGAAAATATAAAATAATTACTCCCATAAGCACGCATGGAAAGGTGAATGAGCGCCATATTAACTGTGGCAAATGACATTTAACCTATCTTGCTTACGCAGTCGTTTATATCCGACAACGGCTTCACTGATATCAATGTGTACTATTTTTCGAATTGTTTCACTATAGTTTTGGATAACAAAAATCACAAATCACAATAGCACCACTAACCTTTTACTTTTGAACATATTTTACTTTAATTCACGTGTGGTGTTGTGTCTGACGCCAAAAACCTGCGAATTTATGAAGAAGGTCGGTGATAAGGATGACGTCTGATTGATCGAAACAAAAAAATAGCGTGTTAATAAACCGTTAAGTTCAAAATTTTGCATATTCTCACTTCTAAGACAAAAACGCGCCAACACTATTCATTCGCGTGGTGTCGCCTGAGCAATAAGGTAGTGCTTTTAGTGTATTATCGTGTAGCGGTATTCATTTTATGAATTTCAGTGTTTTGGTTTGTGTTATTGTGTTGTGTTATTGTATGGTGTTATTATTAATTATTTCTGAAAACTATGCGTTCTTCAGAGCCGCGTCTGAAAGTATCCCCCGATACATTAAGGTAAGAGTTTCATCATTATATGCATGCATTTCATGTGCGCGCGCGCGTGTGTGTGATATATTTCTTTTCTATTATTCTATGTCATATAAACACGGGAAAAATAATTTTAAACGGCGGTCGAACCTATTTACGAAGAAAAAAATAAAATAATTACTCCCATAAGCACGCATGGAAAGGTGAATGACCGCCATATTAATTGGGGAAAATGACACCACTCTCTCTCTCTACTAGCTGTACTAGGTTAATGCTAAAAATAGGTCACAGAAGAAGCGTGGCGTCCCCGTTGGAAAACTTTTGTAGACTGCCTTCTCACCTTTGTCAGAATCTCGCTCCTACTGGCAGGTGATGATCGCTGATTGGTTGATTTCTTTTAATTTTCGTAATTATTCGGTAAATTTCGTTAAAATAGACGCCTTCAAGCGTCGTTTTCCGGGGTTCAAGATTACAATAAATTGTTTTACTCAAGTATGCCCAAGGGCTCGGAATTGATTAATTCTTTATAATTAATATTATTCCCTTTTATGTGCTCTAATAAACAATTCATTACTCCCATTGCTCAGCATTTTCTGAGATGAACATTTCGGTGCCCCATACCATACGGTTTTGATTATTATTAACAAAGTAAAAATCCTAACATTTACCTTATTTGCTATTTACATATAAAAATGTTTATTTTCCTTATTTGTTTAATTAATTTTGAATAAACAATGATACATACTTACTAATAATTGAAAGGCATGTTTGGAACGGTATCCAAGTCACTTATTGACAAAATCTATATCTGTCTTGAGTGCGCACTCAAGTAAAGCGGGCATGTGTGTAATCGTTTTTAAATATTTGTATTTTAATGTATAACGACTTCGAAAGAGTAAATTTTTATTTTACCTTCTGATGACGGGACACATGTCTCGAAACGCGTAAAGTAAAAAACGCACAACGAAGTCACACGACGGAATTAGGTAAACAATTTGTCAAAACAAAACAAACGAAAGATGGAAAACAATTTGAGAAACAATTTAATAAATAATCATGTAGCTTCAATAAAGTGTTAATTCAATTTGTACTGTGTTAATAAAATTTGTTTTCCGTCTTTGTCGATAAATTGCACTCTAGTGTTTACATAAGAAACTATTAGACACAAACCAAAGGCGCGTAATTTAAAATCGATGGGAAGATCACAACCAAAGTTATCTTAATGTTTACAATGGGTAACTCAGTAACTCACAATGGGTAGTGACTTTTGGCCCATCCTGTATATTAAAACGTTTGTAATCAGGTTTGTTTTACTCAAGAAAAATGTAGTACTAAAATGTAAAAATTGTATATCATTCATTTCGACAGACAGTTGCATTATTTCTTACTCTTATTGTGGTAAAGGAAGATAGTTGAGTACATAATTGACGTGATTATCGTCATAGTGGTCACCACGACCGCCACCATTAGCGTAGTTTACTTTCCTTTCTTATCATAATTATTATTATTTTCAATGATATCATTAAGTTTTTGGCTGATACTTTATATAAAGTATATGCAAGGATCATAAACCACCGTCTGCAGATTATTTCAGATCATCTTACTTTGGAAAAAGAAAACCGTTTGAGGGAGAGCAGACTTTGTACAGCCGCTGCTTTTATTATTACACAGATCATTGAGAAGCATCATGAAGCATATCGGTTTCATTGACTTTGAGAAGACCTTTATTAGAGTAGATAGAAATTTCCTGTGGCAAGTATTAGAAGAACAGGGACACCCACAACAACGTATAAGAACAATTACAAGTTTTCAGCTTGAATGGAAGATTAAAAGATTATGAACAACGGTGGAAAGGAAACTTAGAATGAATGTAAGATTTAGTACTGGCCAAACAAGCCTGGAAAATACAAACCTATAGGACACAGGTGTGCGGATAGACCTAGGAAGAGATGGTTGGAGGATCTTTGAAGGCGAAACAGGCGTCACCTAGCCTATGCCATGATGCAAAGGTGATGAAGCGTTCCGCGGGATAGCTAACTGGTAGTCAGGTCATTTGCAAGGCGTTCATCAGCTGTGCCGTGGGTCGGTTAAAGATCGAGCCAATGCAACCCCCTATTCCCAGTTACCCACTGTTAAAGCAAAACCGCCAACCGTCTAGCTGAGTTAGGCGGGACTAAGTAACAAAGCGTCACCTACACGTCAACATATAGTACAACAGTCCTCCCCATTGTGCACCTCGCCACTTCACGTCGCTAAATACATAATGTTTTGTCACTGGCGGTATCACGATGTCAAGAAGGCACATCAGGCCGTGGGCCTAATGCTTGACAGAGTTGATGATCATCATCATTAGGTGTAGTTCCAAATAAAGTATTTGTGGATAAATATTTTAATAAAACAGCTCAAAACGGAAATTAATAACGAATAAATGACAAGTTTCAACTTTGTTTTTGCGCTTTACAGAAACGTCTAAACGTGTATACATAATTTCTTTCTGGTCACTGAACATTACATTACAAACATGATGTACAAGTTAAGTCCTCAGTAAAAGTCGAAGCTAAAACAATAACCTCTTCTTCTGTAGTAGATGGTGTAAACGTTCCAATCCTGTAAGTGAATGATAAGATTAGAAGGAAGAAATCCTGTACGCAGCCGTATAGTGCGGGAAGTTAATTTAACCGTCATCAACGGTGTGTGTGTGTGTGTGTGTGTGTGTGTGTGTGTGTGTGTGTGTGTGTGTGTGTGTGTGTGTGTGTGTGTGTGTGTGTGTGTGTGTGTGTGTGTGTGATATAATAGTTAGGGACGTCGGGGACAGCGGGGTGGCTAGACGTTATCTGACAATGTACTGATACTACTGGCCTTCCCACTTAATTACTCCCACCCTTACTCTCTGTAACAACACTGGCCGTGACTCCTTATCTGGTAGCACTAGTCTCCCCTCGGTGAATGTGCATTGCATGTTTATTACGGATTAATCGTGAACCCCGCTGTCTGCTCCAACTGTCTGTCCGTCCAAAGACATTTCTCCCCGCACTTGGACAGTTGTTATTTGTTGACTTCTTTGTTCCAGGGGTGATTTTCAGTCCAGATAATGGTAACATTTCGTGCACCGACCTCTCAACAACACGTGGAGAATTCTGATTGTTTTGCAAGGCCTACGTGATTTATCGGAATTTCTAGTGTGTAGTACGTTGCCAAACTTCCAAGTACTTCCTCGTCGATTTTGGAACAATACTCTACTGCTATTATTGAAAACAGATATTTTGACTTCTAATGAGTGTAAAATACGTATTTTCTTTCATATTTTGTATATTTGAAATAATATAGCCCTACTTACCTTCGTGATTTCATTGCTTTTTAATAACCTGTTTGGCAAACAGGCTCCAAAATATTACATTTTAAAAGTCCTGTGTTACATATATGGATGTTGCAGGATCTTGAGAGACATTGCTATCCATAAAAATTGTAACAAGGAAGGGAATCCTTCCTGACTCTTTTAGAAAATCATAATGACCCTCAAGGCTACGATGACACTTCCAAATAATATGTCGTAATGTAGCCGTTGATGGCCAGCATAATCTCTAGGCCTCTAGGCTATACAGACCTGAAGAATTCTTTTGGAATACAGAACAACGGTATGTAGAAAGGTACCGTTCAATCTTTAGGTTGACGACTCTGTAAAAGTGTTTACTCGTTGCCTTTACCCTAACAAACCCTCTTTTTTACGTTTATTTATATTTCAGTCTCTTCTCTTCCTCTGCCCCTCCCCATTTCCTTTCGGTATTTCACTACCTTAGCCTAATGTTTACATTTATGTAGTTACGTACACTTAACTTATCAGTATTTCCATGTAGGCTATATTATACTGTATGTACTGACTTCTTTATGGACAACTTTGTAAATATTCCATCAAATACAAAGCAGCCATTGCTTAATTCCACGCAGATTTAACTGATTTTCAGAAATAAAATAAAAATTCGTGTGCCACATTAATTGATTATCTTAAATTAATATATTTTAACTGTTTAAATTATGTAATTATTATAAGTATAAAAATATATTACGCTTACTCATAAGAAAATATATTATAGCCTACTACAAAGCAATATACCATATAAATTAACATACATAATAATAACACATTTTTAAATTATGTTTTCATAAATTGTGCTCGTTAATAGTGCAGGGTAAATAAATAGAAAATGGCCTTGAGACGTCGGAATATGCTGACAACGAAATCTAAAACATAGGCATCGGAACAAAGAATCAGCATAAATGTTGACAGTGTACTCATCAAAACAACAGCATCAATTAAGCCAATAAATTTCCTCCAAGGGGAACCGAAGATTAGAAAACACTCAAGTTAATTTATCCGTCCTGTTACTTACCCTCATAGATTTTTGTTTTACACACACGCGCGTGCACACTTACACACACTCATACTGTATATAGTTACAGTTTTATGATGTAAGATTAAAGGTATCATCATTTGAGACACTTAAGTTTTATACCTATGCCACACTGAAGAACATATTTTATAGTCTGTTAATTTTAACAACATATTTCAATCATAGTGTGTGTATGTGTGTGCTCGCGCGCGCACGCTTTCGTGACCGTGTCAATTATCCTAAGTGATGGGCGGCATTTCTGGAAAGTACTAAACAGCACTTCAAAATTATGTAGTAAACATAAACGTTCATTTAATATGTTCAATTCCTATGTCTGATCATTACTGTTTCCGGTGATGCTATTACTATTATTATCATTATTTATTTATAGTACGCCTATTTAAAATCAAACAAATCTTATCTAATCGTACGTCATTTATACTTTTGCTCGAAAGTTTGACCGTAGGCCTATAATTAAGTTGAACAAAATTGTATGTAACAGACGACATGCGTTCAGTAAAATACAGTTTAACGACATCATCACGGTCCAGACAAGTGTGAGGGTACGCGTCGAAGACGGAGTATAATCCCCGTATTAATGAGACAGCGTCATAGCTTAGGGGCCAGTTTGACGTGTGACGCGTGATTAGGCCGACCAACTAATCACTAAGTCATCTTCATCACTGCCTGCCTACACGTGTCAACCGGCCCGGCTCACACGTGCTGCTGACACGGCAGCTCCTGTTGTTAATTATCGCTGATTGCCGCGTCTCACCAACATACGCGTAACCTAAACTTCTCAGTCTCGGAAGTTGCAAGTCCAATGATTCAAAACTTTAGAGTTGGCTGTTCTCGATATGTGCGGTAATTTAGGACAAAAATGTCATGTATACATGTAGACTGCTAAAAATTACCATGTTACTACATTAATTGTACTTACCAACTCTTGTTTCTTAGTAGCTGGTGTACAAGTAGTTAGTTTTGTTATTTCCTTCTCTTTCTTTTAGAAAACGTTATTTTGCTCTGAGAAATTCAACTTCGATAGGATCTGACAAAGTTTATTGGAGTTACGTACTACACTCCTGTGTATATCTACTTATACAGGTTTATTTTCTCTCTGTGCTCTCCCCCTCACAAACGGGGGTGTGTTTGTGTCTGTGTGTTAGCGTAAAATTTAATTATATTCTTGATTTATCAATTTCACTGTGTCACTTTAGCACGTGGCGTGCCTTCTTTGATTGATAACATGTAGGCAATTTTTTCTGGCCCTAAATTCTTTATTGAGTTAGGCCTAAAACTAGTTTAATTAATAAAGTTGTATTAGTGGTTATAGTCACAAACAGAAAAAGAAGTGTTGCACGCCACCATAGAAAAAATTTCAGATTAGCGTTTTGAAGCTTCACAGCTCGTCATCAGATGGGAAATATGTCAGCGTATCAGAAGATATTTCCGATCTGGTGATGTGCTATGCAGCTTGAAAGTGCTAATAGGGAATTTTTCAATAGTAACAGTGTTATTTCTGTTAAAATCTAGTTGTGTGTAAAATAAGATGAATGCCTTTCTCAACGTATTCTGTGTTTCCGTGCAAAAAGAATCATTTATTTAATAATTTATCATCCAGCAAGTCAATTAAAATTCTAATCTGGACTCAAACATTGAATAACTAGATAAATCGCAGTCTTTAACAATTACTATTTCCTGAATAGCAATTAGTTATAGTGACCACCAGGTTCCTTATTTTAAAATAACATGACACTATTTTGTTTTAGGTTACTTCCTTTACCAAAATGACAGGTTTTTATAGGTTTAGAGATCGTAAATTTAAATAGAGTATCTCCTAGATAATCGGCTCTTAAAAAGTCGCTGTTGCTTCTTTTTCTAGACTAGGACTCAGACGTGTGTTCACTCAGTGTTGTGTGTCTTCATGTAGTCCCCTTTTCATTAGTCATACGTTTTAACTGATTCACATGTGCTGATTCATATGATAACTGTATACATGTGCGGCTCCAGATGATACAAATGATACAGTTAAGACGACCATTATATGAAAATAAAGTATACATTACGAAACAAACAGGCAGACTGTTAAAAGTATGTTAAACAACTTTTCGTGCCCTTAACCAATCGTATCGTAATCATAACGCAGTTTGTGGATTAGCTGGTAATGATGCCACAAAAGAAAAGAGACTTACGATTTCTTATCGGGAAATTTATTGGCTTAATTGATGCTGTTGTTTTCATGAGTACACTGTCAACATTTATGCTGAATTCTTTGTTACAATGCCTATGTTTTAGATTTCGTTGTCAGGATATTATTATATTACAAACTAATAAAATCTAATATACACTTATATTAAATCCTATAATCTGACCCTCAGACTGTGTTAAAATTATTAGAAAATATTTTATATTATATTTTTGTTGAAAGAAATTAGCCAGTTTTAGGCTACTTTTGATAAAAATAAAATAAAATAAAATATTTTATTTTGGGATACATTAAAAATTGTTTTCCGTTTAATAAACGTACTAAACGTTTCACAACAAGTTGGAGTAACTGCTTAAAAGCAGTTTAAAAACTGATATTTTTAAAGTATAATAAAACAATTTATTTTTATAAAATTTGTCACGAGTAAGAATTCCAATTTGAGGTGACTTTTGATAATCTGAGAGGTTTTACATTCTTTTTGGAAAGAATCATACCTCAGAAATTATACCTTCTGATAAAGGGAAAAGGAAAATATATTAGGTATACTTAAGGTCAGTTCTCCTTGAGATTTCGTGCTGTGCGGTCGATGTTGTGTGCTCTGTTATCTGATGTTTTTGTTGTGGTAATTATATTTCTAGATACTACTATATTGGTTATCATTATCGGACCATTAAACAGACACTGAATACTCAGAGTGTCAGTGCGTGCGTGCGTCTCTCTGTGCGTGTGTGCGCGCGCGCGCGAGTGTGTGTGTGTCAAGTGTAGCGGTGAACTGTTTAGCAATGTCAAACATGAATGCAGCCTTACAACCAACACAGCAATTGTACCCTTTTGTACAATCTACAGCGTATCAACAAATTCAACCTATGCAATTGAACCACACAACTCATCAACCAATCTTTTGGCAAACTCCTCAAACACAGCAAATGCAGTCTCCACCTAATATATATCTGCCTCTTCAACCAAACTTGCAACCAATTCAAATAGAACCGTTTATGCAAACACCATCATATACAACGCAACACGCTCCAAATCTGTCCACGACTGCCTAGCCTATTCCTGTACAGCCTAGCCAAACATATACGAACATTACAGAAAATCGTTCCCCCGATCGTAGCGACTCACAATCAGTCTATAGTGATAAGTCAGACTCCTATAGACCCAACAAATTCCAAGTCGTTAGACAGAACAAAAGAAAAAGGACAGATGACAATCCTCTAATCCCACGTGAAGCTGAGATGAATGTGACTAACACGCAAAACAGATTCCTCCCTCTTATAGGTCTCAATGATGAACAACTTACCAACAGAAAAACTACCACTGGTAACAGCAAAGAAAATATTCCACCCTTCATCCTTCACTTTGTTGATAAGATGCAGCCTCTATTAGACATTCTAAAATCGGTCATTACTGACAAAGACTACTATTATCAGGTAATGAAACAAGATAAAACTACAAGTAAACTCTCTGGCAAACTATAAGCTGGTTAAAAAACTTGTTGATGACAATAAAGTTATACGACACACATACACTATGGACGAAGAAAAAAAATTTAGAGTAGTCCTACGTAATCTTCATCACACTACAGATACAAAAGTCATAGCAGCAGCATTAAACGAAGAAGGTCATACAGCTGTAGCTATTACAAACATACAGGTGTGGAAAGACCAAAAAAACATACCAAAAAATCTTTTCTTTATCGCCCTACAAAAAAAAGCAAATAATGCTGATATCTTCAAAATTAGACGACTATAAAATTCGGTCGTTCAATTCGAAGAACCTATAAAAAAAACTAAATTACCCCAGTGTACTAGATGCTGGTGCTACGGTCACACTGGAAAAAACTGCACTAGGCCCTATCGTTGTTACAAATGTGCAGGAAATCATGACTGTAAAACCTGTACAAAAAAAAGGGAGATGGACGAGACCCTAAATGCGCCCTATGTGGCGGTGCTCACCCTGCCAATGCCAAAATATGCAGAGTTTACCTGGAAATAATAAATAGAAGATTCCGCTCCCCTAATGGCACAACTTTACAAAAGACACAACACCGTCAGACTCTACAAATCAGTCAAGGCTCTCAAGACAATCAATTCAGCAACTCAACTAATGTGCAGCAACCGCTCGACAATGCTCTGCCAGTTTTTAACACCACTCAGCAACAACCCAATGTATCAACTTACGCGCAGATTCTTCATGGCACGAACTCACAAGTTCCACAATAATCTACACCACTACAGCAAACCGAGTATAATAACAGTAACTTTATCTATTTCCTTCAGAATATAGTAACGAGTCAACAGCAAACTATCAACCACATGTCCGCAGAAATAAAAAGACTCAACGATAAGATTGATACACTAACGGCACTCCTACAACAAAAATTTACGTAATGGCACAACTCTATAAAATAGCGTTATGGAATGCAAATGGCTTGTCTGCTCACAGGCAAGAAGTAGAGACTTTCTTAATTCACAACAAAATCGATATTCTACTCGTTTCAGAAACTCACTTTTCCATCAACTCATATTTCAACATTCGGGACTTCACACTTTACCACACCCCTCACCCTGATGCAGCCAGGAGACCTAGGGGACGCACCGCAATATTAATAAGAAACCACATACAGCACTACGAGCTCCCTAAGTTTGAACACAACTATCTTCAGGCCACAAGTATTGTCGTAGAAGATTGGCACGGACCGCTAACAATCTCCTCTGTATACTGTCCGCCCAACTACCCCCCAAACAGGGAGGGAACTATAGAGTTCCTAAACTCTCTTGGCAACAGGTTTATGGCAGGAGGCGATTTTAATGCTAAACATACGCTGTGGGGATTCCGTCTGACTGCACCTGGCAGAGGCAGACTACTATTTCAAATTATGCAAGAACTTCAGCTTGCCTTTTTATCAACATTTGCACCAACGTACTGGCCCAAAGATCCAGGCAGAATTCCTGACTTACTAGATTTCTTCGTAACAAAAGGGATAGCCTCAGGATACCTTACGATAGAATCAAACCTGGACCTGTCCTCTGATCACTCCCCGGTCATAGCAACCATTAGTAGCACTTTCGCCGCTACAAAAAAACCAGCTACCCTTTTCAACAAGAGAACTGATTGGGAGTACTTCAGACAACTCGTTGACCGGAAGATAAACTTACAGATTCCCCTCAAAAACAAAATGGACATAGAGGTAGCGGTAAACACACTAAACTGTATAATTCAAGAATCCGCTTGGGAAGCTACACCGGAAATCCCTCAAAAAAGAAGAAATCAGAGCTGTCCAGTAGCAGTCAGGGAAAAAATAGCAATCAAAAGACGGCTAAGAAGGATTTGGTATAATTCCAGATACCCCTCAGACAAAAGACGTTACGACAAGGCCTCCAGAGAACTAAAAACTCTAATTAAAAAGTTAAAAAACGAATCACTAAAGAACTTTCTATAAAACCTTACAAATACTGCTGAAACAGACTACTCTATTTGGCAAGCAACGAGAAACCTAAAACATCCCAAAAACCCTATTCCACCAATCCGGAAAGAGGATGGATCCTGTGCTCGTACAGATCATGAAAAGGCCACCACCTTCGGACTTCACCTGGAAAAAGTGTTCCAACCGCTACCATCTTAAAATTCTTCAGTAGATAATGCTGAAATTGAAAACTTTTTACATGCACCGTACCAAATGTCACCGCTACCAAAATTTCTTACAGTTAAAGAAGTGATTTTTATGGTAAAAAATGAACTGAATTTAAAAAAATCTCCTGGTTATGACCTTATCACCGGGCGTCTTATTAAAGAATTACCCAGAAAAGGAATAGACAATACAATAGGAATAGGACTTACAGTGATATACAATGCAATTTTACGTCTTGGATACTTTCCACCTCAGTGGAAAGTGGCAGATATCATCCTTATTCAAGAACCAGGCAAACCACCTAATGATGGAATCTTACAGACCTATTAGCCTGTTACCGATACTCGGTAAACTTCTAGAAAAACTTATTCTCCGAAGACTAATAACTGTGATTGAGGAAAAAAACTTGATACCCGACCACCAGTTTGGCTTCAAAAAAGGACACAGCCCTATAGAACAAGTTCACCGGGTAGATGAACTCATCAATCATACTTTTGAAAAAAAAGGGTTACTGTACCGCGGCCTTCCTTAACGTAAGCCAGGCCTTCGATAGGGTTTGGCACGTGGGCCTCCTTTACAAACTTAAAAGAGTAGATCGTCACACGCTATATCTTATTCTGAAGTCGTACCTGCATGAAAGGTACTTTAGGGTTAAATACTGACTAGAAGTATCACAGCTGTACCCTGTCGGAGCTGGTGTTCCACAAGGAAGCGTCCTTGGACCAACGTTATATCTACTTTTCACGTCAGATCTTCCTACTTGTCCCTATACCAGAACAGCAACGTTTGCCGATGACAAAGCAATACTGGCTAGTCATGCAGATCCTGGCATTGCTGCGAGAATGCTTCAACAACACTTGGATCAAATTCAACGTTGGACGAAATCATGGCGCATCCTGATCAATGAATCAAAATCTGTCCATGTCACTTTCACTAAGTGCAGAGGAGCGTCACCTCAAGTCTCTTTTAATGGCCATTACCTTCCACAAGCGGACAATGTTAAATATCTGGGCATTCATTTGGATAAAGGCTTGACATGGAAGACGCATGTTTTCAACAAAAGAAAACAACTTGGCCATAAACTGAGCAAATACTGTTGGCTGATTGGACGTAAATCAACTCTGTCCCTTAGCAACAAATTACTACTCTACAAAGTGGCATTCAAACCAATCTGGACCTACGGCATACAGCTGTAGGGGTCGGCATCAACGTCTAATATAGAGATACTAGAACGATTCCAGGCAAAAGTTCTACGGATTATAACAAATGCTCCCTGGTTTATACCAAATAGAGAAATCCTCTGTGACTTAAAAGTGTCATCTGTTACAGACGAAGTGAGTAAGTGCAGTGAAAAGTATTTAAGTAAATTAGAACTACACCCTAATCTTCTTGCAATCAATTTGCTAGACAATAGTGAAGACACTCACAGACTAAAGAGACAAAAGATACTAGATCTACCATTTAGATTTAAGCTACCACAATCTTTGCGACTGTTGTTTCTTTTTGCAACTTACTTTTAAGTAATAACTGAGTTTGTTATCACAGGATAACAGCTCCACATGGTCAATACCTATTTTTCCTCATACAAAAGATTTGCTTATAGTATGTTATTTTTATGTTATACTGATTGCAAATACTTAAATAAATTAAAAAAAATAATAAAAAATAAATAATTAAGGTACGGTAAACATTGTCCCTGACATCACGTTTTCAAGCTATCTGCAAAAACGAAATATTTTACCATTTTGTGAAAATAGGGGATATTTTATATACATGTTCTGCAAAGTAAAAAAATACAAACGAATTTACAGCTACGACAGGCTAAGTTTTTCTGACACATAAAACTTTACCAAATATGCATTAAACTGCTATTGTTTCAATAATATTAATTTTAAACATTTTATTGTTATAACATATTTGATATGTTATAAGAGCTTTATTTCGAGCTATTATTCTGATATATTAATTCAATAGCTTTAATTGAGGCACTACCTCCATAGTTTATCAAAAATAGCACTACGGACATTCCAAAAAGTATAGTACCAGACCATATAACTGCGTAAAATAAAGCGGAAGACAAAGAACAAAAGTTTTAAAGAAGCCAAAATTCACCGCAGCCAAATGTGTTCTACAGGCCTTGCACTGTTTACCTAGTAACATCGAGAAACCAAGTCACCAACGTCAGACGCATACTACTAATTCACCTCAGCTTATACCAATTGCTAATATCCTCTTACTCACACAACACAGGTTGCTATTCCACATTACCAACAGTTAACCTATGCACAAGTTGTAGCTAGAATTGATAGTGTCACCAGCACTGTGGAAGAACAACTGACTACTTTCGTCCACGAGATCAAATCAATGTTTTCGCAACTAATAAGCCAAAACAGTATGACATTCAACCTGCTGAAAACCATTAACGCAAAACTAAATCCTTAATATCTCATATTCTTAGAATCGCATAAGAATATGTGACCGTTTTCTGGAAAGCCAACGGTTTGCTCAACCACAAGCAAGAGATAATAGAAGACCTTTCTAAACTTAAAAGAAGTTCTGCAACGCGGTGTTCTTTGACATCTCCCAAAGGTTTGATAAGGTATGGCATCTTAAAATTGAAAAGCATACTGTCAGCCAACTACTATTTTCTGCTAAAGTAATTTCTATTTAATACAACATTCTCAGACAAATACAACAACTCCGAGACTACCTACTACGCTGTTAAATCAGGTGTTCCTCAAGGCAGCATCCTCGGACCTCTACTCTTCTTTACCTATACAGCCGACGTACCTGAAGCAAATGCCATTGCATCTTATGGCGACCATGTTGCAGTGTTATCCGTTAACGAAAATCCGCAAGTTACTTCTGACAACCTACAAATACATATAACATTATATAACCTACATACAAATTTTCTCAGCGAATGCTATAAGTAATAGCGAACAAAAATCAACGTAACGAAGAATGCACACGTCACATTTACTACTCTACATGACATTTGTCTACCTGTAACAACTAGTAACACGCCTGTACCGTTGAAGACTGAAACTAAGTACCTTCGACTTTACCTTGATGAACGACTCACCCTGGCAGAAGCACATCCAACTTAAACAAAGGGCGTTAGATCTCAAGTTCAGACAGGTGTCCTGGCTCATTGTGTGAAAGTCTAAGCTGTCATTAAATAATAAACTGCTACTATATAAAACCATCCTCAAACCTGTATAGTCCTACGGATTCCTGCTATGTGGGTGCTCTAAACCTACAAGATTAAAAATCATCCAAAAATTTCAGTTAAAATTGCTGAGTTGTAGCAGATGCCCCATGATACATCAGGAATCAGACACTTTAAACCAACATGAAACTACCTCTAATAAAGAACGAAATCTAGAGTATTAGATGCCATAGTATTAATTCAGCCGCCATATAGTGGAACACGAAAATGAGTTAATAGAGCAGCTACACAACAACAGTCCCGACGAGAGAAGACTACGCAGATCATGGCATCACGATTTGCTAGATTCTTAAAGAACTCTCTTCTATAAGGAGAAACATCAGTGTATGTGTCCCTTATAAATCTAACTCTTTTATCTTCTTTACTTAATACTCAGTAATAGATGTAGATTGTAAACTGCGAATTGTCAATAACAACAAATTAATAGCCTACGTGATTTTTTAATACTCTTTAATACCGCAATAAAGGCCGACAAAGTAGAAACTCGGAGATCCCTTCGAATTGCATCATTCCTCACAAAACAAGGGGACCCCGACAAGGAACGAAGGGTTTTGGCTTTGAAAAGTTCCAGCCTACACCTGTTGGTGGTGGTCAAAGTGAACACCATGCAGAAACCGCATAGGTCAGTAAAACCTGAGAAACAAAAGATATATTGTGACTTACGTGTTCACGGCCAGGGGGCTGCGACACGAGGGAAATGGAGATAGTTTGGCTTGGACGCCACGAGCCTTGGCGAGGGTTGCTGTCACGTGGCGTTGAAGGAAAGGCGCCGGTCGACCCGAACGCCTAGATACTTTACCGACTCTTTATAGGCGATGAGCCTCCATTCTAAGGAGAGGGGCTGCTATCGGGAAATGGACTTATGCGTGAAACAGATCGCTTCGGATTTCTCCGTTTTGATCGTCACTTGTCATTTCCGCAGCCAGTCCTTCAGCAGGTTCACTCGCAGCTTTGTGCTCGCAAAACGCGGGGACAGGGAGCTGCAGTGATACATTGCATTGTCAGCGAACAAAGACAACGTGACTCCGGGCAGAACAAGCAGGTCGTTTGTGTACACAAGGTACAGAACGGGGCCGAGGACAGATCCCTGCGGGACACTAGCGGGGACAGGTCGTATTGTAGAACAGGACCCATCGACGCTTAACCGGAAGGTACGGTCGCTGATATACGACCGGAGAAAAAACACTATGGACAATGGTAGAGGAGAATGGGCAAGTTTGAAGAGGAGACCTTCGTGCCAGAAGATACGGCCGGGAGATGTTAGGGAGTCCAGCGGCTCCGATCTAATCAGGACCGGAGGCGCGACGGCGGTTAAGTCGACAAATAGATGAAACAACTTCATCCCTGTCGAATGGGAGAGCTAGAGCATCGGAAGGGCAAGCAAAATGTTCAGATAGGAAGTCTCGTATTTCTGCCGAGTGGACAGGGTCCGAGACGCCATTGTGAACAGTAAATTCTGCCTCCTTGCAGTCGGCGAAGACCTCATCCTTGCCTCCTGGCGAAGACACAACCCCTTTGCACATTCTAGCGGGTTGCGAGTTCTCTTCTTGCGGGTCAGTCTACTCACCGCTCTCCAAACGTCAAGAGACTCAAGGTATGAGTCCCATCAATCAGAGTTTACGTCCCGCAGTAGCTCCTGGACGTAAAGAGACAGGACCTGAAAGCGCTTGAAAGCGTTTGACGCGGGGATCACGGATCTGCGGCGGAGCTTGCGCCGTAGCCAGATGGCGTGAAAAGCTTCCGGTGGTAGGGCCGATCGTCGTTGATTCACCTCGAGAGCATAGGTGTGTCGATCCATGACACCTTGGACCAACTCTTGAAGATGAGTGGATCGAATATCCAGATCTTCACGAGTAACGATTGGGTCCGTGGGAGAGATGGTAACCGCCGAGATAGCTCATCGTGATAGGAGCGCTAGTTGACTCTCCTAACAATTTAATCGGGAGGTCGGGGTGAAGCCGAACATCTCTCCGGCAGTTATAAAGAGGGGATTGTGATCGGACGAGACCTCTATGTGATAGGTCACGTTCTTGACAATAACATTGTTACGAACGTCCGGTCGGTGACCGGTAAAGAGGAAGTGGGTCGGTCTCCTGGGCCGATGACTTGAAATGCCAGGTCGTCAGAGCCGAACCGCTACACAGAGATTTTCCGTAGGCGTTGGCAACTCTGCTGTTCCAAAAGAGAAGTTTGGCGTTTGGATCGCCGGCTACAATGGTTGGTAGGTGGTGGTCGAGGAGAGCGTCCCACTCCAAAACAAGGCGCAACACCGATCCGTCTGCCTCCACCGCCACCGCACAACCTTCCACAATAGATGTGTCTAGAGGAAGTAATGGCCTATGGGATATCCGCCTGTGGACTAGTACAGCTGTGCCCCCGAAGGGGGACAGCGAGGCAACTGGGGACAATCCTGACGATAATAGGTGTACGATGGTAGGGTGAAGTTACGGTAGCGAGCCAGATGAGTCTTGCAAGAAGTACGACATAGGCGTGGATCGTCGAGGAACTATCCCATGGGTATTCCATGCAACGATCCTAGGACTCTTAGCCATTTAGGGGAAGAAGTGGAAAGAGGGTTGACAAGGATTAAAATACCAGGGCTAGAACCGCTGTCGTGTCAGGAGCAGTCCTGGTGCTGGCAACTAAGTTTTCGGCCCAGGCAGTCAGGGGGTCAACCGGAGCCCGGGAAGAGTCCCGAGATTCCGGAAGACATTCCTGACTGGGCTTGGCCGGGGTCGAACACAGCGCAAGGCTGGCGGACTGACAGATGATCTGCTCGCTAGGAGGTGAAGGAAGATGCCATAGCCATAAACAGCAGCTATGGCGGCGGGCAACACCCGCTGAGGTTTGACAGGCAAAGCCTGTAAAGCTTCTCGCCGGCGGCGGCGAGTTCGCTGTTTAGTACTCCGAGGAGCAAAAGTTTAGACTGGTGAGGGAGCCATAGCTGCGTAAAAAGGACCGGGCGCTCCGGCAGGCGCCGGGATTGGGGCTTTTGCGGGGGCGACGAAGCGGAGTCTACAGGCGGAACTGGAGCACCGGATGATCCAGTTTTCGCTACGTTTGGCACATTTGCCTTTCGCAAGCGAAAACGTTCCGTCTCCCGTCCCTTCGCTACACGTATACATACACTGGTGGTCACTATCACTGTCGGATTCAGGAGGAAGAGGTGTCGAGCGAGTAGCAGAGCCGCAGATTTCCAATAAAGAAGCTAGCGACTCCGGCAGAGGAACAGGTGTTGCGTTCGACGCCATTCCGGGCAGACCGAAATAAACGTCGAAAACCCAAAAAGGTCTAAGAGAGAGTGACTAACATCAGCACTGATACACTACAATGGCAGACAAAGAGCACGAACACAAAACACGCACTGCCACGAATCACAAAAAAATCACCCGTGCACAGCACAATACGCTAATATTATTGTTCACGGATACTGGTAAATATAACTAAAGTTGACGATAATGATGACAGAATAACGATAATGCTCAATAATAACTTTAAATACACAATTGTTATCACACAACAGAGTGACACAACCTACCCACGCAAAGGCTGTAGGTAGACTCCTGAATGTGCATACAGAAAGCGTGACCATAAATACCATTTCGCAGGCTGCATTACCGAGCCCATCAGAATAAAGCTGCTTTGTCATTGGCTTGTCTGGCTTACTGAAAAAGTTATATACAAAACCTCATTTTGGCAGTTGACTTATTGCTTATTCCTGTAGGAATAATGCCAGTTCGTTTAGGTGGCATTCCTGTAGGTGCGTTTAGCCTGAATGTCAGTCTACTGAAGATTGTCTTTGTAAATGTGGCTGACAGATTTACTAAGAAATCAAAATTTAAGTAATAGCCAGGCCTATAGATTGTAATAAGCTTGGCTCGGGCCGTGGTAGCCTACGTAACCATTTTATTGTAACGGTTATACAGGTACAAGATCATTTTAATTTTTTTGTTATAGCTAGTAGATTGTATTACTTAAATTCACCATGAAATTTAGAGTGGTCGTGTCTTGGCTACTGTGTTCAAAAGGTAGTGATTTTAGTGACTGGCGAGGCGTGATGGATATATATTGGCGACAAGGGAGGGAAATTATTTTTTCTCAAGTTATAGGAACGATCATCCTTCCGCGGTATAGGTTTAAGGTCCTGTTGTGTTCGCTGATACATTTTATATTGTTATTCTTCATAGGCTCGGCAGCCTTCGTAGTTTGCAGCATGCAGCCCATCATATACTAGTAGTATGCAAGTAGAAGATTTGCCCTGGTGTTTGCACAAACATTTAATTATACTGTTCACCATATTTAACACTCGCGTCTGATGTATTACAATATGACTTTGTACATCTGTAGTTTCATCAGCATGTAGAATACACTAATTTTATGATTTTGTACGGTGGCTCAACCTAGATTTATTTGATTTTGCAATTATTATCAGCAGGATCTATAGTAAGGAAAGAATAAATACACACGGTTCGCAGAGACTATAGGCTATGCTTTAAATCAATAATTTTTCTTGCTTATGGCTATGGAGAGTAACTTGTCCGATTATGTTTTCTATTGAAGTTCGTAGTTCGCGAGCGTAAGTGGTATAACAATCTTAAGAGCATGCTGATGCTTTATTCCTTATATGAAAGGTGACCAATTATCCTGAAAACATCAAAAACGTTTACTCTCATCGTCGATTAGGAATAGGGGTTCTAATAAGAGGTACCACATTTTCATGTACCTGTGTACCTATGTTTAAATGTGTTAGAGTAGTAGAGTTGGCGATGATCTGTCACCTAGTTCCTTTTATCGACGTGATCTACACTTGCCACGAGGGGTCGGGTTCAGGAATACATGATTATTGGTAGCATTCTGGCATCCCATTGAGGTACAGTTGGCAGTATAATTAGTGCGCATTAGGTGTTCCAGAATGTTCAACGTGTCAACTGCAAATTTAACACTGTCATGAGGTATTTATTCGATTTTTTAGAATGTGTCGAATTTCAAATTTTCATTTTCTTTGCGTTAGGGAAACGTGAGCAGAGACAAACGGCTACACGGTACCGGAAGCACACACACACTTATTTGCATACCTACAACCTCATGATCGAGTAAACAATTAAGACAAGAAAAACCAAAATAATCCATTACTTGATAATCCCTAAATGAATAGAAGATGATTTATTGTCACCAGATAACAGTTCTGTGTAGACTCTGTCTGGTAGGATTAATAGTAACAGTAACAGAAAAAGAACAACAGAAAACTGGGAACTGATAGTATATGATCGTACGCTACACCGTGTGTCTTGAAACTACTTTGCTTGAATGGTAAAGAAGATTGATACAGATCTTGGATATGAGATTTTTGTCGAGGGACGGGATAAAAAAAAATTTATCTCTGGAAGTACGTAGAGCATTGGAGTTTAAACAAAGCTAAAGCGCTTGCCAAAACGTGTGTTTAGTTGCTGAGTAAAATAAATGGCTCTGCATAATATTTATTTTGAAAATTAACCACACCCGCTAATTTACATTGTTTTTTGACGTTTTTGAACATTCCATACATTAGGTTTCAATAACGTATAACATATTGTTGCATGGTGTGTTCAATGTTTCATACTTGTCTGTGTGTGTGTTTGCGCGGAGGGTTATGTTGTACACAGAACGAGTGGTTAATGTGTTTCAATATAAATCTGTTAAGCAAAACAAATTGAAGGCGGCTGTAGTAGGGTATTATTTACGGGGTTATAAATAACACGCAGGTTTGTTTTTCGGTTGAGTACATTCGTTCAGTTCGGCTGGTGTGCTATATTACCGGACACATGTGATACATGTGTGTGTGTGTGTGTGTGTGTGTCTGTCTGTGTGTGTGTGTGTGTGTGTGTGTGTGTGTGTGTGTGTGTGTGTGTGTGTGTGTGTGTGTGTGTGTGTGTGTGTGTGTGTGTGTGTGTGTGTGTGTGTGTGTGTGTGTGTGTGTGTGTGTGTGTGTGTGTGGAAGTTTTTTGTTCGTAGACAGTAGTCGATGTTTACTAACAAATTAAACGTAATTACGTTGATTTGTTAGTTAGGTGTTTGCAGATTGGTTAATAATGAAAAAATTCAAGTTAATTGTAATTTTCAATTTTTCTTTTATTATACATATTTAAATCTTTAAACTTACTTAAACGTAAGAAACTATATATTAAATAAAATGTAAGAACACCGTAAACATTATTGTCTTCACTTTAAATGATTGGAAGATAATAAAACACAGGCTATCGCTCAATTTTGAAATTTTATCTAGCTGGTTTAGAATAACGGTGGAGGGGGGACTGTCACCGCTATTGCTCACCGTAGTTGGTGTAGAGTCGTGGACTGCAATGCAATATATTTTTGTCATGACATATTTTCACAAAACTGATGACAGTTTTCTGATCACTCAGCGTAAATTTTGAGTACAGTTAGACATATATATCTCATCATTTTGTTCCGCCAGTTTATGTTACTAAAGCTTGGGTTAAAAATTGTGTAACTCTTAGCTATAGAGTAATAATGAAATGTGGCAGTGTGAAGAGTTCAAGCGCTTTGTGTTAGTGCGGCTCCTGAAGACAGCATTCAGCCTTTAAATATAGCTTTTATACTGCTCATTTTTCTTTTCAGTACATAGCCAATAGCTAAAAAAAAAATTAAACCAACTCTTAATAATATTGACTAAAGAAACAGAGTTATTGCGATTGATAACGAAATGCCTCGAAATTTATTCTGCACTATCAGGAAACTACGATAAACGTTTTGGTGACGTTTCATAACAAAAGTACATCACACTATGTTCCATGACACGTTAATACAACGCTTTACAATTATCGACAGAGCGATAGTAACCGCATCTCTCCCACTAAATTAAATCAGCTATGGTCGTATTTCTTTACGGTAGCCGGTTGATTGCTGTGCGAAGAATAAAGGGTAGTGAGGAGACTCAACGTACAGCCAGAGTGTCCTTAATTGTTTAATTATTACACTCAGAGTTTAAAGATTGCTGAAATTTTCGAATCCCATTCAACTCTTCTTCATAGTTTTACTTAATATTACTGTAACTTCTATCAAATACGCATTTTTAATACAAAAACATGTAATTAGTGATATAATATCACTACCTCACTTTTAAACGCGGACCGTTCTTTCAGGTACTCTTATTGATAACTATTCGTTTTCAAACCTGTTTTAGTGGAATCCTTATTCCTTATTCCAATTTTTCACCGTCCATAAACATACGTGCTTTAGAAAACACTTCCCAAACCTGGTCATGCACAATCTTCTTACGTATCTTTGTCTTAGTAGGAAACATTTATTCTGTTTACGTAATTAAAAAAATTATACCGAAAACAGTAACAACATTTTTAAGTAAATAAAATGCTAATCTGGCAAAATACAATATCAGATAACACACCTAAAAATAGTACAAATTAAATTAAAAATATAATTAAATTATTTATCACATAACAAAATCCCATACTTAAAAGTAATAACGATACAAATTGAACAAATGAATCAAATTGTTTGATAAATAAATGTTTCTGGAAACACATCAACGCATACTCGTTCAATGTGATGTTCTGTTAAACACTGACAAAAAACGGGGCACTGCGCGTACTGTTTTCATCAAGTTTGCCCGCCATTGTAAAATAACGAGAACCTAGAACACTGTTGCAAAAATTGTATGATCCACTATCACGCTACACACGCGCATCCACATACACTTATTGGCAGAAACCAAAACGTATCAAACAAAATAA
This sequence comes from Magicicada septendecula, assembly GCA_034769895.1. Lineage (NCBI taxonomy): Eukaryota > Metazoa > Arthropoda > Insecta > Hemiptera > Cicadidae > Magicicada > Magicicada septendecula. The sequence goes on along the minus strand of CM068369.1, from coordinate 217,545,777 downwards.
CAAATTAAAATTCCACAGTTATTAAAGTAATAAAACATTTATGGTTTAGTTTTCAGAGCACAAGACAAACAGGATGAATATTATTAATACGGTAGTAATTTTGTAGACTGATTTGTCTTTTTAGCTTAACATAATGGAAAAGACCAATTCTATACGTGTCCTAGCTCTAATGTCAGCTCACAGATTTTTTGAATGCAACCTACTTGCGTACTATAGAGTTTACCTACTATAGAACTATAGAAGTACTATAGAATGCAACCTACTATAGCCTACTTTCTCTAGTTCACCCAAGTGACAATCATGCCAAAACGCGTGCGTCCACACAATTTCCGTGTACCAACAAGAGGATTTAAGGAGCTTAAGCAATTTAAGCATTTAAGCAATAGGATTTAAGGAACTTCCACTTCGTTTAGGCAACTACTGTATTAAGGTAACTAGTGTCGTATTAAGTTTTAAGATTACGATTTTGTGTACCACTTTTTTGTGTGTAGACGTTAAGTTCAGTACTAACTAAAAGTACTGGAAGTATGCCTTCCTTTTTACATTAAATAAATAAGTAACAGTTACTTTTATTTATCCATATTTTTGTAAAGACTGTCAGTGTACAAAATGTTAATGAGTGGTGGTGTTGCTGGCTTGCTTATTCGAAAGTTCTAAGGGTTACCTACATTGTTAGTTCCCTTCGGATAACTTGTTTCATTTCGGATTCCTGCCTGCTGGTGTTTCGTCGGTCTTATTTTGATGTGCATATAAATAAAAAAAATTGACTATCAATTAAACATTTCCTTTTGCATATAATGCTGTTGGCATAATGTTGGTGAAAAATCAGTAAGAAAATTATTACCAATTTATTCATAATTTTGTAGGACAGGTTTTTCGTACAAACTCTACGGTGAATAGGTATTCGAAGGTGAATACGGTTCACATTTGTTATTGACTGTTACTAATCCTTCATTAGACAGTTTTGAAACATTATCCTTTCATCCTCTTTTTAACAGTTGAATAAGCTGCTGGTTAGTTGATAACAGCAAAAGTTGTAATAAAAATCCGCGGTTTGCTACACTGAATACCTTTCAGTTTTCAGGAAGTAATGATAGAAATTCTATATATTTGACATATGACTTATGAGTTATTAGGATGTTTTATTATTACAAAAAATTAAGGATTAAAATATGAGTCACTGAATACACAATGTTCAGAAGAAAATTATGTTAGTTTAATATGAAATCTACTAGAAAGCAAAGAACAACAGTTTTCTTAAGTCCTGCCTGCCTATATACGTAAAGCATGTCTACTACTTTTTTACTTAAATTATGATTAACTTTCATTATTTCTCTACGTTATCATATCTTAAAGTATTAGATTTTGAGTAAACTGTTTGTGGGATGAAATAAAGTGACAGGAGGAAATGTAACTTGGAAAATGTTTACAGAACGCATTAAGTAGATTGCATTTTAACACAAAGAAAGAAATTGGTAGACTTGACAAGATATTAACAGGGCGCACGGCTACATCAGAACTAGACGGTACAGGCACTAATTCACCCCTAACGTTGAGCGTCAAGGGTGATAATAGGCTCACGTCAGGGCATCGATTAGACTGCAGACAAGGGGGATGCAATCGTCCTCCCCACACGTTGCATTATTTCATTTTATTTCTTTCGCTCGACACAAGGGTGGAGTCACTCAATACATATTGATTTTTTGATGTATATTTAATACGTGCCCTTGTCCATATGTGTGTGTGTGTGTGTGTGTGTGTGTGTGTGTGTGTGTGTGTGTGTGGTCCGCGCTCGCCTTCTCTTTCGTGATAGTACGTGTTTTAAAGGCAGAAAAGTTATTATTAAGAACAATGAAATACTACGAAAAGTAGCCTATATTATTATTACGAAAACTATACATGAAATATCGTTTTACTTAAAACTTCACCAACCGATTTTGTATTTCTACAAAAAAAATTAATAAAAGCAGTTGCAAGCATCATTAAAATGATTGTATGCTTGACTTGCTACAAATTATATATTTACATCAATACTAATTATAACTTTAATGGCATGCTTAGCATATTGTACGTTGTACTATATTATTTGGGTACCCTCGGTAAAGGTTGTGTGGATACATTTTTAATTCTCATGTGTTTCGTAACCGTAACTTGGAGTTTCTCTGTTTATAGAGAATGTAGGAGTTCTTCCACGTGATAAACTGTTTGGTGCATTAGCAAACAGGTTTTCATTTCACTAATTAAAAAGGAAACGTTGTTCATCTCTATGTGGAAATACGCAAAACAGACGTATTAACTACGGATTTGTTTCATGTAGTGGCTAAAGATTGTCAAATACCTTCAAATTTGTCAGTGCATGGTAAAAAAACAGTACTCACAATATGTGAAGGAAAACCATTATCCATAAACCATGGAATCGTTGTTTTACTGAAATTATTGGAACGTGTTCAAGTATGTAGCATGCACGGGACGATCTGTAGAAGGCTGCATTATTACGATCTGATATCACATCATCTACTAGTATCAATACTGTAATAAAGGTTTAAAGATCAAGTGATTTTTGTATAGGAAAACTCCGCCTGCCAGTGGTCACAAATTATTAACAAATGTTAAAACTAAAGAATTGTCATAGGTCTATATTAATTGTTTGTCAAACTTTGTGAATAAATTAGTTGTGCATCATCTTGCAGTAATAAAATTACTTCTTACTTTTCTGGTAACTCTAATTTCCAATTTGGAGTTAGAGATTGCTTTCCTTACGTCCAGAAGCAACAGTTGAATTTAACATTGAAATAGTCCATTTGACTTTTGGCTACATGTGTAGCTTTCTGAAAGATTGCGTCTTGGGAAGTGAACAAAGATTCCGTCTTCAGGTACTGTTCCGAACAGCTCAAACAAATAGCTCGAAGAGCAACCGTTTTTTTGACGTGGGTAGCAGTAGAAAATGAAAATTTTTTTTGTAAAACTTGTAGTATATTTATAGAATGCAAGTGCATTATGTGGTCTGTGTTCTATAATACTTCTGGCACTTCTGGCACTTAAATTGGAACAAGTGCGTTCAAACTAGTTTTAGGGATTACATATTATTTCCAGATGAACTGAAGTTTACCTTGAATTTGCCCATATGCAATTAAGTCATTCTACGCTACGTCTGAAACAACCTATCTAAATTCTGCTGCTTCATAGTGCTGTCAAACTTCTCACTGCCACTTGCCGATCGTTTCGGCCACGAGCTCTGTCTTAAAATTGTCGCGACCAAGTTTATAAAAATGTTAGTAACTTATTGACATATAGAATTGATTTCTAATTATTCTTTTATACACAACAAGAACTGCAGCCAGGTTGAAATATAGGTTGAACCAATTTACAGCATTCTTGGTTTCAAAATAATATTGTTCATAATTGCTTTATTAGGATTCGTTTCTCTTTAGAGTATTTCTTTAACTACAAAAATTAAGTACTATTTTAGGCCAGACGTAACGTATAAAGTACTATTTTATACGTTATTGTAGGAAAAACCAAGTATAGTTTAGGCAAAGTCTTTTGTTTAAATTTTTCTTGCTCATATGGCGTTGGTGCGATTTATTTTGGATTCGTTTTTATCAAGTTTCAGTCTGTATTATATATGAAGTGTGCAGTCTACCGTTCGAAACGCATTGACTCTTGATATGGTAAGTAATGTTTCAAGACTTACAGTTAAAAACCAAGTTGAAGGGCAACGCGTCCTTCACATTTTAAAAATTACGATATTTGGACGTACGACTAAGTTTCGAAAGTACCTGAAGCCGCCAAAGAATGCAAGAGATCCACTTTCCACCCATAGTGTCTACACAATGTCTTTACTGGTTCATGTGGTCAGCTCTGTATTGGAACCACAAAATGCAGCGTGAGTGCTCACTTCTGGTAAACACATATTGTCGTCTGACCCAGCTGGAGAAATCGGCCGCTACAGAACACTGACTGTAAAATATTTGAGCACACCGTTGTTTTCAAGAAACGCGAAATTTTACCATTTTCTAATATTACTTTGTCCAAAAGCAGAGGTAAGCAATTCAGATTTTCAAGCGTATTAATAATTTCGTAAGAAATTTAAACTCTGAAAATACCAAGACATTGTTCTTAGTGCTGCGAAGAAAAGAGCGCACTCAGAGAGCGCAAGTAACCGTTTACTGGATCATATATGGCGAGGGATGGGGTAGACTAGTGCCTCGCCCTGTAGGTAAAAAGTGGGCTAGGACCAGTGCCTGTCATTCAAACGGGTGGGAACATAGAGACCTGTCTATGCAGGCACTACTGAGATCTGCCGCAGCTGCAGTTGAAAATCTGGAGTACGGAGAAGATAAAGTTCACGGTTCCACTACCAGGAAATTTTTAATTTTATCCAATGTTAGGCATACGATTTAACATGTGCATGACTTAGCAGTTCCATAATGACTTACAGTACTCTTAAATATTATTGTATGTTTAACATTGAATTACGTTTCGTAAAACTAGTTAACGAGGTGTAATTATATGTGCCTGTAAAATCAATTCTTTCCAAATTTAATATTAAAGTTTATAACGAGAAATGTTAGGTGTATAAACCTATGAAATAAATAATTCTTAATATAGTTGCTGTGCTCATGTGTGTCTAAGCATTACAGTATGAACGCAATAAACACTTTGCGGGGCAGTAAAAGAAAGCAGTGTTAAAGGATTAGAAATTGTATCGGAGGTGATGACTTGGCTGAGTGAAGGTTGAAATGTAGGTTATGCTGACAGCTACCTACCTGCAACCACTATTCTATAACGTAATAGACAAGTGACAAACCTTACCAATGACGTACATACACTTACGCGTATGTGATCAGCATTTATACCAGTTAAGGTAAAATCGCTACAATTATAATCTAAACACATCTTATTACCTTATTCCTATTGAGAAGATGGTAGTCTATGGTTTATTTTATATACATTTACTTTTGAATGAAAATAACTCCTCAACCTCATTCTTCTTTTCCTTCTCCTTTTGGTTCGTTTGCTTTCTCTATACGTACAGTCTGTAGACTTTGTTTTTATAGAGGTGTCTCCTGTGACAGAGACACAATTCTAGGTCTATCTTTATATTGGTGTCTTTTATTCCCGCTTCCCTGAGATTTCTCTTCACGCTGTTCTTCGTAACCTATTTTCTAGCATTACACAAGTCACAACGTTGATTCCTCTGATACCTTCTTTCGTAGAGATTTTGGTTTCAATGTTGATTGTAATACAGATTTTGTTTAAGATGTCTCAGATGCATACGACATTATTTGTCGTAGTGAGCATGCGAATTATATTATGAGACATTATCGTCCTGGCTGGCGTTCATGTCATAATCGTCATCGTCATCATGTCATCGTCGTCGTCACCGCCATCAGTATAATTATTTATTCACAAGAGGCATTAACGGATGGTGATTATAGTAAATCTAAATCTAGATAAGGCAGGTGAAACAAAGTTACAGGAAAAGAGTGTCTTTTCTGAGTTCGCTGACCTGAAGGCATCAAGCAGATGATACCGCGAGCCTACCCCAATGTTTTCACTTTTTTAAAACTTTCTGAAAAAATATTAGTGACATACTGTGAAAAGCTGCTTTTATACACAGGAGATCAAACAGTATATGAATTCACTAAATTTTTCACGAAAATTTTAGTATCGCATTGTGTTATCTTCGGACAGAAATGTTTCATCTGGCCTCAACTCGAGTACAAAATATTTCCGTACGTATATTTATGTTTTCAGTTTTAGCTTTAGAATCAAATGCCGTGGCAGTGAACTTCTCTTCTGGAACACTCTTTATAGTCAGTTAATATTATTCTCTGCCGGACTATTTGACCGTGGTCTAAAACGTACGCCAGTTCCCATGTACCACACGTAATTCCAACGTCATCCTCTGCCACAGTACTGTGGGAATTTACGTACGTGTTGCCAGTTACTTAATCTTTCAAGACACTGAAGATGGCCTCCAGTGGTGGGGCCGAATCGTCTGTTGTAAACTGTAATAGACCACGGCCAAATAGCCCGGCATAGAACAATATTATCAGAATTGACACCGGCCGTGAAAGCCTTAGAAATTCATTACTCACTATAGTCAGTAAATGAAAATCATTAGCAAATGAAATGAAAATGGCTACATAGTTTTAAAGTATAATTACAACTTTACCATAATCTTTTCACTATTAGATATATACTTGGATACTTGCAGCCTGCTTACATAGATTAGACATTTTAATTTCATTTAGATAGGTAAATGATAGGACGAAATGACAGCAGGTATTTGGAACTTTTAGGGCAACAAGTTGAATCAATCGCGTCAGTAAATGTGGTGCTATATAGGAAGTCAAGAAAAATCAAGCGATGAAAGTGACTACACATACCAAATGTGGAGTAACAATAGATGTCCAAAGTTTAGTGTTGGTCTCACTATCTAATTTGCATGGTACACAGCTCCTATATGTATTCACTCTGCTTTTCCATCTCCATTTATGATGGTCAATAATTATCAGAAATATCGGATTTAATATTCTCACAAAGTATTTCAGTACAATAGAAAATACCCAAAATAATTTGCTCGTACGAGGTTACATTTGCACAGGCATTTTTACGTAGAGAATTTTGGCGAGAGAGAGAATACATAGTTGTTATATTTATATCTTTATTAAGATGAACGTAACTGAACTTAAGCAAAGAATTAATTTGTCAGAATAAGGCCACAAAAGTAACGCCACTGTTTAATATTTTTACAAATTATCAAAATTAAAATAGTTTTCTTATGACGTTAAATAAATGTGAAATTTAACTACACAATTTAATACAATAAAGGCTTTTTGTATCGAAAAACAGTATTTTACTTACAACAAAACTTTTAATGAAAAAAGTGCAATTTAAAATTTGTAATTGACTGGTACACACAAAAATTAAACTGTTGCGGGCAACTATAGACACCTTAATAACACTGAGTCTTTTAACTAAAAATAGTCTAATTATAGTAATATTGAAATTAGAGGCACAATGTGGTATTACTGTGCAAAGTTTTCAACTTTAAAGTAGAACAATGCTGATTCTGGGCAACCATTACATCGGAAACTGATTATTGCAACCGGTGTCAACATACCATATCTATTCAATGTTCACCCTCGCTTGTCACGTTTTACAAAAATATTTACTTTACTATTACAAACGGTTTTGACCTTCACAAAATTATAATATTGGCAGCTGATAGTTCTGCTTTACGTTGGAGCATGGCTTTATATTTTTTCTCCCCTGGTATTTTTGTTTTGAAGCTGATACGTCTACTTCAGATATTTTACTCACTCGCTTAATCTGTCATTTGGCAATAAGGCTAACTTCTACCACGGTGGTGCCTTTACTTGTTTTCCGGAGTCTCTAATACTTTCTGTGTTTTATATTTGTATCTTGTCTTAACAAGCTTCCTGATTACATATCTTCTATCCCATTCCTTCGAATCCTACAGCATTTAACTTGTTCTATTCTGCAAACATTTTGATTGCGGTTTTGTTCCATTCTTTTCATGGCTTCCTTTAAATTCTGAGGCTAACCTTTGTACTAGGCTCTACCTTTACCACACGGTGCATCTGGTATCTGCTTTCAGCCGCTAACGATTACTTTGATCCAATCCTAGTTTTTACGTGGATAACGAAGTGAAAAATTTGACGTAAAACTTAAAATCTATAGTGGAAACAATTGAACAGTTATACGTATTAGACCTATATGCACATTGTAATAAACTTAAACATAAATTAAACGTTTTACACTCAAATTCAGAAGCTCATGTAGAAGAGTTCACAATACACAATAACAGTCACAAATGAAAATAAGGCTGTTCGGAGACACATAACTCAAGGTTAGGACAATTTCATTCTTCATACATAGAACACATTTAAATTGTGAATACAACAAGTCGCCAAATGAACTAAACTTACTGAACTTAACTAAACTAAGGAAAGTACAAACTCGCGCGTTGTGTGTGTCCTTGTGCATGTGGGTATGGATTTATTAAAATATAATTGTATTAGAAATTATATAAATTATGTAAAATAAAATTCCTACGAGTAATGGAAATAATTTCTTAGTGATCCAGTATTCCATTTCTATTCCTTTTAATATTGCCGATCCGTATTCCATCACGTCGGTGCCCAAGCACTTGAGAAGTTACAGTATCGTCTGCCATATGTCATGTTTTCTCAATAAAATCTTTCCTACAAGTAAGATATTTCCTAATGTGTTTTGAAAATATAGTAAAAACACTGTTCCGGATAAGGTCAGAGGTTTCCAAAGAAATTGTGCTGGATATGTAGAAACAAGGCCACACACACAGCAGACCCACCAGTTGACAATAATATGGCCACTACAACGTTTATGGATGATACTGCGATCCTGGAATTACATTTCAGTTTCCAACATTTTTATTTTATATTTTTACGGAAATAGCTTTAAGCGAATAAAACAGAAAACTGGAATTGCTGGTCTATTTGTATTATCTTGTAGCACACGGGTGCAAAGTACTGTTTCCTTGACGAAATTTCCACTGTGTTCAGTGATTTCAGAATGTGTCTACACCTGTCAACATGAATGATTAGGAACAACAATTTTTATCGTAGTCAGACCACAGGTGTTACAAAGGCAGATTGACAGTACATGACAATGGAAACATATCTTTACTCCTCGTGAGCATCCATTGACATAGCAAAATATTGCACTGCACCATATGCATTCTTCTGAAGTTGTATTTCCCGTAGCCCGCCTACTGAAAATTATATCTTGTCACTCATATCTACATTGTGAGTAGTTACAAACGCCTCTCTTATTACGCCTTTCAGAACATAACAGCAGACCATCATAAAGACGTGTTTAATCTGTTCGTAGTATTGCTAACCAAACCGTGTAAAATTCATTAGATTCACACACATGTATTATTAGAAAGTGCTGCCCAGAGGAAATGTGAATTGTGTTTTGCACAGTCTCTATCGTCCCTTGTTCTGGATGAATTTCTATAGTATATCAATGTCAAATATTTGTTCATAATAGCAAGAGACGTTGTGAACTAACGCTTTTGTCGAAGTTACCTCCTAATTTGTGATAGTTGAGGTTTCCTCCAACATGGTAAAGTAATCGTCTACTACCATGGTGTACCGGTTCCGTCATCAATAACTGAGAATGGTCTATCAATGTATGTGGCAATTCTCTCGAACGGAAGTCCACCATTTTATTACTATTTTTCTCTGTTCCTGGTTTGTTGGCTCTTGGCTGCAAGACATATTTCAATGGTCCGACACTATTTCTCTACAACGCAGCGAATATGAAGCCAATAGAATGATTTCCGTATTTTGTCGACCGTTTTAAAACACGGCAAGCTTTTTTGATCCTCCACTACGCATTTTCTTCAGGACACAGTGCACTTTATTGCTGGAAACAATCAGCTACATACCACACCTAGACCACCTTTATTTTCCCAAGCCTTTTTTATCAATCCATTATCCCTAGATATTCCCGTTTTACCAAATATCTCTTCAGAGCTTTGGAACCAGAGAAGATATCTTGTCGGTCAAGGCAACGCCCGTCCTCTCATGCTTTCAAGATCGGTCCAATATATTTGTCAGGCATTTATTATTGTCGAAAATTTTGTGTCGTTAAACCGTCTTCAAAGGATATTATAATATGGCTGGAACATATATAATCCTGTTCTGTTACAGAATCCTGAAGCAATATTGGCAAACATCTGAGCATAGTCATGTAGATAACCTATCTGCATCACTACACAGACGCCCCCACTGATTTTGTACCTTGAAATGTGTATTGTAGACGCCGCTCAAGTCAATTTGTCTATTGCCATTGACGGTTTTTAGGCCTTAAAAATCATAAACTTGATCTTAGACTATTACGGCCGGCGTCAACATTATTCAAAGTACCATAATCCGGTGAATTTTAAGTGCAGACGGTTCGGCCTCACCATTGGAGGCCATCTTCAGTGCATAATTAGTCTTAGCAGCTGTTTGTCAAATAACCCCAGTACTGAGGTAGATAAATTTTGCACTGAAGGTGGCCTTCGATGGCAAAACCGAAACATCTGCACTTAACACCCGTAGACCACGGTCTAACAGTCCGGCTAATGATACTTTGAATACTTATAAACCATGAATACTTATATAACTTTGATACTTAGAAACCATGCAAGCTTAGCACGATAGCTACATAGTGAAAAATCTATTCCATACAGATATTTATGGAGTGCTCAAAGCTCGAACGATTGCCAGGAACACTCTTCTTGTGACACAATAACTTCTCCTTCTTTTGTAAGGCACTTGCTGTACGCTATTATTACTGTACGCTTGTTATACGCTACTTCTCGTACTTCAGGTTTTCCACTAGTTGTGATAAAACTACTCATGGAACAGTTTTGCTTTGTACTATTTCTACAATGTCTACTTTTGTACAAAATGAAAGGAAGAATTTTCTTCAAATACAATGCTATTTCTAAAGTCTCGAAGGTTTGGTCATACTCTCTTAAACACTTGAATGTTCATTTACTTTTAGTTAGTTCATACACATGTTTACCAGTTGTAGCAAAATCACTTACAAAATGTCTGTAACAAGAGGATAAACCCACGAAACTGCAAACATTATATTTAGACTTGGAAGCGTGTCAATTTTTCACGGTGTCTAATTTTTAATGTTCATATTTGAAACTAAATGGCACAAACAGGCCTACCATATTTACTTACAAAACTGTGTACACTTCTTCGGGATCAGCTTCAGTTCGGCATCGCGATCTAGTTGAAATTTTCTAACGGTTTTTCAATGGTCTTTAAAAGCTTTCAAAATAACTATGACTTCTTCTAAGTAACCAAGGCAGGTTTTCATGTGAGGCCTTGGAGGAAGTTCAAACGAAATAACGTGGTGATTGTTGGAGAAGTTACCCAACACATTTAATAATTAAGTAAAACTGAGGGAATTAATTGTTAACCTCAGAGAATAATCGACAGCAGCAGTATGAGTAGGCAGTCTCTCTAATAGTGCACTTCCTACACTCAATTCTGTCAACAGTTTAAAAATTTGGTTAATCATGAAAGGATTGTCATGTGAAAAACGCTGTAATTTTGCCTTCAACGATGTAATGCTCTCAGAAATTAAATAGAAAATAAACTGAATGTAAATGGAAACCTGACAACTAGGTAGACAACATACTGTCTGCCAACTCTACATAAAATACCGGACATAGTAAATTCTTCAATAATTGAAGCCTACCACATTATTATTAGTTAAAATACAAATTTTGACATGGCATGGTTAAAATGGCATGGTCTAATTTTGGCACTGACAGTTATTACAACCGATATATTTCACAGTAGTAGGGTGAAAATGAGAGTTCTACGACTTATTTGTTATCCGGACAAGCGTAATTGATTCCAGTACTTGCGCCGTAATAGTTAGCCGTAATTACATCTTGTTGTTGTGTACAGAGATACAGGAGGACTTGTCTGCTTATGATAGAGGTTGGAAAACGACTGAATGTATGTGAGTCAAAAGCGGAATCAGTTTGTGCAAAACGGTAAATTTTGGGTAAACGTACACAGGCAACATGAAACTATGGTCTAAAGTATTGAGGGCAGTGCGCAGGAAATTCTCATACACATCTATATAGAGTAACAGTTGGCTATAAACAAAATAATAACTCACATGTAACGTCCAACTTTTGTAAATCCAAAAGGTGTGAATCCTTTTTTCGTATTGTGTAGAACGTTAGATATAACTAAATTGCAGTGAAACTTGTTTCAGTTGTGTTGATTGTCGTCAGGTAGAGGAAGCAAAAAGTGTTTCAGCAAGAGACCAGATGAAAGCGAAAATAGTAGGAACTCGGAGACCTCCATGAATTACGCCATTTCTGACAAACCATGAAGACCGTTACAAGGAACAGACCTAGAACTGTTCCAGTTAACACTTACTGGAGGTCGAGAAGAGTGACCACCAGGTCTTCTCCTCTAGCAGGCGTAGCGTAGAAGAAGACCTGTCTGCTACATTTCTGCATAGGCTACCGGAAACTGAACGACGTAAAAGACAGGGTTCTCAACCCTAGGTAACATCTTCCAGATTAATGTCATGCCATTTGGCTCTGATATGCGCCGGTCACTTTTTAAAGCATAACCTATCTGTTATCCAAGGCCTGACGTGATACGTTTTCTTGTTTACTTATAATTTAAACACCAGTTAAACAACCTAAAGGAAGTTGTAACTTGAATTCATTGATTGCCAGCTGAAGCAGATTCCCGAAATGTGTACTGTGTTTTATAAGGAAGTACAATATTTAGGTCCCATTTAATCTCAGTTGAAAGCCCGAAATAAAAAGACATTAAGTCACGGGTTCTGACTAAAATTGAGCAAATGTAGCCTACTGGTTACAATCAAATCCTGCTTTAAAAGAAGGTATGGAATACTATATCGTTTGGGCATGTAAGTTAAAAATGTAAAAGATGAACTTTTGTTCATTTAACATAAAAATGAAGGTAAAATAAAATGAGGCCCCGTATAAATGCCTATTTGAATAAATAACTTCGGATAGTATTAGGCAGCGGAATCAGTTTGTCGTGCAGCAAACACCGGCTGATCTGCAGCCGACGTAAATCTCATTGTAAGGAATTGCTGCGTCAGAACGCCAAGCAGGCGTGTCATAAAGTCAATAACATAGATCGCGTTGCCAGGAAAAGCAGTTAGTGTATCGCAATATAGAAAACTAATCTAGAAGAAGAAATGTCTGCGGTATTACCACATTTAAATTGACAATTATGAAAGCTTTTCCAAAATAAAAATATTTTATATTCAATAACGCTGACTATTAGCAAAATTAAATTAGATTTACGCTAATTTTTATTCATATATATGAGATATGTTTATGATACAATAATAAAACGACTTGTCACGACAGAGTTTTTTTCTTACAGTATTCTTACAGACTCCTAATTATGTCCATGAGTCAACCTTTAGGACCTGTGAGTACATATTTAATATACAAAATGGCTACGCGCAGTTTGTCACGGAATTTTTTGAGTCACCACAGAAGGAACTCGTTGTAGATGAAAAACTTCCAGCGGTATAAAAAGTTAATATTTTTACAATGCTCTATAGGTTGTCTAATAAATTACACACGTTTGCCAGCGCATAGTTTACATTAATGGTTTGCATATCCTTTATAAGGACAGAACTGCTGCAGGTTTGTTAGTCCGACTAATCGATTTACAACGGTTACAGCCAATTTTTATGCAGATATTAAATGTTACATTGGTAAAACTGTTTAATTGTAATTTTATAATTTACAAACTTAGTTATTCTTAATAAGTACATGTTATGTACAGTGAGCGCTGCATCCCTATATTGCAAAAGAAAATGAATTTTATACAAACATGAATGTTGTTAACAGTCAAGTTAAACAAAATTGTGACAATATGGCACTAGCAGATGGTTTACGATCCGTGCAGTTGCGTAACAAAATACGTAATAAGTTAATATTAAAAAAAAAATGTATTGAGAAAATTATTATCAACCTCTACGTTTTAAAATTGTGTTCATAATCACTAAGTTATATACTTTTCGTGTAACGTAAAATGTTATAAAAAAATCTGTTTCTCTTTTATTTTATAATGTTGATTAGAAAATAGTATAATGTTAATATCTTCAAAAGGGGAAACATCAGACTGACTAGGCCATTCGTTGTAGCGTTTATTATTAAAATGATTAGAAAATCGTATAAATAGGATTAGGAAGAAAAGATTATGAAATAATATCAACATACTCTCTTTTTACGAAGTCATTTACAATTAAACAACTGAATAAACAAAATGTAATATGACATTTACTGCCATATATAGCCTACTGGTGACGGAAAATCTCGTTAGGAAGTCTGTAAAAAAACACTAATCGAAATATACGTAACAAGTGCAAAGAATATATTCTGCAAAATTTTAATTGTAACTGCATTAGGTGATGATTCTTGCATGCGGTTAGCCTTTACGTGAAGATAAATTTTAGGTAAGCGGGATCTCGGTAGCACGGTCACAGTTAACCTTTGTGACGTATAGCTGCGCCAGCGTCATCAATTATTCAAACCACCTGGAGCACAGACAGAGACAAAGTGTGCTGTAAAGTAAAAAAAGTAAAACAAAAACACACCAAATTAAATCTGAAAAATTAAATTAATCACACAGTGGACAGGTGGCCATTCATCACCCTGCCCGGGTACAGTCGAGATATTGACTCTGACTACGACGAATATTAAGCCGTCCTACCTCTGTGTCTATTTACTGCATTACGTTTCATTTTACGATTTAGAGACAGAGTTTTTTTTTTCCAAACAGTGATAAAGAATGTTGGCACAACAGTGTTACATGAATTAATCTAATAATAAGGCTTTACTCAGGTAGCCTATATACAAAAAGTGTCTTTGATAAAAGTGATTTTATTTAGTTTTACTTCTCTAGCTAATTACTTAATTATCGCAGGCCATTTTAAATTGTTTTCGAGGTTTTTCGGTTTGTAATATTTATCTATTATTTATCGGTTATTATTTAATTATTAGTTATCGGTTATTTACTTAGTCATCCTCAGGATCACTATCACTCATATTCCTCTATATGCATTATCCTTGGCCTGCCTAGACCCTTTCTGCATTTGGGTTGCCAACTCAACACAATGCCATTCGTTGAGGATCTCCATAGCAAGTCATCTATTTATTTGAAATGTCATCTGTGACTGAACATGCGATTCCCATTAATTATCTTATTCGGGTCTTTGGTATTCTTTCTCTCCTGAGCCTGCGGCTACTCGTTCCTATTTTTATGTTAATTACTACTAATACTAAAAGCAAAGTACACTTATAACATTTTTTGTACACCATTGTCATGCCATCGCGATACACTTTTATCAAATGCAATCACGCTTGGTTTCTTATTTGACGAGACGTGATTATGTTTTGTACATTTTCAAATAAACGTTAAATTCCAGATTTCCTTGTTTCGTTTAGAATAAATTAGGCTTATATATTGTTACGACGGTCTACTCGATCGTCGTAGGTACAGTGGAAACAAAATAAGTACAAGACACCAATTAAGTCACCAATCACACCTTTCATTGTTATAGTAAAACAGTTCGTAATTAACAACACAGTGTCTACAACAAATCAAATGAAAATTGTTCATACGCAATAAAATGTCCACTAATATTAAAACTCAACTGTATTACAATTATACCGTCCGAATATAAAACGCAACACTTCACTAATAACTACTTGAACGTACACCGTAATAACTCGAACCGCTCTGTAAATATATCGCACTAATACTCTCGAACCGCACAGTCAAAAATCTCGCATTGAACTGAAAGCTAAGGCCGCTACGCGATGTATTTATAGTCACGCTCATACACCAGAAGCTTCCAAACTGCGTCTTATCTCTCGTGAATTACGTAATTACTACGGCTTTGACACAGTCCGAGCGCCCGAGCGAAGCCCGGCACAGTCGAGAAAATTCTCGCAAAATGCGTCTAGTAGCACGTACACCACACGCTTACGTCGAGATCTTTCTGGCACATTCGATAAACGCGTAGATTGTTCTGTGCTGTCGTAGCACTTCCCCCTCCTTAAGCCTGTTCGTCCCGAACTGGCAAAGCGTCTTCGAAGTAATACTCGACCAGGCGATCTAGGTGGCCATCCTTGCGAAGGATAATTTTCCCGTTCTTCGAATTCAGTCTCGTGTGATCCGAACATCACGTTTCCAGGAATGCGAATCTTTCGCGCAACCACTAGCTTTGCTGGAATCACTCTCGTTGCGTCATGTACTAATGACCTAAATACCACTGGCTGATCCAAGTTTGTTTGGTTCTCGTCAACAACCTCTTGCGTAACCTCATCTTCAGCCACTTTACCCTCGGGCGCTTCTATCAGCTCAGGAACAAGCAAGAGTTTTGTCTCGACACCCATAGTTAACTCTCCAATCACTTCTTTTGTCGTTATACTTATTTGTACTTCCTCTGCTAGTTCTTCCTCCATTTCCGCTTGCAACAGGGAGGTTTCCTCTTGACCAGACTTGTTGACTTTTTCTTCGACTAATGCCACTCGCTTAATCGAATGGTTGGTAGACCCTGTCATTTTAGCCATGCAAAGCTTTATCTTCTCTTGGCCAACTTTCAGGACATTCTCTCTTAAGTCCACAACGAATCCGTAGGCATTCATAATGTCCGTGCCAAGAATCACTTCATCGACAATGTCTGCAACGAGCATTTGGTGGCTAAACTCTAGAAGGCACAGGCGTACACGTACGTCTACCTTTCCTAGCACCTTGACGGGGCTTCCAGTCACAGTCTGTATTGTACAAGAGCTAATTAGAGGATGGCGGTTACAGACTAAGTCAGGGCGCACAATGGACACTGTTGCGCCCGTGTCAACTGTAAATGATGTTGGTTTACCATCCGCAAATCCACTAACAATCAAGTTTCCACTGATCTTATGTAGCGTGGAAACTGTGTGCTGTTCTGGGCCTTTACTTCTCCAATTGGTGCGATCAGTCTCTTCTCTCGGTATCTTCTTCTCCCAACAGTCTACCTGTAGATGACCACGTTTTCCACAGTTGTAACATTTCGGCCTTCTGTCTTTTTCAAATCGTTGCGACTCTCTTGAACTTTTGAATTGTTTGTCCGACAACACTGTTTTTCTGCACCCATCGTAACGGTAATGTGATACAGGGATCTTCTGACTGCACAAACCCATTAACGTAGCGGGACGCTGACTTGGCAGCTTCAAACTCTAGGGCGTGAACAACAGCTTCTGAGCTATCTCGGTGTCTTGCCATTCGTAACACTTGCTGAAGTTCACAATCTCCGATGCCATCAATAAATGTCTGCACCGTAAACCTTATTCGGAAGTCTTCTGGTGCTTCAGGATAGGCCAATCTAATCAATCTGTCGATACTTGCTTCAAATTCTTGAAAACTTTCCCCGGAACGTTGTCGTCTTGTTCTCAACTGAGCGTAGTACACCTCTCGCAAATGTTTATCACCGTAGCGTAATTCTAGAGCTTTTATCAACTCGGCATAGATGTTCTGGCTGTCAGGTGGCACTTTCTGTAGTAGTTCTGCCGCGGGTCCTTTTAATGCAAGAACAAGTGAAACAGCCTTGTCTTTTTCTGTCCAATTATTTGCGCATGCAGCAGCTTCAAATTGGCGGAGGTACGTTGCCCAGTGAGTGCTTCCGTCAAAGGTTGGAGCTTTGACATGAACTGTCCCTACTGCAGGCAAAGTGACTTTCTCTGTTAACTTATTTTCTGTGTCTTTTTCTGTCTTTATCACTGGTACAGTCTGTTCAGAAATTTGTTTTGGTTGAATCTTCATGCACTGTTCGACTTCACTTTAAATTTGTTCTCTTATGTTTGCCATTGAGTTTTCTACTGCAGATATTTTGTTTGAAACAGATTATTCTATAACAGATATTTTTGTAGACATCGATTCTTCAACAGTCAAGACAGATTTTTCTACTTCAGCTATTTTTAATGTCATTGATTCTTGTACCTCCGATATTTTAGTAACTTGTTTATTAAGCTCACCTCGTAGGATACCAATTCTGAGGTACTGTGTTCTTGCAACTGTTTCTGCATAACTTCAAAGAGAGCTTCCGTTTTATCTGCTTCTTGCTTACGTTTTTCATCCTGTCTTTCTTCTGTTTCTAGCATTAGTGCTTTCTGACGTTCCTCAGCTTCTTCTCTTTCTTGTCTTCGTTCTTCTTTTTGTCGTCTTTCTGCTTCTTCCGCCTCCTGTCTGCGTTTCTCGTCCTGTCGTTTTTCTGTCTGCAACAGCAGCGCCTGTAAATTTTCCATCATCTGACTGGCATCCATTGTTTATCGATTAATTACGAATCACACTCGTCTTGTACAAAGTGTCCGCTGTTTCCATTGTTAACCGTTCTATCCCACTTCTGACACCACTGTTACGACGGTCTACTCAATCGTCGTAGGTACAGTGGAAACAAAATAAGTACAAGACACCAATTAAGTCACCAATCACACCTTTCATTGTTATAGTAAAACAGTTCGTAATTAACAACACAGTGTCTACAACAAATCAAATGAAAATTGTTCATACGCAATAAAATGTCCACTAATATTAAAACTCAACTGTATTACAATTATACCGTCCGAATATAAAACGCAACACTTCACTAATAACTACTTGAACGTACACCGTAATAACTCGAACCGCTCTGTAAATATATCGCACTAATACTCTCGAACCGCACAGTCAAAAATCTCGCATTGAACTGAAAGCTAAGGCCGCTACGCGATGTATTTATAGTCACGCTCATACACCAGAAGCTTCCAAACTGCGTCTTATCTCTCGTGAATTACGTAATTACTACGGATTTGACACAGTCCGAGCGCCCGAGCGAAGCCCGGCACAGTCGAGAAAATTCTCGCAAAATGCGTCTAGTAGCACGTACACCACACGCTTACGTCGAGATCTTTCTGGCACATTCGATAAACGCGTAGATTGTTCTGTGCTGTCGTAGCAATATGTTTTCGTATTTATATTGTAACGTACCAAAATAGCAGTTACATAAAAAAAAGGTCTAATACGTCAAATAGAAGAATAACATGAACATATTTCATCAAGCATGGAAGAAGGAACAGGAGAATGAAAATCAAAATGTGTATATACGAATAAATAATATTATAACAACCCAACGAAGAAGAAAGAAGAGTAATAAGAATATCATCGAGTATAAAGAAGAAAGAGAAAATGCCATGAGTCAATATAATATGTTAGCATCCAGGCCCAATAGATCAAAATAGTGAGGGGATATGCCAAAAGTGATTATCATCATAAGAAGGAGACACATCAAATACAATCACCATAGTGAAAAAACAGACTAATTTGTTATAATAATGAAATAAATATAGGACAGTGACTACCATAATAATGAATGAAAATGTGGAAGAATATGACTATATTCAGTGAACATGAATTATTACAAATAATGTGTAACCAAGAAAAGCACCAAAGGTGACAAACAACTAACCAGAAGAAGAAGAAGAAGAAGAAGAAAAAGAAGAAGAAGAGGAAGAAATGTACCATGAAGAATGAAGATTATGTAGGACCAATACAAGACATCAACATTCACAAGATATGGAAAGCATCACAATCAATGTAGTGACCAGAATAAGTGTAATGATTATTGGACTATCCATAATAAAAAAACCAAGTGTTGACCATCAATAAGTGATCACAAACAATGACAGTGAATACTTAGAATAAGTGTAACAACAAATGATATAATAACATTTACCCCAAGTAAACAGCACAGACAATATTAGTGAAGTGTTTATAACTGAGGAAAGTGAATAACCATTTGTAAGTGAAAGAATCAACGATTAACAAGAGAAATGCACGAACAATTAGTGTACCAAGTTTAATCCAAGATTCTAAAACCACAGATATAATCAGTAAGACCACCAAATATATGATACAGAAAAGTGAATTAATTGTTCATAGAGATCAATAATAAAAGCTTTATAATCCTTGATATGAAATGTGCCTGAATGTCATAGCAACACAGGACAAAATGTAGATGAATGTCAAGACAAATAAGTAGTGAATAAACTAATTTGTTGAATATAAACAAGTCAATGTACCAAAGCCTAGATACAACCCACCAAAATATGTAACATAGTTAGACTAAGAAACCCAGTATTATTGTTTCAACATATAGTGTAAAATGTGTACAAAATGTGTAAAACATAATAATAAACCATGGTAGTAACATGCCATAATGACATGACAGTATTTGAGATGAATACTGTAAAAACTATGAAGCATATTGTTGTCAAACAAATGACACATAACCTCACATGAACTGGACCTACAACATAAAATCATATGCATTAATTAAACAAAGTAATCATCCATAACTGTTTCAAATAGAGACCAAATAAGAATAAAAATACAAAACAATGAATACCATATGAACTGAAGAACACAACTAATGAGTCAGTTTAAATATAATAACAATAAACCAATTAGACAGAACCCCAATGTGACAAGAGAGTTAGTCAAAAAACATTGACAAAACCTGTAAAGAGAGTGTAAGAAGTGTTACCAGTAGTTAGAGGAATGTTCAATACTACTATGAGAACACCTCACAAGTATTATACTAATAATTTAGTGACTGGAATTTAATAAACTAACTAACTGCAATCATAGGACTAGGTGTAAACAACCACCATACAAGAACTTAAAGAGACCTCAGATAACAAAAAGTTGGTGAATCCACTAAACTAACCATGTACAACAATTGTACACAATTTTAATTATTAACAATATATCTAATGTGTAGTAAAATAACTAAATAAGAGTGACAAAATGGCGAGATGAGAGCATAATGTATTTTGAACCATACTATATATGTAAACAAAATAACATTTTACCAAAATAAAGTATGAGCAAATGTATATAGATATACCTAATAATGTTATAGTACAAAAAATATGTAGTAGAATAAGGGATAATAGTGATATAAGTAAATGTAAACAATCGGACATTGTTGGTTTATACGCCATTAGTAAATTTGGTTTAAACTGTAAATATAGTAATATTAAGTATTAGCATGGATGAGAAATGGACTCAAAATGTTTAGTCATAAGTATGAAGGTGTAATTACAACAAAATATAGTGAAAAGGACTTATTTGTGTTAAGAACCACTATATGAGTTTTTAAGAAAGTGAAGTGAATTATTAATGGACGGAATTATTACTTGTTTGGACTTAAAATAAAGACGCAAGTGTCCGCAATTTAATGCCACTATCCAAATGACGATCTGGCTGATAATAAGAAACTTGTAGCCATTATAAGATTTCCGATCATTTTCGAATGTCGATGTACACGTCATAAATAGCCTCAAACCCGAAGCAGAGACGCTATGAAATTAAAATATTTGTTTAACAAAGACCTTTGGGGTAGAGAGTATAAATTTCTAAACCAATAGAACGACTCAATTTCACCAGACGAAAAGAGACGCTTTAGCGAGATGAATTAATTGTCTTCCAACACCCGAAGCGAGAGGAGCGTGTGACAGTCGTCAAGATATATTTTTAAAATGTGCGCGTCCCCCAGTAACGTATACATAACCTATACTGAACACCCTATTACCGTGTGACAGTGTAGTGAGTGTATAGTGAAACAAAAGACATGACCAGTGTATAATAAAGGTCATGTTATGTGAAGGAAACAGGGAGTATTATACATTAACAATTTTTAAAAAAATTAATAAAATAATTCTCGTTGGTTGAACGAAAATTATTGTTTGACTGCACTAGTCAAGTAAACACGCTTGAGTGCATCACCGATAACGATGAATAATTATCAGAATGAAATGACTAAAGTTCTCGTCCAACTTAATGACGATAATTAATTAAAAGATGTTATATTTTTATATTTAAAGAATAATAAATAAAAGCGGAATCAATATTAAATACCGCACACAATTACTTGTAAATATAGTCGCTTAATTGACTATGAATTCAGTTTTGATAAATAATAACTTATTATGTGACAACTATCATTACTGCTAATTCTACATCCTATTACTAATAAATAAAGTGTTTGTAAAAATAGTATTAAGATTTTTATATGATATTAAATATTCTACCTTATAACTTACTCTCATCTAGGTAAACTAACCTATAACCAAAACGTATTTTTTTGTCACAGAGAATCACTTCTGTCATAAATGATTTTTATAAGTGGAATCAATAATAAGAGTTCCTCTTTTTTCTCTTTCCAGTTCATAATAATAATAACTAGTAAATCAGTAATATTGTTTTAATAGTGCAACGTTAAAAGCACGTGGTTACTATCTTAGCTTCACTAGGCACAAGCCGACCGTACGATAGTACGATAGTATTGACTATCGTATTGAGGTTAATAATTTTTAAATTTTGTTCTTTTTAATCATAATAAATAAGTAAACATTGTTATTTATTAACACGTCTTTATATCTTGTATTATGTATATTCAAAGGATTCACGAAAATTGGTAATACTAATGACCAAAGTGAACATAACCTAATTCACCATATTATCGTACATTGTAACAGTGTTACCAGCCTTGAGCTGAAGAAGTCTCAGTATTTATTTAATTTGTTGTTGTTTTTAAAAAAATCATTATTAATTGTTTTAAAGGAGTTTTTGCTCAATTTCACTATGTCAATAAAAAACCTCAATTTATTACCAGTGGATATAGAGTCTTCATTTCTATAAAATAGAAGTAAATAGCGTATTTTTTAGAAACAATTATTTCACAAGGTGGCGGCAATATTCGAATGATTGATATTGGAATATTCAATTTACGATTGAATATCAGTGTTATTTAATTTAATGTGCATTTATCGATATTCAAACGAAATATCTGTGTGTTATAAATGTATTTACAGTGAGATAGAATCGCCCATCGAGAAGATTGAAGACATTCACGGATGGTAAGTGGGGAGGTGAATACAGCGAATGATTAGTGATCTTAATCCTCTTTTAAACACGAACATTAATTTCAATTTACCCATTACTAATTAATTATATTAAACACTAAACAACCACACGACAACGTGAGAGTCTACAACGACGACAACACTACTAAATAAAACATTCTAAATTAAAATTAAACCAATTTAAAACAACCATCCAACAAAGTTGGGTAACAATATTTCTTAAAAAGTTTCCTAAGAATTATGTGACGTTCTGTTTAATAAATATTATTGTATTTTTTAAGTATGTTGAAGAATCTTAAACATTGTTGTTCAGCTAAACCATAGATTAGTGTAAAAGAAAACTGAAATTATTTCTTGGAGTGTCTCATGCCCAAAACCTAAAACAGTTAGTGTAATGAAGAAATGATGACCAACTAAATTATTATTTTATACATTCCACTAAAACTCAGTTAGTCGCTTTCAGTTTCTTTTGTGAGAGAAACATCAGTTTGAATTGTAAAAGGAGAAGACCTACAAACTAAAAGGTATTCATCGTGGCAAATGAAGCCTATTATCGTGTACGTCGACAAGATTACATTATCTAAAGGTTTATTACAAGATGTCAAAAGTTGGTGAAATTATAAGGTAATTTTATAAGAAATTTTAAAAATATTATGAGAGTTTACTTTAAAATAAACCAAGACCTGTTCACATTTTTGGTTCTGTTCTTCGGAATCAAGAAAATTTGTATGTTACATTAACGCAAACACGTGATAGTCACAAATTGCAAATTGTAAATGTTTTTTTTAGATTTCTGGTGTTCATTACAATTTATTTATTTATAATAATTAAAGCTGTCCTTTATTATTTATAATAATAAAGCTATCCTGCCACGCTACCTACACGCTACAGCTTCAGCCTATACCACAGTACTGTGGGCCTGTACGTGAACACCCGACGTTCAGGATTTTTATAACACTGATGATGGCAGCCATTGGAGCTGCCGAAACGTTTGGTTTTGTAATAAACCATGTACCACGGCCAAACAGCCCGGATAACATGAACCATACATCTGACACCGGCCGTGAAAGCCTGAGGAATATTTTATATAGTCCTACGGCTATGAGATAGACGAACTGCGTGGTGTATATGTCATACAGATGTGTACAAGATTGGCATTGACGTAGGATGACATCTTGCAATGTTTCTTAGACGTGTTCAGTTATGCGGTAGTTTTAGACATATCACAACATCAGTAGGGTATACGTAAATACAGAGTTCGGAAGCAGACACTCAGTGGAGACTGCAGTTACAGTTTGGTGTTTTTTAATGGTTTAGTGTAAACTGGTTACAGTGACTTATTTTGACCGGACTCTGTAACTAGTGATGTGTATTATTTAATGGAAAAGTGTTAATTAAGTGATATTAATTATTTATTACATTAGTCTGTGTTGGACAATCACAAGCTTGGAAAATTGTTAGCATACGAGTTGTTAGTGTTGTTCTGTTTATTTCTCAGGTGATCATTTATTTAATTTCCATTGCTTATGCACGACGATCCATGAGGCCGTCGCAACATTGTTGTCCAGTAGTGCAACGTAAGACCCTTCAGTAAAGGAAAGACTTGGTCTAAAGGCATATCACAAAAAATGTTGTTATGAATGATTAATTAATTGTATCAAGCGATATCAAAAATGAATAGTACTCAGATGGTAGAAGCTTTCCAAGTGTGTATAGACGGAGGAATGCCAGAAACCGCTACTGCTTGAAACGAGAGAAACATAGAGAGTCTGAGGAACGTCAGGATGAGAGAAATGTAAGCATGAAGGTCTGAAATCGAAAGGGCGTTGGAAATCGTTAATGTTGGAATTTTTGAATGTAAGAAACTTTGATATCTACAAAGATATTGTTGGTACAGAGTTAATTCAAGGAAATGGCAAGGAAAGGAGCAGTAGTCGGTACAACGGGAGTGTGATGACTAGCCGGAGGAACAAAGCCCGTAGACAACTAACACCATCTACATTTCAGAACAACAGCAAGAGTTTGGTAGTTAACGGATTCATTCAAGAAGTTTGGATGGTTCAATTACATTTGATATGGATGTAACAGTTTCCATTGTGCGCCCTGATCTAATAAAAATCTCAGACCCATTTCGTGTCTTACACATTCGGACAGCCAATAAAAGGTCTGTACAATTTTTTTGGAAAAGTGGAGGTACACCTATATCTGGGTCGACTTGAGTTTTATCAGAAAGTACTCGTTGCGGACGCTGTGGATGAAGCTGTTCTTGATGCGGGAATTCTGACTCTGCAGATGATTGTACTTGACTTAAAAAACAATGTTCTGAGGATAGGGTACAAAGACATAATACTCTATACGGAAAATATTTAAGAAAATCAATGTGCGTGAGTAAATCAAGCAGCTGTAACTATCCTTTAAACTCCGAAAAATGATCATGTAGATGTAGAATTTAAAACCAATATAGATACTTGGGGGAACAAGTGGTCTATATTCGAACCGCAGCCATTCAGCACACCGAGTAACTAGCTACCAGTCGTGATTAAAACCAGACACAGACGGAAATGTTTCCATTAGAGTAGCAAATATTTGAACCAGACTGTTACTTTACAAACAATATACACTTGGACAAAAAGTCTCCTATGGATTGGGTAGGCGGAATGGCACAACGAAGATTCGGGGCTTCTTACACTTCAAATTTAGCGGGCAAACTTGGGGAGCTGTTCAATAGATCTCCTCTCAAAGACCTCCCACAGATAAGCAGTAGGAAATGTCTTCTAAAACTGGAGTTAATGACCGAGGGAATTATCGAGCCTTCGTCAAGTGCTTAACCTTGTCTGGTAGTGCTGGTAACGAAGAAGGGCAGTGGCACGTTTCTGGGTAGACTACCGGAAGCTCACCTGGTTTTAACAAGATCAACGTATTTTATCTATTACGCTAGAAATGATAATATTTAAGTTCCATGTGGATGGCTTAGAGATATAAATTTGCGCCTGTAGAGAATGAATAGGTAAGTAAATCTTTGCAATGCTAACATAAATTACATAAATAGGCCTACATAAACACTGGAAGACAACTGTCGTTATAAATATGAAAGTCCACGAGGATCTGTCGTATGGTTTAATTATTGGGAGCGCTTAAATCTATCTTCGAAATTAAAAGAAGTCATCAATTTTAATCATTGGGCACAGTTATCACTTAACAGGCACGCGCGCGCTCTCAACATTATACAAATGTAGGAGTATCTCGGGAGAGATATTAAAATATTTTTAAAACAAAATTTATTTAAAACTGTAAACCCGTGGGTTGTGACAGGGCAACGAGTGGAGAAGGTACAATAAGCTACACCAGAAATGAGATTCTTTCAAAGTATCTTAGGATGTAGGCCTACGCTGGGGTAAGCAACGATGGTATAATTACGTACATAGTTACCTCTATGTCACAGTAGAAGACATTAGAAGAAAATGGTATGGCCATTAATGCGGCGGGATAGGCCGCCAAAAGCGGTGTTAAATGTTAGGGTGAGAAGTACTAGAAATGTAGGGTGGATGAGGAAACGTTAATACAGCCGTAGTCATAACCTATTACTTGGAAGCAAAGGAAAAGAATTAAGGAAGTGGTAAGGTGGTATTTCTAGTAAGTGAATTCAATTAAGGCTAACTAATTACATAATTCATAAAAAAAATCATGATGTTGTGGTGACACATCATGAACAATGTGTACCTGTGGTGTGAAGAAGAATATTTCAGTTGTACTCTACAACAATAATTAGTAAATTCTTGGGTTTCGTTGTCCATGACGTGTCTCTTACTTAACTAAATATCACTATAGTATTGACGACTCGGAACACTAGAAGCCTCTGATAAAGCCTTCTATAGGTGAAAGCCGGTTTAGGCTGTAAGGTAAAACTTTACATTTTTACTTATAAAAAACTTAGTGTTCCGAGTCGTCAATACTATAGTGATATTTAATAATTAGTAATTAAACAAGCAAGCGCTGGTTTAGTAACGGGAAACTTTCTACGATAACGTGATTCATCATGAAGAGCCTTTAACCAAGAAAGGTTGCGTAAACGAGTCTAACAATTTCCCAACTATCAAGCAGTTATTTAGACTGCTGGCATTGGCCTATATACAAAAAAGTGCAGCTGGAGTGGAGTTAGTAAATATTGTTTCATAAAAATTCGGTAGTTGTTGTGTACCGATTAGAGAGACATTAGAGGTAAACTTAAATCGTATAATTGAGTTGCGATTTTGTTATTTACTTGATCAGAGATTGTTTTATTTGCTGTGTACAGTACGAATTGGTTAAGATAGGAGAAATAATTTAAAGCAATGCAATTATTATAAACGTGTTAGTAACAACTGTAACTGTCAATTTATGTCAGGCTTTATTCCATACATTCTCCACGTTTATTCTACATTTGTTCTTTAAGATCGCAATACCCGAGACTGTTCTTAAAATATTGTAAAGCCTTGTAACTCGTACTAAAAATTTCTACTTTATATTCCACCTGTAACGTCGATAAATTTCTCATAGTTTGAGATGTTGCTGTAAATGTTATTCTAATTAAAGTAGATAAGAAAGATCTAGGTATAGACAAATACTAAATAATTAAGTTTAAAATGACAAAGGCTAAAAATAATAAAACGTCTGCTCTGTACTCGTGATATCCAATATGAACACAAATAAATATGAGAAAGTACAAACAAAATCTACACGTCAGGCACAAACATAAATAGTATGTGAGTATTATTAAATAATTTACCATTCTCGTCGATGGAGTTCAATTTAAAATAATATTTAAACAATATTATGACAATATATGTTATATCACGATTTTTGAGAATAATACTTATTCTTTATTAATATTTTGTTAGTTATTCTGTCTTATCCTACCAAGAAACTAGGTACGAAGTCTACTGTTGAATATATTGCCTTATAATTCAACATGAACGCATACTGGCACGCTACAGGGAATAGATTGATAGGAGTGGCTGTCGTGGTATATGCGATTTCCTCCGTATTCTGCCGTTCATTTATTATCGATATTACTCAATTTTGACATATCGATATTAATATCAGCTTATTGTAAAGTTCTCTACCCCAGCTATCGAATATGACATATTTGCTAAAACAATGCCAGATCTATAATAGTAGAATGGCAATGCTTTAATGAGACAGGCAATATGTTCGTAGAAAATAATAGAGTACATTTAATTTGGCTTATAAAAATTAAGTAATTAGGCTTACAAATTAAGAATTTGAAAACAAAATCGTAATATGTAAGCCGTACTAATCTAGAACTACTAACTATATTAGTGGCTAAACAACTTACATCGGGCTGCAAAAGACTGGTAAAGAACAGACTACAACAGCCTTATTAGCACATTGCCTCTCAATCAAGACAACCTTCGCTTTTAACTACAGTTTGGCATATATTATATATATATATATAATAAATAAGTACATATATGGTAATATTGTATACGCTACACACACACATGCGGGAGCGTAGATTTAGTTTACCATATGATCAAACGAATATGCTATAGGCCTACGTCTAAAAACACATCTAGTGACATAAAACAATCTATTTAGTACGGGAATAGTGGAAAATTTTTATATTTGTTGTAATTACAAATGAAAAAGATCAATAGCCGAATAAATATAAATGGTTTTAAATCCGTGTAGAAGTTTTCTCAGTGAAGCTATTTGTGTTCAATTTTAGCCTTTTCGGTAAGTAACTGGTCACTATATAAAGAGTCCCCCAGTGGATGGCGCCATAAACAAAAGGGGAGATCCAAAATTTGAAACACTTTGAAAACCATTTCCACATGAAACAAATTATTTGTCTGGTAGACGTCTAGCGGGAAACTAGAACCCAACGCTTAGATAATACGTAACACATAACAGATGATGTGCGCGAACGTTTACCAAACGTGTAGTTAAAATTTAAGTCATCTTATATCCAATGTTTATTTACAAAGTGAATGTATTTGCCTTATGCCTGCAATTTAATAAAGGTTTTATGTACTGCGGCATAGAAATTACATTTTGAAGTGTTGCAATGGCTGCTTACATAGAAACGATGTCATCTGATACGTTCCCCATAAAACGGACGGTATGAAATTGCTGCGTCAAAATCATGCTGTGACACGAGTCATAAAGTTAACGGTCTAGATTACTCTGTTTATGGTAGATTACTTAGGAAAGATATTCATTTCTTCCCTGCCCATAGGTTTGATGTGAACACGTTGACGTAGAAATTATAAGATCAGCAAAAACAAAATTAGCGAGAAATATAAGGGAGTTACAAATATTAAATTAGAAGTAAATGACAAGTAATGTTTGTCCACGATATCAAGAAATTTAAAATTTAATTTTAAAATTTTAAACAAAATTGACTCGCTTTTTTCTTATTGCTCAGTTCATCTAATGTTGATTGGACAATAGAAAATTAGAATATTTAAGCACTATATTCTCACATGCGTAATACTGAAGTTGCTCACACTTAGGTTATCACGAGAAGATGGAAGATTTCACTTATTTTTCTGCTAACATTGTACTTATGGCGTTTAGCACATCAAGCGTACTAGTATACATGTATTTTCTTGGACTTCAGACGCTTCACAGTTTCATTGCTTTGAATTTTCTCACTGTAAATTTAATTTAAATTTGAGTGTAATCCCTCTAGTTAGAATCTATGTACGAGAAATCAAACACTCGGCGATATTTTGCCTATAGCGTCTCACTAAAATAAGCGGTCCGATTAAGTTGGTTTTTTTTTTTAATATGATCACCGAGTAATTTACAATATGTTAATTACGTTTAAGCTTTCTCACGTTAAAAATTTCTGCATCTTAGCATATTGAATTATATATTCCCTGACGTTGAAATTATGCATCACCACAGACATAGGCTATAAAACTTCGATTAATATATAACTGTCTTCATACTCAACGGAAACGTGATAACCAATTTATAATCAGCAAGACAGAACTGCAGTATATTCAACACTTGCCATCACACACAGATTCCGCATTCACTAATTTGTTTTTTTCTGCGGTGTTCAGTAGGTAGGAAACAACGTTAAGACAAGAGGTTATGTAATGTAAGAATGTGGATTAATTAATAATTACAGGTAATTAATGATTAATTAATGATTATACGGCTATTGTAATGTATAATTTTTAGCAAATCGAAAAAACAACAAGTCTCTTGACAAAAACTATTAATAAAATACGTTTTATTGAAGGCAAATTCAGTTCTCTCACAGGGTAAAAAATGTAAACCGTAAAATATAAACTAAATTTTGTGTTAGAAAAAACACTGGATTTGAAATTGTAAAGTAACCCCAGTTTTAGAAGGTCAGCAAGTAGACATTGAAAACGTAAGTATAATTAATGCTCCTAATTTTAAGTATGCTAGACTGACTGCGTGTAACCTAGAACGGCCATTTTCCCAATATTGGGATTTGTTCCAAGATAATCGGCAGAGATTTGTATGGAAAATTTGGAGATGGCGTTTATTGTGTACTACAAATCCATTTTATTTTCAAGAAGGAAGTAAGAGTTGACGAGGAAGTTTGGCGAGTACTTACAACCATTAAACTAGATCTTAGGCTGTCACCCCCAGCGTCAACAATATTCATAACCATCATAAGCCGGGCTGTTAGGCCTTGGTCTATATTAGACTCAGCCATAGTTTACCTCAGTAATAGCGTTATTTGGTTAAACGCTGCCAAAACAAATTTTGCACTGAAGATGCTCTTCGATGGCCAAACCGAAACTTCTGCATCCGTAGAACACATCCTACGCCCGGTTAATGATAATTTGAATATTTATATAAACATTTTTCCTGTTATTACCTGTTTGATTATGTTAAACTCAAAGAAAATATTTTTAACTTTTAGCAAATATTTTTTCATTTTTCAACACATTAAAAAATTAATATTTTCAGTTTTTTTACCTATCAGAAAGGACGAGCTATATAAATGACTCGAAACGTCTACCTCATGATTCATCATGAAAATTAAACAGATTACCCGAAAATTTCGACCAAACACGTACAGATTCTTCTCGATGAAAAGTCTTGTTTATCTGCTGACGACTATAAAAGACTGTGTGGGTGCAACTACACTTCTACGTAAGTTTTACAAAAGCAATTTCAGAGGGGTGCTTACGCAGGTGTTTAGTTGTCAATGTGCATCAAAATAATTAGATTTATTTAATTCGGTAACATATAATATTTCCTATGTATAGCATATAATAGACAACAGCACTGCAATTATTATAACATTACTGCTGTAATTTTTAGACATGCTATCGATTTCTCTAGTTAATAGTATTTAATTATAACAACTCGGAAGTATATAATATTTTGTAATTTTTTCTTGTGGAATAAAATACTAGTCAAATGAAGATGTTTACTCTGCTGAATGCTGGTCAACTATTTTAATTTTATATTACAGTGCGTCTATAATAACTAAAATATTTATTTATGAAGAGAGATTCGTAAAATAGTATTTTCACACTGTCTTTGTTTTCTAAGCGTTTTGCTAACTTATTTTAATAAATTTCGAAATATTAAGTCGAACCATTCATTAGATAACTAAAATAAATGATCTAATTATATTTAATTTAACTCTTTAAAATTTATTGAAGTTTACGGGATAGATATAATTTCGTTTGAACACTTTATACGCGGAGCAAAAATTGTGTTCGTCCACCTCAATAACATTCATTAACGTAAAATATTTTTATGACGGTTTTTGCTATTCACACTTTTTTTGGATTTTATTGAATAAACAATGACATTACGTTTCTTCCGGGAAATTAATTAAAGTACTGGCAGAGAAGACCACATTAATGAAAAAATGTATGAATTTTGGATTACTTTAAAATTTTTATCTTATTAAGTGCTTAAAATTATTCTTTGTCAGTGTTACCTGACTGCTAGCCGCTTTGCTGCCCTAAAGTTCCTTTCTCGTTGTTAGTCACTAAAAAGATAAAGGTGAAAAAAACTTAAATTTAATTAGGCTTAAACTTGAATAAATCTATTACGTAACAATTTATCTAATACATATTCTTAGTCTTTCGAAAATCATTTCATTTATATTTTGCAAACGTTACTTTTCCAAACTAAAATAATCGTATCATACATAATATTGAACAGTAGTTATTTATACACCATTCTTTTCTATTAGCTCTAAATTATAAATGGTTATTGTGTAATTATTGGCTTATC
This sequence comes from Magicicada septendecula, assembly GCA_034769895.1. NCBI lineage: Eukaryota > Metazoa > Arthropoda > Insecta > Hemiptera > Cicadidae > Magicicada > Magicicada septendecula. The sequence continues at coordinate 217,513,982 of CM068369.1, read as the reverse complement.
GTTTTTTCAATTGTTAAATTTTTTATTAAGCAAACAATGACAATACACAAAAAGCATATAGGCCTACAATGTTTGCCACTTTGCACACAAATGCATGCCACTTTGTGAGTAGTGTGACAGAATTACAACTGAATGGTATAACAATACTTTTGTTGGTAGGAAAGTACTAGTAACACTAGGGCATTGAGGTAAGGTAAATGCTAATGGTATGCGTCTTTTATTTCTTTGACATTATTTGGCTGACATAGTTTTAGCGTGGCATTTATATGCGTTCTTAACATGAACATTTTAGTCAGTTGATTGTTTACTACGTAAATAACTGGAATAACAAAATATTTTTGTTTTCCAATAAATTAGTTCTGTATGTGTTTAGTATTTATTAGTCTTTTACTTTTTTGCATAATTTTCTAATCCTAAAGAAAATCTGCAGTATTAATAAGTTATAAAAATCCTAAAAAATTTATCCTCATTTAAATTAGAAAGACAAAATTGTTGCTTCTTTATTTAAATGGCGTCGTAGCTCTTCGGTTTCCGTCACACAATATAAAATTTATATTAAACTAGTAAACAGTTTATTAATTGTTTGTAGCTAAAAACGTACATTTGTAGTTTCCGTTTGTATGCGTATGAGTTTTTAGTTGTTATTTGATTACGTGTGCATGGTTGAAAACTTCATCGCACATAACGACGGTACTGAGATAAATATCCCGTGACAATTGAGCACTTCTGTACGATAGATTAACGATTACAGCAGCCAATTTATAATTGATTTCCCTCCACCGTATGCAAACGTGACGGATAGTTTGTATCGGTCATGACATAATTGTCACACATAGCAGTCGCTGACGTCACCTGGTTACACAGTGATCTCTGCAGTTTATTAAGTATTCTGCCTCCAGCATGTCGAACTAATATAACAAATATAGAAACAATATTCAGAAAAAATTATATCGTCAGAAATATCAAGTGTTCCATTGGATTGTGACTACAGTTGGCTCACACAATTTATAGATAGGTAACACATGTAAGATAACACATACATAACGTTCTGAAACACATACAATACGTATATATACGTATATATTTTCTTTATTGTTATACGTATTTTATAAGAGTAGTATACAAACGTGCACATTCTGTATGCTGTCCGTCTTCTACAGTCTACCTCTATGAGATACATTTCATTTCTCCCAATTTACTATATGAATTCACACTAAATTTGTCTTACTGTAGTATAAATAGGGACAGAAAATAGTGAAGTATGAAATCACTAATCGAGAAAAATAGGATTTTCGTTGTGTAAAATAAATTATAACCTGTTTCTGACGGATATATTTCTACTAGAGTCGTCTCGATTTGTAAGTTCTTTTTATTTTTTACCTCCCATCTACCTCAGAGTCAGAAATAAATCTTTTAACTACCTATTAAGGTTTCTTTCCGTGTTCACTGTCTTTTTAATTACATTGTGTATTGTATCGACTCAGACCGAGTATATTAAGTAAGCTATTTCATTGCCGCAACAGACAGGCTCATTTCCCTCTTTGTAGCAATCAACATAAAACTTAAAAAGTTCCTTCTCAGTATCCTACGCAAAAGTGAGACACTTGTGTGTTACTAATATTGGTGTCTATATTAAAACATATAGTTTACTAGTTTTGTAGTTATTTGTAAATTTCTTTTATAACTTTTAAAGAAGCTCAGGTTTAAATGTCTTTTACTACTTGTGCTTCTGCATCATCTAAATACAAATACAGTTGTAAACTAGAAGTACTTCTTCCAGCCTTGTTAAAGTCAAAGACCGTCGTCTAGTTTCTTAATAGCTTCTGATCGTGTTTCAGTCTCAATGGTCATTCTTGTGATCCGTTTCCTCAAGAGAGCAGTCTCCTCAAAATCAATAACACGTGTAGTCTCGGTTGTATGCTGGGATGACCCAGACGTTTCAGGCCTTTATCTACTGCAAACCTGAGTTCACTGATGCGCCAGCTAATTTGGTAGTTTGACAGGCTGACGTAAGAGCGACTGTAGCCACTCTCCAGTATCTCATGTATCTTTTGTTCTTTTAAGTGGCTTCTGTCTTACGGATTTCTCAGCAACGATCCGATAGTTCGGTGTGGTCTGTAGGCTGCTTTGATGTAATGTTTTTGTGGAATTTTGCTGATCTTCTCTGTAATGGCTCTGATGTAGGGTACTGTCACTGTTTGTTAGGTGTCTTCTTCAGAGGTGCTGTTTTTATTGTTACCTTGCTGTCTGGTAGCAATGATTGCTTTTAGGTGTAGCAGTTTTATTATAATGCATATATGAGTGTTTCCATTTCCTGTGATTTCCGTTTAGATAATGTTAACAGTAGCCTCCAATGAACTAGAGTTTTGACTATAACGTGTAGTTGGGGCGAGTGGTCATGTGCATTCGCGTTGAAGAAGCGGTTCGTGTGTCCGCTGGACTGCGTGTTCAGAACAAAATAGTCTACCGTCTCTTTTTTCATGTCTAGTACGTGATGAAGTGGTAGCTATCTATCTTCTGTTTTTACTCTATCTTGAATTTTGTTGTGTTTATTGTTGAGTTAGTCCAGAAAGGAGCATAGCTCTCTTTTACTGTAACGCTAAATGATAAAAATGTCATCAACGTATTTCGACCACAGATATTATTGGAGTAATGCTGCTCTTAGGCTGTGCTCTTCAAACATTTCCATGTCACAGGTTTGCGTTAATCGGTGAGAGACGAGAGCCTATTGGTGCTCCTTATTTTGTCTATAGCGCTGCCCGCTGTAGATGAAACAATTACTATAAGGTACATGTTCTATCAGATTGAGTAGATGAGCTGGAAGTGTTTGTTTCTTGTTTATCAAATTCTATGGGAATCTTGATAAACAGGAAAACAATGTCGAATCCCACTAGAGTGTCATCTGGTAGGAGACTCTGGGTGTACAGAATGTATATTTTGAATTCTTTATGTGTGTTTTTGGAGGGTTGCAATGGATTTTCGGCTGTTTGGCCTGTTTGGCGACGTAGCCCACTTGGTAAGCTTGTGTTGCACGAGCCTATTGCGCTGACAGTTGATATGAGGGCAATGTCCTGGTTGAGAATTTTAGGAACAGTTTACGACACAGCCCGACAAAAGGGCACATATGTTTATACTCTCTCTCTCTCTCGCTCTCTCTCCCTCTCTCTCTCTCTCCCTCTCTCTCTCTCTCTCTCTCTCTCTCTCTCTCTCTCTCTCTCTCTCTCTCTCTCTCTCTCTCTCTCTCTCTCTCTCTCTCTCTCTCTCCCCTCACACACACACAAACACTGAAAATAAGGAAGAAAACAACTGGCATATGTTGTTTCTGATACAGATGTAGAAATATTAAGATTGTTGGATATGATGTTTAAAATTCGAACAGAAAATAATAAAAAAAAACAGAGTATGTTCTTTATACGAAAAAATCTTACAACATTTGTAAAAATTTTGTTCTGTACATTTGTTTGTAGTTGGTTGCTTACTAAATTTAATATTTATAATTTCTTACTAAACATTTTGAACCCATAAAACTATTGTAATTTGTAGCACTTCCATTCATTAACGTTCACTTCATTAATCACAACTTATTTTAGTAGTATTTGCTACAAAGTCAGTGCACATTAGTCTCCTTGTGGCTGGTATTATAAATGAAATACTTATTACATGAATTTTATTTGTGTATAAAGTTGCTTAAATAACTGTTATTTGTAGAAAAACCTTTGATAAACCTAGGGATATATTACCTTTCTTTAGTTTGTTGGAAAGGAAACGCCCTGTAACCTTTTTTTAACCTTAGAAAGGGAATGCCCATAATGAGTCATCATGATATCATCTAAGAAGTGATATTATCTACAGCATGGTACTTTAGTAACATCAACAGACTTAATAACTTATGTGCCTCAATACAGGTACCAACCCACTGAAACATGAAATGACATGGTGAGAGAAGATAGATGCTTGCCAAGTGCATTGATAGATCCTGTGTGCATTGAGTGTTCAATATCAGTTAGTCTTCATAAAGAGAGTGCTTACTGCCAATATTTTAATGAAAACACAATAGATAGGAAGCAACCTGTCACAAGATACTAAAATTATTCAAACATATCGAAATTCTACCAGGAACTTGATAAGGTGTTCAATACTGTTCCGACATACATTTTAATATGCCTTTACTTTTGAACATCGTTGGCTTAGAAGAATATCTGTGTTTGACATCTAATACTTGAGAAGACATGCTTATCTGGTGAGGAAACGTGTGTCTGATACATATAAAGTAGTTATGACGATTTGAATAAGTAATTAAGGTTCTCGGTAATACGTACAGCTAAGAAGAATGAGTAAACAAAGTTTTGTAATCTACAAAATTATTTGACCACACAACTGAAGGAACACTTCTATTAGCTACTTCTTGTCGACGGTACATTTAGCACGCACGGCGCTCAGTAGTTTCTACTTTGAGTCTGAGGAGTTAATATTGATATGTTTGACTTCAGAAACTAGAGGAAGAAACAAATCTCCGTCACCGGAAACAAACTTTACATTTAAATGATTACAACTTGAATTTTGTAGTGAATTGTATTGGACAATTAACTTTCTCTAACAAAAGTTTTATATAAACCTATATATTAAGGCAATATTCTATTTAAACAAGAATTATTTCGTATTGTGTAATAAACAATACAAAACTAACGCTTCTACACACACTTGCGCGCGCGCGCGCACACACACACACACACACACACACACACACACGTACGTCTAAATTGTACTTAACAGGTATATTTAATTTCCTCCAACAGTGTTCTAAGAGTCTTTTTACAATTTTAAAACTGGGGATAAAAATTTAACAAGATTTATCTTCTGGAAAAGTAATCAAAACTGTACATGTACACGTTAGAAAAGAAGCCTTAAATAGTAATGTATATTTCTTAAATTATCTATGTATCCTTAACATTTATATTTCCTGTGAACGACGCAATAGTTTTTGATATCTTAAGCCGGTAATCTAATATGTTATCTAAATATTAACAGTTTATCTGAATAGTCTTGTAGTTTATGTTTTATAGTAAATGCATTTGGCTACATCTAAGCCACGAATGTGGAAAAATGCGGTGAACAGCAATGACATTACCTCAATATTTAATTAACGAGTTAAATGGGTAGAAGTTTGAATGTGAATACTAATGGAATTGAATATAAATACTAACGGAATTTTTAAAATGAATAGTTACAACGTTTTGGAACCACGGCTTGAATAATACTCTATCATCATATTGCGAAGGCATTGATAAATGTCATATGAAGTAATAGTACAGAAGAAACGATATTGTCTTGAAAAGTGATAATTGCCATACCGTATAACTGAAAATTAACGGTCTGCACGGATGGAGGGTACTAGTTAGAACGGGTATGGAAAAATCTAGTCTTTTATGAGGAAATTAGAAACTAAGTAAACCAAATAGAGAACAAGGAAACCTCATAGAGATCTTTATTAACTCTGCTTTAAAAGTGCCATATGAAATACCTTAACGTTTACGGGATTGTTTTCCACACACAGTGTGTATTTTATAGCATTGTAAGAGACTTTTTACGAAAGCAAATAAATTACAATTAATAAAAATTAAGTTAAACAACACGCACACTCGCGTGCACAAAAACGAAGCAAAATGACATTCCCAATTATGTTACGTTGATGAACAACAAAAAAGTAATTTTAATTATTTAGATACAAACTCAGTCACAGCTGCTGCATAAAGTTTCCTGCGTCAATCGTAAACCTTGTCAAGTTGAATATATTCAATTTTTTTTGTTTAACTTTGGACAAATTGTAGTTATAGTTAAAAAATTAAAATAAAACTGGCTACTGTGGATGATGCCCGGTAAATTAAATATTTAATTTTTAATATAACTGTCCTTTAATTGTATTGTACCTGACTAACAACCATCACTTACAACAGAAAATAATACGTCATAATATCGACACGCGGAAATGGTACAGGAGAAGGGATTCAATTTAAAAAAGAGCGTGGAAGTGATTTCATTTCCTTCCTGCAGGAACATACGAGAAAATTATAATCGACATTACTACTCAACTGTCGCGTATATACACTGGTATCAACTAACTGCACCCTACAGTGTTCTTTATGTCACAGTTGCTGCAGTATGGCATGGCTAGAGTATTGTACTTACATCAAAACAAGAATTAGAGAACAGAAAGTCAGGCTTGAGCATGATGTTGGAACTAAAGCTTAAGACTGAAATTTCAGATTAGTAACACTAGGTCAGCTCTTAAAAATTAACAAAATAATGAGTTTTAATAACCGGCTTTATAGGCCTTACAATTAAATGAACAATAATTATTCTTTGTTGATCCTATTCGGTCGTAGTCGTAGTCGGTGTAGGCTTATAGCCTGTTTGCAAACTGCAACCAGCTCTTCCAGGGTTTACCCACAGATCTTCTGCCAACTGCTTTGTAGTCTACAGCCTGCTTTACTAGCCTCTGGTGGTTCATTCAGTAGACGTGCTCCAGTCACTGTTGCTTTAGTTCTTCTGTCTTATCACTGATATAGAATACACTCAGTTCGACCCTTATATGCTTGTTATACATTCGATTCCTCAGACGATAACCACGAACCACTCATGTGCCTTACAAAATTCATGTCAGCGGCTTGTATATGCTGCTTTTCTTTACCAGTTATCGTCCATGTTTCACTAGCATATGTAAGAACAAGTATCGCCATTATTTTATAAAACTTACCTATTCCTTCTACTTAAAAGTTTCTTTAATAGGCCTATCTAACGGACCAGTAAACTTATTATGAGATAAAACTGCCGGTTACCGAGCAGCCCTTAAATGTCAGACATTTCAACTCCAACAACAGAAGTTATCCACAGTGGTAATTCTCGTCTGGATCGACTGTAGTTCCGTCGGAGTCCGGTTGTATCAAATACACAATACGCCATTGATTGCTCTAACACTGAAAATGCCGCTATAACGCACATTACGGACTGACTTGGTCTTTTTGTTGTTGTATCTATTTATGAAGCAGTCGCGTTTTTTATTTGTCATTGCATTGTTCTTGTAATTTTCAAAGTGTCGTATTCTCTATGGATTTCCTCAATCGATCTTTAAACAGCTAGGGAAAGGGTCATTGTTAGTTATGAGAACTGACCAAAAGAATTTACTCCAGTTGTATGAGCAACTAGTACTAGTAGATTCAAGGAACTTTATCTCGTTGAACTCTACTGACTTTCTATTTCCCCGTAACAGTATGTAATACCTTTAAACTTAAAGATGCCTACCAACCGAGGCTTCATACGCAAAAAGAAAGAGCTGAGATTTTAGCTTCTTCTTTTTAAAAATTATAGCACTCAAACTTTTGTCACAATGCAATTGTCCGCGAATAAAGGTAGCGATAAAATTATAAGCTCACCTGATTACAAATATTGACGAACAGCCTTATATTACTCTGATAATAGAACATTATCTACAAAAAGTTCATTTTTTATGCCCAAATTCTTAAGACATGCGTTTAACTGAATACCATAAAAACAAAATTAAAGTCGTGGACGAATTCAACTAACGACATCTCGGGTAAATACATAATCCTTCCCAAAAATATTAATCATATTTTCTCATAGAAACAAAATATTATCATACTTTTCAATTAGTAAACAAATATGTTTGTAGTAGGCCTAATTAGTTTGTTTTTAACGTATTTCCCTCACAGCTTATCAAATTTAAACTTTACGGTTATAACAAACATGATTTTTATACTATAAGAAATAATGATTTTGGCGCGACACAAGAATGAAGAGACAAATAGTATTACATAAACGAGTTGTTTTTTGTTGCTTTGGAACTACTATGTCGTATAGTCCTATATATTATTTTATTATAGCTACCGCAAAACCTTAAATTCCTGTATGCAATTAAGTGTTCACAAACCACACGCTTAATGAAATTTTACATTTTCACGGGAGATGTTTAAATGTATCTTCTTTTTTTCCGTTCAACTACAGATTTGAGTATTTGAAGAATATCGTTACAGAATTGCAATCGTTGTGTTGTTGACACTGCTGAGTAATAGTCTGCTTCCCTGAGTAAGCAACATAATGTGTAGATACACTATTTTTTGGTGTCTCATAAGCATGAGTGTAGTGAAACTTTCACTACTGCGTTCACTACTTCAGTCGTATAAAAATGGGTACATTGCAACTTCAGTTCACCGAACTGTTATACTCCCGTATTACAAAGTATATTGTATACAGTATTACGAAGATATGCTAACATAGGCCTATACGTATGTACAACTATAGTGGGAGTAGACCGCTGCGGCAGTGTGGACTGATGGCAGCAGCTGTCAATACAGAAATGATTTCCCATTCGACATGAACACGACAATCAATTTATTATCGACATGACACAATTGTCGCGCACCGTAATTGACGTCACATGCTCAGTGGCCATTTGCTGAACAATCATTAATTGTGCTTAGCCTGTACCGGAAAACTCTTTAAACCCACGATGCCGTCAGTGAGAAAGTCAAACAGAAAATTGTAATATGTATAGACTATGTATTCTGTTATTAAGTTCATATTTTATGTCGAACGCCGTATTATTTAAGAATACAAAATTGTTTTTAATAATGTCGGGTTATATTTAGTATTGTCGATTTTACAATTCTTCTCACAATTAAATGATATTTTGTTATTTGAAATAGGCCTATATGTCATGTATGAAACCTTACAATAAATTGATGTTAATGTCTGTTATGTTGGAGCGTGACGAATAATTATTCTGAGTGCTTTTTACCGTGTATTGTGAAATTGTTTTTATTACAATTATCTGCACATGTTGAAGGAGAAGAATTTGCACAGAGAATGTTGATCTCTATTAAAAGTAATTTTACATCGTTTTCATTTCTGAAATATGATGACAAAATTTGTATTATGAAACTAACATTTTGCAATGAATTATGATTTAAAATTTCTTATTAATTGCTTTATAAATGCGGCTTTATAATTCCTACCGGTCTACCTGATTTTATAACGTTTTGATGACATAGGCCTATATTCAATATACTCAAATATTTCTGAACAATCGTGTTTGTTAATATTTGTAATATAATTACATTTTACTTGCCGGAAAGTATTGTACAGTAACAAGTAATAACTCTTTTAACACTCATTTTACTTTGATGATTAATGAACAGCGCCAAGAAAGTTAATTGCTACTTTATCCTGCGTTTAGTTTCATACGTTTGTCGTTACATAGTAAAGTCTTTCTCTCGGCAATGTCATTACATTATATGGCAGGTAATTTCAAGCAGTAATATACTCGATTTAATATTTCACACCCCTTTTAACAAGATGACTTGTAATGGTGTTTCTGAGCAAACTGTGAATACTGTCAGGCTGCCATAACACTTCACCCTTAACGAATGTTAAACAATACTAGTGTTGCAGCTTCGTTCAAGATACCAATTAAACTGTCCAACAAACGATTTTTAAAAGCATTTTAATAAATAACTTATTTACTAGTAACTAACTTAGAATGTGTAAATTAATCGTTGCAATGTAGGAATGCCAATGCGTCTACAGCAATAATATGGTATTGCTAATAAGATCATATTTCTTTTTAACTCGACGAATAGTCGTCTTTATTTAGTTAACTGTATAATTAAAAATTAAAATTTTATCAGTACCTTCCATATGCTCGTTACATAAAATTGTTTGGGAGATAGATAGCCTACTATATATTTTCTGTTATGTGTTTTTTTACTTATTTGCCGGTGTACGGATTTAAGCATGCATTCCTCTCTACTTTTATTAAACAAAAGAATCGTCTATACCGATCTTTCTTTACTAAATATATTATATTATCCAAATTCATATTTGCAAAGGATATTTTTAGAACCGTTTGCAATTTTATGCGAAAACGGCCCCTGGATATTTTAATTACACGAAAACGGCCACGAATCGTAATTTAGCGAATTACGATTTTCGATTTTACATTAAAACTGCCACTAACTGTCGAAAGACAAGATTTTTCTCTATTTCGGTCGTTTACCATAAATACGTACTGCGATTACTTATATGAATGTGTCATTATGTTATATTTATACCTCACTCGCCGCTCAAAACAAATTTTATTAAATGTTTATGAAATAAACATACATTTTGAAATTCAATATTATCAGTAATGTTTCACGTACTACCAATAAAAATTATAAAATTATTATACATAAATAAAGCTTAAAAAATAAGATTAGGAAATGAAATACGGGTTCTAAAATGAAAAGAAGTTGTATGGTTAGGCTGCCAAAAACTTCAAGTCACTACCTACCTACATACAGATTGTCTGAAAGGCGTTTGAAAATATAAACCCCTTATCATCTATTTCAAAGAAGTGGAAAAAATTTGATTTTTTAAGGTAGACTGGTATGCGATAATAGCTCTGATATTTTATTAAAAATAATTAAAATAATAAATGTTACCTTTTACACATTAATGCTTAAATGTAACAGTAGGAATGTAAATTGTAATACAGAACATCTTGCAGTATACATAAAAGTTGTAAAGCGCAGAAGAAGATATGTTTATAATTGAAACAACACGGAAGTGCATATAAAATGTATACTTTTGCTATCTTTATTTTGTATTTTTCTCAGTTTACATTTCACAATGCATAGGCCTATAGTCTATGTAGACGCGATTCATATATATTGTTACGACGGTCTAACTGCTCGTCGCATGGTACAGTGGAAAACAAAATAAAAACACCAATGAAGGCACTAAAACCCAGCTTCAATTATCACACTTAACAGTTTGTAGTTAACTCGTACAATAATTCCAGTTAGATTTGTCCACACGCAATAATGAAGTCAAATAATAGGGTTTTAGACAAATTATACAACAATAAAATTTCACACAATACTTCGACAAACACTCAATTGGCGCTATGGGAAATCGCTCACGTGACTCAACTCATAAGCTGGCTGCTATGGGTTTTTACAGGTAGTGCACGCTTCTAGAAAAATCTTCCATCCTCAATTTGCACGCCACTTAATGCTGACGCTAACGCGTGTCTCAAGTGGCCTCTTGAAGAGTCTAGAACAAACTTGAATGCAGCCTTGAATGAGACAACACCTGTCACACTGGGTGGGGACGGGGTGGGGTCTATCTCGGCTAATATAGGTGGTTCCGCTTGTAACACCACCCGCTCCTTTAACCTGTTCGTTCCGAACTGGCAAACCGTCTCTGAAGCAATACATGGCCAGGCGATCAAGGTGGACGACATTTAATTTTTACTGTCCTTCCTGTTGAATCGGATAGACAACATCGTTGATTCTCTTTTTCACAGTGTAAAGTCCTGCTCAGTTGGTCTGCAGAATAGGTGGGCGACCACGACGCCGATATGGGTTGAACAACTACACCTGATCTCCTTCTTGTAAACCCACACTATTGCTGCGAATGTCATACCGAGGTTTTATTTCATCACTGGCTATCTTCAGCCGTCCTGTTATCAAGCGATTCATTTGTCGCAGTTGGTTTCCTAAATGCAAGGAATAGTTCTGTGGCTCTTGGGACTGAGACTTAGGTGATCCCAACATCATGTTCCCAGGAAGATGAATCTCCCTCCGAAACACCAATTTTGCTGGAGTCATGGTAGTTGTGTCGTGTGCTGATGACCCATACGTGTTTAGCTAGTCCAAGTCTGATTGGTTCTAGTCAACAACCTCTTGCGCAACTTTGTCTTCAGCAAATTGTCCCGCGGGCGCTTCTATTAACTCAGGAACAAGCAAGAGACTTTCTTCGATACCCATATTTGGCTTTCCATTCACTTCTTTTGTTGTGTTACACATTGGTACTTCATCTGCTTTGTTCTTCCTCCCTTCCCGCTTGCAATAGGAAGGATACCCCTTAACAACACCTCTTGATTTTTTTCTTCGGCCAGTGTCACTCGCTTGATGGAATCGTTGGCAGAACATGTCATTTTAGCCATGCAAAGCTTTATTCTCTCTTGGCCAACCCTCGGGACATTCACTTTCAAGTCCACGACGAATCCGTTGGCATTCATACATAATGTCCGCGCCAAGAATCACTTCATCGACAATTCTGCAATAAGCATTTGTTAGCTAAACTCGAGGAGACCCAGACGTAGACGTACGTTTACCTTTTTCAACACTTTGACGGTGCTTCCAGTCAATGGCTGTATTCTACAATAGCTAAATTGAGGAAGTCGGTTGCTGGTTAAGTCAATGGCTGTATTGTACAATAGCTAATTGAGGAAGTCGGTTGCTGGTTAAGTCAATGGACACTGTTGCGCCCGTGTAAAGTGTAAATGATGTTGGTTTACCTTCCGCAAATCCATTATCGTTCAAGTTTCCACAGGTCTTATGTAGCGTGGAAACTGTGTTCTGCTCTGAAGCTTTAATTCTCTAATAACTCCTTTCAGATCACTCCCTGCTCTTGGTATTTTATTCTTCCAACAGTCTACCTGTAGATGACCACGTTCCACATAGTTGTAACACTTCCGTCTTCTATCTTTTCCCATATTTCAAATCGTTGTGACGCGCTTGAACTTCTTAATTGTTTATCCAGAAACAGTGTTTTTAGCACCCATCGTAACGGCAATGTGATACTGGGGTCTTCTGTGTACAGTGTGATGACATAAACCCATTAATGTAACAGGACGCTCACTTGGCAGCTTCAAACTCGAGGCGTAAACAAGAGCTTCTGGGCTATTTCGGTGTCTTGCCATTCGTATTTCAAGTGTTCTCCAGAGGACTCTGGAACGTACTTGAGCGCGGTCTTCTGAGGCAACACCTGCACTACTAGCGCGGGGGAACGTGTGGAGGATGCTCTCGGCTGTTCTAGGCTGTTCCGTTCGTTTAATGTATATATTCCAGTGTACAATGTACGCTGAAATTAAAATTTCTTAAAAATTCAAGACTACAGTGAACAAGTTGTTAATATAATTTACTAAATACTATACTAAAATAAAACGTTTTTACAATATGTAAAATATACGTATAGACACAATCTTATGCTTTTACACGAAAGATTTTCAAGACAAAATAAAAATATCAGTAAAGAAGGTTTGGAACTAACTTTTTCAGAATTTGCAGAACTTGGGTATTAAAAAAAATAAGCTTCAATTTATTAATTATAATATTAAATACTAAATTTGTAACAGTGGACCACAAATGCAGAAAATAGTAAAAGATAATTAGTGGAAATACCTTACGTAATCGACGTGGAAATACATATTTTCGATAGTAACCGAAACATAATGAAAGACAGTGAAAGAACATAGAGTCTACTGTAATTTTGTGTGCGTATGTATGTGTGTGTGTGTATGTGTGTGTCCGTGTGTGTGTGTGTGGGCTTGTGTTTCTGTGTTGATAATTAAAAGGATACGAAGTCTAAACTTTTGAACAATGAGTAAAGAATAACTCCTTTATGTTAAGAATACGTCCTAGAAATATTCAGGCAATTCGTAAATTTTGTTTTTTGCAGAACGACATTGTGTTGGCAATTTCAACAAAACAAAAGATTTTATACCTTTGGGACACATTGGACACACACACATGAGAACTGTATATTTCCTATTAAGAGACCTATATTTGTAAAACTTTATGTGTTGTTTTGTTGTAACAGATATAGGAGGCATTAATTCAAATTTATATTAGTTGAAAATATAAAATTATGACATTACTATATAAAATTAAGAGTTATTTAAGAGATGTAATTAATATAAACTAAAAACTTTTTTCAACCTAGAATTTATTTTCAAATAGAGGGAGTGAATCATTTTTTATTCTTTGAACAAATATAAGATATTTAATCCTCTGTGTATGTGTGGAGATAAAATAAATATTATTATTCAGTTCAAAGCTTAACTACATAATTTATTAGACATTACAGCTGAGATTTAATTTTTAGGTCAAATATTACGCTGCAACGGGATATTTTTAAATTAAGACTAACTCAAGACATAAATATCATGTAATCTGCAGTAATTTCCAAATTCGTCGGCTGCAGTCCGGGGTGTCCGTTTATCTCTGCATCCACATTGGTTTTTCTAACTGCTTTCGTAATGCCGACACACTTATACTTAACGATCCAGCTCCCACTAAGGTTTCTTTGCAAGAATAATTCTATTTTATTAAGCGAGCTATTTTTCTCCATGAATTATTTATTTAATATAATCAAAATCTGTGTCACAGTTTTTAAGAATATAAAATTGCTTGACATAAACAGTTTAAAAATATGATTCACATAAATAGACTACCTTTTTTAGTTCAGGAAAAAAATACTCTGTTACCGTTGATAAGATATTGCAGTTTTGGTAATTTTACAACTTCTTACGTACACCTGCAGTACTTGTAGTTCTAACATAGCTTACTTAAATTGATTGTATAATCAATATATATAGTTGGTAAATATATGTAATTTGTATATTTACACGAAAGTAATTTATATGTAAATATAAATATATACACATAAAAGTGATCATAATATTCACATACAATACTTAATAAATATGTCTTTACCCGCAAATATAAGTTCACCCGCAAATCAAATGTATTTTATAGTATCTGGCGTTTAGCTGTATAACAGACAGTTACTACGCATATGTATAGACTACTACGTATATTCAGTATGCTCATAACTGTGTCAACGAATCGTTCACATAAATTTTAAGAACTTTCATACATAAATGTCAATATATCTCTTAGCTTACAAGGTATGTGACAAAATTAAACTATATTTGTGTGTATTTTATCGTATATTTACATAAACATTCGAATGCAAGTGCTAATAGTAAACCTCATTGATCCGATGTACATATTTTCTACTCACCGTTCAATTCCATACCTCGTTGTCAAGAACAAAATATTTGTCCCTAACGTGATATGTTACTGACGCCTAGGGATTAAGTAAATAACAATCACAGTTTAAAACAGAAAGACGTTAAAAATCAAATTTTTGTGTAAATGTTTTTTTTATACAAATTCAAAATTAATTACACGTTACAGCTAACATGCATACATACATATTGAGATACCTGTTCTTTTTTATTGAATAATTATAAAAATTTTTTATCTTCAATAATTATAATTTATTTGCAATCTGTGTACGCGTACTATTACGAAACACATTTGTGCCACGTTAATAGTGTGTTTTTATTACAGATGTTAACAAAAAAACGTGAAGGATAACAATTTTACTAGCCCAACTTTATTAACAGTATTCAATAATGGGGTAGAATATTTTCTAATATACTCCTGTGTGTGTGTGTGTGTGTGTGTGTGTGTGTGCGTGTGCGTGTATAGTGTATACTTTCAATGAAACAAATATACTTTCTGAAATTAGGGTTTGGTATTTCAACGGGAACAGACAGACTCTTAACATCAGGGCAAGTAGCACAGATATATAATTAGTTTACAAACACAAAAATTCAATTATCATATTATATGTTAATTCATCAATCGAGTAACATCAGTTTAACTTTAGATGTGAATTGTTTGGTTTCTAAATGCTACTTCCAACTCACGCTACCAGACGGGCAACTTCACAACAATAACAACTAAAGAAAATGACAGACTGCTGAAATATGAAGCCAAGTTTCTATTTCGTTTCCAATTAAAACCTAATTGTTAAAGTTTATTTTAAACAATTGAAACTTATTCGTGAGTTTTTTGAAAACTACAGTATGTGTATAACACAACATATTATGTTTAGACATACTTTTGTGTCACTTATTTTCACTGACGAAATCTAAGTGTTCAGTTTTTTATGGGTTATAATTGTGTTGATTTATATTAAAATTAGTGTGTGTTTAAATATATTATTAGTCGTTATCTGGTACGTATTCTTTTAGTTTCAATTTACTTTGTTCTTTCTTCCTGCTATTTCCTTGATAGTAATACGTATACATTTTCTTGGACGTTTGTTACTTACTCCTTTACTGACACTCTTCTTAACTACTGATGTGTTTAGGCTATATGTTAATCTCATATATTTGTCTTCTATTTCTTATTATTTTTTAATAATTTCTTTCCATTTTCTTTGAAAAGCACTTTTCTGGTTGATGTATTCTTGTCATAGGTTCAAACAAGATCGCCTTCTTTAGATTGTTTTACATTAACCTTTTCCTTCTTACCATGATCTAGTTTTGCAGTACAATGTTTGGTAATTCTTAATTCTGTCCATCTCATAGGTCTTTAATTTCAAAATATATTTTAACTAAACTTATTTTTACAAATTTCTGATTTGTTTTACATTATACAAACTTGTTTTAGTTACATACAAAATGTGTTATACTCCTAACTTCAAATAATGCCTGGATCACTTGATTAGGCCTATTTATCATTTTAATTTCCATTTTTTACAGGTTACATTTAATAACTTTTAATAATTAAGATTAACTAAATTTTGAGTACTTACAGGATTACATACATGACTTTCAAGTTAACCATCTACAGTTTTCAATGCATTTATTATTACTACTATTATTATTGTTTTAAAATATTTAACAAATTTTTTCTAATGCGCAAATGGTTTTTGACATCTCATTAAATTCAATGTGGCTTACAGAAATAAGATTCTATTATTTTAGTAGAGTTTATGTACTGTTACATTTGCTGCAGTATAGTATTGTACTAAACGTTCTTCAGCCCCTTCCGTCTTCCAAACTTGATCTGTTTAAGGTTGTTCTTCGAACATTTCTCTTTCCTTCATGACCCTTTTGATGCTGTCATCCACGTTCTTCCGGGTAGTCCTTGTTTTCCTTCTGGATCGCCTCCACTTATGCACTATTTTTGGAGGTCCAACATCCGCCATTCTCCGAACATTTCGATATCATAGCTATTGACGTATTTCTATAGTTTGTGTTATGGTTCCCTCAGTCCCCATAACATTTCTGATAGTATCATGTTGAACTAAATATATTTTGTTTTCAAGTTAATGACAACGAGAAGATATTTCATTACACACATAAAAGTACAATTTAATGGTGAAATCAATTAATATAAATTTTTTTTCCAAACTGGCGTTGCCCGCAGAAGTAACAAAGGACCGGTGAATGTGGGTCTACTACTGTAAAAATAGCAGGTATTTTGTCCAATAAACCAGGTTTTTTGTTTGTAATTTACCCACGTAAACCATAGGAAAGATACCTTAATTCTGTTTCTTACACTAGATGTTAACGTTTCATTGGCATGTAAATAAGAACATTTTCCTTTATCCTTGTTCTTTTTAAAGTATGAGAAACCTAGTTATTCATTAGAAATAAATATAGATTTCCTGGCACAATTATTAATGCCTTTAATTAAAACTGTTCGAGGAAATTTTTTTTGACTTACTTAACATATTAAAAGGTCGATGGGGAACTAAAAATTTCACTCTTCCGTCTAATCGCTGGTTTGTCATATTTATATGCTTTTTCCTCTTCAAGTTATCTCCTATTATAGTATTTGTCGTCTCTTTCCTTTCTGATCTCTACGTATCTCAACTATATTAATATTCACGACAACATTGTACGGAACATTACTAGGCGAAAGTTTTGTTAAATTATCTATTATCCCATATTTTAAAATAGTATTATAAAACATGGAATAGTTGTTAATCTTTAATCTGTGGATTTTTAAGCTGAAATGATATTATTGTATTTTATAATACAATACAGATGTGCCAGATGTGCAGCTTTATAAGTTATTGTGCCTGAAGTGTACACTTTATTAACAAATAATATGTGTATAATACAGACTGCCTTGAAGAAAGGGTATCTTAAAAAAGACATCAAAAAGTGAGTTTGATAAATATATTAAAGAAAAATATATGTTTCTCGTATAATTTTTTTTTTTAAGTTTTGAGAGCCAGGCAATTATGTCCTTTATCCCAATGAGTCGAAGAGGAGTGTTGCTCAACTGGATGTTTCGTTCTCACCTACATTCTAGTTAACTCAACGAAAGTGTAAATGTTGTACACACTAACACGCAAAATAACATTTTCAGAGCCTGTACAGTAATCTTGCTGCTTTTAGGAAAGTAAGAGTTCTGGCTACCGCTAACTGTTGGTTTCCGACTTATTCTGTCAAGGTACATTTTACTCTGTGTCTCTGTCTCAGTTCTGCAAGAGCACTACAGTCTTCGATGACATGTTTCACTGTAAGTGCTCCGCCACAAGCGCCGACGCGTCGTTCTTGTCTTTGTAGGAGGTACGAAGACGTTAAGTTCTAGTGCTCGTTGGGCAGTATGGTGATGCAAACTTGTTGACGACGACTGAGATCACGTGGTATTTACCATGTACGGACGCTCTACTACACGGCAGAGAGTTTGCTCTGTCGTCCATTCCACATCTGCTGCCAATCATTAATAAAGGTGTTTGTGACAGCTAGTTCTGTGTCGTCATGTCGTATGGCAGTCGCATCGACTGGTGGGCTGTGTACAGCACTATTCTCTGCGGTGTCAACTTCTTTGGTACCTACATGACACGGACACGAAACAAAAGTAAAAGATGATCCAAAGTCTTGTAACGCATGGCATAACTCCATTTTATGTAGCAATAAAGCATCCACTGTGCTTGGATTGTCCACTTAGTGAATCCGTACGTATAACAAATTTCCTCTTATCTCGGTGTTGACAGAATCGAAGAGCTTGCCACATCGTGTTTAGTTCGGCGGTGTATACACTTGATACTTTGGGCAGTGTACACCAGTAGTAGACGCCCTTGTTGACAAATCACTAACCACTCTGCTCTCCGCCTTTGAGCTATCAGTGTACACAATGGCTTATTCTTCGACGTTTCCTCGAGGACTGATATAAAAAGGAGCGGACGTTCAGTTGAGTAGTACGATTCCTTGCTCTACTGGCCATGTCAAGCCAGAAACCTGGTTGCAAAACAGCCAGGGCGCCACTTTGCAACGAATATGCGCTTGGACCATCGCTGCTTGGATGTTGAGCGCCGGGCTATTTCCAGAGACGGATGCCGGCTGGTAGGGTGAACGTAGAATGGCGGTCAAATACTCTCGCAAACCTGCAGTTCTCAAGCGGCACGTGGTTTATGTGGGTCGGTAGGGGTAGAATTTTAGGCAAATATCTCAGCAACAGTAGCTGACGTCGAAGGTGTAACGTAATTCCTGCTTCACAATATAAACTTTGTACTGGGCCATTGCGGAACGCCCCCGTGGCGTACCGCACCTCTGTATTGTGAACAGAATCTATCTTTTCCAAGGACGACCTCCTGGCTGAAGAGTACACAGCGCATCCTAATCCATTTTGGATAGCACTAACGCAATGTACAGGCGCAATAAAACGTCCCTGTCTGCGCCCCACGTCATATGGGAAATGTACCTGATGCCGTTCAGTGAGGATTTGCACCCCGCAGCCAAGGCGTCCACATGCAAATTCCATGTTATTCTTCTGCCGAACGATAGGTCCAGAAATTTGATTTCGGATGATTTCTATAATGTAGCATGACAGCGTTTATGGTTAATGCCGTGTTCGGGTGCCTTTCTCACACTAAACGGAAGTGAACACAGATCGTCTTTGATGCAGAAAAAATCCTGTACTCTCAACGTTTCTACCAACATGTCTATAGCGTCTATCATTTTAATTTTGATCATCGCCATGGTTTTGGCCGAGTAGAACAGCGTAGAAACTTAAACAAAAAGCACTTCCTAAGCCACGTTGCTATATCAACGAAGATCCCGTTCATGGCTATAATAAAATGCTTGCCGCTCAACGCAGATCCCTGCAGTGATGGAATCGAAAGGTTCGACATTTTTACGGTCGAGGTGTAGTTTTTCCAACTCGATTGTTTTACAGCGAGGATTGTTCTACACTTGGCGGCTCGAAGTCGATTAAAAGATATGTGATTATCTACGCTCGGCACGTGTTTATACCTGTTTAAGACTTGACGCTTCTATCTTACTACGCCTTTAACTGCGGTGTCCGATTAAGGTACCGGTGTTCTGGATTACCAGTCAGTGGGGAGTGGATTTATCTATTATAAAAGGGTTCACTTTCCTGATGTCCCTGTCCTTTCTTTCAACTACCAAATTGTTAGTACCTCCGGCGTACTAGCTGACGGTGCCAAAATCTTCTTCGCATAAGGGAATATTGTGGTGACTTCTTCTCTTCACCCTCCTTAGAGGATTTTTGGTGAAAGAGAGTATTCAATGGATCGCTCAACCCCGGAATTGATCTGGGTACTACGTTTTAGTCCTACGAGGACCGAGGAAATAACAGACTACCGCACCAGAGTCCTCGAGTACCACGTCTAAGACTTAACACAACAGGTGCGTTATGGTTCCCTGAGGCTATCGTTCGCGACTCACTAGATTAGAGCTATCCACCCATTGGGATGATCGGTGACACCGTGGATTACAGTATGTTTTTGAGAGGTACACAAAACCTTGTCTAAATCACCTACAAGTGCCCTGTTAGCCAGCGAAAGAGTAACAGCTGTTGCAAACCCCCAATGATGCTAAGATATTGTAAGCTAGGGAGTAGGGTTTGATTTCTGGGGCCTGATTTGCTTTCGTTTCTTCTTTACATTACTTTAGTAATATAATCTCGTAAAAATAGTTTTATCTTATAGTTAATAGGCACCTGCAAGCTAGCATTTTCTATTAGTTTCGTTTAAATAACTATGTTCATATTATTATTATAATTCATATCAATGTTAACTCTCTTCTTTCTTAAATAGCAATCGATGATTTGTAGCTATAAACATTTTCTGGACTGTTTACGAGAAGCAGTTGAACAATTTATAACTGGCATTCGAATTTTCAGGTAAACGGCATAACGGGCGGTCGTCAGCACCTCTCTGGACCGTGTATAGTCCCTCTGCAGTCATCAATTATTTAAATCACCTGGAGGTACAGAATTTAAATTGGACGCGTAAAAGTAAAATAAGTGAAAAATCAAATTAATCTCTAGGGGGAGAAGAGATAATTCATCATCGGTCGTCGCCATAATGTAACTGACTGATTCTGCTCCACCACGAAAAAATGTACAAAATTTTAAAACGTAAAGCTAGTTAGTTATTTCTTTACTCAAGCGTTGAGATATCTTGAAATTTTAGGTGTTTTAATAGAATTAATTCCAGAAAGCAAATTTACTTTAATATTAATTTTATCAATATTTGTAGCATGTTTGTATTATGTTGTTATCCATATGTAAGCGATTTTATATAATAGTCTCGCTTGTATACGGTTATATTAAATTAAATACATTTCTAAAGCCAAAATGGTTTTTAAAATTCTGTTTTGAGAAGATATTAAGTATTCATTCCTACAAAAATAACTACGTAATTTTAGTAGTCTAAAGTTACAAACGTAATTTGTATATAACACGTAGTAATGTGTTGTTAACTGAAATAAGATGTGTCAGTACCTCACATGTATAGAAAGATGCGTGTAACATCTACATAATTATAATCATTAACGTGGCGATTGAATGCTGTCGTCATTTAATTTGAAGACGTTCCTAAACAGAGATTGAAACGCCTATTGATTGTTAATTAATATAACATCGAAAATGCGTGGTAATTGGTAATGGTAATAGAATATCAAATGTTCCATTGGTTTTAAACGAGTTAAACTAATAGAATTAATGGGTCAGCGTGACTTGAGCTACTGAGGTATTAATCACTTGAGCTACGTAAAATGGTAATGTGTCCGTAATATAAACAAGTATATGATAATGTAATATGTGTGAGTCTGTGTGTGTGTGTAACACGCACACACAAGTCAATGTTAATAAATATTGCGGTCAATGAAAATCTACTATAATTCAACAATGCAATAGACGTTTTGGCAGTAAACTGAAAACTCGTATCTAGCAGTAAACCCTTGTAATGATGTATTATGAAACTAAATCGGAAACGAAATAATCATGTTCAGTAACTCCACTACTAGATATCAGTGAGATCATCAGTTGTGGATAAGGAAGTGTCTGTAGACTGTAGAGCAAACCTTTTGATGTAAGCCTTTATTTAGGCATTTATTTGGAAAGTCTTTATTTTAGGCATTGAAATTCGTTTTTTTAATTTCGTAATTTGTATTGAAATTACTTTATTAAAATACAGATATTAATTTTTAAAATTACTACTTATTGGTTACGTTATACATGGTAAGCATAACATCCGTAATGTAAATGTCATGCGTTATGTCACTTAGTAAATGTTGAAAACGTATGGAATGTATGGTTTCAAAGTGGTTATGAATATTTCTTCGTTTCATATTTAAGTACAAGTTATTTTTAATTAGTGCTCCAAATATGGTAATTTTAAAGTCAATAAGTAGTTATTTGAAATCTCTACCCATTATAATTATTACTAATTCAATTAGTAACACCATGTATTAGTTACTCATTAAAAACAACTAATGACTCTTAAATAATTACTTATATTTCAAGTTTGTACAAGATTGTACAAGATTGTATACCTATGCAAATTAAGATTTGTTTCTGTTACAAAACATTTAAGTGTACCTTCTTACAATACAAGTAAACGTTTGCAGGACTTACACAGAAGACTTTTGATGTGTATCGATGTTAAGTACCGTTGTAATCAGAAATGATCATTTAGTTGTTATTTATAAATGTAATGATACGTTTTCTTCAGTAATTTATCAGACAGTTGTAAACCCAGTATAGGTTATTTGTCCATTTACGGCCTAGATTCTAAAATAAAAGTTTATTTTTGACAGATTTTATAAACTTAAATTTATCTAATAACAAATGTAATAGTACACCGAATACTAACTTAATAATAACGATTTAGAATATAGACCTACCGGAATCACAAACACACGTTTTCACTACATTCAATCAACAGACATTTGATAATATGTCGTGCGTAATAGAAAATCTCATCCATGTAGGCCTACTTACATACCATACCTAAATTCCTGGCAGTAAATGATCAAACATGCGTGTAGTTACTTTAGATTAACTGGTTAATTCAAATTATTGGGTAAATCTCATACTATTAGAAAATAAAGTGCACCTCAATTTGTGTGACCTTATCCTAAATGGCACCAAATTTATAAAATAAATTCATACTTTACACGTGTCTACGAAAATTAGCTAGGAATTAATGATAAGGGCGTACGTGTCACACGAGGATCGCGATACTACGGTACTTTATGATAAGCTGTTAAGCAGGCAACAAGGTAATGACATATACTGAACGAGCAGTGAAGCAAATTGAGGCCATAAAGACGTGACTGACTTCTTAGTCCAGTAATATCCGAAATTGTCTACCTTAGTAAGAGTATTTCTACACTATAGCTCGAGTCATTGGAAAAAAGTTATTACATTGTCTATAAGCTACTTCTGTTATTTCTCCGCTTTAGTTATTAAGGTGTTCTACGGGGAATTATAAATTAGCCACTCATTGACGGCACAGTCAGTTGAACCTTAAGAAATGAACTACTAGAATTTGGTAAATCATTATATATAATTAATTATTCTAATATTCTTACGAAGGTCGCTTGCACGGAATGTCCTGCTGTACAGTGGAAACCGAATAATTAACCAGGTGGCATTGCTAATTACAACTTTAGACTTTAGTTAAAAACAAACAACAGTTGGGAATAAACAAAAACACTTTTAAACAATTCTTCAAGTTAAAATGTGTCCAAGACACAACAATAACTGCCACCTTATTACAGTTTGCAACTAACACAATAATCACTTTCCACTAAACCGCAACAATTGCACCAAAAGGCATTAAAATATCGCTAGGTCTCAACTGAACTAGCCAGACGTGTATGCTTATTTATACGCCCCTGAGGTTCGAGAAAAATCTACGTCTTTTCGGCCAACGCGTCTAGGAGAGCTTGTAGTTGCAGACCCTATGGAACTGACTGGAAGCTATGTGACCTTGAGACCTTGACACATTCGCAGACGGAATGTTGTACGTCAGACAGGTTACCTAGCCATTGGGGCGTAAGACTGCCGCTCACTCTATACGTCACGCATATCCTCTGTCGCCTCATCGTAGCATATAATCGTAGAATACTTCGTCACCATTATGGTCACAATTTTATCTAGAATGATATTGTTACGATGATATCTCTCTTCGTTGTCTTTAAACACTGGAATAAATAATGGAACACCAGAAAATGTTTTACTCAAACCTTCAATAACATTTTTCATAAACGAAGTCACTCCGAACACACATGTTTTCCAAGTTTACAGTTGTCTAGTAACGCTATCACGACAATTAATAAAAGCCACCGATTACTAATGTCAGGAATCAATAAATACAATTAACTTTTTCCACTAAATACCGCTGTTAAATGACGCGCGAAATCGCAACTTGTTACTAACGATTCTTTCCATATGCTATTTAACTTTGTACCAGCAATCTCTTGGTAGCTCTACAGGTTCTCCACATCGGTCTTCCACGCTTTCTCCCCTTGTGCTGTAGTGCCGTTCGTTGAGTATCTGTTCTTTTTACTTTTTTGTCATCATCTGTGTGGTTGCGACACAAATACATCTGTGACGATTGTGTGATACTTGTGACTCAACGTGTCAGTGCCGATACAAAGTTGGACGATGGCTAGGCAAGTGATGTTGAATTTTTAAGTGGATGTAATCGATCCCTATCTTGTCTGCTTCACTAGAGATACAGGTGAAGAATTAAATTTTAAATCTCGTCAACCCACTTCGCCGTTTTACAAATATAAAACAAGACAAAGATCACTTAGATCTGATTATTACCAAACAACATAACAGAACAATATCTACATAGGTTGTGGCTTTGCTACTCAACACGTTTAAACGCTTTGAATCGTCGTGTGTGTTTGCTGATCGAAGAAATGAAAACTTTACAGAGCTTGATGCAATGGTTTAATTAAAAATTAGCGGGTGTTAAATGAAAGTGCTGAAACATGAAACACCGACCGTTGATTGTAATGATGAAGGATAAATGAGGAATTTTCCAAGTATAATTGTCGAATTGCTGAAACAGTCCTCTTCTAAAGGCCATAATAACAGTTAAAAAAAAAACAAAATATTGAATTTCTGATATACACATAGAACTTATATTCAGTATCACACGTAGGCTAAATTAAAATTCTTTTTACCATTTTACTGAATATAACTCAGGATATAAGCAAAACTAATCAGTTGAGAGTGGTTATTCGGTATGTAAAATTAGAAGGTTACGTGTATGCACTACATTCGTATATTGGATTCTATGAATTGCAAGGACAAATTGGCCAAGACTTCGAAGTCATATTGTACGTTTCTTGAGACTCAACCAATTACGTATAAAAAAGTCCCGTGGGTAAGGGTACGACGGGACCTCAAACTAGGTTAGAGGAAGTGTGGTCTTCAAGCAGTAATTACAAGAAAAGTAACTACCGCTATAAAATTGCATGGCTCATATTTTGAACGTTGTAATTAACGATCTCTTTAGCGATATGTCACAAATTCTTATTTTTTATTTTTATTCAATTTTTCAGCATATCTATGTATTTGTTGGTGAAAGTCTTACTTTAATATCAGGGCAACCTGTGAACGGTTAATGAGGCAGTTATACGAACTTAAGGAGTATATTGTGTTACAATATGGTTTTCACTTTTTTAATAGTTTATTTAAAAAATGGATTTGGACAATCTATGGCGTGTAGTAAGAGCGTTGTTTTGTTTTCTAATAAGCTATGTAAAACAATTGAAGCCATGACAATAAGGGACCAATGTAACTTCTTTGAATCAGTTGATATCCATTGCTTACTTTAGACAATCGACATTGTTCCTAAATATTTGTAAGATGCATCGATTTATTGACTAACAGCCACCTCGTTATCAAAATAATATAATTAAATTGACTAATAAATATTTGTGATATTTTATTAGTGAGAAATAAAAACAGTACTATAGAAACATTAGTACTCTTTCAGAACCTAAAAAGAAAAATATTATGTATTAAGATTGAATGCACGCAGGTAATTATTTTAGTCAAATGGAATATTCAAGTAAACATGACGTGTATTCAGTCAAAAGAAATAGGATATTCAAAATATATATTGCACCTAATTATTAATTCACCTATTACACTTAATTCAATTAAAATTTACAATGGTGACATTAATACAGATAAGTAAAGATAAAGAGGGTGTTTATTAGGTATTTATTATTTAAGATGTGAAATCGTTAAACCAACGATTAAATCGGATTATGCTGTAAGTATGAAACAGCGTTTTATATAATTGAGTTTTGTCAAAAAATGAATTGAGAAAGTTTGTGTTTTTTGTATTTCCACGAAAACAAAAGAAATTATACTATTAGTTTTTAAGTTTACCAGTATAATTTATCGAGAAAACGTTTGGACATTAAATTTCATGTCAGATTTCCGATCTTAAAAGGTATATTAAACTTGAGACTAACTGAACATTTAAATTGAGTCTAAATCCCATTACTTATCTGTTGTAGCGTTGTGTATTCCCTTATATCAGTACCGATCGGACAGAGATTTCATTCCTAACAAAATTATATTTTATTATGATTTTGTTATTTCAACATTAATCAGATAATATAAATTTCTTCTCTGCTACTTTGTTCAAATAGGTTTAAATACGCTAGTTCTCACTAGTGTAGGAGTAGGGGCTATTGTCACTAGTTAAAAATTTAAATGGCTGATTAGGACACATTGTGCTACCTGTCCACACTCCGAGTAACTGAAATGTAGAATCGTACTGGCTGGTGAAGAAATATACTGAAAGCATCCACAACCTCAATACCTACCTGATGTTGTAAATAGGGTTGCCACCCGTACTTTATAATAAAGTATTGTACGTTATTTCGGGCAATTGTTCTCTATACTTTAAGAGAACAATAAAGTACGTGAAAATACTTTATTTCACAAAGTTTGATTTTTTCTAGGATTCACTTTACGTAAATAATTAAAAGACCACAAAAGTTGATCGTAATTTTGCGTATTGGCATTTTGGCACTATTGGCAGGGTGCAAAGTGTATGGTGGGGACAACTTAATCGACTACAGCGTAAGCTGTGGACAAAATAAGCACTAAATCATGCTCGTGTTTTTCGATCACGCACCCTGCCAATAATGGATCGGTTGAGTAATTGAACCATGAACTGAGTACTCGGGACTCGGAATGCAACCTAACCTGAAATGTCAATATTGTCATTGACAATTTGTCAATGTCAAATAAGTAAATTGTCAAAGTTCCTTGTGTTTGTTTGTTTTGTGTGAGGCGGATTGAGTGCAATAAAGTTCGATTATTCGGTTTTATAGTTTTATGTAATAGTGAATCATGGATAAAGGCAACTTTAGTAAGCTGAGTACTCCCTGTATTGCAAAACTGAATAAAATTATTTATGTTAATTCAACTACAGCTTCAAGTATTCGTCTGGCTAGAACCAAAATGGAAGCTCTAGTTACAGAGGTGTTGGGGCCATATGGTATTCAAAATGTAATAGATGATCTAAATACAGACAATTTATTTTACTGCTTACAAACTGATGCTTCTAACAAAAAAAAAAACATAAAACTGTTTCCATTAGTGGTACAATATTTTACAGCCAAAAATGGCATTCAAAATAAGTTAATAGATTTTTATGAAAATAGTAATAAGTCTGCTGATGGCATGTTTCAATCAATTCAAAAGTCAATGGAAAAATATAAATTATCTTTTCATAATGTATCTGGGCTAAGTGCTGACAACACAAACGCTAAATTTGGAGTTAACCATTCTTTATTTACAAATATGAGAGATTTGGTACCAGATTTGATTAAGGGAAATTGTCATGCACACATAGTGCATAACTGCATGAGACATGCCATGAGTTTTTTATCATATGACATAGAGAATGTAATTTTGAAAATCTATCCTCATTTTTGCCACTCTGCTGTAAAAAGAGAAGAATTGAAAAAATTTATAGAATCAGTGGATGGAGACTTTCATGAAGTGAAACGCCATGTGGCAACAAGATGGCTCTCACTTTTACCCTGCATAGATATATTATTATTAAATTGGAAAGTCATCAGAAGTTATTTTGTAAACTTAGGAGAAAACTGGCCAATGATTTTGCAAAACTTATTGATTCTTAACACTGACAATGACTTGATTGACATTTACTTGCATTTTTGTAGCCATACATTAAATTTGTTTAATACAACTGTAAAATGCCTGGAAGGCAACTGCATAACAATTTTGGATGTGTATAATACCATGAATAATCTTAAAAACGGACTAACAAAAAAAAAAACAAGATCTCTTCTTTGGATGTGAAACAGGCAAAAAAATTAAACTGTTATCTTCACCTGAACTGACTAGTAAAATTCACAGAAATTTTTTATTATTTGTTGATAAAGCTTTAGAGTACCTAAATAAATGGCTTGATTTTAGTGACACAAACTGGTTATTTACACTAAACAATATAAATTTAAAAAGCAATGTTGAATTTGACCATTTTGTTAACATAGTTGAAAATTTAAAGCTGCAAAAACTCAATTTAAATATGGATGATCTTTATGGGGAAATTGCATTACTAAACAAATTATATGATCAAATATATACTTCTGAAGGTTTTGCAGAATTATCCACTGCACAAAATGGCAACAAATATTTAATAAGACAAATGATGATTTTACAAACTTGTACAAATTAATTTAATTTCTATTGTCGATTCCCGCCACTTCAACATTCACAGAGAGAGTTTTTTCTGTGATGAATATTAAGTGGCGGGACGAAAGAAACAAAGCGTCTCTGAATTTGATAATAAATGAATTATTTATTTATCTTAACTTAAATATACACTGCCAAGATGCTGTGAAGCTGTTTAGCAGTGACAATTATTTGTTAAATATTGCTAAAAGCAATAAAAAATATATTTTTAAACAAAATAATTAAGAAAAATAAATAATACTTTATTTTGATACAATGTACTTTTTTCCCTACCTTTAACAACCAATATACTTTATTTGCTCAAAAAAAAGGTGGCAACCCTAGTTATAAATTATTCAAATAACTTAAAGGGTCACACTTTACTACGAAATATACGGAGGTACAATAAGCAAAAGACTAAGTATCGCATGTTACATCACTAAGCATTATTCACATGACTGACCGAAACCGAATCATCATCGCCTTCCCCTATGGGTCACGGGAGTTGCTTGTAGTATGCTAAACACAAGGCTCAAACAATTTTTCTTAAGGCAACCTGTTGTTATTTTTTAATGGCCATTCAAATTTTATGAAATTTTAATTTTCTCAATAAATTATCTAACAAATTTTAGTTAACTTATATCGTTTATGATATTATACTAATTAGTTAAATAACCAAATTTGTCCTTTACAATTTTTAACAGTAACATCTAACACCTTGTTAGTCGGTTGAATAATTTAAAGGTGGATTCAATATTATATACAAAATTAATTTGAGGAACATTATAGGGAACATCTAATTTAATAAAGTTACGCATTTAGAGTTCAATGCGATGTGTGTTCAAGAAACATTAACTTATTAAATGTATTCTAATTTAACATAAAGGAAAATATGAAAATATTTGCAATCATTGTTTTCAAAAAGAAAAAGAAGTTAGTAAATAACACTTGTTTATTTATAGGCCTACTATTATTCAAAAAGATTAAGTCTGTTTGTTTCACTTTCCGGGCTAACCCCATAAACTACTAATCATATTTAAAAATTTTTATCACCATCGCCTTCCTTGAAGATTGAGAATGGTTGTAGACGTACAAATACACCGATAAATTTGCCAGTTTTTAAGAATATAGCTTTCACACTGTCTATTGTAAATTTCTTTGGTAAATTGTGTGCAGTAAACTTTTTGGCATATAACAAACTTTGGTTCTGCATGCGATAGCTACATGGTATTAGTATGTGAAATTTAGAGGGAATTCCAAATTTTATTTTGGTTTGTCTTTCAATAAAGTTTCCCTTTCCGTTTCCGAAATATTGGTTGTCCTGTACAAAATTTTATACGGTATTTCACAAGTTCACTTTCTTGGTACTGTATGCCTTTGTATACCTCGCACGCACACAATACTTGCCCTTCCACCTACCATCACTCTTTCCCCTTAACACAAACTCACGGTCTATCTCTCTGTTTGTGTGTCAACATCGGCCTAGGCTATCCAGAATCGCGCCAGTTCGAACGTTTATGTACACTACGGTTTCCTGTTGTTGCATTACACTGACGCAAGCACGCATACCACTACGTACGCTTCCAAGAATAGACTTACAGACAAGCCCATTTCCAGTGTCATCAATCTCATGCAGGCCTGCTAATTTTTCAATTGTTGTTCGACTATCAACGCGTACAGTGTTCTTAGTGACGTTTCCAATTTTTGTAATTTTCAATTATCTTAAAAAAGCAATTGTCATTGATATCGCTACCGCAGCATTACATTTTCACGCTACTATTATCACAGACTCGATGAAATCTGTACCCGACAATTATCTAATTTTACGTATTTAACTTCTCCGTACATCTTTAGTAGCTTCGTTTTGTCTCGTAAAATGTATTCATTAATTGGTCAGTTTACTTTACATTTCTTAACCGTTTATTTTCTACACGGCTGATAGTACTTCAATCCTAATAACAGTAATATAGATGGTAGTTTTCCTATAAAACTTGCTAAGATTATCACGTGCAGCTACGCGCACAGGTACCGCTAGTATAGTGATAAAAATAGTATACTGTAGGTCTACCTGTAACACAAGAAACGTCTTACAGGCATAAGTGTAACCACAAAGATTGTTATTAAATTTTGACTTCGAGTGCTTTTTAACTTAATTTATTCTAATTTTTATTTTTCGAATTTTTAATGGATTTAATATTATTTTCTCTAAAGGGTGAAAAATGAGAAGAATTTGACAGATACTAAAACAAGAATATAAGAAAGAATTAAATTTACTCAGTGTCGGACATAGAATAAAAAAAGCACAGAAAATCACAGAAATAGTACCTTGACCGATTAGTCTGGAATCAAAGAGTACTGTATCTCGTAAAACACTGAATGATGAATATAGAGGTAGAGATTATGTGGGTAGATGGACAGGAAGATATGTACCGTGAGAAACACTCGTCATTCTGCAAAATAAAGAAGAAGCGGAAATTCATATAATTTATAAGCTATAAATTATACCTCGTGAATATAATACTTGATATTTTCTTAAATGGTCGTTCGTAAAACGGTTATGCATGCTTGTAGCACAACAGCAAATCAGACACCGACAGCAACAAGAACTGACAAAATCCTCTAATAGGAACAGGTGATTGGATCTTCATGTTTCTATAATACATGTTTTATATGATGTTGCATAACACACACACACACACACACACACACACACACACACACACACACACACACGCCAACATCATGAATATATTATATCCCATCAGTCCCCTACGTTAACTGCGCTTAATCTTTTGTGAAATGCGTTAACAATGACTAATTATCTTGTACTCTTGTACTGACTGATGATTCAATAAACAAATAAAAAAAATCGAAGGTCCATATGAATAGTTGAAAAGCAGTTGAACATAACACAACCCGCATTGGAATTTCCAGGTTAACATCACTAGTGGCAGTTGTCACCACCTATGCGAAGTGTACGTAGTCCCTCTGCAGCCATCAATTATGTAAATCACCTGGAGGTACAGAGTTTGAAACGAAACGTGCAGAAATCAAATAAGTGAAAAATCAAATTAATCACTAGAGGGACAACGCGATTTATCATCGGCCACTGGCCTACACCTCTGTGTAACTGTGTAACTACAGAAACAGAACTCTCTGTAATGCTTTACGTCTGTACAAAGTGTAAAATACATCCCTTTAAAGAGTAATAGTATAGTATTACCTACAGTTAAACTTTATCTTCAATTCTTTCTTTAAAATATATTATATACTTTGGATATATCTAATTGGTTATCATTGATTACATATTAATAATATTATTTAGGCCTAACACGTTTGTAATGAGGTAACACTTTATAAGTTTTCTAAGTTACTCGTTAAACATATGTTGCTTTGTATAAAGTTTGCGTATATATCACGTAGCATATATACATATGCTATATATGTATATGTATACTCTGCAACATTACAATATTTTATATTTTGTGTACCTGTAGTACTCAACGTAACTATCAAATAGCTTACCAGCTAGGTCGTGGGATTTCTGTTTTCGTTACGTTGTCCTCCCTTTTGTTGCACAATAAATTTGATTTGAGAAGAAAGAAAAAGATTTTGTGGCTTGGAATAAAAGTTAATGAAACATTAATTTATATTAAAACAAATTCCTTAAAATTTAAAAAGAAATGTATATATTAAAAATTGCCTTTTACGAGAAGCTGTTTTACGTATTAGTTGTAGAATACAAATTATAAATCAAACATAAATAATATGCAAAAAAACAAAATAAACACAGCTATGAACATGTAAATGACAAACATAAAACACATGTATATAAAAAACTATTATAAAATTGAAAATTATATATAAAAAAGTTAATAGATTTGTTAAAAATACTTGGGTGTCTGACATTACAATATAAAATTCAAGGGATTATTTTTAACGTTGAAAGTTTGATATCAGTTAAATATTTATTATAAAAGTGGAAAGTTTATTTTTAGTATTTAAATAAAACATAATATTTATTTCATTGCAATAAATATCAATGATTATGCACCCATTTTAACTAACTAGAAAAATTACTTGAAAACAAGTTAAAATTACTTACTTAATTTCTAACTATTTAAAATTTTGTAATTACAATATGTACAATTATTTATTTCTTCTTTTCTTTACACCAAAATTACACTTGTTTACTCTCTTTATTTATAACAAATAATTGTTCATTTTTACCTGTTCTTCACTGTTGAGTTAGGTCTTGATAAGAACTGCCATTATTTTCATGTAGGCGAGTATGACATAGGCCTACACGATCCTACTAACATTACACTCTAAAATAAATAAATAAATAAAATCTCAGTTATCTTCAAATAAATAACTTTTGTTATTTGATACTCCTGACAATATTATTCGGTATAAGTTTGGCCAATGACAGTGAGTTAATGGATGCGTAAAAAAGACAATAGACAGTCGTAGCTGGATTACATTTTGACATACGATCTTGCACGTCTTAGTTAGAAAACAGTGAGATAAAAACGCTGCTTATTTTTTTTTACAGGACAGAAAATTTGTTTAGTAGTGCACTCTGAAACATGCTCTTTTTAATGTACAATGTTCTATTAATTAAATTAAATTAGTGCAAAATCGGGAGCGTAAGTTTGTAGAATGCAATCATCTGGACACTTAATAAGATATTGAAAATATGCCACTAGTGTAACCTTGCGTTGTAGAAATAATTCTGAGCAACTTGACCATGAAGAAATAATGTTGCAAACGCTTGAGAGGCTTTAATTGCAAACTCATCAATTTAACTTGGAAAATTCGTTTCACTCTAGGGCACCAAAATTGACTAAATAGAAAAGTTATTGGTTACTCATGATTAGTAGGATCAATCCTAGAATAATTCGGTTTCGATGTCATGTTATCTGGATTACCACTATTAGATGAACATTCATCCAAAATTGGAAAAGTATTGAGTAGGAACCATCAGCAGGAAAATTATTAAGCTCTTCTTCATCAATAAATATAACATGACAGAACCTAATGTTTCTTTTTAGCCAAACATGAACAAGTTAACGATGTTTGGTCAAACTCTAAAATAAGCCAGGCAGGGCGTGTGTTCTTGAAAACATGAATGACAGCATGTATGTAATTAAGTGTCGTAGGAAGTGAGTGAAATAATTTGCAAAATGTATTTTAAAGTTTATAACATTTTCTTTGTAAGCAGATTGACTTCACATATTTTAATGAAGAAAGTTGTGTTAATGGTTAAAATCACAAGCAGAATTATCACTGTTGCACACCACTATATAAAAATATTCCGATTTTTATATAGTGGTGTGCAACAGTGATAATTATGTTTACGTATTTTATTCAAAGAAATAACTGAATGCGCTCTGCAATAACGCGCTCTCCTATCATGTTCAAGTCTTGAGGCTTTTCCGAAACAACTCTGGGATCCATATACAGGTACACTTACTTCAAATCTTGGTTATATTTGAAAAATTGTAGAAGGATCTCACAATTTTAAATTTAGGGTAACTTCTGCTCAAATTCTAACTTCAATAATAATTCAATTTTTGTCTGGAGCACGTCCAAATAAGTTTCGCAAAGACCCGTCTATTTTATGTCTATTGATATATATATTACTATCTATTGATATATGTCTATCTATGTTCACCAAATAACTTACTTCGTACCTTGACTGTAAGTTGAAGACGTCCAGCTGTCCGGAATTCCAGTGGTATCCAAATGTCAGTGATGCTCACTATTAGTTCGTACAGCCCAAACGTTTTGTAAAAAGCAAAAATAGTATAGTACTAATACTAATATACCATTAAACCGATCACTGTATGATGACTAATTAATGGATTTTGAACATAAAATGTATATAAAAGTGTTTATATACTAAAAAACACAATTTCAACACCTACATAATTTTACAACAAATTGGTATATAGATTTATTCAAAAACTATACAGAAATTCTTTGACGTATACTTGTCCACTTATCCTAGAAGTTTCTTAAAAAAATTCGGTTGATACTACATTCAGTTATCGTTGAACTTATCGTTTTAATTTTTGTCAACCTAGAAGTCTGCTGAGACCATTAAAGTAAATTATTAATTTAAAATTAAATTAATCTGTTTATCAAAACTTTGAAAAATGATAATTTTATGACATTTTGACTGTAGGTATAAAAAGTTTATTTAGTTTTGTGTTCTGCAAGTTTGTGTTAGCACCGCTGCCTTACCTCGACTTATAATTAATGACTTGTACATTTAAAAACTTATAGTTCAATGAATTCTGTAACGAAACGTTTTGAGTTCTTAGTTTCCAAAGGATCCTCAAAATAAAAAACAAACTAAGCAAATTTAAATCTCTTTTTCCTTTGTGATCAAACAAATCTTGAGGGTAGGAATTACACCCTCACAAGATAAATTAGCACAAAAACCGAAATCCCCATTCATAAACTATATCTGATATGTGGAAAAAAGCAGTGGACGATACCAGACAATTTAGATCGAAGAAGCAGAATCGGAGATAAAATATTTGAGAAGAGTAGTAATAAAACTCGAAGGATCAGAATGCAAAACCAAAGTGTAAGAGATAGACTAGAAACGCACTGGAAATTAGAAACAATACCCAGTATTGATTAATCAGAAATAAAACAGCGACGGCCATACGGATACCTTGTAGGGATATGCAAGAAACCGTGAAGATAAAGACAAAATATTCTTTAAATTGAAACAGCAAGGAAATAAACCAAGGGGCAGATTTCGACTGCAATGGAAGAACAAAAAACCACAGATCTAGCAAATAGCAAACAAAAGAATATTCTGGAAGTGAGCCAATGTCTACACAAGGCGGACAAAAGATCCAGCGCAGTAAAGTACAAATTAAAACTGGACGTAGAAGAAAAGACGAATAAAATAATTTGCTGCAAAAGATGTTTGAATCAGAAGGTGAAACAAAAGTTATTTAAATATAACTCGAAAATGTAAATCATGGTTATCAATGTTCCTAAAATCAATGTAATAATAGAAAGAATAAATCATAATAGTAGCAACGTAAAACTGTTTTATAACAACGATAAAAATTGTACACAAGAAGTAAAGTAAAAAAGTAATACACAGTAATAACATTAAGTTTTGTTTCTACTACATAAATCAACCAGGTACAAGTAATATTACGAAGCACCTAGTTGCAGTAGTGACTACAGATGATGATGCAGAGGGAGTCAGGGAGTATGACGTAGTTAGATGCAGTAATCTGAGGTGAGCTGTTAAAGAAATGAAATAAACAGTGGGGTATAAATGGAATCCAGCGAACGGTAATTCCCAAATTCCCCTGCTACGGTGCAACGCGTCGCTTATCTCACCGCTCGCAGCCATTTTTATAGCTGCACACTGGTACTTAGATTAACTGGACACGAGGTCCGACAGAAAGTTTTTGTCATTCCTTGAAGACTATACTCACACTTTGTTTATCGCTAGCCTCTTCACTCGCTCTAGACGTACAGGGTAGTAAAACGTCTGAAGTGTCAAATGTTATTACGCATTTTTTCTAAGAATCTTTATTCGCACACGCGCGTGTATATATTGTAATGCAACATAACATTGTGTATGAAAGCCAGAGTAAATCAAATTAAAAACGCAATTCTTTCTCCTCAGTATAAGAAACTAAGCATGTGAAAAATAGTATATCATAGGTAACATGTTAATATATTGTAAACATAATTAATGTGATATAATTTATCAATATTATACAGTGTAAAAAGTGTTAATATAACTAAAGAACTGTAAGGTTGGGTTGAATTAAGTATCCAAAATAATTACAGTGTTATGTAATTGTATACCACCTAACACTTAGTCATTTAAAATATTGGAATATAAGTATTAAAATGTCATTGAGCAGTACAATGGGTTTTGATGTTAACTAAATTGTAAATCAGAGTCTTGTAAAACTAGACAGCAAATTTCAATATTTAGGTAATATTGTTTTGTATGTTGTTGTACAATACAATACAGATGTCCTAATAGTAAAACTGTTAAGACATAAAATAGAACTAAATAAATTATATAAAAATTAAGTAATAAGCAATTAAAGCAATTATATTGTAAATTAGCTAGAATAGTAACTTTAGGACTATGTTTAAGAATATAACATGTACTCACGCTATGTGATCAACTACACGCTTGACGTGACAACAAACTAAATAAAAAGTACATCTCATTTAGATAAGAGAAATCTTAAAAAGGACCACAGCCGATCTGAATTTTGGCTATGGGATTATTCTAGTCATTATTTTACCTTACCTCTTGTCCAGGTATGATACAACATAGGTGTGAAGTATAATCTAACTCCGTATGTGTCATTGTTCGATGTGATCACTGTCCCTCTCAGAACTATTCGTAAGTTAACGCCGCTCCCAAGTGTATAAAGAGAAATTAATAAATAGAGATATTACACGGTGATGTGTAATCACTTTGAAAGGAAAGAGTGATCGTTGGAAAGAGGCTACGTACTAGTATTATAAAATACTTTATTGGAATATGTGTTTATATAATTCTCTACACTATCTAACACTGAATATGTATCTGGCTATATCTTAACTGTACACTCCATCAATTACTTTAACTTTAAACGTACTACATGGTTTGATAAATATTATATTTTGCCCACTTGTTCATACTTTTAAAGATGGTAACTTATGGATATTGCATGATGTACATTTTTTTTTACGAATACAGTATGGAATTTTTTCTATATATGCGTCCTAGCATGAGGATTCAGAATTTCAAATTATTTCTATTTTTAACTTTACACACACACACACACACACACACACACACACACACACACACACACACACACACACACACACACACACACACACACACACATTCACATTTCACAGATTTTGTTTATGATTATTGTTATGAAATATCATGTACTAAAGTGCATTTAACAGTATTTTGATACAGTAGTTGTTTTAGAAGAATTTCATTTATGCAAAACTATAATATTTCAGTCATTAAAAACGACAAATTTTAGCTACAATTTATTACAACATCAGAAATGAAGCACAGGTTCTTATTGCAAGACATGTATGGCAAGGCAAGAAATGAGAGTGGAGAAAATATTTTAGTTTTTAATTAATTTTCTAATTAAGAAAAATATAAGCTTTAAATGTACAGAATGATTAAGAAAGAAGAAAGCAAGATATAAAATTATGTTGATTTGGGAAAAACTGTCTAGGGATGCAATAAAATAACGTTAAAAACATTTCGATAATATATTCGTTATGTTTTACTTCCGCTGTAAGAATGAAACTCAGGTACAGACATACACATCAATGATAACAAGCCAATGATCGATTGCCACTGCACCATTTCCGTCAAATGCACAACAGATGCTATTACACGCTCATTTGCTATTCATTCACGCCAGCGCTACACACAGTCACAGCCGGTGAGAGCAAAAATTTAACGTATACTTTACAGCACATAAGCGAGTAGACATGAATCGAATATCAGTTCTTAAACAACGACCTATTTCAAGTGGTGTTACCACTAGCACTACTATATAATGGTTTTGACCATTGTAGCATTATAGTTTCATTGTAGGCTATTTATCTAAACAACTCATTTATTCTGTTGTTTTTTGGTAACGTGTTTTTCATTTCGGTTAATGAGATTTTATATATTTTGGTTATAATCATCAGGTATACCACTCTTATCAGTTACTACTCTACAAAATACGTCATTGTAGCTTTTGCGGTAGATTGATTAATACACTGAAAATAATTTGTGAAGCGTTTTTGTATAAATATTTAAGTTTTCTTACTATAGTCAGTAAGAATAACTATTTTCTTACAAACGATCTACAGTAATGCAGTTCCTTATAAACTACGGTAAGCTTAACAAGCAATTATTTTTAAGTCTTTTCTCTTAAAACAAATACTTATAGATATGGACCGTTGATTAAAGTCTATACTAGAGTTTGAAAATATAAATGTAAATAGTAATAGGAACAGAAAAACAAAAGCTGTACGACTACCAATGCAAATACAAATATACACACACGTCTGTTTTAAAGTATGCTATTTCTTATCTGTTTGTTTCAATTTTGAAAAGATACTGTGCCTTAGCCAGAAATAAATTTATTGAACAATCACATGAATGACAGCTATAATTTTTGTCAACTGTTATCGTCAATATAATCTATGAAATATATGTAGCTGATATGAAAATTTTAAATTGTAATTTTGACACAGTGTGACAAAACAATGCGTTAACTAATTGTAAGAATGTTCGACCTGGATTTCGTCAACATTGTAATTACGATGCAGTATGCTTATGGATTCAGTGAAGTACCTGGAACAAAAAACAAAAACAAAACAGCTTCAGAATTAAAAAATAACATACGTTTTAGTAACATTAACATAAAGGCATCATTTTTCTAGCGACTGAAACGTTTAATGTTAAGATTAAACAATAACTATCAATTAAGAAACTAAAAGAAATTGCATTGAAAAAAATATAATTTTAACCCAATTCTAAATTATTTGCTTCTTGTTTGCTTATTAAAAAGCTTTAAAAATTTATTTACACCTAATAATACCAGTGATGTATATATGATGATGCGCGAGATCGGTTGCATAGGTTACCTGAAAGTCACAAGATTGTCCAAAAGAATTTGTTTTCATTACACATGACGTAAGCAACGGCAAGTTATATGACTAACCGGCTTTTTCACTAACTTTTCTTCATTAGCTTACGTTGTATTTTTTAAAAATCATAACATGTTATCTTTTATACAGTAACGATTTTTCCTTAGATGTTTAAAATATTATCATAAAATAAAACACTCCCAGTTTGTATCATGCACACAAAATTTTAATTAGATTTCTTGGATGGAATGAAGTATTGTATTTCAAAACAAGATATCTCGATTGTAGTATTATTTTACTTTTCGTTGTATCAGCTTTTTTTATTTAGTATATTACTATATAATACTCTATTTTACGTAAAAATATATGCTTTCTTTGAGCACTCCATATTATAAGATTTTCATTACTAAACAAGTTAATTCACCAAATTATTTATATGTTTCAAATGACCTATTTGAATTAATAATTTCTTTACAGACACTGAAGTTATCTGTAATTCTAAAACTCGGGAAAGTTTGCAGCAGATCCGTAATTGGTAATCAAATGTAATTAAAATTTTGACATGTCTTTTCTGTCGATAAACGTCGGTAAATTAATTACTAAAATTAAGTTGCATTCTCTGGTCTCCTGTTTTCACTTCCGTTAATTAATTTGCAGAAGAATTTTATGAAGCTGTGCTCGCTCTTAGACTTTACTTTTACCCATGAAGTACGTTTTCTGTGTGATTTTTTATTTCCACTGCCTTCTTTACATTATAGTTCATATTTATTTTCAATAATACCCGTTCCAGTTAGTAGTTATTGAATGAATTAACGATTAATAGTAGTATTTATAATTAAGTAATTCCTTTGTGTTAATGCGTTTAGTGCAACGGAAAAAATTTATATATAATTGGAAGATAAATATATAGTAAATATTAAATAAATAAATAAATAAATAAGTAAACTAACGCATTAGGTATTACTATGTTCTTTATTAACTTGTAATATTAAAACGTTCAACGATTTCAGAAGATATGATTTTACTTCCATGTTCCATAAGGAAATGGAAGTATGGTGATGGCAAAAAAAATCGTGTTCGAGATAATTGCAGATTCTGATTGTACTACCCTCAAAACATGAAAAAATCGGTATGGAGAACCATACATGACTTCCATGTTCTAAGACTTATATTTAAAATCATTTTCGAAATGAAATATTTCCATAGAAACTACTGATGGAAGTCGGTGGCACTGCCGAAACGTCTGGTTTTGCAGAAAACATTGGACTACGGCCAAACAGGCCGGGAAGGAATTTTAACAACAAACTACTTCTTTGTCGCCGATAACGTAGTACATATATACAAAATTATCCCCTCCCCATTCAACTATACTTTCATTTATAGAAAATAACCCCCACCCCGTTCAACTAGCCTCCTCATTTATAGATATTTCATCTACGTTTCTACAGTGGATTATTAAGATCTTCTTATCAGGATACTTTATTTATCAAAATTAAGTACGGTACTTTACTCTTGTTACAACAAAAAATGTTTCTGGTAAACTGCCCTTTTCCCATAACCGATCTTCGCCAAAATCAATAGGCCTTGAGTCTTCAACGGCTCCTGCACATATGTAAAAAAATATTTGATTCTGTATGAATGTGCGGCAGTTATCGTTCGTCATAGAAACAATTACTCTTGTTAAAACATTAAATGTGGCTGGTAAACTACCCCTTTCCCTTAACCGATCTTCACTCAAATCAACAGACCTTGAGTACTCAAAAATTCACTAAGGTATGCAAAACATTATTTGATTCTCTGTGACTTTACGGCAGTTATCGTTCGTCATAGAAAAAATTACCCTTGTTAAAACATAAAACGTTGCAGGTAAACTACCCCTTACCCTTAACCGATCTTCACCAAAATCAACAGACCTTGAGTACTTAAAACTACAGGATTTTCAGGAACGTATGCAAAAAAATATTGTCTTTTCTTTGAATATGCGGCAGTTATCATTCGTCATAAAAATAAAATTACCCTTTTAAAACATAAAATGTTGCCGGTAAACTACCCTTTTCTCTTAACCAATCTTCACCAAAAACAAACAGACCTTGAGTACTCTATAATTCAGGAAGGTGTACAAAAATATATTTGATTCTGTTTGAATTTACGACAGTTATCGTTCGTCATGGCAATATATCTCTCGTTACAACATAAAATGTTCCAAGTTGCAATTTAAAATTAACCTTGGTATCACATAAAACGTTCCTGGTAAACTACCCCTTTCTCTTAACTGATCTTCACCAAAATCAACAGACCTTGAGTACTTACAACTTCAGGAAAGTATGCAAAAATTATTTGATTCTCTTTGACTTTACGGCAGTTATTGTTCGTCATAGACAAAATTACCCTTGTTAAAACATAAAATGTTGCCGGTAAACTACCCATTTCCCTTAACTGATCTTCACCAAAAACAA
Organism: Magicicada septendecula; assembly: GCA_034769895.1. Classification (NCBI taxonomy): domain Eukaryota; kingdom Metazoa; phylum Arthropoda; class Insecta; order Hemiptera; family Cicadidae; genus Magicicada; species Magicicada septendecula. The sequence goes on along the minus strand of CM068369.1, from coordinate 217,472,200 downwards.
CAGGTCTTGAGAACTCTATAACTCAGGGCTATATGTGAAACATTATTTCATTCTGTTTGAAGTTGCGGCTGTTATCGTTGGCCATAGAAAAATATTACCCTTGTTAAACATAAAACGTTGCTCGTAAACTAACCCCTTCCCTTAACCGATCTTCACCAAAAATAATAGGTCTTGAGAACCCCACAATTCAGGGCGGTATGCGAAACATTATTTGATTCTGTTTGATTTTGCGGCTGCTATCCTTTGCCATAAAAAAAATACACTTGATAAAAAAATGTTGCCGGTAAACTACTCCTAGCCCTTAACCGATCTTCACCAAAATCAACAGACCTTGAGTGCTTAAAACGTCAGGAACGTAGGCAAATAATTATTAGATTCACTTTGAATATGCGGCAGTTATCGTTCGTCATAAAATTAAAATAACCCTTTTAAAACGTAAAATGTTGCCGGTAAACTACCCTTTTCACTTAACCTATCTTCAGCCAAAATCGACAGTCCTTGAGTACTCTATAATTCAGGGATGCATGGAAAACATTATTTGATTCTGTTTGAATGTGCGGCAGTTATCGTTCCTAAAATATTTACCCTTGTTAAAACATAAAATGTAGCAGGTACACTACCCATTTCCCTTAACCAACCTTCACCAAAAACAATAGTTCTTGATTACTCTACAATTCAGGACTGTATACAAAAAATTATTTTATTCTGTTTGAATTTGCGGCTCTTATCGTTTGCAAAAAAAAAAATCTGCAGACAGATAGACAGACACATACACAGACACTTTTCGAAAAATGACTTTTTTCAGGTTTTGAGGGTAGTACATTCAGAATCTGCAATTATTTCGAACACGATTTTTTTTGCCATCACCATACTTCCATTTCCTTATGGAACAAAGAAGGAATTACCCTTTTAAAACATAAAACGTTGCTGGTAAACTACCCTTTTGTCTTAACCGATCTTCACCAAAATCAAAAGACCTTGAGTACTCTATAATTGAGGAAGGTGTGCAAAAAAGTAATTGATTCTGTTTGAATTTACGGTAGTTATCGTTCGTCATAAAAAAATTACCCTTGTTAAAACATAAAACGTTGCAGGTAAACTACCCCCTTACTTTAACCGATCTACACTAAAATCAAAACGCCTTCAGTCCTCTACAATTGAGGGATTCATGCAGAACAATATTTGATTCTGTTTGAATGTGTGGCAGTTATCGTTCGTCATGTAAAAATTAACCATGTTAAAATGTTAAATGTGGCTGGTAAACTACCCCTTTCCTATAACCGATCTTCACCAAAAACAACAAGTCTTGAGAACTCTGTAACTCAGGGCTATATACGAAAAATTATGTGATTCGTTCTGTTTGAAGTTGCGGCTGTTATCGTTTGCCATAGAAAAATATCGGTATGGAGAACCATACATGACTTCCATGTTCAAGATTTATATTTAAAATCATGTACGAAATGAAATGTTTCCATAGAAACTACTTCTTTCCACTTATTGCTTCAGACTTAACCACAGAACTGTGGTCACTAATGTATACCACCACACGTTATCGCACTCGATTTTCACTAATGATGGCAGTCGACGGCACTGCCGAAACGTCTGGTTTTGCAGAAAACATTGGACTACGGCCAAACAGCCCGGGAAGGAATTTTAACAACAAATTACTACTTTGTTGACGATAACGTAGTACACATATAAAAATTATCCCCTTCTCCTTCAACCTTCAACTATAATTTCATTTATAGAAAATTACCCAAACTCCGTTTAACTAGCCTCTTCATTTAAAGATATTTCATCAACGTTTCTACAGTGGATTATTAAGATCTTCTTATCAGGATACTTTATTTATCATAATTAAGTACTTTACTCTTGTAAAAACAAAAACATGTTTCTGGTAAACTACCCCTTTCCCTTAACCTATCTTCACCAAAATCAACAGGCCGTGAGATCTTTAAAATTATGCAAAAATTTATTTGATTATGTTTGAATTTACGGCAGTTATCGTTCGTCATAAAAGAAATTAACCTTGTTATCACATAAAACGATTCCAGTAAACTACCGCTTTCTCTTAACTGATCTTCACCAAATTCAGTAGGTCTTGAGTCCTCTACAATTCAGGGATGCAAGCAAAATATTATTTGATTCTATTTGAATGTGCGGCAGTTATCGTTCGTCATAGAAACAATTACTCTTGTTAAAACATTAAAGGTGGCTGGTAAACTACCCCTTTCCCTTAACCGATCTTCACCAAATGAATAGGCATTCAGTACTTTATAATTCAGGAAAGTATGCAAAAACGTGTTTGATTCTGTTTGTATTTGCGGCTGTTATCATTTACCAAAACAAAAATTGCCCTTGATAAAAAAACGTTGCTGGTAAACTACCCCTTTCCCTTAACCGACCTTCACCAAAACAATATATCTTGAGTACTCTATAATTCAGAGCTGTATGCAAAAAATTATTTGATTCTGTTTGAATTTGCGGCTCTTATCTTTTGCCATAGAAAACGCCATTATTAAAGTATAAAACGTTGCTGGTAAACTATCTCTTTCCCTTAACCGATTTTAACCAAAACCAACAGGCTTTCAGTCTTTTACAATTGAGGAACGTACGCAAAAAAATATTTGATTCTGTTTCATTGTGTGGCAGTTATCGTTCGTCATAGAAAAAATTACCGTTGTTAAATCATAAAATGATGCTGGTAAACTACCCCTTTACTTCAACCGATCTTCACAAAAAACAACAGACATTGAGAACCCTAAAATTAAGGGCAGTATGCAAATAATTATTTGATTCTTTTTAAATATGCGGCTGTTATCGTTTGCCATAAAAAAATAACCTTGTTAAAACATAAAAGTTGCTGGTAAACTACCCCTTTCCCTTAACCGATCTTCACCAAAATCAATAGGTCTTGAGAACTCTACAATTTAGTGCTGTATAGAAATAATAATTTGATTCTGTTTGAATTCGCGGCTGCTATCGTTTGCCATAGAGAATACCATTTTTAAAACATAAAACGTAGCCGGTAAACTACCCCTTTCCCTTAACCGATCTTCCCCAAAAACAATAGGTCTTGAGTACTCTACAAATCAGGAGTGAATGCAGAAAATTATTTGATTCTGTTTGAATTTGCGGCTGTTATGGTTTGCCATAGAAAAAAATCTACAGACACACACAGACAGACACACACACACAGACACACACACAGACACTTTTCGAATAACGACTTTTTTTCATGTTTTGAGTGTAGTACAATCAGAATCTGCAATAATCTCGGACACGATTTTTTTTCCCATCACCATACTTCCATTTCCTTAAGGAATATGGAAGTAAAAACTACCTTTGTTAAAACATGAAACGTTGCTGGTAAACCGCCCCTTTCCCTTAACCGATCTTCAACAAGAACAATAGGTCTTGAGATCTCTACAATTCAGGGCTGTATGCGAAACATTATTTGATTCTGTTTGAATTTGCGGCTGTTATCATTTGCCATAGAAAAATATCGGTATGGAGAACCATACATAACTTCCATGTTCTAAGATTAATATTTAAAATCATTTTCGAAATGAAATATTACCATAGAAACTACGTCTTTCTACTTACTGCTTCAGCCTTAACCACAGTACTGTGGTCACTAACGTATACCACCTCACGTTATCGCACTCGATTTTCACTGATGATGGAAGTCGATGGCATTGCCGAAACGTCTGGTTTTGTAGAAAACATTGGACTACGGCCAAACATCCCGGGAAGGAATTTTAACAAAAACTACTTCTTTGTTGCCGATAAATTGTACAAACATTTATAAAAAATATGCATAAAATTAATGGCTTGTATAATTTAATGTGTGATCTCCATTAAGTAGTGCTCAAGTTTCCAAAGTTTTAATATTATGATGTCCGTAATTAAAACATCATAGTAGGTTTAGTGTGTATGAGGGTACACCGTGGACAAAAATTTTCAACATTTCCTATTGAGCGTTGCTTAGAGTAAAGCTGCGAATCTACAGTGTACGTTTCACAGAACAAACATGCGGAAAAGAAGGAGCGCTCCGAAGTCACTCATGGACCCTCAGCATCTTGCAGAGGATTCATTCCCTAAAGACGAAAATTCTGTCTATGAATCGTTCCTCAGTAAACACGTGCAGTTACACTGCCCAGCGATCCACAGGAAGCAAATCGCTATCCACGCTGGACGCTTTCGGCTTGCACGCGTTATGTTGGTGTTGGTTTCGGCACTTTCCATTTAAAAGGGCGTGCAAATGTAAGAAAATAAACATGTGTGAGGCCATAAATAACGCGAATTTTGTGTGTGTGTGTGTGTGTGTTCCCTGTCTTTTTATTGCAGTAATCATAATAATAAAATGGAAACGTAAACATTACATAATTGAGATATGCTTGCCTGCCACTAACGATATATTTTCCCTTATCATGATTTACATTAAAATAAAAAATTATAATTCTATTGCCTGCAACAAATTTATTTTATTTTTAACAATTACCATTGTTTGAAAAAGTTTAAATGAATTTTCAAGTACTTTACTCTTGTTAAAACGTAAAATGTTGCAGGTAAACTACCCCTTCTCCTTAAACGATCTTCATCAAAATCGAAAGGCCTTGAGATCACAACAATTCAGGGATGTATACAAAAACCTCTTTGATTCAGTTTGAATATGCGGCAGGTACCGCTCGTCATAGAAAAAATTACCCTTGTTAAAAAATAAAATGTTGCCGGTAAACTACCCTATTCCCTTAACCGATCTTCATCAAAACCAAAATGTCTTGAGAACTTAATAATTCAGGGCTGTATGCAAAACATTATTTGATTCTGTTTGAATTTGCGGCTGTTATCGTTCGTCATAGACAAAATTACCCTTGTTAAAACATAAAATGTTGCCGGTAAACTAACCCTTTCCCTTAACCGATTTTCACCAAAAACAACAGGTCTTGAGAACTCTATAACTCAGGGCTATATGTGAAACATTATTTGATTCTGTTTGAAGTTGCGGCTGTTATCGTTGGCCATAGAAAAATATTACCCTTGTTAAAACATAAAACGTTGCTTGTAAACTAACCCTTTCCCTTAACCGATCTTCACCAAAAATAATAGGTCTTGAGAACCCCACAATTCAGGGCGGTATGCGAAACATTATTTGATTCTGTTTGTTTTTGCGGCTGCTATCCTTTGCCATAAAAAAATACCCTTGATAAAAAAATTTTGCCGGTAAACTACTCCTAGCCCTTAACCGATCTTCACCAAAATCAACAGACCTTGAGTGCTTAAAACGTCAGGAACGTAGGCAAATAATTATTAGATTCACTTTGAATATGCGGCAGATATCGTTCGTCATAAAATTAAAATTACCCTTTTAAAACGTAAAATGTTGCCGGTAAACTACCCTTTTCACTTAACCTATCTTCAGCCAAAATCGACAGTCCTTGAGTACTCTATAATTCAGGGATGCATGGAAAACATTATTTGATTCCATGTTAAAACCTCTTGTTAAAACATTAAAGGTGGCTGGTGTAACCTCTCCATGCTTTTAGTATTTATTTTATTTCTTTTTAATTTTCTATCTCCTTGCTTGTTGGTTTTGAAAGAGAGGTTACAAGTTATTTAGAACTAGGCAAGAGCCTAGAGAAGCTAAAATTGGGCTGGGTCCAGTATGATGGGACTTGCAAATGAAACACTGAACTTAAGATAACAACAACGATTTATTATTCTCTGGTTAGTACAACACATGAGCCTCTAAAGGCAAGATAAATAAGTCTTTTGATCGTTAAATATAATTTCATTAATATGTGCCTTGCCAAAAGTTGAACAAGGAATAATAACTATTAACAGCACTAAGTATTGAATGAGTATTAATAGCTGAACCCTCATTGACTAACAAATCGTGGAATGTTACATAAATGACAAATTATAGTTATAAAATAATACAATTATAAAATGGCACACAGTTTCGACCTGCAAGTAATCACTTTTTATAACAAGGCATAAATATACAGAAATATACACAGGCATAATCAATATGACAAGTAACAATTATGTAAAACAACACACACATATAATTAACATCAACAAACGTTTATATTTAAATAACCCATCACATGTTCACCCTGGTTATCAGCGCATATAATAATCTTGTTCAACACCCATAACCCCCTTATTCTGACCAAGTGTCCGGCCCCCCTTACTGTTTAATTAATAGGTGACTAAAACCCCCTCCCCAAAACTTCAATTAAATATCCCCAGGAGTGGAGCAGACATGCCCCCAAGTTTTAACAAGATAAGTGTTAACTGAATGTTCTCTGTAAGCCACGCGGCCAGCGCACAAATCCCATGCCGATATTTAATTATCAATTCAATCCCATCAATTACCATAATGAAGAGTAGCATCACAAGGTTAACATGGATGTCCGGTTGCCTAACTGCATTTTATGTTTCTTTTTACTTTCAAAACAGAATATAGAAAGATAGTGGAACTTGACCACCATGAGTATTCATAACTGACATTGATTAATCTTGTGTGTTCTTATGGTTAACTAATTGTTATAGTGAGCAATTACAATTATCGTTACAAAGATTTTTTTTTATGGTAAATACAAACTGTGACAATGGTAATTTTAAAGTGTGCAAATTAGCTAAACAGTGGAACAGAATTTGTAATACGGAATCTAAGTCATAAAAGTATTAAGTCAGCTCACAGTGTTCCAAAACTTGACTACCGGCAGGGTCAGGCATCGGACGGGATCTAGCAAGATCTGACACAGACAGACTTGCAGTGGACGTCTCCAACGGGAGTCGCCCACGGTTTAAAACCACCCCCAGATATGAATGAATAATAACACACGTGTCCAGATGGAGCAAAATCGCTAACATAACTATCCCAACATGCTTAAACAGGAATAGAATGAGAGTCAACTCTATCTACCGAACTCCCCTCGACCCGGGCGGTGCGTGACCCCGGCCGAGTTTTCACTCTCAGAACGAGATATACATGATAGTAATAGAGGAGGCGTAAGCCTTACAAAATGCAATTAAAACATTCCACCCATTGTCCGGAAATAACTGTCCACACTGGAACGTTTCATGAAAGTCTCACAGAGTAATTCGGCCACAAGATTAAGGTTAAAAATGGTTAAATTTCACCTGGTTTGAAGGGTGTATGTTGAGGGCTTAGTAGTGTGTGTCCAGTCCATCCTTCCGGCTGACATAGCTGACGAAGGTTTTAAAATTACATCGTTGGAGGCAGTTGTTCGGCCATCCTTCCAGAGCGGGGCAGATTCCCGGCTACCTCGGAAACCCGGAGGTCACGTAGCTTTCTACTTATTCATAGAAGAATCTGGGAGACGAAAACTGTTCAATCTACTCTGCCAGCCGGGGACTAGAATGTGAGGCGCTGATAGCTAAAGTCGAACTGAATAAACCGGCTGTTGAAAAAACCGTACGTAACATAGATAGGGCGCGCGCGAGTCGGGCGGACAAGAGGCAATACAGCATGACAAAGTCCAACTGACCGTACCAAAGGACAACTTCTGTCGCGTCGACAAATACGTAAATACTTTAATTAATCACAATATAGACATCGGAACATCGCCGCGTTTTCCAAAACGCGGCACACCCCCACCCCAAAAGGACAACCCGGTTGCCTCACCTTCAAACTCGGGAAAGTACCCTGCAGTGTACTCCCATCAAAAAAAACTCCGGTGGACATCGTGGGTGAGTTGGCCAGGCAGACTTGCTCCCAGGAGAACACCACCAATCCCCATGCGACCCTCTCCGCCACGCCAACCCCACGGGACCGCCCCAACACGTCACCCTCTGCGGTGACCACCAATTACTCCCACCGGTCCCACTCAAATGCTCTTCCTAGGACCAAACAAGGCATCTCCCACCTTGGCATGTGAGCGACCGTACTACCTCTCGTCCCTCTCTCGGACCGACCAGCCACATGCACCCACAAGGCATCTCCAACCTTGCCATATGGCTGGCCCCCTTCCCTACACAAGGGCGGACGGCCCCGCTTAGCCAGACAGAGAGGACCGCACCTAGGGTACACGAACATTAATCCAATCTCAACTCAACAAATACACCATAACTCGCGGGGGTTTTACTTCTCTACAGCACTGTCTACACAACTTTCTCTCGCAACAAAACATAACACCAGGAAAACCGGAGAATGCGGCATGGCTCGGACCCTATAATGAGCAACATCAACCTCAACAACTGTTAACAATCAGCAACAGCACACCATCACTCCATCTAACCTTTAACACAGGGGAAACTGACGATCTCGAGGACCACAAGCTAAGTCTCTCTCTAACTCCGTTTGATAGATTTTTTTTTTTTTTTTTTTTTTTTTTTTTACTAAGGGGAGTGGTAGGAAAATTGGGAAGATGAAATGGGGCAAGGATCATTAAAGGGCAATAGCTAGGACTGAGGGTAAGGACCTGGCTACCTCCGGAAATAAGGAAGAATGGAGGAAACCAAGGCTTGCGTGAGCAGGGGCGCAACCCTGAAATAGATGACCACCACTGGGAATGTGGGGAACATCTACCCGCTACCCGTTAACCTCCGCTTCTTACCTTTCTATGCCGCACTTTAGGTATTCGCTCCTTTCGGACACCACTCTCTAAGAAATTATCTCGTGTTGAGCTGTACTGACTGGTTTCTTCGGGATCAGAATCAAAGCAACTTACCTCACTACTTTCACTCCCCTTTGGATTATGCTCATCGTCTAACTCCTCTGCTACAATTTCTTCCTTTTCTACAACTTCCCCTTCTTCATCCACATAATCCAAATCAACTTCCTGACACTGCACCTCCTCAGCCTCTTCCCGTTGCTCCTCTGATCCATCTTCTTCACCACACGCATCGCCAGCTCCTTCACGAACTTCTTGACTAACCTCTTCTCTGATCTCATTTTCATCAACACGTTCATCACCAACGTCATCGCCATCACTTCCACTACCACCATCTGAACACTGCACATCTACTTCCTCCGCTAGTTGCTCACCTGGTCCACCTGAAACTTCCTCCCGTTCCTCGGAATCCTCAACACTACTTACAGAAGGCGTCTGCACATCCTCACACACTACATCACTCTCACTCACAAACTCCACAATGCTGCCCCCAAATTCCTCCTCAACTTCTACCTCACTTGAGGCATGGACATCCCCTTGTCCATCCACAACCTCAGAAACACTCGCAGCCCGGACATCCCTGTGTCCATCTGCAACTTCAGACTCTACAGTCTCCCTAACCCCTACAACTATACTCACCTGCGCAGCATCTGCAGACCGCTCTTCTGACTCTTCTGTCGATTCCACTCCTTGACCACTTTCAGCAACCACAACGTCCTCAACATCTTCCACCCTGGAATCCAGCTGTCCAGGTTCATGTGCAATGACTAAATTAATTTCGACTGGCGATGGTGATGTTACAGGCTGTGGATCCCTCACGAACCGAGATGTAAATACCGGAACAAATTCTGCGGCCTCTGGATTCAACCATGACGTCCTCTTTGAGTCCGGTGATTCAGTATTAACTGACGCGCTCTTATCCCCTTATATTGTTCCCACAAAGTCATTCCGCTCTTCTACTTCTGCTTCCTTTTCTTCATCTACTACTCTCTGGGGCACTTGTACTTCCTCTGGAACCTTTAAAGTTTCCTTTTTCTCCGAATAGGGATAACGCCTTGGTACAGGCTCCCTACTTGCCGCTGTCTGTTCCCTAACATAATTTCTTTTTCCCCTGTTAATTTCATGTTTCTTTGTTTTCTGTGCTGTAGCTGTTGTTACCGTCTTCACACTTGCCACCCCCTTGTAGTCTCCATCACTTCCGGAATATTCAGGCTTTCTAAGCGTCTCTTGGGTTTTCCTCCAACCTCCATGTTTGTCCCTTTTGGCTCTTCCTGATGAACCACTGGAGGATTGGACATCGGTGGCATCTCTTCCTCGGGACTCGTCAGCCGCCTGGACCGTCCTTGAAAACACACACAGCTGTTCAAGATCCGCAAAACCACGTGGACGGTCCGCGAATGCCAAACGAGATCTCTCTTGGGGAGTCAGTCCTTGCAGAATTGCTTGGATAACTTCTGTCTCGGGCAACCCCAATCTTAACACCCGGGCAGCTTTCCGTATTTCGCGCACGAAATCTCCTAACGCCTCTCCGTAGGCCTGTGGGCGATAGAATCTTTCCAACTCAAGCTTGAAGCGTCGTCGAGTGGGTATGAAGAAGTTCAACACTTCCCCATGGAAAGCATCAACACTGTCACCCCGACGCAGGGCCTTGGTGACCAGACCAGCCAACGTACTCCGGCAATACGGGTATATAAGATACAAGACCTCCCCATCGGACACCCCTGGGAAATCAGCCACCTGCAGGACCAGGTCCAAGAAAACCAACAGCTGGTCCTCATCAAATCCATCCACCACCGGAAATTTCTGGAGAACGCCTGTAAGAGGGTGGAGCAACTCCTGATAGCATACCGCTGCCAGAATTGCACAATGCAAAACAAACAATCATAAAACAAATTCCCACTAAACACCTAACACAAACACAACCTACAAAAACATTTTAACAAGAATCGGAAAAACTCAAGTACTGTCCTTCCTTTGAGTAGACCCCCGGGTTTCCTAGCGCCGCGGAAACCTGACCCGCTCCGGAACTAACTCTCCGTCAGTCGCCAGACTCAAGAAGAAACAACATCAGACACTAACACCAACATACAATCCACACCACCTCACACTAACCACAATATACGACATTTCGACTACAACATTGTCACCATTACAATCGGATGATACCGACTTCCAGTCGGGCCATACCGCATCCCACTAACCGCACGCGCAATTACTTTCAAAAAAAAAAAAAACGGGAACCCATCCCCAAGCGATCTCCGGCAATGTCCAATTTCAAAACAACAACCCAACTACAACACGTGCCCGTGGCGGCCTCAGATTTACAATTCAAAACATTTAACAATAATTCATAAAAAAACATATACACTTCTACATTTCATGTCAACTATTAAGTGCCATTTTATTTGCCAGACTATCTCCAAGTTTGCAAGCCCCATCACACCAACGGACCCAAGGGTTCAACCCTAGAATGAACCACGCTCTGATCTACCATTTCTAACCTCTCCATGCTTTTAGTATTTATTTTATTTCTTTTTAATTTTCTATCTCCTTGCTTGTTGGTTTTGAAAGAGAGGTTACAAGTTATTTAGAACTAGGCAAGAGCCTAGAGAAGCTAAAATTGGGCTGGGTCCAGTATGATGGGACTTGCAAATGAAACACTGAACTTAAGATAACAACAACGATTTATTATTCTCTGGTTAGTACAACACATGAGCCTCTAAAGGCAAGATAAATAAGTCTTTTGATCGTTAAATATAATTTCATTAATATGTGCCTTGCCAAAAGTTGAACAAGGAATAATAACTATTAACAGCACTAAGTATTGAATGAGTATTAATAGCTGAACCCTCATTGACTAACAAATCGTGGAATGTTACATAAATGACAAATTATAGTTATAAAATAATACAATTATAAAATGGCACACAGTTTCGACCTGCAAGTAATCACTTTTTATAACAAGGCATAAATATACAGAAATATACACAGGCATAATCAATATGACAAGTAACAATTATGTAAAACAACACACACATATAATTAACATCAACAAACGTTTATATTTAAATAACCCATCACATGTTCACCCTGGTTATCAGCGCATATAATAATCTTGTTCAACACCCATAACCCCCTTATTCTGACCAAGTGTCCGGCCCCCTTACTGTTTAATTAATAGGTGACTAAAACCCCCTCCCCAAAACTTCAATTAAATATCCTCAGGAGTGGAGCAGACATGCCCCCAAGTTTTAACAAGATAAGTGTTAACTGAATGTTCTCTGTAAGCCACGCGGCCAGCGCACAAATCCCATGCCGATATTTAATTATCAATTCAATCCCATCAATTACCATAATGAAGAGTAGCATCACAAGGTTAACATGGATGTCCGGTTGCCTAACTGCATTTTATGTTTCTTTTTACTTTCAAAACAGAATATAGAAAGATAGTGGAACTTGACCACCATGAGTATTCATAACTGACATTGATTAATCTTGTGTGTTCTTATGGTTAACTAATTGTTATAGTGAGCAATTACAATTATCGTTACAAAGATTTTTTTTTTATGGTAAATACAAACTGTGACAATGGTAATATTAAAGTGTGCAAATTAGCTAAACAGCGGAACAGAATTTGTAATACGGAATCTAAGTCATAAAAGTATTAAGTCAGCTCACAGTGTTCCAAAACTTGACTACCGGCAGGGTCAGGCATCGGACGGGATCTAGCAAGATCTGACACAGACATACTTGCAGTGGACGTCTCCAACGGGAGTCGCCCACGGTTTAAAACCACCCCCAGATATGAATGAATAATAACACACGTGTCCAGATGGAGCAAAATCGCTAACATAACTATCCCAATATGCTTAAAACAGAAATAGAATGAGAGTCAACTCTATCTACCGAACTCCCCTCGACCCGGGCGGTGCGTGACCCCGGCCGAGTTTTCACTCTCAAAACGAGATATACATGATAGTAATAGAGGAGGCGTAAGCCTTACAAAATGCAATTAAAACATTCCACCCATTGTCCGGAAATAACTGTCCAGACTGGAACGTTTCATGAAAGTCTCACAGCGTAATTCGGCCACAATATTTAGGTTAAAAATGGTTAAATTTCACCTGGTTTGAAGGGTGTATGTTGAGGGCTTAGTAGTGTGTGTCCAGTCCATCCTTCCGGCTGACATAGTTGACGAAGGTTTTAAAATTACATCGTCGGAGGCAGTTGTTCGGCCATCCTTCCAGAGCGGGGCAGATTCCCGGCTACCTCGGAAAACCGGAGGTCACGTTGCTTTCTACTTATTCATAGAAGAAGCTGGGAGACGAAAACTGTTCAATCTACTCTGCCAGCCGGGGACTAGAATGTGAGGCGCTGATAGCTAAAGTCGAACTGAATAAACCGGCTGTTGAAAAAACCTTACGTAACATAGATAGGGCGCGCGCGAGTCGGGCGGACAAGGGGCAATACAGCATGACAAAGTCCAACTGACCGTACCAAAGGACAACTTCTGTCGCGTCGACAAATACGTAAATACTTTAATTAATCACAATATAGACATCGGAACATCGCCGCGTTTTCCAAAACGCGGCACACTGGTAAACTACCCCTTTCCCTTAACCGATCTTCACCAAATGAATAGGCATTCAGTACTTTATAATTCAGGAAAGTATGCAAAAACGTGTTTGATTGTGTTTGAATTTGCGGCTGTTATCATTTACCAAAACAAAAATTACCCTTGATAAAAAAACGTTGCTGGTAAACTACCCCTTTCACTTAACCGACCTTCACCAAAACAATATATCTTGAGTACTCTATAATTCAGGGCTGTATGCAAAAAATTATTTGATTCTGTTTGAATTTGCGGCTCTTATCTTTTGCCATAGAAAATACCATTGTTAAAATATAAAACGTTGCTGGTAAACTATCCCTTTCCCTTAACCGATTTTAACCAAAACCAACAGGCTTTCAGTCTTTTACAATTGAGGAACGTACGCAAAAAAACATTTGATTCTGTTTCATTGTGTGGCAGTTATCGTTCGTCATAAAAAAAATTACCGTTGTTAAATCATAAAATGATGCTGGTAAACTACCCCTTTACTTCAACCGATCTTCACAAAAAACAACAGACATTGAGAACCCTAAAATTAAGGGGAGTAGGCAAATAATTATTTGATTCTGTTTAAATATGCGGCTGTTATCGTTTGCCATAAAAAATTAACCTTGTTAAAACATAAAAGGTTGCTGGTAAACTACCCCTTTCCCTTAACCGATCTTCACCAAAATCAATAGGTCTTGAGAACTCTACAATTTAGTGCTGTATAGGAATAATTATTTGATTCTGTTTGAATTCGCGGCTGCTATCGTTTGCCATAGAAAATACCCTTGTTAAAACATAAAACGTAGCCGGTAAACTACCCCTTTCCCTTAACCGATCTTCCCCAAAAACAATAGGTCTTGAGTACTCTACAAATCAGGAGTGAATGCAGAAAATTATTTGATTCTCTTTGAATTTGCGGCTGTTATCTTTTGCCATAGAAAAAAATCTACAGACACACACAGACAGACACACACACACAGACACACACACAGACACTTTTCGAAAAACGACTTTTTTTCATGTTTTGAGTGTAGAACAATCAGAATCTGCAATAATCTCGGACACGATTTTTTTTGCCATCACCATACTTCCATTTCCTTAAGGAACATTGAAGTAAAAACTACCTTTGTTAAAACATGAAACGTTGCTGGTAAACCACCCCTTTCCCTTAACCGATCTTCAACAAGAACAATAGGTCTTGAGATCTCTACAATTCAGGGCTGTATGCGAAACATTATTTGATTCTGTTTGAATTTGCGGCTGTTATCATTTGCTATAGAAAAATATCGGTATGGAGAACCATACGTAACTTCCATGTTCTAAGATTTATATTTAAAATCATTTTCGAAATGAAATATTACCATAGAAACTACGTCTTTCTACTTACTGCTTCAGCCTTAACCACAGTACTGTGGTCACTAACGTATACCACCTCACGTTATCGCACTCGATTTTCACTGATGATGGAAGTCGATGGCATTGCCGAAACGTCTGGTTTTGTAGAAAACATTGGACTACGGCCAAACATCCCGGGAAGGAATTTTAACAAAAACTACTTCTTTGTTGCCGATAAATTGTACAAACATTTATAAAAAATATGCATAAAATTAATGGCTTGTATAATTTAATGTGTGATCTCCATTAAGTAGTGCTCAAGTTTCCAAAGTTTTAATATTATGATGTCCGTAATTAAAACATCATAGCAGGTTTAGTGTGTATGAGGGTACACCGTGGACAAAAATTTTCAACATTTCCTATTGAGCGTTGCTTAGAGTAAAACTGCGAATCTACAGTGTACGTTTCACAGAACAAACAAGCGGAAAAGAAGGAGCGCTCCGAAGTCACTCATGGACCCTCAGCATCTTGCAGAGGATTCATTCCCTAAAGACGAAAATTCTGTCTATGAATCGTTCCACAGTAAACACGTGCAGTTACACTGCCCAGCGATCCACAGGAAGCAAATCGCTATCCACGCTGGACGCTTTCGTCTTGCACGCGTTATGTTGGTGTTGGTTTCGGCACTTTCCATTTAAAAGGGCGTGCAAATGTAAGAAAATAAACATGTGTGAGGCCAGAAATAACGCGAATTGTGTGTGTGTGTGTGTGTGTGTGTGTGTGTTCCCTGTCTTTTTATTGCAGTAATCATAATAATAAAATGGAAAAGTAAACATTACATAATTGAGATATGCTTGCCTGCCACTAACGATATATTTTCTCTCATACATGTTTTACATTAAAATAAAAAATTATAATTCTATTGCCTGCAACAAATTTATTTTATTTTTAACAATTACCATTGTTTGAAAAAGTTTAAATGAATTTTCAAGTACTTTACTCTTGTTAAAAAATAAAATGTTGCCGGTAAACTACCCTATTCCCTTAACCGATCTTCATAAAAACCAAAATGTCTTGAGAACTCAATAATTCAGGGCTGTATGCAAAACATTATTTGATTCTGTTTGAATTTGCGGCTGTTATCGTTCGTCATAGACAAAATTACCCTTGTTAAAACATAAAATGTTGCCGGTAAACTACCCCTTTCCCTTAACCGATCTTCACCAAAAACAACAGGTCTTGAGAACTCTATAACTCAGGGCAATATGTGAAACATTATTTGATTCTGTTTGAAGTTGCGGCTGTTATCGTTGGCCATAGAAAAAATATTACCCTTGTTAAAACATAAAACGTTGCTCGTAAACTAACCCTTTCCCTTAACCGATCTTCACCAAAAATAATAGGTCTTGAGAACCCCACAATTCAGGGCGGTATGCGAAACATTATTTGATTCTGTTTGATTTTGCGGCTGCTATCCTTTGCCATAAAAAAATACCCTTGATAAAAAAATTTTGCCGGTAAACTACTCCTAGCCCTTAACCGATCTTCACCAAAATCAACAGACCTTGAGTGCTTAAAACGTCAGGAACGTAGGCAAATATTTATTAGATTCACTTTGAATATGCGGCAGTTATCGTTCGTCATAAAATTAAAATTACCCTTTTAAAACGTAAAATGTTGCCGGTAAACTACCCTTTTCACTTAACCTATTTTCAGCAAAATCGACAGTACTTGAGTACTCTATAATTCAGGGATGCATGGAAAACATTATTTGATTCTGTTTGAATGTGCGGCAGTTATCGTTCCTAAAATATTTACCCTTGTTAAAACATAAAATGTAGCAGGTACACTACCCATTTCCCTTAACCAACCTTCACCAAAAACAATAGTTCTTGATTACTCTACAGTTCAGGACTGTATACAAAAAATTATTTTATTCTGTTTGAATTTGAGGCTCTTATCGTTTGCAAAAAAAAAATCTGCAGACAGATAGACAGACACATACACAGACACTTTTCGAAAAATGACTTTTTTCATGTTTTGAGGGTAGTACATTCAGAATCTGCAATTATTTCGAACACGATTCTTTTGCCATCACCATACTTCCATTTCCTTATGGAACAAAGAAGGAATTACCCTTTTAAAACATAAAACGTTGCTGGTAAACTACCCTTTTGTCTTAACCGATCTTCACCAAAATCAAAAAGACCTTGAGTACTCTATAATTGAGGAAGGTGTGCAAAAAAGTAATTGATTCTGTTTGAATTTACGGTAGCTATCGTTCGTCATAAAAAAATTACCCTTGTTAAAACATAAAACGTAGCAGGTAAAATACCCCTTTCCTTTAACCGATCTACACTAAAATCAAAACGCCTTCAGTCCTCTACAATTGAGGGATTCATGCAGAACAATATTTGATTCTGTTTGAATATGTGGCAGTTATCGTTCGTCTTGTAAAAATTAACCATGTTAAAATGTTAAATGTGGCTGGTAAACTACCCCTTTCCTATAACCGATCTTCACCAAAAACAACAAGTCTTGAGAACTCTGTAACTCAGGGCTATATACGAAAAATTATATGATTCTGTTTGAAGTTGCGGCTGTTATCGTTAGCCATAGTGAAATATGGATATGGAGAACCATACATGACTTCCATGTTCAAGATTTATATTTAAAATCATGTACGAAATGAAATGTTTCCATAGAAACTACTTCTTTCCACTTATTGCTTCAGACTTAACCACAGTACTGTGGTGACTAATGTATACCACCACACGTTATCGCACTCGATTTTCACTAATGATGGCAGTCGGCACTGCCGAAACGTCTGGTTTTGCAGAAAACATTGGACTACGGCCAAACAGCCCGGGAAGGAATTTTAACAACAAATTACTACTTTGTTGACGATAACGTAGTACACATATAAAAATTATCCCCTCCTCCTTCAACCTTCAACTATAATTTCATTTATAGAAAATTACCCAAACTCCGTTTAACTAGCCTCTTCATTTATAGATATTTCATCAACGTTTCTACAGTGGATTATTAAGATCTTCTTATCCGGATACTTTATTTATCATAATTAAGTACTTTACTCTTGTTACAACAAAAACATGTTTCTGGTAAACTACCCCTTTCCCTTAACCGATCTTCACCAAAATCAACAGGCCTTGAGATCTTTAAAATTATGCAAACACTTATTTGATTATGTTTGAATTTACGGCAGTTATCGTTCGTCATAAAAGAAATTAACCTTGTTATCACATAAAACGATTCCAGTAAACTACCGCTTTCTCTTAACTGATCTTCACCAAATTCAGTAGGTCTTGAGTCCTCTACAATTCAGGGATGCAAGCAAAATATTATTTGATTCTATTTGAATGTGCGGCAGTTATCGTTCTTCATAGAAACAATTACTCTTGTTAAAACATTAAAGGTGGCTGGTGTAACCTCTCCATGCTTTTAGTATTTATTTTATTTCTTTTTAATTTTCTATCTCCTTGCTTGTTGGTTTTGAAAGAG
This sequence comes from Magicicada septendecula, assembly GCA_034769895.1. Lineage (NCBI taxonomy): Eukaryota > Metazoa > Arthropoda > Insecta > Hemiptera > Cicadidae > Magicicada > Magicicada septendecula. The sequence continues at coordinate 217,454,095 of CM068369.1, read as the reverse complement.
AGGTTACAAGTTATTTAGAACTAGGCAAGAGCCTAGAGAAGCTAAAATTGGGCTGGGTCCAGTATGATGGGACCTGCAAATGAAACACTGAACTTAAGATAACAACAACGATTTATTATTCTCTGGTTAGTACAACACATGAGCCTCTAAAGGCAAGATAAATAAGTCTTTTGATCGTTAAATATAATTTCATTAATATGTGCCTTGCCAAAAGTTGAACAAGGAATAATAACTATTAACAGCACTAAGTATTGAATGAGTATTAATAGCTGAACCCTCATTGACTAACAAATCGTGGAATGTTACATAAATGACAAATTATAGTTATAAAATAATACAATTATAAAATGGCACACAGTTTCGACCTGCAAGTAATCACTTTTTATAACAAGGCATAAATATACAGAAATATACACAGGCATAATCAATATGACAAGTAACAATTATGTAAAACAACACACACATATAATTAACATCAACAAACGTTTATATTTAAATAACCCATCACATGTTCACCCTGGTTATCAGCGCATATAATAATCTTGTTCAACACCCATAACCCCCTTATTCTGACCAAGTGTCCGGCCCCCCTTACTGTTTAATTAATAGGTGACTAAAACCCCCTCCCCAAAACTTCAATTAAATATCCCCAGGAGTGGAGCAGACATGCCCCCAAGTTTTAACAAGATAAGTGTTAACTGAATGTTCTCTGTAAGCCACGCGGCCAGCGCACAAATCCCATGCCGATATTTAATTATCATTTCAAACCCATCAATTACCATAATGAAGAGTAGCATCACAAGGTTAACATGGATGTCCGGTTGCCTAACTGCATTTTATGTTTCTTTTTACTTTCAAAACAGAATATAGAAAGATAGTGGAACTTGACCACCATGAGTATTCATAACTGACATTGATTAATCTTGTGTGTTCTTATGGTTAACTAATTGTTATAGTGAGCAATTACAATTATCGTTACAAAGATTTTTTTTTATGGTAAATACAAACTGTGACAATGGTAATTTTAAAGTGTGCAAATTAGCTAAACAGTGGAACAGAATTTGTAATACGGAATCTAAGTCATAAAAGTATTAAGTCAGCTCACAGTGTTCCAAAACTTGACTACCGGCAGGGTCAGGCATCGGACGGGATCTAGCAAGATCTGACACAGACAGACTTGCAGTGGACGTCTCCAACGGGAGTCGCCCACGGTTTAAAACCACCCCCAGATATGAATGAATAATAACACACGTGTCCAGATGGAGCAAAATCGCTAACATAACTATCCCAACATGCTTAAACAGGAATAGAATGAGAGTCAACTCTATCTACCGAACTCCCCTCGACCCGGGCGGTGCGTGACCCCGGCCGAGTTTTCACTCTCAAAACGAGATATACATGATAGTAATAGAGGAGGCGTAAGCCTTACAAAATGCAATTAAAACATTCCACCCATTGTCCGGAAATAACTGTCCACACTGGAACGTTTCATGAAAGTCTCACAGAGTAATTCGGCCACAAGATTAAGGTTAAAAATGGTTAAATTTCACCTGGTTTGAAGGGTGTATGTTGAGGGCTTAGTAGTGTGTGTCCAGTCCATCCTTCCGGCTGACATAGCTGACGAAGGTTTTAAAATTACATCGTCGGAGGCAGTTGTTCGGCCATCCTTCCAGAGCGGGGCAGTTTCCCGGCTACCTCGGAAACCCGGAGGTCACGTAGCTTTCTACTTATTCATAGAAGAATCTGGGAGACGAAAACTGTTCAATCTACTCTGCCAGCCGGGGACTAGAATGTGAGGCGCTGATAGCTAAAGTCGAACTGAATAAACCGGCTGTTGAAAAAACCTTACGTAACATAGATAGGGCGCGCGCGAGTCGGGCGGACAAGAGGCAATACAGCATGACAAAGTCCAACTGACCGTACCAAAGGACAACTTCTGTCGCGTCGACAAATACGTAAATACTTTAATTAATCACAATATAGACATCGGAACATCGCCGCGTTTTCCAAAACGCGGCACACCCCCACCCCAAAAGGACAACCCGGTTGCCTCACCTTCAAACTCGGGAAAGTACCCTGCAGTGTACTCCCATCAAAAAAAACTCCGGTGGACATCGTGGGTGAGTTGGCCAGGCAGACTTGCTCCCAGGAGAACACCACCAATCCCCATGCGACCCTCTCCGCCACGCCAACCCCACGGGACCGCCCCAACACGTCACCCTCTGCGGTGACCACCAATTACTCCCACCGGTCCCACTCACATGCTCTTCCCAGGACCAAACAAGGCATCTTCCACCTTGGCATGTGAGCGACCGTACTACCTCTCGTCCCTCTCTCGGACCGACCAGCCACATGCACCCACAAGGCATCTCCAACCTTGCCAAATGGCTGGCCCCCTTCCCTACACAAGGGCGGACGGCCCCGCTTAGCCAGAGAGAGAGGACCGCACCTAGGGTACACGAACATTAATCCAATCTCAACTCAACAAATACACCATAACTCGCGGGGGTTTTACTTCTCTACAGCACTGTCTACACAACTTTCTCTCGCAACAAAACATAACACCAGGAAAACCGGAGAATGCGGCATGGCTCGGACCCTATAATGAGCAACATCAACCTCAACAACTGTTAACAATCAGCAACAGCACACCATCACTCCATCTAACCTTTAACACAGGGGAAACTGACGATCTCGAGGACCACAAGCTAAGTCTCTCTCTAACTCCGTTTGATAGATTTTTTTTTTTTTTTTTACTAAGGGGAGTGGTAGGAAAATTGGGAAGATGAAATGGGGCAAGGATCATTAAAGGGCAATAGCTAGGACTGAGGGTAAGGACCTGGCTACCTCCGGAAATAAGGAAGAATGGAGGAAACCAAGGCTCGCGTGAGCAGGGGCGCAACCCTGAAATAGATGACCACCACTGGGAATGTGGGGAACATCTACCCGCTACCCGTTAACCTCTGCTTCTTACCTTTCTATGCCGCACTTTAGGTATTCGCTCCTTTCGGACACCACTCTCTAAGAAATTATCTCGTGTTGAGCTGTACTGACTGGTTTCTTCGGGATCAGAATCAAAGCAACTTACCTCACTACTTTCACTCCGCTTTGGATTATGCTCATCGTCTAACTCCTCTGCTACAATTTCTTCCTTTTCTACAACTTCCCCTTCTTCATCCACATAATCCAAATCAACTTCCTGAAACTGCACCTCCTCAGCCTCTTCCCGTTGCTCCTCTGATCCATCTTCTTCACCACACGCATCGCCAGCTCCTTCACGAACTTCTTGACTAACCTCTTCTCTGATCTCATTTTCATCAACACGTTCATCACCAACGTCATCGCCATCACTTCCACTACCACCATCTGAACACTGCACATCTACTTCCTCCGCTAGTTGCTCACCTGGTCCACCTGAAACTTCCTCCCGTTCCTCGGAATCCTCAACACTACTTACAGAAGGCGTCTGCACATCCTCACACACTACATCACTCTCACTCACAAACTCTACAATGCTGCCCCCAAATTCCTCCTCAACTTCTACCTCACTTGCGGCATGGACATCCCCTTGTCCATCCACAACCTCAGAAACACTCGCAGCCCGGACATCCCTGTGTCCATCTGCAACTTCAGACTCTACAGTCTCCCTAACCCCTACAACTATACTCACCTGCGCAGCATCTGCAGACCGCTCTTCTGACTCTTCTGTCGATTCCACTCCTTGACCACCTTCAGCAACCACAACGTCCTCAACATCTTCCACCCTGTAATCCAGCTGTCCAGGTTCATGTGCAATGACTAAATTAATTTCGACTGGCGATGGTGATGTTACAGGCTGTGGATCCCTCACGAACCGAGATGTAAATACCGGAACAAATTCTGCGGCCTCTGGATTCAACCATGACGTCCTCTTTGAGTCCGGTGATTCAGTATTAACTGACGCGCTCTTATCCCCTTATATTGTTCCCACAAAGTCATTCCGCTCTTCTACTTCTGCTTCCTTTTCTTCATCTACTACTCTCTGGGGCATTTGTACTTCCTCTGGAACCTTTAAAGTTTCCTTTTTCCCCGAATAGGGATAACGCCTTGGTACAGGCTCCCTACTTGCCGCTGTCTGTTCCCTAACATAATTTCTTTTTCCCCTGTTAATTTCATGTTTCTTTGTTTTCTGTGCTGTAGCTGTTGTTACCGTCTTCACACTTGCCACCCCCTTGTAGTCTCCATCACTTCCGGAATATTCAGGCTTTCTAAGCGTCTCTTGGGTTTTCCTCCAACCTCCATGTTTGTCCCTTTTGGCTCTTCCTGATGAACCACTGGAGGATTGGACATCGGTGGCATCTCTTCCTCGGGACTCGTCAGCCGCCTGGACCGTCCTTGAAAACACACACAGCTGTTCAAGATCCGCAAAACCACGTGGACGGTCCGCGAATGCCAAACGAGATCTCTCTTGGGGAGTCAGTCCTTGCAGAATTGCTTGGATAACTTCTGTCTCGGGCAACCCCAATCTTAACACCCGGGCAGCTTTCCGTATTTCGCGCACGAAATCTCCTAACGCCTCTCCGTAGGCTTGTGGGCGATAGAATCTTTCCAACTCAAGCTTGAAGCGTCGTCGAGTGGGTATGAAGAAGTTCAACACTTCCCCATGGAAAGCATCAACACTGTCACCCCGACGCAGGGCCTTGGTGACCAGACCAGCCAACGTACTACAGCAATACGGGTATATAAGATACAAGACCTCCCCATCGGACACCCCTGGGAAATCAGCCACCTGCAGGACCAGGTCCAAGAAAACCAACAGCTGGTCCTCATCAAATCCATCCACCACCGGAAATTTCTGGAGAACGCCTGTAAGAGGGTGGGGCAACTCCTGATAGCATACCGCTGCCAGAATTGCACAATGCAAAACAAACAATCATAAAACAAATTCCCACTAAACACCTAACACAAACACAACCTACAAAAACATTTTAACAAGAATCGGAAAAACTCAAGTACTGTCCTTCCTTTGAGTAGACCCCCGGGTTTCCTAGCGCCGCGGAAACCTGACCCGCTCCGGAACTAACTCTCCGTCAGTCGCCAGACTCAAGAAGAAACAACATCAGACACTAACACCAACATACAATCCACACCACCTAACACTAACCACAATATACGACATTTCGACTACAACATTGTCACCATTACAATCGGATGATACCGACTTCCAGTCGGGCCATACCGCATCCCACTAACCGCACGCGCAATTACTTTCAAAAAAAAAAAAACGGGAACCCATCCCCACGCGATCTCCGGCAATGTCCAATTTCAAAACAACAACCCAACTACAACACGTGCCCGTGGCGGCCTCAGATTTACAATTCAAAACATTTAACAATAATTCATAAAAAAACATATACACTTCTACATTTCATGTCAACTATTAAGTGCCATTTTATTTGCCAGACTATCTCCAAGTTTGCAAGCCCCATCACACCAACGGACCCAAGGGTTCAACCCTAGAATGAACCACGCTCTGATCTACCATTTCTAACCTCTCCATGCTTTTAGTATTTATTTTATTTCTTTTTAATTTTCTATCTCCTTGCTTGTTGGTTTTGAAAGAGAGGTTACAAGTTATTTAGAACTAGGCAAGAGCCTAGAGAAGCTAAAATTGGGCTGGGTCCAGTATGATGGGGCTTGCAAATGAAACACTGAACTTAAGATAACAACAACGATTTATTATTCTCTGGTTAGTACAACACATGAGCCTCTAAAGGCAAGATAAATAAGTCTTTTGATCGTTAAATATAATTTCATTAATATGTGCCTTGCCAAAAGTTGAACAAGGAATAATAACTATTAACAGCACTAAGTATTGAATGAGTATTAATAGCTGAACCCTCATTGACTAACAAATCGTGGAATGTTACATAAATAACAAATTATAGTTATAAAATAATACAATTATAAAATGGCACACAGTTTCGACCTGCAAGTAATCACTTTTTATAACAAGACATAAATATACAGAAATATACACAGGCATAATCAATATGACAAGTAACAATTATGTAAAACAACACACACATATAATTAACATCAACAAACGTTTATATTTAAATAACCCATCACATGTTCACCCTGGTTATCAGCGCATATAATAATCTTGTTCAACACCCATAACCCCCTTATTCTGACCAAGTGTCCGGCCCCCCTTACTGTTTAATTAATAGGTGACTAAAACCCCCTCCCCAAAACTTCAATTAAATATCCCCAGGAGTGGAGCAGACATGCCCCCAAGTTTTAACAAGATAAGTGTTAACTGAATGTTCTCTGTAAGCCACGCGGCCAGCGCACAAATCCCATGCCGATATTTAATTATCAATTCAATCCCATCAATTACCATAATGAAGAGTAGCATCACAAGGTTAACATGGATGTCCGGTTGCCTAACTGCATTTTATGTTTCTTTTTACTTTCAAAACAGAATATAGAAAGATAGTGGAACTTGACCACCATGAGTATTCATAACTGACATTGATTAATCTTGTGTGTTCTTATGGTTAACTAATTGTTATAGTGAGCAATTACAATTATCGTTACAAAGATTTTTTTTTTATGGTAAATACAAACTGTGACAATGGTAATTTTAAAGTGTGCAAATTAGCTAAACAGTGGAACAGAATTTGTAATACGGAATCTAAGTCATAAAAGTATTAAGTCAGCTCACAGTGTTCCAAAACTTGACTACCGGCAGGGTCAGGCATCGGACGGGATCTAGCAAGATCTGACACAGACATACTTGCAGTGGACGTCTCCAACGGGAGTCGCCCACGGTTTAAAACCACCCCCAGATATGAATGAATAATAACACACGTGTCCAGATGGAGCAAAATCGCTAACATAACTATCCCAACATGCTTAAACAGGAATAGAATGAGAGTCAACTCTATCTACCGAACTCCCCTCGACCCGGGTGGTGCGTGACCCCGGCCGAGTTTTCACTCTCAGAACGAGATATACATGATAGTAATAGAGGAGGCGTAAGCCTTACAAAATGCAATTAAAACATTCCACCCATTGTCCGGAAATAACTGTCCACACTGGAACGTTTCATGAAAGTCTCACAGAGTAATTCGGCCACAAGATTAAGGTTAAAAATGGTTAAATTTCACCTGGTTTGAAGGGTGTATGTTGAGGGCTTAGTAGTGTGTGTCCAGTCCATCCTTCCGGCTGACATAGCTGACGAAGGTTTTAAAATTACATCGTCGGAGGCAGTTGTTCGGCCATCCTTCCAGAGCGGGGCAGATTCCCGGCTACCTCGGAAACCCGGAGGTCACGTAGCTTTCTACTTATTCATAGAAGAAGCTGGGAGACGAAAACTGTTCAATCTACTCTGCCAGCCGGGGACTAGAAAGTGAGGCGCTGATAGCTAAAGTCGAACTGAATAAACCGGCTGTTGAAAAAACCGTACGTAACATAGATAGGGCGCGCGCGATTCGGGCGGACAAGGGGCAATACAGCATGACAAAGTCCAACTGACCGTACCAAAGGACAACTTCTGTCGCGTCGACAAATACCTAAATACTTTAGTTAATCACAATATAGACATCGGAACATCGCCGCGTTTTCCAAAACGCGGCACACTGGTAAACTACCCCTTTCCCTTAACCGATCTTCACCAAATGAATAGGCATTCAGTACTTTATAATTCAGGAAAGTATGCAAAAACGTGTTTGATTCTGTTTGAATTTGCGGCTGTTATCATTTACCAAAACAAAAATTACCCTTGATAAAAAAACGTTGCTGGTAAACTACCCCTTTCACTTAACCGACCTTCACCAAAACAATATATCTTGAGTACTCTATAATTCAGGGCTGTATGCAAAAAATTATTTGATTCTGTTTGAATTTGCGGCTCTTATCTTTTGCCATAGAAAATACCATTGTTAAAATATAAAACGTTGCTGGTAAACTATCCCTTTCCCTTAACCGATTTTAACCAAAACCAACAGGCTTTCAGTCTTTTACAATTGAGGAACGTACGCAAAAAAATATTTGATTCTGTTTCATTGTGTGGCAGTTATCGTTCGTCATAGAAAAAATTACCGTTGTTAAATCATAAAATGATGCTGGTAAACTACCCCTTTACTTCAACCGATCTTCACAAAAAACAACAGACATTGAGAACCCTAAAATTAAGGGCAGTATGCAAATAATTATTTGATTCTTTTTAAATATGCGGCTGTTATCGTTTGCCATAAAAAATTAACCTTGTTAAAACATAAAAGGTTGCTGGTAAACTACCCCTTTCCCTTAACCGATCTTCACCAAAATCAATAGGTCTTGAGAACTCTACAATTTAGTGCTGTATAGAAATAATTATTTGATTCTGTTTTAATTCGCGGCTGCTATCGTTTGCCATAGAAAATACCCTTGTTAAAACATAAAACGTAGCCGGTAAACTACCCCTTTCCCTTAACCGATCTTCCCCAAAAACAATAGGTCTTGAGTACTCTACAAATCAGGAGTGAATGCAGAAAATTAGTTGAGTCTCTTTGAATTTGCGGCTGTTATCTTTTGCCATAGAAAAAAATCTACAGACACACACAGACAGACACACACACACAGACACACACACAGACACTTTTCGAAAAACGACTTTTTTTCATGTTTTGAGTGTAGTACAATCAGAATCTGCAATAATCTCGGACACGATTTTTTTTGCCATCACCATTTCCTTAAGGAACATGGAAGTAAAAACTACCTTTGTTAAACATGAAACGTTGCTGGTAAACCACCCCTTTCCCTTAACCGATCTTCAACAAGAACAATAGGTCTTGAGATCTCTACAATTCAGGGCTGTATGCGAAACATTATTTGATTCTGTTTGAATTTGCGGCTATCATTTACCATAGAAAAATATCGGTATGGAGAACCATACATAACTTCCATGTTCTAAGATTTATATTTAAAATAATTTTTTCGAAATGAAATATTACCATAGAAACTACGTCTTTCTACTTACTGCTTCAGCCTTAACCACAGTACTGTGGTCACTAACGTATACCACCTCACGTTATCGCACTCGATTTTCACTGATGATGGAAGTCGATGGCATTGCCGAAACGTCTGGTTTTGTAGAAAACATTGGACTACGGCCAAACATCCCGGGAAGGAATTTTAACAAAAACTGCTTCTTTGTTGCCGATAAATTGTACAAACATTTATAAAAAATGTGCATAAAATTAATGGCTTGTATAATTTAATGTGTGATCTCCATTAAGTAGTGCTCAAGTTTCCAAAGTTTTAATATTATGATGTCCGTAATTAAAACATCATAGCAGGTTTAGTGTGTATGAGGGTACACCGTGGACAAAAGTTTTCAACATTTCCTATTGAGCGTTGCTTAGAGTAAAGCTGCGAATCTACAGTGTACGTTTCACAGAACAAACATGCGGAAAAGAAGGAGCGCTCCGAAGTCACTCATGGACCCTCAGCATCTTGCAGAGGATTCATTCCCTAAATACGAAAATTCTGTCTATGAATCGTTCCTCAGTAAACACGTGCAGTTACACTGCCCAGCGATCCACAGGAAGCAAATCGCTATCCACGCTGGACGCTTTCGGCTTGCACGCATTATGTTGGTGTTGGTTTCGGCACTTTCCATTTAAAAGGGCGTGCAAATGTAAGAAAATAAACATGTGTGAGGCCAGAAATAACGCGAATTTTGTGTGTGTGTGTGTGTGTGTGTGTGTGTGTGTGTGTGTTCCCTGCCTTTTTATTGCAGTAATCATAATAATAAAATGGAAACGTAAACATTATATAATTGAGATATGCTTGCCTGCCACGAACGATATATTTTCTCTCATACATGATTTACATTAAAATAAAAAATTATAATTTTATTGCCTGCAACAAATTTATTTTATTTTTAACAATTACCATTGTTTGAAAAATTTTAAATGAATTTTCAAGTACTTTACTCTTGTTAAAACGTAAAATGTTGCAGGTAAAAAACTACCCCTTCTCCTTAACCGATCTTCACCAAAATCGAAAAGCCTTGAGAACACTACAATTCAGGGATGTATGCAAAAAATTCATTGATTCAGTTTGAATATGCGGCAGTTACCGCTCGTCATAGAAAAAATTACCCTTGTTAAAAAATAAAATGTTGCCGGTAAACTACCCTATTCCCTTAACCGATCTTCATCAAAACCAAAATGTCTTGAGAACTCAATAATTCAGGGCTGTATGCAAAACATTATTTGATTATGTTTGAATTTGCGGCTGTTATCGTTTTCCAAAAAAAATTACCTTTCACAAAAAAACGCTGACGGTAAACTACCCCTTTCCCTTAACCGATCTTCTCAGAGAACAATAGGTCTTGAGTACCCTACAATTCAGGGATGTATGCAAAGAATTATTTGATTCTGTTTGAATTTGCGGCTGTTATCGTTTGCCATAGAAAATACCCTTTTTAAAAAATAAAACGTTGCAGGTAAACTACCCCTTTCCCTTAACCGATCTTCACCAAAAACAACAGGTCTTGAGAACTCTACAATTCTGGGCTGTTTTCAAAAGAGTAGTAGATTCTCTTTGAATTTGCGGCTGTTATCGTTTGCCATAAAAAATACCCTTTTTAAAACATAAAACAATGACGGCAAACTACCCCGATCTTCACCAAAAACAATAAGTCTTGAGTACTCTACAATTCAGGGCTGTATGCAAACAATTATTTGATTCTGTTTGAATTTGCGGCTATCGTTCGCGATAGAAAAATTTTATAGACAGATAGACACACAGACACTTTCGTAAACTGACTTTTTTCATGTTTTGAGGGTAGTACAATCTGAATCTGCAATACTATCTGACACGATTTTTTTTTTGCCATCACCATACTTCCATTTCCTGATGAAACATGGAAGTAAAAAGACATTTTTCGAAAATTGTGTGTGTGTCTGTAGATTTTTTTATGGCAAACGATAAGAGCCGCAAATTCAAAAAGAACCAAATAATTTTTTGCATACACCCTGAATTATAGAGTACTCAAGATCTCTTGTTTTTGGTGGAGATCGGTTAAGGGGAAGGGGTAGTTTACCGTCAACATTTTTTTTATCAAGTGTAATTTTTTTTCTATGGCAAACGATAAGAGCCGCAAAATCAAACAGAATCAAATAATATTTCGCATGCAGCCCTGGTTTGTACTGTTCTCGAGACCTTTGTTTTTGGTGAAGATCGGGTTAGGGAAATGGGCAGTTTACCTTCAACGTTTTATTAATTAACAAGGGTAATTTTTTCTATTACCAACGATAACTGCCGTAAATTCAAACAGAATCAAACACTTTTTTCCCCCACAACTTCCTGAATTATAGAGTATTCAAGGTTTTTGTTAATTTTTTGGTAAGATCGGTTAAGTGAAAAGGGTAGTTTACCTGCAACATTTAATGTTTTAAAAGGGTAATTTTATTTTTATGACGAATGATAACTGCCGCATATACAAATAGAATCAAACATTTTTTTTCCTTAAGTACCTGACGTTGTAAGTAATCAAGGTGTGTTGATTTTGGTAAAGGTCGGTTAAGGGAAAGGGGTAGTTTACCATCAAAAGTTTATGTTTTGACAAGGGTAATGTTTGCTATGATGAACGATAATTGTCGTAAATGAAAACATAATGAAATAATTTTTTGCATGCCACCAAAAATTGTAGAGAACTCAAGGATTGTTGATTTTGGTGAATATCGGTTAATAGGAAGGGGTAGTTTACTTGAAACATTTTTTGTTGTAACAAGAATAAAGTATTTAACTTTGATAAATAAAGTAGCCTTATAAGAAGATCTTAATAATCCACTGTAGAAACGTAGATGAAATATCTATAAATGGAGAGGCTAATTGAAGGGGGTGGGGGAAATTTTCTATAAATGAAAATTATAGTTGAAGAGGGAGGCGATAATTTGTATATGTGTACTACGTTATCGGCAACAAAGTAGTAGTTTGTTGTTAAAATTCCTTCCCGGCCTGTTTGGCCGTAGTCCAATATTTTCTGCAAAACCTGACGTTTCGGCAGTCCCGTCGACTGCCATCATCAGTGTAAATCGAGTGCGATAACGTGTGGTGGTATACGTTAGTGACAACAGTACTGTGGTTAAGGCTGAAGCAATAAGTGGAAAGAAGTAGTTTCTATGGAAACATTTCATTTCGTAAATGATTTTAAATATAAATCTTAGAACATGAAAGTCATGTATGGTTCTCCATACAACGTTTTTATTTAGTAAGCAAATATGGCGTTTAATTGACAGCAGAGTTAAAATGTTGTGTTATTTCTATGTTAATTGCTTACATATTTTTCTTTTTCTTTTCATATTTTGGAAGTGGTTGCCATCACGTTTTTTTCATTGTAGAAATTATTACAGCCAATTTTCAGAAACAAAATTACAATGCAAACTGGTTGCTAGTTTAAGTTTGTTAAGAAAATATTCGTTAAAAATTAATATTTTAATATTTCCATATTTTAATATATGTTTAATATATTGTAATATAATTTTCAAATTTAAATATAAAAATAAAAATATATTGATAAAAAGATATGGATATGTGTTATGTGTTGATTTGCCCTGACTGTTAGCCCCACTGTTTGGGCTAGTGAATTTGTAATATAATTTCAAATATAATAATAGATAAAATATAATGATATAGATTATAAGAATCGTGTATGTTGTCTGGATCTCGGTATTGAACTCCCCGATGATACAGCTCCACTTTGGATTCACCAAATACAAAGAATAGATTTAATATAAATATGTTATAACTAGGTGTGATTGATTGATAAATAACAAATAAATCAAACTTTATAAATTGTGAAAATATATTTTTTTTTCTTGTACTGAGTTTTGATTTAATTATTTAATTTAATTAATTAATAATTAATTAATTAATTGAGTGTGTAATTTCCTTAGATATCTATTCTCTCACTGTAAATTATTTTTTTTGTTTAAAAAAATAATAGTAACATTAATTATAGAAATAAAAACAATTCTGGTAACTGAGTAATGATTTGCGTTTATTAACATTCAAAATTATGCGCAAGTCAAACTGCGCATGACCAAGGCATTGGCTATTATTTGCTCCAGTCGGTAGCGAAAAAATCAACAAATATATTTTTACAAGGTTAAATTTGTGGTTCTTTTAACGAGTCGAAATGGTCAGAGGGCAAGGAACAAGATACATTCTTAACAGGTATTCTGAAACTAAATGGTAATAGCTGAAATAGAACAAAATTATTATTGAAATTGTCAATTAAAATAAATTGAATTGCGAACCAAATCGATGAAATGACGTCACTCCCTTCAAGCTGGCAGTGCACCGTGCTGATGAGAAATCCAGTATGGCCGTCGTCTCCTCGATTTTAACCGCTATGCTGTTGGAATTGGCTGAGCTTCTCCCGCAGAAATAAAATGATATTCCCTTTTCTGCGAAGTGGTGTTGGTCCAGGAATATAGTGTAGAGTGTCCTCTCGTCTTCTGCGATGTCGTTTTCGTTATGGATTTCTTGTGAAGTGTTCGGTGTTCAAATATGTGTATTGGTGTTATGTGAATCTTGTCCCAAAATGGCTGTTGATTTCTTGTGTTGAGTTTTATGGTGTTATTACTGTGTTTTGGAAATTTGTGAAGTGTTAGAAATTGATAGTTAAGGTTATTTTCACTTTTTTAGATCATCTCCGTTACACGCCGCATAACCACACTTGGTTTTATACAAATTATTCTGTTCTCAGTACTCTGCTAACACATTTCCAACTATTCGGCTTCACGATTAACAATAGACTAATAGACGCAACGTCGTCGTTTTAGGGTAATTTGTGCTATGTCTTTTCCTCTTTATATTGTTTAACTATAAAAATATCTGTCTAAGACTTGGTTCACCATCTAAATATACATAATAAATTTTCTTATTTTTTACAGTATTTCAAATATTTCTTAATTTAACATAAATCTAACTACTCAGCAATATTGATTAGTTAATTTTACATCTTTTAATATATAGCTGGGTTTGTTTCAAGCTCATTTAAGCCCAAAATTTACAATGTTATATAATGATTGTATGCCTCATATTTTGTACAAATTCGGTGTTTTAATGATTTTTATTTGTTTTTTTCTTATAATATTTCCATGGAATATACTTAATAACTCCGTGACTACTTTGTTGTAAATAATTTGGTTGTTAAAACATTTCAATATTGATTAATTTACTGTTTAGTCTGATTTGATTACTATTATAGGCCTATTATTATCTGTTTCCAAAAGAAGTTAATTTCCTTTCCTTTGTCATTCTATTTGCTATTAACTGTATCTGTATTAATTATATTTTCAATTTCTGTATTGTATATATTGAATTCTATTCCTATTACATAGATTGATTCTTTGATAGATAATTTTTTGGTTTATATGCCAGTCTGTGTTTACTAAAATGGTGTCTTAGCTGGTCTGTTTGTACATTATATATGGTTTACTGTTTTGAATAAAATTATTACATTTTTATGTCCTACTTGCCTCTCTGCCTTACACAATGGAAAATTGAATTACATGATTTTAAAATACAATAGAATATCTTGTATCTACTAAACTTTCTTTATAATAATAACATCATTGAACCATAACATAAACATCTTATGCCTAATTTTCTCTATACTTAGAATTATAATGAGAACATATTATTATCAGTCTTTGGCTGTCCTTTGTTTTTATGTTTCATTTTATCACAACCTTATTCTATTAAAATATCTTATTCTTAGTAATAACTTCAGTTATTCACTGTCTCTTTTTATTTACTATAACTATTTTGCTAAAATATTAACATAAAAACACCTTAGAACTACTTTCAGTGATTAACTGTCTCTTGTGTTACCTATACCTAAATTGTTCATACAATAAAATAAAAACATCTTATAACTACTGACACTTGCAGTTATTGACTGTCTTTCGTGTTCCCTATACTTAATTTGTTCATACAATAAAATAAAAACATCTTACACCTATCATATTGTTATTATGCCTAAACACTAAAACACTTTTATTATCTAAATTACACTCAGTCATTAGACTGTCTCTTTAGTTTTATCCAGTATTTCCTACACTAATGGTAGTCTGTTTTAATATATTTTTTTATATCATACTTTATTATAATGTGTCCTTTATTTTGGCTACACTAATAGTAGTCTGTTTTAATAGTTTTTCGACATATTATTCTTACAACTAGTATACAATTTGGTTTTCTGGGATTGTATCTTGTAACTTTTTCTGGGTCTACATATATCAGTTTTAATTTTGTTCCATGGTATGTATTACATGACTATCATTTTTTGGAATATCTCTTTGTGGGAATCTTGATATATTTTGTCCCTTTTTCAATATCACATTAGTAGTTTCTGGTCTTGTGGTTTCTCTGCATCTTGACCTTATTATTATTCCCTTATTAATATGGTTTCATCCTTTTATTTCCTTTTTTATGGTCCTTCCCTTTTGTACTGCTTCCCCAATCTACTGGGTATACTGCTGGTTTAACTGGTTTTTACATAGTAAGTTATTTTAATCAATGGTTTTCTTTGTTATTTTCCATTTTTATTAACATTTTATTGACTTAATATACAGTTTCTAGTGTAATCCTTAAAACAATTTATTCTTCTCACTCACTATGGAACTTTTTCCTTTATTTATGTTGCATTAAGTCAAATGTTTAGCGTGATTATTTTGTTATGTTACAATATTCACCATCTGGTTACCTCAATTTTTCTAACACAAATTCTTAATATGTACTGTGCTATTAACGGAAGTAGATATTTATTTAGTTTGATTATCTGTTAAGCAAAGTTTTAAAACTATTTTTCCCCCATTTCTAGGCTTTTTTGTCATATTGACATCACGAAGATCTGTATACGGGCAGTAAGAAAATAATTAATAGATTTTAATGTTTATGCACTGTTGTAAACATTCCTATGAATAGAAGAGAAATAGTATGAGTGTAGTAATAATAATTTACGGTATGTAACATGTACATAAGCCATTAAATTACATCACTCATGACATGTCAATATTTTCGGATCGCCCGTGTACAGATTCTAATTATAACAATACGTTTTGTCGAAACATTGACAGAAAGTTTCAAAATTGTTCTTCGTTAATGACGGAATTAAAGGTTAAGTGGGTAATCCTTTTTCGAGATTACTAATCGATTGTTACTGGACGACAATGTTGGTATTTAATGTGGGAATTGTATGAATGAAAGGTTGGCTAATCTGATCATAGTCCAATTATGCTTGCTACGGCAAACATGAACTCACAGTGCTCTGAGCGTCCGAATACAAGAGACGTGACTTACGTCTGCGTTCGGCTGTCATCTTAATTCTTTTCATGTCGCGACTTATTATGTAGGCCTTAGGCCTAAATCATTTCATTTAATGTGTTATTTAAGTGTTGCATAAATTGCGTCCTTTTTCTATAATGTAAATTTTTCCTAGTCTGATTTCTCAGACATCATGATGCATAGAAGGCTTAGCTAACTTTTCAAAATCTAAATTCACTTGTAATATTTATGCACAATAAATGTATTAAATTACAGTCCGCTTATTCACAATTATTTTCTCCATCCTGGCCAATTTAATTCCACGACATTATTAAAATATCAAACACAATTCTTAATATTTTTTGGTCACTCCGCGCCCGGATTCATCATTTTAACCTTCTTTCACAACTTTATACCTTACCGAGCGGCTTCTCACTTAATCATTTTTTTTACTCCAATTTCTGGCCATCACGGGCGATTCAGTATGTTCACTGATCCGACCGTGTCGGTATTTATTCAACATTTCTTTCGTCGTCGTTATTGAACTTCATATACAGCACCAGTACATACAAAATCCACGTGTTAACGCCTACACACCAGGTTTTGAGCAGCTTCAAGTTGAGAGTAGTCGTCCATCCAGTCTGTGCGTGTCTACCATCTGCTCCACGGCCTCAACGCTGCAAGACATCTCACCGAAGGTACGACATCAACGCCATCAGTAGAAGGTGCGTAAAATGACGGAAGAAGGTTTAAGAGTGTTGATTAAAAAGAGAGGCGGCTTAAAGTCTGCCATAGTGAGAATCAATTCCGCAGTAGTTAACTTTGATAAAAATAGCAACACCAAGCATTTTCTAACTGTGAGACTAGAAAGTTTGAAAAGTTTATCAATAAAATATGATGAGGTCCAGTCTGAGATCGAACTAATTTCTAAAGACATAAATGCTGCCCAAGAGGACAGAGTCGAGGTTGAAGAGCTATTATATTTAACCGAGGCTAAGATTTTACAACTAATAGACACTTTCAACATCCAGACTGAATCTCAAACATTAAGCAGTAACATTCAATTAAAACCTATAAAGCTGCCCTGCTTCACAGGTAACATTCTCGAATGGCAGCACTATTACTCGATATTTTTAGACTTGGTACATGCTAGATCTGACTTAACTTCAGTGCAAAAATTACATTACTTATATTCATCTCTCAAAAATGAACCACTAGATTTAATCAAGGCTTTGCCTATTTGTAACGAAAATTATTCAATAGCGTTAAGTTTGCTGTCCACTAGATATGACAATAAATTCATATTGGCTAAATGTTATATTTAAAATTTATTAGAAATGAAGTCTACAACCAAGGACTCTGTACAGAGCTTAGCAGTATTTACAAATACCATAAAGTCTTCTGTCAATTCTTTGACAGCCATGCAATTGTCAGTGGATTCAATTGAACTTATTGTCATACAGCTATTGTCAACAAAACTTGATCATTCCACATTTAAATTATGGAAAGAATCTATAGATTCTGAAAATCTTCCCAACTTTCAGAGTGTTATACAGTTTCTAAATGCCAGTAGACAATTATTAGAAAACACGTTACCGCTAGAAGCTGGACAGCAGCTTAACAAACCAATTCTAAAATTTAATAATAAGTCTGAAAAATCTAAGTTACGAAACTCTGCTGGCAGCACTGCATTTAAAAGTTATCATTCTATTTCAAATAATTATTCATGCCCATGCTGCAAGACAAGTCACCCAATTTATATGTGTGACAAATTTCGCGATTTGAGCGTATCGGAACGAGGGCAATTTATATTAAAGCATAAATGCTGCACTAATTGTTTGAGACCAGATCATTTTTCACCTAATTGCAAGGTCAAGCAGTCATGTAAGATCTGTTCCAGACGACACCATACATTCCTTCACATAAATAATTGGTTAAAACACAGTCCTGCCAGCAGTAGCAATTACTGTAAATTTAAGCTGCAATCAGCGAACAATGTTATCTTACCTACAGCCGTCGTGTTCGTCAGCGACCGCGCTGGTAACAAGGAACTTGCACGAATTTTGCTAGATGCAGGGTCTCAAGTTAATTTTTGTACTGCATCATTTGCAAAAAAACTGCAACTTAACTTAACTAAATCTAATATACCAATCTCAGGTATTAATAATGCAACATGTTGCGCTACTAATTTGGTATCAGTTCGTATTGTTTCTCGTTATCAAAGGTTTAATTTTAATGCTCAATGCGCAGTCTTATCCACTTTGACCCACAAACTTCCAGCACAATCTTTTGACATAAAACATTTTAATATCCCAGATAATATTTTCCTTGCTGACACAAATTTTAATGTATCAGCTGACATAGACATATTGTTGGGAGCGCAGTTTTATTGAGACTTGATTCAAGCTAACAAATATGTTCGTGGTCCTAACTTTCCGGTTATACAAGAAACTAAGTTGGGCTATATTCTAGCAGGCAATTTACCTAAGCATTGTCATTCAAAGGGTCCTGCCGTTTCGTTCTTGGCAAGAAACAACGATGATCAAATTCTAGCGTCTCTTGAGAAGTTTTGGGAGACTGAAACCGTCTTTGATAATGCACCCATTATTAACGATTCAGTTTGCGAAGAACATTTTGTTAAGTCTACTGATCGTAATAATGAAGGTAGATTTGTCGTTTGACTGCCATTCGTAGCTGATAATGCCCAGCTGGGTGAGTCCTATGCTACCGCTGAAGCGAGATTTTTAAGTTTAGATCGCAGGTTCAAGCGTGATTCTAAGCTTGCGCGTGAATATGCAAATTTTATTCAGGAATATAAGGATCTTGGCCACAAGACGCTGGTTGACGATTGTTCTGTTGATTCCAAGGTTTCAAATACCTACTATTTGCCTCATCATGCCGTTTTCAAACATTCTAGTTCCACGACGATGTTTCGCGTTGTTTTTGATGGTTCTGCTAAAACTACCAATGGTCTATCTCTTAATGATATTTTGTTAGTGGGCCCAAATATCCAGCAAGATCTTTTCTCCATTCTTTTGCGATTTCTTCTACACAATTATGTTCTAATCGCTGACATCGAAAAGATGTATCGGCAAATTCTAGTGTCTGATAACGATTGTCATTACCAACGTATTCTATGGCGTGATTCTTCGCTTGAACAATTTAAACATTTCGTGCTGCGAACTGTAACATACGGTACTGCTAGCGCTTCATTCTTGGCAACTCGCTGTCTTATTCAGATTGGTAAGGATAATGAAGCTTCCTTTCCTGACGCTGCTTCGGCTATAAGTAATGATTTTTATGTCGATGATTTGTTGACCGGTGCAGACACCATTTCTAATCTGATCAAGTTAAAATCTGACTTACGTACGTTGTTGAGTCAATATGGCTTTACTCTACATAAATGGGCTTCAAATGAACCAAATGTAGTCACTGAGCATAGTAATTTGTCACTTCCATTAAAAAAACAAGGCAATGTGCGTACGTTGGGCATTTTTTGGAACAACTCTGCAGATTCATTCATGTTTGACATCAAGTCATTTCCAGTTGAGTCAAGTATTTCAAAGAGGAGAATCCTGTCAATTATAGCGGCTATCTACGACTCATTGGGACTCATTGGTCCGAATGTTTTCCTTTATAAACAGTTTATGCAGCGACTGTGGTTGTGCAATCTTGGATGGGATGAGCCACTTTCTGAGCAATTATATTCGTATTGGCGTTCATTATGCGACAAGTTGTATTTAATTGGTGAAATTATTGTCCCACGCTCCATACGCAGCAAGTCTGAGCCCAAGTTAATTGAATTACATGGTTTCGCAGATGCCTCTGAAAAGGGTTATGGATGTTGCATTTACATTAGAGTTGTTTATCAAAATTGACTGGCCTCTTGTCACCTTTTGTGTTGTAAATCTCGTGTGGCTCCACTACGTCAGGTGTCGTTACCCCGCAATGAGCTCTGTGCTTGTTTGTTGTTATCGCGACTTCTATTCAAGGTCAACTCTGCTCTCCATTCCTTTGTCAATAGCATACACCTATACTCCGATTCCATGGTATCTCTTTATTGGATTCATGCTCAGTCTTCTAGGTGGAAGACTTACGTCGCTAATCGTGTTGCTGAGATTCAGCGTCTCACTAAAACCCACACATGGCATCATATTGATTCGCAACATAATCGTGCTGACATTATTTCTAGAGGATGTCACCCTGACGTTTTGCGCGATTGTTCACTTTGGTGGCATGGTCCTGCTTGTCTGTCTCAATCTTCTGAGCCCCATTTTTTTCACCTTTTTCACCTTCTAATGTGCCGCTTCCTGAATGCTCGGTGGAGGAGAAACAAACCCCCAAGCTTTCTCTAATTTCTACCTTACCTATTGATCTCTCTAAGGACTTTTCCTCGTTGCACCGACTGACCCGCGTGTACACTTATTGCTTTCGATTTATCGAAAATGCTAGACCCTCAAAGGTAGAGGAATTGTCGGGAGTTCTTACCCCTACCGAAATTCATTCTACCCTTAACTTTTTCATAAGGCAATCCCAGTCGATCCATTTCGCTACTAAGCTTAATTGCCTTCGGAATGGAGCTTCTGTCTCTATTAGGAGTAAACTGTCTTCTCTTGACCCATTTCTTGATGAGTTTGGCATCATACGTGTCGGCGTACGTCTACAGCAGTCGCAACTACCCTATGATCATAAGCATCCTACTATCTTGCATTTTTCGGCTCACATCACTCGCCTCATAATTGAGAGTGAGCACATTCGACTTCTCCACGCTGGTGCTCAACTTGTCCATCATTCACTTCGTCAACGCTGGTGGATTATTAACGCCAAGATAGTGATACGTTCCATCATTCGTAGATGCATCAAATGTCTCAGATTTAATACCAAATATCAAGTTCAAAGGCTTGGTGTTTTGCCATCCCCCAGGGTTACTCCTTCCAGGCCGTTTTTATTCTGTGCAGTGGATTATGGTGGTCCCTTCATGATCCGTCATGGCGGGCAGAGATCTAGAACTCTGTCCAAGTCATATGTGTCTCTATTCATTTGCTTAGCCACTAGGGCCATTCATTTGGAATTGGTTTCCGACCTCACGGCCAATGCGTTTATAGCTGCCTTACGTCGCTTCATGGCCCGTAGGGGCATAACTAGCCAATTGTATTCTGACAATGGCACGAACTCTAGGAAGGCGCGCAACGTCTTGCATGACCTTCACAATCTCTGGCATAACAAGGATGCCACCTTAACAATTCAATCATTTGCAACTTCTCATGGTATTAAGTGGTCATTCATTCCTACTTCGTCACCTCATTTTGGTGGGCTATGGGAGAGCGGATTAAAGAGTTTGAAATATCATTTGCGCCGCGTTGTCGGCAAGTCCATACTCACTTTTGAGGAGTTTACTACGGTCTTATCACAGGTAGAGGCCTGTCTAAACTCACGTCCATTATTTGCCGTCTCATCGGATGTAAACGATCCAGTGCCACTTACCCCCGGGCCATTTTTTAATCTGTGCACCATTAACGGCAATACCTGATCCTGACTTGTCACACGTTCCCATCTCTCGTCTCGGCCGTTGGCAACTTCTCCAGAAGTTTGTCCAACCTATTTGGAAATCATGGTCGCGCGACTACCTACACCAATTGCAACAGCGTCACAAATGGAAGTTCGCTAAAGAAAACGTTTCCATTGGTGACCTGGTCCTGCTAATCGAGGATAACTTGCCTCCATTAGCATGGAAATTTGGGGTAATCACAGCCACATTTCCCAGACCAGACAATTTAATTAGGGTGGTTTACGTTCGTACGCCTGTTGGCACCTTTCGCAGACCAATTCACAAGTTATGTTTGTTGCCAGCGCGGGACGAAGCCTAGACACGATGTCAATGTAACTACTTAGCACAACGTTATGTTTTACTTGGCCACGAGCTTTTCATTACTTAATTGTTTGATAGTTTGTCCGACTTCAATTATGGTGATATGTGCTGTCACAAACATTTTTTAACACGTTATATGTTGATATTGCATTATAGTGTATCTCATATATCAAATTCGCATGTATTTTGTAATTGTACAAACATACATCATATTATTATATTTATACTTATTATATTGTCATTGTGGTATACTTTACTTAATCTTGTATTTGCATGTATTGATAATTCGGTAAGACATATACTATGTCCTTTGTATATTCATATTTGCTATTGGTAGTGGTTTATGTATTGTGTCTATTGGTGGTATTCGTTCTTATGTTATGTATTTTGTTATATAATATTCACATGGATTTTGGAACTATACAAGCCATGTATGTATTTGCTGCACATTTTTTATTGATATTTGTGCATTGCTATTTCACTATTCTATGAATTTTCATGTGTTACTTGTAATTGCTCAACACATGCATTACATTTTTGTATGAACACATTTACTGCATTTGTCACTTGTACTATTATATTGTATTTTATGCCTTGTATTCATGTGTTTTGTAATTATGCAACACACACATTTCTATTGTATTTTATCACGTATTTTTTAAATATGCAACACATATTTTGTACCTACATACTATGTATCTATATAATACATATTATTGTACCCGCATCTATTGTCTATGATTATGCACCAAGCATATATTTTTACACATATTGTTTTGTATTTGTATTTTACGATCATGTATCGCACATATAATATTATTCATGTATTTATGATTATGACATACATGTTATTACGTTTATATACTTGCAACTATTCAACAATGTATAATCTATTGTCGCATGTCAATTTATTTGTGCATTCTTGCAATTGTATGGTACAGCATGCACTATTTAATTATTATACGACAGCGTTATGCTTAATCTATGTTTTTATATGCATATAACTTTTTCTAATAATCTTTGTCTATTCATTTTATATGCAATACTATTATGTACAAATCAGCTAGCCTTGACTGGCTTGGATTAATCATGACTTGAATAAATATTTGCAATTTGTATCTGGCCCATCAAGGGATGAGTCACAGATTATTCATTATTAAGAATTATCAGATTATTCATTATTCATGTTTTGTGTTATATGCATCTCTGCTGATTCATGCACATTTATAGTCATGTATGAATCAGTTTGCAAGCCAACTGTGGCCTGTCTAACTTTATCATTATCATTAAGGTTTTATATCTGAGCAACTTAATGTCATAATCTTGTTATCTAACATTTCAATGTCAATAATAAAAAAAAACTACTGATTGTTGATATCTATTAGTAAGAACCTACATGTTTGTGTTTTCCTTATAATATAAATTGTTAAAAATGTATTACAAAACAATCGCTCGATTTTTGCGGGCAGTTATGGACGACAATGTTGGTATTTAATGTGGGAATTGTATGAATGAAAGGTTGGCTAATCTGATCATAGTCCAATTATGCTTGCTACGGCAAACATGAACTCACAGTGCTCTGAGCGTCCGAATACAACAGACGTGACTTACGTCTGCGTTCGGCTGTCATCTTAATTCTTTTCATGTCGCGACTTATTATGTAGGCCTTAGGCCTAAGTCATTTCATTTAATGTGTATTCAAGTGTTGCATAAATTGCGTCCTTTTTCTGTAATGTAAATTTTTTCTAATCTGATTTCTCAGACATCATGATGCATAGAAGGCTTAGCTACCATTTCAAAATCTAAATTCACTTGTAACATTTACGCACAACAAATGTATTAAATTACAGTCCGCTTATTCACAATTATTTTCTCCATCCTGGCCAATTTAATTCCACGACATTATTAAAATATCAAACACAATTCTTAACAGTTACCTTGCGGCGGCCAACAATAATGTCGGTGGACGAAGGTGCCAGCCGTCTGTTGTGATAAGCCAGCTGGTGCTAATCTCTTGAAGATCAGTAAACTTACTGTTAACAATCATTATCCTATGTGTTGTTAAAAAATATGAGAAATGGATTGCTCTAATTATATGGAAGGGTTGAGTATAATTTTAATAAATTTGTTTAATTAAACATGAAATTACATTACTATTTGTGGTACATGTTATTTACATTTTACAGATCGCTAATTACGTAACAGCATAATTAATCTTCTTTTCTCTATGTAAAGTGAGCCAATCTTTAGTGTATGTTTTCTTTTTGCTTTGATGAACATTATGAATAATGGTTAATTCAAAGTCTTGTACGTAATATGATCGAAAACCAAACGAGAGAGGCTACTCCACACAGTACGTAAGGTTTAGTTACCAGTAGTGTATGTGTAATACAGATTTCACGTTAATGCTGCGTGTTGAAAATATGTACATGAATAAATATGTGCTAAACCATCCACGCTATTGTTAAACGCCCAGGTATCTGCCGAAAGTTATAATTTATGGCGTAGCAGTACGCACCGTGTATTATCGTTGTTCCTGCTTCCGTATAGAAATTGCTGTTTAATGACTTTCGTGTTCCTGCAGCAGTAATTAATTGTATATTTATGTCCGTTCGATCTGACACATATTGCTGGTTCCCACCGTTTACGCATACGTTGTTTCCATTCGTTTATGGATTCACGCTTTTGTTTGCCGACATTCTGAGTTCAAAATAATCACCCTTCCTTTTACTGATTTACCATTTCCTTAATTTTTCGTCTTCCTGTTATCTGCATACTCTGCGTAGTTATCTGTGAATAATGTGATACAGTTTACTCACGTATCCGAAATATTTAGTTTTTCGCCGAACTACGCCTTATATAATATACGAATTCGTATATTTTACAATTCGCATATTAAACTAATTTTGACTAGCAGAGAGCGTTTTAAAAATTGTCACCAGCGTGACTCAGTGTCAGAAATAAAAGTTACTAAACAGAACTAAAAATGTCAGAAGTGTAATAATTATTACTTTCTCAAAATTTCAAACTGTAGTTTTTGAATCAAGTTTTTTACTGTCATGATCAAGTAAAAAGCGCAGCCAGGAATATCTTCTGGGGTTGGAGGGGTTCTGGCAGGCTCTGGTGAGGGTTAATTTTACTTCCATGTTCCATAAGGAAATGGAAGTATGGTGATGGCAAAAAAAATTCTGTTCGAGATAATTGCAGATTCTGATTGTACTACCCTCAAAACATGAAAAAAAGTCATTTTTCGAAAAGTGTCTGTGTGTCTGTCTGTCTGTCTGTCTGTCTGTCTGTGTGTCTATCTGTCTATCTGTCTGTCCATAGATTTTTTTCTATGGCAAACGATAAGAGCCGCAAATTCAAACAGAATCAAATAATGGTTTGCATACCATCGTAAAGTTTTAAGTACTCAAGGTCTGTTGATTTTAGTGAAGATCGGTTAAGGGAAAGGGGTAGTTTACCTGCCACATTTAATATTTTAACAAGAGTAATTGTTTCTATGACGAACGATAACTGCCGCACATTCAAACAGAATCAAATAATGTTTTGAATACATCCCTAGCTTGTAGAGATCTCAAGGCC
The DNA here is from genome assembly GCA_034769895.1 of Magicicada septendecula. Classification (NCBI taxonomy): domain Eukaryota; kingdom Metazoa; phylum Arthropoda; class Insecta; order Hemiptera; family Cicadidae; genus Magicicada; species Magicicada septendecula. The sequence continues at coordinate 217,428,327 of CM068369.1, read as the reverse complement.
TGTTGATTTTGGTGAAGATCGGTTAAGGGAAAGTGGTAGTTTACTGGCAGCATTTTATGTTGTAACAAGAGAAATTTTTCCATGACGAACGATAACTGCCGTAAATTCAAACAGAATCAAATATTTTTTTACATATGTGCCTGAGTTGTTGAAGACTCAAGGCCTATTGATTTTGGTGAAGATCGGTTACGGGGAAAGGGTAGTTTACCAGGAACATTTTTTGTTGTAACAAAAGTAAAGTACCGTACTTAATTTTGATAAATAAAGTATCCTGATAAGAAGATCTTAATAATCCACTGTAGAAACGTAGATGAAATATCTATAAATGAGGAGGCTAGTTGAACGGGGTGGGGGTTATTTTCTATAAATGAAAATTATAGTTGAAGGGGGAGGGGATAATTTTGTATATATGTACTACGTTATCGGCAACAAAGAAGTAGTTTGTTGTTAAAATTCCTTCCCGGCCTGTTTGGCCGTAGACCAATGTTTTCTGCAAGACCAGACGTTTCGGTAGTGCCACCGACTTCCATCATCAGTGAAAATCGAGTGCGTTAACGTGAGGTGGTATACGTTAGTGACGACAGTACTGTGGTTAAGGCTGAAGCAGTAAGTAGAAAGAAGTAGTTTCTATGGAAATATTTCATTTCGAAAATGATTTTAAATATAAGCCTTAGAACATGGAAGTCATGTATGGTTCTCCATACCGCTATTTTGTTAATGAAACTACACGTATTAAAAGGAAAAGAATATGTTCTTGCTATTTATTGTGTTTCAAATAAGTAGGTAATTGTGGAAACGTAAAAGTTACATTAATATTCATCTACAATTGAGCAATGAAAAATGAAACAATAAAAATGGCATCTTATATTATAATATAAATAAATACACGATACCAGAAAACTGTACAAATTCCTCAATTTTCTGCAGACTCTAATAGTGTTTAAAATTTGGTACGAATTTTCTAAATTCTTGACGAATAGACTACTATCAATAAATTTCCAGTATATGGAATGAAATCAGTATACTGGTTTTGACTCAGAGGTGAAATAATGATTGTTTACAATGAACACTATAGGCCATTAAAAATTAAAATTTTAAGACTGAGTTACAGGATGCGCAAGTATATATTTCGCCGCATATTTTATTGAAATTACCGTACAAATCGCTTCCTATAGAGCGCATGTAAATGGTATTTCTCTCTCCGCGTTCCGTTTTGTTGCAGGTTTAATTAGTACAGAATAACGGACACATTTGAGATTTTGGTTTTAAGTAATAATAAAGCACTAAATTGAAGCAAACGAAACAATTATTAAATACGGATCGAATACCATGTATAACAATAGGCACACATGTGTAAAAATTAAATGTCTAGAAAAAAACTTTAATATTTTTACAACGGTCCCACACATTGTCCTGTTTGCACAGTGGAAACAGACTTATTACGATTATTGACAGCAGGTGAAATTCATACTTAGAATTTTAGTTACAATTTAAATCAATAAAACAACATTTATCACTTGTATTCAACAATTCTTCAAGATTCATATTTCTCAAAACAGCAATAAAACGCACAACACATTTCACATATTTAACAATGTCGCATCAGCAAATACAACTCAACTGTTATCGACAGCCACACACAATAATTGACAAGTAACAATAAGAAGAACTTTGATAATGCTCACCAACATTGCAGATCAAAAACTGGTCACTTCTAAATCCTACATCCCACTGCGTTCGAGATGAATCCGGCTCTCTGGAAATTTTGTAAACAATAATTTCGTACCTATAGGAGCCTAGAAAATACTGGAAACAGATCTTGTACACACCCCACAAACCGAATGACACACGTCACGCAATTTGCCTGTTTGATGAACATAAGACGTCTCCACGTAAAGTGTGCTCGTCACGAAGTAGCAGATTCCATTGGAATCCTATTCCCCTTAAGCTTGTTTCTTGACATTCCTCTTTCCATTTCCAGAGTATTTTTTCTATTACTTCAAACATCTCTGCTTTCTCAGTTCCCTTCCAGTCTCTTGTGTAAAATCCTCTTTTCAGGAACATTTTATGATCCTGTAATCTCAAAACTACGTCCGGTACGTTTTTCCTTGTATGTCCAATACATTTCTTCATCCCCATCCTATACCTTTTTTACGTGCAACTAGTTCCTTCATTCCTACTGCTTCTCCCACAGACGCGAACATGCAGAACCCTTTCCCCGATAACCATTGTTGGTTTTTTCCATCACTTTTTCTGTCCTCATACAAACTGGTAGTTCATCTGCCTTGAAAACTAAACATACGAAAATAACTATCATTCAAATGATATTTAGGATGTTTCCATACCATCGGTTGTCAAAACGCATATTTTTTTCCCCTAAACTGCTAAGTCTCAGAGCTCCCACACGGATTCTACAAAGTTTATAAGTGGCCTGTTTTTTATCCTGATCCGCGATCTAGAAATACAAATAGTAAGATTTTTCAACAAACCTTATAATATCTTGTTCGTTTTACAATAACATAACTTTCACAAATGTAAGAAAATATGTCTGTATTTTATGTGAGCTCATGTTATTGACAGCCGAACTAAAACATATGAGACACATGCACAGAAACATGCTCACGTTCCTACTGCTAAGTATTCTATTTCCAAATGTGCAGTTCTCGTATCTATCAATTTGTTATAAAACAACGTCAGTTCACAAAGAATTTTTTTTCCTTACTGTTAGCTTTGGTTTAGGTTTCTTGCCAAGATTTATAGTCTTACTTTTGTTACTCTATTACAATATCTAAAGATGTTTTCCTGAAGTTACTGCTTAAAAAGTATCTATATTGCATGTTTTAAAGTAGTGACATGATGTGACGTTTCGATTGTTTAAAAGCAAATTGTTTGAAAACCACAGTACAAAATAGAGATATTTTCAAGTACTGAGTAGGCCTAATAACAGATTACATTTAATATGACAGTTTTACGTATATTAATTTGCTTATGAAGTAAATTTTAAACTTTTTAATTACAATTGTTACATATCTTGTTTTAATCTTACTTACATCCAAAATAAAAATATACTCACGCGCATTTATTATTACGATTGGTTTCAGAAAGTTTAGTTATTTCAAAACAAATATTTGCAATTGACAGTAAATAAATAACAAAACAAATATTTATATTGTAAGATAGAAACCATCTTTTACATTTCTATAATTGAAAACAGTCTTCGAGTTATCAAGCCATCCATTAGACTAGAAACTCTGTTCTACATCGAGAAAATGGGAGTATGTACTATATATTTGTATAACAAAGTACACTATCGTTTCAATTTACTATTATGTAAAGACTTAGTTAGTTAAAAACTATCTGTCAAAACTATAATTATACGAAGTAAGAAGTTAATAATAATAACTATTACAGCTGAACAGTTCAGACACGAGACGCTATATGATTTTGGTGAACATTTATTTGGGTACAAAAAGTAACACATTATAAATATAAGCCTGTGGGTATCGTACTGTAGATATCATAAAGGTAACGAGACGAAAGAAAAGGTTTGTAGAATATCGAACACTCTGTTGTATTAAAATTAACATTAGAACTGTACTACACATATACAAAAGAAATGCAAAAGTACGTCGCAGACAGATAGGCTTCCTTATGAAATATGTAGCACAATATAAATATAATGTTATAAACGATTATGGTAGCTAATAAAATACACATAACGGCTTGTAGAAATAAAAAGGTAAGAACTAGGTATAAATTAAGATCTACTGTTTCCCTGCCTACTGAAGACAGAACATTAAAAGAAAACTGTAAAAGAATATATAAATCTGAACAACTAACACAAAAAAATATATATATCGTCCCGTGATGTTGGTTGTTTTCGTGAGTCGAAAGTGAAGTACATCTATGAGGAAATGTGTGCAAGTGGTTATTCTACAATTATTCGACAACACCGTTAACAGCGCTACTCGTTAATGGAAACAAAAGGGTCTGTACAGTGTGCGAGTAAAGCGACAGTTTCCCCCTGTCATCCCTCGTGTTTCTATAGGGACATGCTAATCGTGCGCAGGTGTGGCTGCCACTGATTGGTGACACTAGACATGTGACAGCCGTACAGCGCCTGCCCTCGGGGACTCCATGTTACGCTAATACCATTGGTAATACACCGCCTGTATTATAAAACACGTTTTCCTGCCTGTGCATTCTCTACACTGTACATGAGTACATATTCTAAAGTTATAAAGTCATAAAGTTACATGCCATATTCAAGACATTAAACGGCGTAAAATATTTATATTCAGAGTAAGTGTGAGGATTGTTGTAATGTATAATTTTTGTTTTCTTTTTTTTATTACAAATGAGTACTACCCATCTAGTAATTTACATTTCATAATTAAAGACACTAATGAAAAGATATAACCCATTGGCTATAATCTCCCCATTTAACTAAAATCTATCAGATCAAGTGGTTTAGTTCGTCTCAGCCTTCTGCAGTGTGTACATGCTGCAAGACGCGTGGCTGCTTTTTTATTTCCTCAATGAGAAGTTCAATTTTTAAATCCCTGTGTAAGTTGTCGTTTCTTACATATCATGGTGCATCAACAATGCACCGGAGCACCTTGTTTTGAAATGTTTGATTTATATTTATGTTTGATTTCTTTGCACAGCCCCAGATCTGTATCCCATAGGTCTAGATAGGGTTTAGCACTTGCTTATACAACACCAATTTATTATGGATTGACAGCTGGGATTGTCTTTCCAAGAGCCAATACATTTTCCTGAACTTTAGATTCAACTCCTGCTTTTTCTTTTTGACGTGCTCATTCCATTTAAGTTTTAGTTCTAATGTCATTCTTAATATTTACCTGTAATAGCATAAGGAATTGGTAATTAATTAATTATAATTGGTATCCGATGACCAATCTTTAGATTTGTAAAATTTACCTTGACTGACTTCATCTTATTTAATCTAATGCGCCATTTTTTGATCCATTTGCTCACAGCATCAGAGGCTCTTTGAAGTTTTACTACAGCTTCTTAAATTTTATTTACAGTCGCTAGAATTGCCGTATCATCTGCAAAGGTGCCAATGGTTGCATCTTCTACAGTAGGAAGGTCCCTTGTATATAACAAATACAAGACCGGTCCAAAAACACTACCCTGCAAAACTCCAGCTGTTATTTTCTTCAGTTCAGAATATTCTCCTTCATATTTCACTCGAAAATATCTGTCAGTTATGAATGATTTGAGTATTTTGTAATATTGTTGTAATGTATAATGATGATGCAATTTCTAATGGAAAAAAGAAAAATTGTATTATTAAGTTAATAAAATGTATAAAATAGTTATTATCCTAGTATAATCAGAAAAACTTAATAATTATACAACTAGGTGTTAAGGTTACACAATTTAACAATACAATATAATCAACAACGTAAGCTAACAATACTGTGAATACTTTGGAATATTAACTGTAAACAAGGTACGCCTATAAAAAATACGAACAAAATAAGCAGTACAATAATCATTTGGAGCCCGTGGTACCACATCATCCCACGGTTTACTTAGTATTCCCCTTCTTTTTTCTAATGCCCCTCTATAACCATACCCTTTTCGCTTACAATTCCAACGCCATCGTCACCATATTTCCAACCCATTCCAACTGTTGTCCTCTATACTGTTCATCAGCAGTTCAACGTCCAACTGGATTCTCACGATACCATTTCTGATCATATCGTGTCTGCCGATTTCCCTACCGTTTTTCAAGAACTTCATTTATACCGCTTGATGTTTATTTTTAAAATCCTATATTTAAATCTAATTTATCTAATATATCGATCTAATCAATTTTTGTATACATCAACAGGGTTTATATTTCTTGTAACTTTCCTAATGAATGGGTTATTCAACGAGTGTAACAGTTTCACGGGGATTTCTAATCTCTCACTTACTTGATCACTTACCAATATTACCATATTACTTATTTTCGCCCCTGCAACTATGAATTCATCTACTTTCTCTATCCTTTATTGTTTAGTTGATTAATTTCTTCATATGTACCTTGCCTATTATTATTACCTTAGCTTTATCAATACTTACCTTTACATTTCTTACTTGAAATGCCCTTTCCATATCGCCAGGTATATTGTAATTACTTTTTATTTCTTGGAAAGACAACCAAGTCATCAGCAACCAAAGGCCGTCGTAACAATTATACCCGTTATTATTAAGGGAAGTTGATAACTGCTTACAAACTACACCTTACACAGGTTATGTAACTAAACAAATGACCGGTTGAATTCGCTGTTGTGTATTAGGTCAGTATAGAGTGAATCAATGAGAAAATAAAATCCTATTCTATATTCCGACATTTGACAAAATGTCAGTTTCTTCTGACAAGACGAAATTATAGGAGCCTAAATTTATGGTGCCTATTTTGAAATACGAGTAGATCAACGTAATCAACTACAATTACAAGTTTAAGTAAACAATTAAAAGTATTATCATTTCAACCACTCTTCTGTAAACTTAAGGCATCTGTTATTCTAAATTTTGACCTAGATGTATAAAAATACCTAATTTGTACATCAGAAATATGGCAACATCGAAAATGCTGAATTTAGTATTCCAATCTGAATTTAGGCCTGTCTGACGATTCAAGAACATTAAGTACTAGGGACCAGAAAGCTTAATTAAACGGTTCTTACTATTCCTGGTTCATAAATATCCTAGTACGTTTTCAAATACTCCCGTAGTAGTACACACACACACACACACACACACACACACACACACACACACACGAACATGCGATTTTGTGGGAACATAGGAAAGTCCTTTTCTTCGAACATTAGCTTAGCGGTGATAATTATACAATATTTTCCTGCGTTTCTGGTTTCAAATAATATCAGTTCCGTATAGCATCAAAACTCAAGTACCGTCCACGTCACACTGAGTACAATTTTCAAACTTAAAATGCGCATTAATTTTTACGTCCATATATTGTAAATCTATTGCAGTGCAATTGTTCGTATGTCAATCCAACGTTTACAATAATACTTAATGTTTAAATGTGTCTTTCCCAAAATGTTACATGTCTAAAATTCTTAATTATTACTTACATGGAAAACTCTAACAATTACGTCCCACGTCTCACTCAATAACAAACAAGGTTTTTGCCTTTGATAAGGCAAAATAAATACAAACCTTTGAAATATTATTGAGACAGGAACAGTTTGATTCAGAACTAACCAGTCAACACTGGTAGCCACAGCTAAATTAGAATGGACAAGAAACATTAAATAATAAACAAAATTTAAATTAAATTTTAATAGCTTTGAATCATTTTAGATGCGTCGCATATACATTTTTTAATGAAGGGAAAGAAAACAAATGTAGTGATGCCACGATCTGAGCTTAATCTTTCATGACAAGGCTCCTATTGTAAATGACGCCTCTTCGAATTTCTTATTGTTACTTTGCTAATTACACTCAAAAATACAGTTCGCTATTATTGACAAGTAAATAAATTAGAATTTGAGTTGTCAAATGAGCAGTATTTTATTTAATATAAGCAACCCATTATTCCGATATGAATTACAGTAAATATATGTATAGACTAAAGCATAAAACATATGATCTCTCATTTTTATACATCACTTTATGACGACGATTTGAAGTATTCCAGCCAGATTTATGCATCCCGGTTTTCCCAGAAACTCTTTAACAATCGATGGATTAATCTTTTTACTGCTGCTTGGTGCAAAGCGGGCGAGGATGAATAATTAATGAGCGTGTAATAGATTTCAGCGTGAAGAGGAACTGAACAGGGCCGTGTCAGTAATTCGTTGGCATCAATAAACCATCCTAATCCAAAATGTGTGCATGTTTTTAGAATACAACGATCTATGTATATGTGATTAACTGTGTCCATGTGTCTTTGTACGTTGGTACTCATCTGAAGAAATACGAGTTAAACAAAAAAAGCATAACTGACCATTTCCGGTCACTGGCGATTAGAGACTGTAGAAGATACGCGTAATTTATAAAGTTTTGTTTTTTTAAAGTCGTATACATTTATTTTGCCAAAATTACATTTAATATAAAAAAAGACTTTATATATGCTACACTATTCTTGTTTCTTGTTTAAAGTTTCTATTCTTGTTTCTTGTATTGTATTAACTAAATACACTTCAGTTCTCTATTCCAGTACGTATTCAGTGAATTACTCGTTACTAACTACTGACTTTGGTCTTTCTCAATATGATCCACTCTGAGACTGCTTCAGGCATTTCCGGCCTGATAAATTATTTTTACTCATGTATTGTCTTGTGTTTAAGAGCGAACTAAATAATTTAAACATTTTTCTTGCCTCCAGAAACGATTAAGACTATAAAATAGGTTAAGTACCTTCTGTCAACGTTTCTTATAATCCTTTTAGGATGACTCGAGTTTCGACACCATTTGGTATCATCATCAGATCGGAATATGAATTACGTTAAAACATTTTGATGCATATACATCGCGTCAGATATTAAAAATTAAAAACAACACATAACATTATATAAAAATAATAAATAAACTATATCACAACAAATAACATTACAATAATAAAATATAAAAACAACGCGGCCGAAAACGAACCTGTACAGGAACGCCCCCACGGTAAGACTTGTCCCCAAGATTCTTGATTGTTTTATAACAATTATTCTTTCAGCTGCTTCGATATTAATTGTAATTTAGTAAATGTAGTGACTACTAGTTGTAATATTTATATGAACAATGTGGTGAAGATTTCATTCCGCATTCCGAGGAATTTGTAAACAGAACCTGATTTTGGTAAAAGCGTTTAATAAAATCTTTTTTTGTCTCTGGTGTCAAAATATTTTTGTACTCTGAGGTCGATATCTAAGTAACTTTAAATTTAATCCATGGTTGGGCATTTTGTGTATACACATAAAAATTCCGTTCTTTATGACTGTAAAATTATAATATACTGCGACAGTACAAATAAGTGATGTACTGAGCATTGAATATAAAAATTTAAATATACCTAATAAACTGTAAATAATTAATAATGTATTAGAAATAAGCATGTCAGGGATTGCAAGCTTGGCTCAGACAAAAATATGGACATGTGTTTCGACCTGAATCGACGTGCACGCACACACAAATGTAACTGAAAGTGTGTACACCAGTATTTTGCAAGTGTGTGCGACGCAGGTCTATGCAGGCGAGTTTACCACCCCAAGATGAATAATTGCATAATTACTGTTTTTCCGTAATTATTCATAAACTATAAATAAGGAGTAAAATCCAAAAACACAATAAAATGTAATAAAACTAACTAAATACTGTGTACAAAAATCACGTGAAAGGACACACCGTACGAGTGTAGTGGTGAAATAACTGTGTACAGAGCGAAAGGGTTAAGTTGCAGTGTCCAAAAATATAGTGAACATGTGTAGTGAAAATAGTTGTAAGATGAGTATAAGGTATAAGAGTATACTTACAGGACTCTGCAATTCGCAGAAATATAAGAAATAGCGAAATTGACAAGGAGTGGGGGACTGAACCCAGAGAGAATTTCAGACATGTCGATTTCGTACAACTGCAGGTGTTGACCAAGACGTGGGTATAAATAGGACACACACGCTACAGTTGTTCTCTTTTTTCAATCACCCACAGTGCAGCGGGAGCTTCTGCCCGTCCGCACAAAGTATTTAAATTTTTTGTAAATACTTTCATCCTTCCAGTTACATACAGTTATGTAACTGGATTGTAAAAACAAGCAATTTTAAATATTAACAGAATTAAACGAGAAGAAAATCTATATAAGAAGATCAACTGACGTCCGAAACAGCACGAGAAGTTCCAGAGAGAGAGAGAGAGAGAGAGAGAGAGAGAGAGAGAGAGCTGACGACTTAGTTCCAGAGAGCGAGACGACGCTGGACAAGAGAGAGACGACGCTGGACAAGAGAGACACTACGCTGGACAAGAGAGAGACGATGCTGGACTCTAGAGGAGCCTGCGCTGGACAAGAGGAACACTACTTAAGTCTGGAAACGACGCTGGACAAGAGGAGCGACGCTGGACACGAGGAATCGATGCTGAGTTCGAGACGAGGACGATTACAGATGATCCAATGATTGAGTATGATTGACAACAATACGGTGATAAACAACTTATTTATCTCTTAATCGAACAATTAACTCAAAGACAATTAAAGACATTCTTGTTCTATTTAAAAGTAAGAGCCAATGTATTATAAATATAGAGAGTTAGAATCATAAATGTTATTGAAGTAAGATTAACGTAAATAAGAGCTCAAATTAATATTGAAATGAAATTAATGCAAAGCATTTAAATAAAAATTAGCGTTTTAAATCAGTACTGATAAAAGAAAGATAAATTCAGTAACTATTCATATTTTTTTTGTTTACAGTACAATATCTAAAAAGATATTTAAACATTGATATTTCGAAGCACACTAATTGACTGAGTAGTCAGGAAATGATATTTTTTAATAAAATAATTAGTAGAATAGAATATTTAGTCAGTAAGGATGTATATAGCGTAAGCCTTACGGCATAGTAAGTAATATCGAATGTTTTAAGTCGAATCAAGTGCCATGCGCACAATTTTATTAGTACCAAATAAATTTGAAATACCGTTACAAGTTACATCGAGTTCTTATTACAGATACACCTGAAACCCAAATTAAATTGTATTTATGCAAGTTGTATTGTTTGTTATATAAATTGTCGCTCCAAGATCGTGGGGCTATTCAAACACAAATAGAGGTGTATTTGCAACCTGTATACACGCAACTATATATGTACTGTTATATAAATTGGCTCCCAAAGAACTTGGGGGTATACAAATTAAATTACATGTAAATTTATACACGTACAACATAAATTATACAACTTATGTACAGTAGAATGTTGCATAAAAATGTCGCTTCCAACGTGGGGCATCACAAATTTAAATTATATTATTTATGCAATGTTTATACTGTTGCAATACATTAGGACATTTAATTTTATATTCCAGTATAACCACTGTTGCCTAGAAAAAGATTTGATATACAGGAGCCTCTCTTTCAATTGCCTCCGTTAGGTATAATTAGTGATCTCAGTATTTATACATTATTAAAATGACATTCGTCTATTTATGATTGAACATATAAAAATAGGGTATATAATAAGTATCATAACATATAGGAAATTTCTTTAAAAAAAGGTACTTAATTTCATTATCTTTAACTTGTTGTAGTACTATAGTGCCTAATCTGGAATAGTTTTAAAACATGTGTTTTGGAGTCAGTAGGCTATATTTACAGGTAACTAATTTTGTTTCGAGTCATATGGAGGGGCACACAAACTAACTAGAAAACGGGTTAAGAGTGATAATGTATGTCAAGATTTTAAACATATGCACTTCTGGTTACAAATTAACAATTTCAACTTTTAGCTCAATTTATATTAATTGTTCATAATAATGTGCTTGTAACTGTTTAAATACAATCGTAAAATATTGTAAGTCTAAAGTAATGTAAACGTGTGCACATAGATCTTATCCTTTATACGTAAAACTTTGACGATCTGATATCTTAGATATTCTTCCTGGTCAGTGTTAGGCAATTTTATTGCTTTTAACGCCTCGGGAAAAGATGATTTACACTTTTAGACGAAATAAACAAGTACGGTTTTGCACTTTATTACAAACTGAAACCATTAAATTACGACAAAATAAATAATAATAACATTTGCAGGCAAATTTAAGTTTATTACTGTTCTACGTAGGTCACTAAAATAAAGAAAAAATGTAAAATAAAAAAACATTGAAAATAAACAAATAAATTTGACGCTGCGGAAGTTATAACTTACTTCGAAAACGCTAAAGCGATTCACATTTATTAAAAGGAAAGTTTCTTTTGCATTAACTAACAAGTAAAAGTTTGTCTCGGTCTGTATTCTGAACTAAAAAGCAGCTGTTATTTATAAATGTGAAAATCAAATTAAATAATTTAATTGACCGAAAGTTTTGTTTTTCCATTAAAAGTAAGAAGCAATTTCAGTATATAGTATTATCTGAAGTAATTACTTCAGAGTAGAAAGTGATAGTCATAATAATAGTATTTATTATTATAAAGTAAAAATTATTGTATAAATTCATGTCAGACACAAGCTATTTTCAAGCATCTAACAAGCTATTTTTCTATATTAGATGTGTATTATTTTTTCCTGAGATTTTACGAAAAACATTTGTATCTGAAGTATCAAACATACAGTATAGTAGGGTGAAGTGTCAAAAATAGTTTTTCTTGTACTATCATTTAAAAAATTTTGTTTGTAATTTTTAAGATAAACTATACGATACAGGTTTATAGAAATCATTCAATAGCAACATTATTTAAATATATAGGCTACTTTATGCATATTTTTTAAAATGATACAAATCATTGAAAATTAATTTGTTTTTTTTTTTAATTGAAATGAATACTAATAAAAACTACATGTATAATTTGTACGTATTTTGAGAATCAATATTAATTATCAACTAACGTAAAATTCTTTGGATAATATTTAGAATGAAACTGACTCTTCTGACTGTCTTCATAATTTAGGACACTAAAAGTCAAATGTTTGGTAGCAATAGTTAATTGAGAGAAATGAATGGCATAAGTATATATTATACTACAGTTTGTCTAGACGTTGATGCTACTTTTTATCGTTTTACGAGAAGTAATATCATTAACAGTTAAGAATTAATTAATGATATTACTTTATTTAATTTGCTATGAGATACAGAAGCGGAATGTTAGTTTTGTCTATGCAAACGTTGTATACCTTTATTATTCTATTTATTATTATTGCATGTAATAGTAAAATCGGTGGATATTATTATTGTACTAAAGTGCTATTTATTTATTACTTCTTACCTGTTGAAATATTATTTATGACTATACAAAATACTCTATTGGCAATTAAAACAGTAGCATAATATATTTAAGGTAATTGTATTTGAAAATGACGTATCTAAGAGGAAACCAGATTTATCAAAATACAAGGAGTAACATTATGTTTTTTAACCATGTCTAAATCATACACTTGCGATTTGACATTTTACTTTAGAACAAAATGTTCTTAGTTTGAAACTTCGTTATTATTTTATGGGACTCCATTCTTGCATTTACAAATGATTTGCATGCTCTGGAGCAGCAAATTGCTAAGGATGATCCAGTGAAGACCAGTTATACTGATCTACCAATGGCCTGTGTGCGACACAGAAAGAAGGGGATTCTGTAAGAGGCAAGTTATTTATGTCTTGAGCTGTGCTTTTTACGAAAGCTTAACACGGGGAGTCCCTACTGAAAATGGCCAAAAATTTATAAAAAAATACAAATTTTTTTTTGTCCCAAATTGTTCTAACGTTAGTTCTGTATACAAAAAACACTATAACATTTATCCGAAAAATTTTGTAGGCAAAAACAAATTGTTTGGGAAAACCTAGCACCTAAGCGATTTACGTTTCCTTTAGGTGTTAAGATAACAAAACACTATTATTTATACTGTATAATATAATATAATCTTACACATATATGTTATATTAGTACTAATTTGGAAATAAATGTTGCTCATTTATTTAGAAAGAAAAAATCTGACCTTTAAACTGCTGATTGACGTATTGTTGATAACTTGCAATGTTTTGTTTCCTGCTGTGTTGAGTTTTGTGGGTGTAATTTGGAACAGTTTTGTGTTTGAATTGTTATTATTTTCCAATAATAAATATGGGAAGGAAGAAGAAAAGTTTACTGAACATTAGTAAAAGAAATCAACAATTAATCTTGAGAGATGGAAAGATGTGGACTACAGGGACATGATCGATAAGAATATTGATATGATTCTATAAATTATTAAAAATGTAAAATAAAATATTTTATTGCTTGTTGTATTACAATTTATTATTTTAATACCCATACAGTAATAAAAAAGACATATAAAGCCTTTGTACTCCATAAATATTTAATTTTCCAACAGAAAGGAATATTTTCAGAAAATCTGCGTTTCCCGCAAATTCAATTTTTCATGTTTTTATACATACTTTTCGATATCTCTAAAAAACTATCTTACTTACTGCTATGAAATTTTGCACAGGTCTTTGGGATATAATTACCTAAAAAATGTATTTTTATTTAATTTGAGCTTATACTTCCTTGGTAATAAATTTTTATTTATAAATGTAAAAATTAAAAAAAATTATTTTTTCTATTTCCCTCACAAAAAAATTGTTTTTAATTAGATCCTAATAAAAATACGTGTTTTCTATATAATTTTATCCCCTTCAAAATGACACCTCCCGAAAGGTCGTAGGACTTCCAGTTTTTCCAGAATATCAATTTGAAAAATATTCCAAAAACCTTGCTAAGAAAGGTTAAAAAATTCAATTTTTAGTACTAAAATAATTTGTTTCCAGTTACAAAATTGTGCCCTTTATTTAGTGCAACAATAAATAATAAAAAAGTCTGAACAAATTAAAAAGTTACAAAATAAACATTTTTGCCATTTTCAGTAGGGACACAAGGTTTAACATCTTTAACAGACACACAAGGTTTTCACGAATTTAAAAATAGTCGTTACTCTTTATAATAAGGTCAATTACATTTCACGTTCATGTGGTAAATACACATTTCATTTCATTACATTTCACCTTCATGTGGAAGGACTCAAGAAAAATTGATATGCATACATCAGCTTAATAGAACCGTAGATACGCTTCAGGTTAATGAGGAACTAAACAGGTGTACACACACACAAACACACAATATATACTTTACTAACGTGCAGAGATTTTGTGTTATGTTTTGTATTCCTATATATAAACGATGTATACGACTTGCCAATGTGATTAATCTTGGATCTTCCAGGTTTCTAATGTAACGTTTCTAAGTTTCTTAAATGGAAGATACAAAAATACTAATTGAAATTTAATTTTATATTTTCCGTAAATATTTTAGATCGGTAATTAAATAATTTTTGGTTTCTGAAGATCACACGCAGTTTACAAGAGGATTAAGTTCTACAATTGCAAATGCTAGTTTACAAGTTTTGTTTCAGTTTCTCTGCTAAACTCATTTGTTCATCCATTTAAACACAGACGACATGACGTAAAATATGTGCTTTATAATAAAACAAGTAAACCATCTACTAGATTAGTCCTTTTTCCATAACAAGATTATTCTTTCTGGAACCAGTATTAGTGGCAACTGCATCACAACAAACAACAGTTATTGTGATACTATTGTTTGAAACCTTGTTTCTGTTAAAGATGAAATTACACAGGTCTATATACCCTATCCAGTCTCAAATTTAGGTGTAATATAAAGTTAATTTTTTGAGGCAGGTTCCTTTATAAGTGTCATGTGTTATTCACGAATAGTTTCCTTGAAGTGTTGTTGTTTTATCTTTTGTTTCATGAAAAAACATATAGTGTATTTTTTATTTACAGGTCTCACCGCAACAATACCTTTTTGAAACGTTTTCCATTTCTTAAATTTTTCTCCTCTCCCCTCGTTCTATCAATAACTTTACTGCTGTGGCTTTTACAAATAAGGTCAACGTCCTGAAAAACGGCGCTTTTGATGGTCGTTGCAACTCTGTCAGACAATACTATTGTATGTGGCAGATGGAGAGGGAAGGTTATTACGCATTTATGAAGTATTTCAACTGATTTCTCAGGCTCAATAGAATCTCTCAGTCAGCTGCTCGGTCTCCCCAGTACGTTGATGGTCATCTTGTTCAACTAAATCGGACACGATCACCCTTTTCTGGGTTTCAAGGTTGTAATATCTTTTTTCTCCCTCAAAAATTCTAGTTTTCTTTCATATTTATTTTTTAGATTCTAGATGCAATATTTCCGAGCTTTATACCTAGCTTTCTATTTATTGGCTTTCATTTTATTTCTATTCAATGGCACTTTAAAACTGTTCAGCTAGTTTAAATAGTTACCTTTTACACACTTACAGAGTATAATACCTACACTTTAACATCCATCTCTTTCAGAAAGAATAATTCTTTCTTCCTTAAATAAAGATTCTCCATTGTTATCAAATCCGTCTGTGCTTTTCTACTTTTGATTTATGACATATTGCTATAATTATCGTGATATTTTGTAATCATCTGTAATATTTTGGTATAAAAATAATAGGTAAGCGTTTAACCATAACATTCTATTTTAACGTCTAATAATTCAGAAATTTTACATACAGATGGCGTTTGGAAAGTTTTGTCTGTTTTCAGCTGGTGTCTTTTGTCTGGATAATACTTCATTATATATTCATATAGTGGCAACGACGTTTCACTAAGTTCATTCCTATGAACAAAAACAAAATTCACCCACTTGTAACTAGTTTTGACACCTCAATATTCCGGCTTAGGAGAAAGATGGAGGAAACGCAACACACAACCATACTAAGTTACACAATTTCGTAGTTGCCTACTTCAATATTATCATAAGCACAGGCCCGGATTTCCCACTAAGCACACTAGGCACGTGCCTAGGGGCGGCAGGCTCAAGGGGGCGGCACGAGGTGAACAATTATTTGTTTAACTTAATGTTTTCGGTTTTTAAATTACAGTATTTGTATTGGGCACTTGCATTACGGCCAATAATGTACAATAATGTGTTCTAAAGTGTACACGTAAATAAGTATAAATAAAAGTTAAAAAAATATGGTCTGTTTCACAATTCCATCACATTTCCCTTTTAGATATAAGATCAAATGAGATATTTGGAATAGAGATAGTTGAAATGACTTTTTTCAGCAGTCAAGGAGAATTGAATAAATAGAAGTTACTTGTTGGGGGAGGGGCTAACAATAGTGCCTAGGGGCGGCAGGACACCTAAACGGGCCTACATAAACACTTTGATTACAACAATCACACACTATCGGGGCACAACACTAGCTCCCGCCACCAGATGCGCAATAAGCTTGTTACAACTTGTTCAAAGTCGCAGAGCAGTCGCCAACACTTGCTTACTAAAATATGTACTTTTTGAAACGTTTAAACAATCTTCAAAAGCAGAGTTTAATACATGGTTTTTAATGATTTTGAAAATTCATTTTGTATTGAGGATCTTAAGCCAACAGAGATGTTTGAGACCCCTAACTAAATGTAGTAGGAGTCTGAACGATCATATAAAAAACACAGACACCCCGCATTCAGAGCTCAGAGGTGAGCACCTAATCATAAAACAACATGTTCAAGATAATTTAAATTGTCACTGTCTCAGTACACAAACTGGCGAACAATAAAGTAAAAAGCATTATGCAGCACAAGAGAATAGAAATCCGTAACAAAATCGGGATATAACTGACAACTTTGGAAATAAATATTAATAATAGAGGACACAAAACAAATTGCAGTTATATTAGTACCATTAGCCATGTATGTGCTTGTATTAAAACTTTTTTACAAGAAAATTTAAGGGACTAGCATTTTATGACAAAACTCTATGTTTAAAGTCTAATTATTCTTCCATATGATTCTGTTGGACAGATTGTACATCCAGATGCAATATTTATTACTCATTTATGAAGTTGATGGTGTTACTTCAACTGATTTCTCAGCTTCAATATTATTCTCAGTCAGTTGCTCGGTTTCACCAGTACGTTGATAGTCATCGAATAGTCATCGTCATCCAGCAGAGTAGTATTTGGTCAACAGTTAAGTGAAAAACTCAGAAATATCCAGTTAGGATTTCACAGAGTTATGGCAGTGTCTTGGATATGTAGGAACATTAGACAAGCTTCGATATGGAGGTATTGGTGTATACATACAAATATTTGCATGTAACAAGATTTTCTCCTCGCAAAATTATTTGCATAGAGAAAATGTTTTGGCAGAACAAAAATATTTGTATCCTGAAGACGACATTCGTCTACATCTGTAAAGCCAAATGAATTAAACGATGCCAATAAGGAAAATCGAAAAATAACGAATGTCCTTGACTGGGATGAGGAAGAAAAATAAATACTATAATAACTTTATAAGGTAATATACCAAACACAATTTAGGATTCCTGTGATCTAAAATCTATCACATACCGTATCTTTACCTATGAAGTAAGACGAAAAACCTAATGAGGTAAAAATTTACTGTTGCCATGAACATTAATGTACAGTATGTAGTGATTTAACCTAACAATGTTTCAGCTTTGAGATTTAATTTTCTTCATAATATTTAAGAACTTTTTAATTATGTAGTAATTGTTTTGTAACAACAATAGTAATAACAATAATAAACATTTGGACGTCGCCCGATTTAAAGAAACAATAATATTTATCAGTTAATTATTAAATTAATTTCCAGTCTCTGGTCACTTTGTTAATTTAATGTGGGGCCTACGTTAACTCCGTACTGACTGGTGTTACCTACGTCTTGGTGTACTGACTAAAATCTCATGTCTGGGAAGAAATGGTTTGAATATACAAAATTTAATAAATAAACTTTGATATAGTTCTACGGGTACATTTATTCTACTGACAATTTTTTCACCAGTTACGGCAGCTTCAGAACTGGTGAAACAATTGTCAGAAAACAAAGAAGTATCCGTAAACTATACCAAGTGTTTATTTATTAAGTTTAAATATTATTAAAACGTTCTACTGAGTTCTGAGCGGCCATTCATCAGTTGCTTACATATATATGTTCCCTCTCGATTCCTGTTGCTCTCTTACTTATTTATTTTAAAATAATCCATGTACTTAATCTTTTACAAAATACGCTTAACAGATCTCTTAAATCATTAGTTTTTGTGTTTCTATTTTTTGTTTTAACTAAACAAAATAATTTGTAACACTAAAACTATACAAATTGAAACATTGAAAACTCTCAATAATCTTCTGTGTAGCTGACTTTAAGAAGTGAACAATTCGTGTCTCCGTAAAACTTTAATGTACTTATTTATTTAAGAAAAGTAAACTGGTAAAATTTTACAAAACTATATTACACTAAGTTGAGTTCCGTTGTTAAACTTGTTAACTGAAGCATTATAAGTTCAATAAATACAGAATTCTTAAGAACTAACACTTTTTTGTGAAGTTGAAAAAATTCTTGGTTTTACATATTTAATAATTAGTACCACTTCTTAATACAAGAAGTTCTATAAATAAATTTTAGAATAGTTTATAGTAGGCTGTAACAAAACAAATGTTAGAAAACAAGCCGTATTTTATTTAGTGGGAATACTGAATACATTTTATAGCAACCTGGGATAAATTATCTAAACTTTACAAAAAAAGAAAGCAGTTGTACAAAAATTATGCATTGTAAATATGTGTTCCTATTTTACCCATAAAAAAGAAATATATTGTTCTATACCTAGAGTTTTATGGTCTATTTGGCTCACTGTTCCAAAATGCTGGTCACAATAAAAACTTCTATAAGGAATTGCAATTAAAAACGACAGAATATTATATTACTTAGTAATTTGAGCAATAGACCAGTAGCAAGAATTTTTCCAGTTCTTAAACTTTTACATGAAAGCTTGTAAAACTAGACCATTGAGAAAAATATTATTATTTTACATTAAAATGAATAAAATATATATAATTTACTTTACGAACATTAATTATTAAAAAGTTAAATATAAATGTACAAATAGTTTAAGTTCTCATAAATTCTGGATCATTGCAATCAACATATACAGGCAGGAAGAGAAAGAAACAAAAACAACAAATACATAAACGTGGAATAAAAATCATCTCTTCTCAGTTCTAAAAGGAATAGCTTTCTTGTTTCTCAAGACACATTAGGTGCATCATTGAAAAACAAATGTTACATTGCAGATTGCCTGACTTTAGAGGCAGGTCATGGTCATCAACCATTAGAGAAACAAATATGTGTGCATGTTATTTATTAAATTGGAATCAAATATTTGGAAACCTGTATCAATAATATTTCAAATAGTAACCTACACGTTATTCAGATATTACTTGTATTTTATTTTTTATTTTCATTAAAATTTGCTGTCGAACTAAAACGCTTGAAAGTGCTAATAGAGACCTACTAAATCAGTAAAGTAATAATTGGTGTTATACAAAGCAAATTTATGCTCCACAACTAAAAGTGTTTTAAAAACTTTTACACATTTTTACGAGGATGACACAAATTGTAATCTTACATCAGCTAAATAAATTATCAAACCCTCCAGTAATCGATACTTGCAAATTTTAATAATCGGGGAGCCCAAGCTAAATACGTAGTTACACGATACCGTAACTCAAATAGTTCAGTACTACAAACTGACAATTTACTCTACTCTCTTAATAGCATGTTTTATCGCTGTGATTCGGGGATCTCATCTAACGGTCCAAGCGTTGCTCTTTATGTAGCAGCAGGAGCAGGAGCCGATGTGTAGCGTAGTAATGTTTGCGAAAAGGTTTCTGATGTCCGAACAATAACTAAACTGTATCCTGGAAGGGGCAACGGGATCGGGAATTTGATATACAAGACGAGAATACTGAGTCATCCTGCTGATTTCACAATCAGCATACAATTTCATGTAAAATACGCATTGGCGTAACAATATTGATTTCACATGAAATGTCACGTACACGATCACAAAATTGACATGGATTACTACACGGCCGTTATACACTCATGGTATACCGCTCGGAACACTATAACAATATACAGGTGGTAGGGATGATGTTAGCATCAATTCCAATACATATTCACTATGCTACGTCTAGCAAGAAAAACACAGATGTCGGCAAAATATCTTGGCAAACAAATATACACATTTATGCATAATAATCTGTACAAAACAGCGATTTGAGAAACGCCTCACTTTTAAAACACGTAAAATTCATATTCCCCTTTCTCACCCACAAGGTAGGATTGGTTTTACCATTTCACATGATGTTAACATAAATTGATATAAACATATTAACATAGTCAGGGAGTCTTATTAACGGTATGCCTATTACAGTATAGTAAGCATTGAAATGCATTGCACTTTCTTCTAAGATATTGCCATGTTACACAGTCACCATACGTTACACTGTCAATAAATACTCATTACAATTAATGGCCGAAGGCGAACATCTGGGTAAAGGGAACGTGTAGTTTTATTATAGGATGTTAAGCATTTAACAAGGTAATAGCGTATGCCGAAGGAGTGATGAAGGATTTGAAGGCCGTAAAGGCGCTACTGACTTCGTGAACTATTAATTTCAGCAAGCCATTCATTTAAAGTAAATGTCATTTAATAAGGTGGACACTTTTAATTATTTAATTCAAAAAATCCATCATTATCTAGACTATTTGTAATGCTTATTTCTATTAAACACTTTTGGCTGTTACATTTATATAAAACAGTATTTAAACTTGTAATTTTCTTGATTCTACCCAAGAAAATGCAACTAAAAATATTGAAAATAATATTTTAAAGTAACTTTTTGAGTTGAATTAAACAAAGTTACTCAGTTTTAGTTTACGGTTTATCGAGAGGGAAGGACGTGTAATTGAAGCATTTATCTCTGTCTGCCTAAGCGGCACACCTATGATTAAAGATATGAATAGATGGGCAATGGCGCTATAACACTTGTAAGATAACGTATAATCTTATAAGAGTAAATAGGCTACTTAATTCTACTATTAAATTACTAATGTTTATAATACTTTAAAGGTTACAATACATTTAAACCATAGATATTAAAATTTGAGAGAATTCATTACCGTTAAAATGTTTTTCTTGTACTATTAGGATTAATGAGGATTGAAAAAAGACAGACAAACATTCCTGAGCGTTCACGAAAACAGAAACACGCTAGTACCATGGCTGAAAGTGATCCATCACGGTCTATGCAAATGTGTATACCAAGAGTAATTTTAACTTTGGAAGATAGAGGGTAGAAAGTATGCAATTCCGTAAGTAAATCTGACTCTTAACTTTAGCGTACAAATGTTTAAATTAAATACGTAAATGATATCCAATATAAAAGTAATTTAGATAAACAGTAATAGCTCTATTATCTAATGTAAAGGATGCGGCAGAAAAAAATTCTCACGTTTTATAAGCTAACAAAATCTTATCACACGATATAAAAGGTTACAGAATGTACTTTCTTACTTTCCTTAGAAGATGATATCGTCCAAATTGTGGTCTTCTTCTTCTGCAGTATACGTTTCCAGACGATTTCTGAAATTTTGCATTACTCACTGGTTGAGTTGCAGCGTTATCGCAGCAGTTTTTGGCATATAGTTACCTTCAATTCATCAGTAGCTCGTGTCCTATGTCTGAAAATATTAGACTTCAGTTGGCTTTAAAGACAAAAAATGCAAGGGGTGAGACGAGATCGAGAGACCGGGTGGCCGACTAGATATCCGCATGCAACGATATCAAGCGTCCTGTAATTCTCCGAAAACATCTTGTGTAGGTGGTGGCCCCAGCCTGTTGAAACCACATATTCCGATATTTGAGTGTCATGAAATTTTGGTTGCCAAAAACGTTATGTCATTGTCACATACCGAAGGGAATTCACAATAACCGTTTAGCTTTCATCCTTAAGAAAGTAAGGCCCATAACCACTACAATTTCCAACTGTACACCCAACAGTAAAAAGTTGTGTGTGTAGAGACCTTTTGTAAACACGTCGAGGATTGTTTTGGTCCAATAACAACAGACAATACAACATATCTATTTGATTTCAACACAATTTCAACATACCGTTTCCAGAAAATGTTTTAAGTACAGCCTCACAATATCCCATCCCGTTCTGCCAGTTACGGTTTTCAAATTGTTGAACAATCATCAGTTTGTGAGGATAGCATTTTAAAAAAGAGCGTGACAGTTTGATCGGACATCCCCAAAGCAAAATCAGATGTACGAGACTGGATAATGGATTGTTTGACAGCGACGACATTTTCTGGTGTTCGGACACTCCGCCATCTAATACGTGGTTTTTGTTTTAGGTATAACACATATGTTTACAAAATGCAAATACGATTTCCATAAAATATGTATAAAAATTGAAAATAATAACAACATGAAAAATTAAAATTGAAGCCAAAAAATGTGAGAAGGATAATTTACTCAAAACATGTGGATCGACGAGAAGATTTGTTAATTTGTGGTAATCTAATAGACAAAAATAGGGTGTTAAATCAATTACAGTTTTACTCTCCCGATTGTAACTGTGTGCAGAACTAGTGAAATGAACAGTGAAAAGTGCATTCCGATGGTCGTTATGAGGTTGAGTGAAAATAGTATATTCAGGCTCGCTCATTGTTTCTTTATAAACATAAAACAAAAATGTTTACAGTTTTCAATAACTGACACAGATTAAAAGTTATTACTAGGAAATGCAATTAACAATTTTGTACGTAATAGGTAGCGATATTATTATTATTATTACTATTAATTAAAAATATGTTGCTTCTGAATGAGTCGGTTATTTAACTATAAGCCTGTTAATATATTCTACCTATATGGAGGGTGTTTCTGTTGACATTGTTTAGAGAGCTCTCTATTTGGTTCGTTTAAAGTTAGAATATTGAATAAATTTCGGTACCTCTTTGCCTTACATGCACTTAATACATGAGTATTCTGTACCAGAATTCAATGAATATTTATCCTCAAAGCTTGTATACTTAAATACTAACATTCATGGAATAAATAATTTGGAATTTTAATCGTAGTTGAAATTGGTTTATGTATATTGTAGCATGACAGATAAACCCATAAAAATGAATGGTAAAATGATCATAGAAATAAAATAATAACATTGTTAAATCCGAGAAAGCAAAATAAAATAAAGAATTAATTAACAACCACCGTGGAATACAATCATTGATTAAAATAAAAGTTCATGTAAAATAAATGTTACAAGGAGTGATGAATCATCAAAACCAATTTAAAAACTAAGTATGAGAAAACAGGTAATACCCAGGTAGGATAGGAGTAGGTAAGGAAGAAACCCAGAAAATGACTAAACCCACAACAAGAAGAGTAAATATGTTATAAGGAACAAGAAGAACAGAAGGGACCAATGAAGAAACATCCACAAGAAGATGAAGGAAACAATTTTTTGAAAAACAAGAAGAAGAGGAGGAATCAATGAAGAAACAAGAGCAAGACAGCATCCACCTGAAGAAGGAATGCTCTTATAAAAAAAAAAACCCCTCAATAAATATAATAATAATAAATCAAAGTATAACAAAATATCAAAGGTAAAAACCACATGTACAATAGATGTAAGCCACAAAGTGTATAGAGTAAGAATTGAAAGTGGACAAATGTAAGATAATAATATAACACCAAAAACAAATCTTCATTATAATCTATAAATAGATTTCTTGATTCTAACAAAACTATATGACTATTTAGAATTAAAATCAAGGAATATAAATAGAGAGTCAGTGCAAGTGTTAGTGTTATAGAAAATAAACCTTATATTTCAATATTGGTGTTCACAAACTGAGTAGATGATGAAATTCTACAACTTTAAAGTGATTTAATTTTTGTTCATGAATAATGTAAATAGAGTATTATCATGACCTATAATACATGTGTTTTTTAGTAAATAACTGCCACTCTTTTCAATGACATTCATTAGAATGAATAAAATAGAACAGAGCAGGCCATAATAAAAGTGAAGTGACAAGGTATCATTACCCCAAAAAACCCAAAAAACAGATAGAAACTGATATTCAAACCTAATTTAAGAAAAATAGGATAAGATTATAATAATTATATTTGTTTGTATAGAATAAGGTGTTAGCAATAGTTAAGTTTAAATGTCACAATCTAACATTCCTTATTTATAATATTTCTTGTGTATTTTATCAATCAATAAGTATACAATGTCTGAGTTGAAAAGACAAATGTTAATTTGATTTATATGTTATGTATTAATGGTATGAACCATATACTTATTGTTATTTTTGTTTACAATAAGACCATATTAATTTGATTTATATGTTATGTATTATTGGTATGAACCATATACTAATTGTTAACTTGTTAAAATAAGGAAATGTCTATCTATGTCACAATAGCAATGCAAGTCAGAGAGGGTATAAATCAATATGTATTATTTTAAAAAACTTTGTATGTAAAATCTATTAGAAATCTAGGCCAAATGTTAAAAACTAAAAACAGCATCAAATTTGATTAAATAAGTATAGAAATACAATTAAACTGAAGGAATTTACATAAGGTAAATCAGTAATAAAGTCATGTAATTAGAAGTATAAGTAAGGAAGATTTTGTAAAATTATATCCAGAGTTATTGTTAAAAATGGAAATGTAAAAACTCAAAATTTAGAGAGGGGAGTAATATATTACTGAATAATATTTTAAAACATAACCGATTAATCTAATTGGAAGAAATTAAGGGAAGATAAACCTTTTATTACAATCTGAAATTTAATATAATCAATAATATAACTGATAATATGGCTTCATTTGAAAGACAAGGACAGGAAGTTGGATTTTAAAAATTACATTACAAAATGAAGAAACAAAAATACCATTTTTGATTAAAAACTTAATAAAACTACATTATTTGGTATCAAATTACGCAGAACGAACTGAAGAAGAAGATTAAGTAGTTACTAGCTAATAAATTTGAAGAATAACAAAAATATAATCAGTTATATAATGTAACTTTATCACATCCACAGGATGCAATAGAAATTTGGAACAATTCATTGAATAATATTGTCTTGGCTAAGACTTTGACCAAGGAAGGAGGAAGTATATTAGTTGATTATTGAACGTTGAATAATACACTTGATACGTGTGCTTAAAAACTTTAACCTATTTGCTACAACCGTAGTGGCGAACTTTTTCGAAGACTAAAAGTGACGAACGGGAGTTCGACAAAAAACATATTTTAAACGGAGACTGAATTAAATAAACACCTACAAACATTCAACTAACACTATACAGAACAGAACATCAGTGAATACAACATTTGAAACCATTAAAACAGTAGTAACACTTAACCATAAAAGTGCAAACATACGCCTAACCGACAAAAGTGAACTTGACTTAATTCTACACTATATTTATTTAAACTTTGAATCAGCGAGGTGAGACCGGCTTCCAGCTATACACGAGAGGCAGCCATTATTGATTACCCAAAATCCAACTCAACACAGCCTTCGCAACGGATTGGTTTGAAAACGACTCAATTACCTTTATATATTCAATATTAAATTTGTATTTTAATTTTTAAGGTGATGTATTTGTACTGTTATACTTGATAAACTTAACCCTTATTTCTCTGACTTACCATAAAATAACTGCTAAAAGAATCATGATATAAATAATTGTACGATAAAACAACACCCTGAGAATCGATTGACAAATCGATAAAGAGTCAAAAGATATTGAATTGTTAATAAAATTTCTTATTTATTTCATACTTATACAGTTTTTTCATTCCTAGAATATAAATAATATAATAATTAAATTTTATAGCAGTAACAACCAGGATCTCACCACGAAGAAGGAAGTTAACCTCCAAATAAGAAAAGTAAACAAATCGATTGTTCTTGGAGACGAATCTATCAAGTGGCGAGAGCATTTAAAAATACCAAAAAGTTAATAAAACAATTAAAACAATAAATAAACGATTCTGAACACCACAAAACATAATTAAGTAATTGTTTTTAATTAATTATATAAAAAAAATTTTTTTATAAACAACATTTTTTTTAACACAATCATTATTTTTAAATTTAAACACGAAATATATATTTGTAAAAAAAAAGGTTTCGTTACAACATGTAGAATATTAAATCCACAATCCCGATTGTCTTCTTTTATAAATTTAATGTGGCATGTGCAGTGATGTTTTTATTTTATCAGATACAGCAAGTACTTACGTACCGTGCCGGAATACGCTATTGTGACGAACATGTATAGATGGCGACTTTATAGAAATAAGGTATACAGTTTATTTTAGTTTATTTTATATTATTTTGAATGTTCATCATTATTTTAAATTTTGCATTCAGTTTATATTTAGTTCAGTTAATTTTATATTTTGCATTCATGATTGTATTTAGTTTTTAAAGACACCTGACCTTCCCTTGTCTCATGCACACACTCTCCCCCCCCCCGCCTTCACAACACAGATGTTCCAGATACGCCCTAAACAGATGTCCACCACCTACACTCCACTAACATCCTGTGTAATTTCATTCACTCGCTCTTTGACAGTGGCTTAAGTTAGTCGAAACAGCTGTCAGAGTTAATAAAAAAAATTTGTGAAACTTACCAAGTGTTTTTATATATTTTACAAAACCTTTTTATAAGGTATACAGACCTGGCCAGAAAAATTCTTCGAAACGTGAGTGAGTCAAGTAGCTTGAAATCGAACTATTTTGACGAGGTGTAGAACTTGTGAAATGTAGTTAGCTTTAGAATAAACATAACACTATAATTTTTCTTTACTACATGTTACAAAATATATGTATATAGGCTTATATCCAAACATGAATAGAGGCGCAAACTAGGCAATATGTATGAATTCTTGTAGATGTTTTCTGAGGTTCTACAAATTGTAGAAACGGCAAAACGCCTTTTGTTGCTACTTCAGCTGAAACAAGGTGGTTTATTCTGATTAAGCTTTCATTAAAAACAAAAATTTTGTTTTGTTTTTGAAAATATTACCTTAGAGTGTCAATACTAATCAAGCCTGAAGTTCACATTTCATTCTTTTTGTTAGGTTAAGAGAGAGCGCACATTTTGATGCACACACACACACACACACACACACACACACATATATACGAAACGAGCTTGCAATAATAAGGAAACGGTGAAGGAAAGAAGAAGATTGCCGTCAAGGCGTATGTAAGGCCAGGATTACTGTAAATTGTTTTTTATTGTAAATGGTATAACCAGACCGACCAATGGAGAAGGGGCACTGAATGACCTGCAGTCACAACAGGTTTGTTATTACCCGGTATTATTGCTACTTACATTATTGTCCAACAACTTCACATTGCGTTCAATATCGCGTTACCGTTTTCCTCCTTCTCCAAATTACCGCTGTTACTTTACAGGGAAGAAATTATTATTTCTAAAAGAAAACTTTTTGCTTTGTGAATATGTTACAAAATATGTTTCGTATGTTATGTTATTTTGGGTACTGAGAAAATTACTATCTCTTACATGCTCAAGGGACAGACGGTTTCGTTCTTGGCTTTGGAAGTCACGCGTTCGAATCCCGCGGAAGGTCTGCACATGTGTATCATTTGTTACTGAAAGCCCTATGGGTAGACCCAAAAGCAGCACCTCCTGGGAAACGGAATAAGTGCTAAGTTGCAAACACATTGTTAAGCGCAGGTCCATAAAAACGATTCGCATAAAAAGATTTTAATTTTATGATCTGCACATACTGTACATGCCAAAACCAAAAATGAAAAGAACTTTCTAAATATAAGAACGTAGCCGGTGTAGAATATTTGAATTTATGAAATCAAATCAAATGTATTAGCAAAATTATTGCGTAGGAAACGTAATAATACGAGTTTATATATGTGTTTGTATACACAAAAGATATTTTAATATCTCCTAACCTCATCTCCCTGAGGTGTCGTGTCGATGGACCTTCTAATGTCTCTCATCACAGACGTTTCTCTCAAAGATTTCTTGCAGGATGAGCTTCTTCTTATTCAGTATATTAGTTACCGTTACCTCTCTGTTCTACACTTTCTAAGTCGCCCACACACTCTTTAACCCCATTTAGCATATCACTAGAGCAGTTCTTTCTTTTCCTGCGTTCCCAATTGGTTTGGCAGTTGTGTCGTAATTTTTCTAATAAGTACGCTTTCAATGGTTAGACACTTTATGACAGTTTCTCCCCGATTTTATCTATCCCAGTTACCATGTATCTACTTAAATTTTCCAATATACACTTTAGATTATTCTATATGGTTATTTAAAGAGGCTCTCTTTGAAAATATTTGTAATTTAGAGCAAAATAAAAGTTTCGCCACAATAATTGATTCATATAGGTCTATTCTCGACTTTGGCTGAACAATAGGCTATATAATATTTAAAATAAGTAACTTTTATTATATATACATTGTAACTTAATTCGTGTTACAAATAAAAATTATGTTCGAGAAAATTTACAAGTTATAAATTTATTAAAATTTTTTTTTCCTTTTTTAATATTATTTATATATTTAAATGTTTAATTAGTTTTATTATTCAATTATTATTTAATTACAAGTATTAATACTAATTGATTTCCATGTGTCAATTTGCTAGACTCGGTAAAGAAATATTTGTTCTATTGTGTTAATTCGATTATGTCAAAGCTGGGTCGAATTGTATTCGCTTCTAACTCAGCTCCTTTTCTTTTTCTTCTTCTCGATTTCTTTAGTTATTACCTTCTAAGTTAAATTAGAAATGAAGTAAATTAATTTTAATTACTGAAATAATTAGGGAAACTCTTGTTTAGAAACAATAATGACATTTATTTAAGAAGTGATGCGATAATCTTATGTGCATCGACTATTGCTGCGGCTGAGACTGAATTCACTGGTCGATTGTGTTAACTAACAAAATATATAAAATTACAAAGTTGATTAACAGAGTTCTTTGAACTGTCGAAATGGTCAGGGAAAGGCAAGTTACAAGATACTATACTTACAATTAATTAATACTTAATTACTATAACGTAAAAGTAAAATAGATTTGAAAATAATGTCATTTAAAAAGACAAAATAATCGAACCTGTTAGCTGTGTATGACGTCGCGTAGCTGTTGATTCTTCGTGGCAGTGTACTGCTGGCGAGATGACTTCGAAACATGGCCGCCACCAACCTAGGATTTCGCCCAATTACGCCGGCTTGTGGTTTTTTCCTCTCACCCAAATGTAATTGTGGATAGGCCTATCTTCTTCTGCGATAGTGTAGTTCCCCTGGATGCTGCTGTTGTAATGATCCTTTTCACTCAGAGAGGTAGTTTGATGCAGTATTACTAGTGTCGTATTCAGTGTTCGAACTCTGGTTAAGTTCGTTATTCAATGGAATAGTATTAATACAATTATTCCAACATGGCGGATGATTCTTGGTGTATTGGTGTTTGATTATATTGTAACTAAAACTCGTTCTTCACTTCGTTAATCGGTTCAGTTATTTTTATTAATTTTAGGTTTATAACCTCTGCAGTAAGAGTTTTTATATTGTACTTTCAATTTAGTTCAAATTATTTTATATTTTTCGGATCCCCCTTCTGCATGTTCCCATCCGTTCTGGTTCGCGTTTAGCAATCAACTGCTAACTGAAATCGTTGTTTAATATAGTAATTCCAGAAATATTTTGGTATCCTCTCCCATTGTCTGAAATCAGCTGTTCGTCTTGTCCAGGCCTGATCTCATATAAATATATGACATTTTTTTCTATTTTATGGCTACAATTTAATTATTTTTTTTTAATTTCATGAAAATGTAAGTACCTAGCAATATTCCTGTTCTATTTTTACATAAATCAATATCCAACATGACCTATTTCAGTTTAAATTAAGCTTAAAACTGACATTTTTTGACATTTCTTATAGGTGTTATTATTATTCACATAATTATAAATTAAATGGCTTACAAGTCGTTTTATGTTAACATTGTCCTTAAATAAGATTACTCATTTCATCATTATTCTTTGTCTTTAACAATTTGTTGTTACTACACACCGATACTGATTAATTTACATTTTATTTGTACTGTGTCCACTGTTAGGCATTATATTACACATTTCCAATAAAGTCAATTTTATCCTCTGATCATTACATTTACTATTATATACTTCTGTCATAATTATAATTAAGTGTCTTTATTCTAAACTGACTAATCTCTGTTAATTTTATACAGTTTTATTTAATTTATCTTTTTGTATTTGATTACATAGTAAAAGTTGAATTTGGCCTAATAATCAGTTTTGCTTTGCTACTGATATTATAACTAGTTTGCTTCCTTATTATTTCTACGGTTTACAATTTAAATTTTGATTATTTCCTTGCCTTTCCTACCTTAACAAAACTTTAGCAATAATTACCATTTTCAATTACATATAATGAATGTTCATGTTTCCACATTTATATTAAATTAAAACAATCCTTACATATTATATTTAAATACTCTATTACAATTAATAACATTTCAGTCACTTTCTGTCTTTCACTATTATAGTTTATATTGGATATCACTTTCCTTCTCACTGAGGCATTCTTTATCACCTACACTATTGGTAGCCTTTAATCCTTTCTACTTAATATTCTACTCTTTACCCTGGAGTTATCTCTATATTTAATTTGCAATCTTTAACTTATTTGTAGTGTATCCTGTAACTTGGGTTACTGGGATTTAGGGTTTTGTCATTATTTTGAATTTAATTAATTTGTACATATTTGTCATGAGATTTGGGAAGTAACCTTCCCTAATACTACACTCCTTGTACTAAGCTTGAATTAGTCGGTTCTTTATTTCTCCTTCAAAGTGTATGTTATTATTTTACGTTTGGATCCTTTAATGTAGTTATTTTAATAAGTTATCCATGATTATTTTTCATTACTGCTCCTTATCTTACTGGGTATACTGATGATATACTGGGGTTTTAATCATCATGTGGTTGAACGTATATTGTTTTATATTGATTGTGCCTTTTATTTGGACCAAGAGTTTTTTTTTTTTTGTTATAGAGTCTATTGTCAGCATTTGATTTAATATAATGATGAATTTATTTAATTTATTTTTAACCATTTTGTTATCACTCACTACAGATTGTTTCTTCTTTTACTTTTCAAGGTTGTATTAAGTTATATTCAAGGTGAAAATTCTGTTATGCTACAATATTAAGATATATAATATTTTAATTACCCACCTTTGCATTCTGTTTGTATACAGAATATTTCATAAATCAACATCTGTGATTATCAAACCTAGTGCTTCGAGCAGAATAGAACGATTTTGTAATTAAATGTTAATAAATGCAAACAGTTTTATGAATGTAAACAAAACGTCAAATAAATTCATATAGTATATTTCTTCTTACTTATCTAGCAATGAAACCGTTTTGTTTTTGTATATTTTTTGATAATACAACAGTGCACTTTCCTTAAGAATTTATTAATTGTAGATCTTATGTAATGAGCTAGTCGTTCAAGTATAATACTAAAATTAATTATTCTACTTTTTGCATACTAGATAGAGTTCATACGGCTTTAATTAATATCAATGTTAGCGGAATTCGAAACCTTGTTTTTAGTTATGAGTAACTTACATATACAGAATTCTGGTTTAATGTCAGGCTTCAGGCTGATAAATTATTACGTAATGTTTAGAGTGTAGTAAGCTGTAAGTTCCTATAAATTCCTATACTAAAGCTACATGTTTTTAATGTATAAGGAGACATAAACAACCATATAAACATATTCTTACGACAGTCTAACTGATCGTCGTATGGTACAGTGGAAAACAAAATACAAGACACCAATTAAGTCAGTAATCAACAGATTTTATTATCACAATTGAACAGTTTGTAATCAGCAAGATAGTCTCTTACAACAAATTAAAAAAAATTTGTTCACATGCAATAATAACGTCTACTATTGTAAAACACAATTGTATTACAATTGTCTCGCACAATTATAAAAGCACATAACATTTTGTCACTATTAACCATTTGAACGCACAGAGTAATCACCAGAAAATAACTGAACTGAGCGTCGCTTAGTACTTCTATTTATACCCCGCTGAGGTTCCAGAATATTCGTTAATAGGCGTCTACTAGAAAACACTAGAACGTAATTCATTGCGGCCTTGAACACAGCACGGGCGGACCGGTATGTTCTGGTATAAGAGATAGACCCGATAGTTGACGCGTAATTGTCTTTCACCGCAAAGTAGCAGCATTATGTACGCACATACACATTACAGCTGGAATATTCTAGACACTTGTAGAACGTTCCGTATATAATAATGGCAATATTAAAATAGTAATTCGCCACTGGCATAGGCCGTTTATGTAGCTTAAGAGGTAGTGAATTATAAAACAGTCTTTTCCTTTATTACAGGAAAATGGTGAAAGAAATATGTCCGGAAATATCAGATTCTGCGTTTGGCCCAGACGGCAGTGTCGACTCCTACGTTTTGTGTAGCCGATATACACTATTCCGCAAGAGCACGGCACTCTGAAAACCCCGTACAAGGAAAGCTGGTCCCTGGTGTCCTTCACTGATCGCAGGCGCTGTTGGATCTTCTGTGTCGGCAGAGAAACAGTACGCACCCACATCGCTCTAGCAACTATCCGATGCGGTCTGTTACACTCCTGATAGAGAGTAACAACGCAGTACAGACCACTTATGTTCCCCTGACATAACCATTTAGCTAGATCTCAGCAGAGTAATAGTAGTCAGAGGAATATTAAATCGTTAAGAATGAATTATTTTCAAAAGAATAATTTTTAAGATCTACTTTAAGCAAAACGTATATATCATAATTTGTGTGAGTTAATTTTCTTCCAAATTGTAAATTAAAATGTTACAAATAATCTATCTTCTCTACACAGATACCATCGCGTATTCAACTTCTTCCATTTCCTAACCTTCAGTTTTTCCATCAACCACGGATTTAATTCCACACGTTGCACTCGTCACTCATTTGCAGTCCGCTCTATTCAGCATTTAATTGCTTCAGCCACATTTATTTCTTCCTAGGAATTTTATATTGTACGACCTGTGTCTTTAGACTCCCCCCGCCCGTGTGTATAATCATATTTATATTTTTTTATATTGCTCCGATTAATTTATTTTTAACCCAACACTTACATGTTTGCAATATTTGTTGTTTTAGTACTTTTAACGTTCAGTATTTTCTCAGTTGTTTATGTTTAAAATTGTACTACAAACGCCGGATCTTCAGGGTACAAAATCGAGCCCAGAGAAGACGACAGACCGCACTCAGTGGCAGTTGTTGAACAAAGCGAAACCTGTTTAAATCGGAAAACGCTATGAGGAGGAGGAAGAGGAGGAGGAGGAGGAGGACGACGACGACAACGATGAAGAAGAAGAAGAAGAAGAAGAAGAAGAAGAAGAAGAAGAAGAAGAAGAAGAAGAAGAAGAAGAAGAAGGTATCTGTTTTTGCCTTTACCTTTTTGTGCTTATATCTATGACATAGAATTGGGCGTGCAAGCGTGAGTGCGTGTGTGTGTGTGGGTGTGTGCGTGTGTGTGTGAGAGAGATGTCACCTCAGCTAATTATTTTACAAAATTTAACAGAACGCATAAATTAAAGCACTGCATGACCTTGAATATATGATTTTAATTTTATAAATATAGTAATAAAATACCCCTCTATATAAAACATTCTTGCAGAATTCACACAGTAGGTTATATAAACTTTTAAATACATGCAAAACACATTATCCATCGCGTAACCCTACCAATTTTTGTATTATCGCTGTTCCTGCTTCCTACTGAAATTTTTATTTAATGACTTCAGTATAACTGTTGTAGCAATTAATTCTAGATATATGCTAAATAATTAATTGTGACACAAATTGTTGGTTGGCATTTTTTATAACCCCTTCCGTTGCACCATTGTTTATGACTTTACATGTTTGTACCCTGTTATTCATTAAACACAATTACACCTGTGTTGCTGATTTATTATTACCGTAATAACAAGCCATTTTGTTATAAATAATTTGTTATGAAGGTAGGAATAAATAATAATCCCCTGGTAACTACAGACCTAATTTGCAAATTTAATAAAATTTTACGATTTACCTTTCTTGACGTTGTTGCTTACACTGTTATATTATTACTGAACACACTAAAAACCAATGGTGTTTGGCACTCATAACATTCAAATATTAGAAAAGAGAGTCTATAAAACTGAATAGACGGACCAAATATGTTAATTATGCTTTCGGTTGCTAATATTGCTTTCTAAATAGTGCTCAAAGGTTAGATGATTAAAAAAACATTGAATTTCCTTTATATCAATTTTTTATTAATAGAAACTATCACATTAAAATAGTTGAGCAAGGGACTTTATCAGCTTTAGTTTTGTGGAACACGATAAGAAGGAAAACAAAATATAAGCCTATTTACAACGTATGCAAAACAGTAGATATATTATTCGGTTACGTTACTAAAATTGGCTAAGTTGCCCCAAATAAATAGTAGAAATGGAACAGTGTTCCATTTTAGAAGCATGGCGAACGTATAATATGTCCAACTCTACAATATTTATGATGAAACCTGAGAAGAATATAGCTGGTAGTCCAATTAGTAGCAAGGAAGGGGTGCCACGGTTTAGAGAGGAACAAAAATTTATACAATATCTCATTCATCACATTTTTGTTCATACCATTTTCCCTTATCCGGAAAAGAAGGGAATGAATAACTAACAACCGTGCAATAGGATTAATCTGCAAAAAAATTTCGACAGTTTAATGAACCGATTAGTTAAGTTCTTAGTAACTTTCATGGAGTTGCAGGATGAGGAATTGATCGTCAGTAAGTGTTAAGATTTCCAATGCATGAAATTATTCTTTTTTTTTTGTAAAAATACTGTTACGACGGTCTAACTGATCGTCGTATGGTACAGTGGAAAACAAAATACAAGACTCCAATTAAGTCACTAAAAACCAGCTTTAATTATCACAATTAACTGTTTGTAATCAACACGTTATTCAACAAGATTATACTCGTAAAATAATTCAAGTTAATTTGTCCACATCAATGATAATGCCAACTAATAGAGTCGCGCACAGTAATCACTTTCCACTAATAAACACTTATGCACAGAGTAATCGCCCAAAACTCTAACCTCAGTTGAATAAATCGCCACTTAAAATGACACTAATCGTCGCTGAATGTTTGATTTTATACCCCGCTGAGATTCTGGAATAATCTATACTACGCGTCAACACTACTAAAAAACACTAGAGGGTAATTGTTTGCCGCCTTGAACATAGTGTGCGTGGAACGGTGAAGTCTGGATCAGTCTCGGATACGGACGCGTGACAAGTGTCACGTAATAATTGTCCTTCATCTCAAAGTAGTAATCCGGGCTCCGCTGGAATACCCGAGAAACACGTAGAATGTTCTGCAATGGTGTAACAATACGTTATAACAATCGCTGTATATAATCAATAAAACGAATCAAAGTGGTACCATATGTTCCTTGTGAATTTATCTCCAACGATTTGTGATGATTATATTTCCTTTAAAGATGTAGTAATATAAATCTTTTAGTTCTCTTTTTTATTTTTAAACTATTCAGTCACATAATCTTAGACAAAAATTTATTTTCGTTTTTAATATTCAACGATCTTTCTAACCGTACACCTACAACGTCCGGTACTATTCATATTAGTAGTAAGAAGTTAGTTAACTCCTTGTCTGTAATGAATATGAATTGATATATTCGACAGTCTTCGTTAGTATGCTCAATTATTTTGTATTGTTTTTGTTTTGTTGTACTATAACGGCAACATTATTATTGTCATTATTATTATTATTGCTGTTGATGTTGTTTTTTTTTGTTATTGATGTGTTATATATTAATATAATTACTAAAATTATTAAACATTTTCGTGTTTTACGTCACCTTCATCCACTTCATCTAGGCCTATTAAGTCGTCGAGCATATGTGTGTGTGTGTGTGTGTGTGTGCGTGTGTTGCAGCAAAACACATGATGACGATCTATGACTAAGAATATCTGAGCATGGATGACGGACATTAACAGGTTTTAAATGGACTTATACAATTTTTGTCAATTACCTATAAGTTTTGTATTTAGTGATGGATAAGGACTTATGTATACCAAATTCTTTGTAAATTTTTGCTCTATAATGTGATATACTTTGTGTGTGAATACGTGCGCCCGTTCGCGTGTGGTGAACCTTCGTTGTTATATCTTCCGCGGTAGTTAACCTATCGGCATGAAACTTGGACAGTGAATCATTTATGAAAATAGCTACATTTTCTATATACTCTGGTGTTCTCAGCTATTTTTTAAATGTGTTTTTTTTTTGTTATTGAAAACTCAACTTTTCATTCTATCTACTGAAGAGTAATAAAATTTCTAGATAAAATCTATGGAGGTTCTCGCCAACTTATACAAAGATTCGCTGCAACCCATCTATCTTTTGTTCAATCTGCCACGTAGACAGTCGATTGACCAATCAGAAGCTCCTAATTTCAGTCAGATCCGTCCGTTGTAAGGTGTACTTCAGGCAGTTCATCGGAAGCCTTTGCATAGTGAACGCGCGCTCTTCGTCAAGAGTTTTTCTTGTACGAACTTACTAATCTAAAGTAACGCTAAGGCTTGGAATTCTTTTCGAGTTATTCAATTAGACCGAGCAAGTTAACAACCAATATTATTATATTAAGTGCTATTCCGCGTTAGTAGAAGATTTCCGCTTAGGAAGATTTATCTACCGGGGATAAATCTTATTAACGCGGAACACTTCAAGAGTAGCCGGAAGGTATAAGATTAATACACCGCATTTTATAATTAAAACTCATTACAACCATGAGATTCAATTTCATAGGGACTTAATAATAATAATAACAAATTCCGATCGATACAAACTAACAATTCGGAAAGTGACAGTTTATGTGTGACATCTGTAATTAGTGTTATCAGTTGGTCGACGAATCGAGCACAGCGCAGAAAGAGAGAGAGAGAGAGAGAGAGAGAGAGAGAGAGAGAGAGAGAGAGAGAGAGAGAGAGAGAGAGAGAGAGAGAGAGAGAGAGAGAGAGAGAGCGATAGAGAGGGGGGAGCGGTCAGTGCAGAGAGAGAGAGACAGAGAGAGAGAGAGAGATAGAGTGAGAGAGAGAGAGTGAGAGAGTGAGTGAGGGAGAGAGTGAGAGCAGTGAGCGACGGTCTTCGCGCAGAGATTGGCAGCAGCAGCACCAGCAGCAGCGGAGCAAGGACGTCATGCCGACTCTATGGAATTTGACATATCAAGTAAAAAAAAACATCCAAATTGAACTATATAGACTCTTTAATAAATAATAAAATACTATTCATGACATTTGTGTAATTTCAAATATATCATATAAACAATCATTTACTTGTGTGACAAATAAATAATTTTTTTACACCTCCAATATAGACTTGTTTATAATTTATACACACACAGCTGTTCTATGCGAAAGTGTTTATTTGTATAGTCGCATAGAAATATTTGGCGCCTGCCAACGTGTGGCACGATTTTATTGTAATCTATTAATATTATATACAGGGTCCGTCACGGGAATCGCATGGTTTGAAATAAGATGTACTTAGTTTGGCTTAAAAATATTTTTATTTATGACAATACATAGTGTATGTTAGGAATTTCATTGTTCATTTATGTTTTGAAGATCACGTCGCTCAGATGTTGGCCATTTATGTTTATGCATGATTGTAGCCGGTCCCGAAAACTCCGAGTAGCGTTAATTAACATCTGACATGGAATACGAACGATTTCCTCCTGGATTGTCGTCTTCAGATCTTCGAGGCAGCGTGGCTTGTTAACATATACTCGGGACTTGAGATATCCCCACAAAAAGAAGTCACATAAGCTTAGATCGGGCGAGCGAGGAGGTCAGCGATGATTGCCATATCTGGAGATAAGGTGGCCTGGAAACTGATCCCGTAAGACAGCCATTGAATTACGAGCTGTGTATGCAGTTGCACCATCCATACTCTCCTCATAGCCCATCTGTGACGTCGAAGTTCTGGGAAGAAGAAGGTTTGGAGCATGGTAATGTAGCGCTCTGAATTAACAGTCACAGTAATGTTGTTTTCCTCAAAAAAGTACGGGCCAATAATGCCCTTCTCCCCAACTGCACACCATACTGTTAGTTTTAGGCTGTGAAGAGGGAACTCATGTAACATCTGAAGATTTTCATTATACCAATATCTACAGTTTTGTTTGTTAACGAACCCACTTAAATGAAAATGGGCTTCATCACTCATGAGAAAATTCATGTTTTCGTTATTGACCATGGTTTCAAGCATGGTTTCACAAAAGACACGACGTGTTCATAATCACTTACACTAAGTTGCTGACATACCTGAATTTTGTATGGGTGATAATGAAGATCTTTGTACAGAATCCTTCGCACTGTTGACTCGTTAATCCCTAAACTCGCAGCACGCTTGCGAACCGACCGTTTAGGGTTCTGTATCGCAGACGTCCTAACTAGCTCGATGTTTCGGGCGTACGGGCTGTGTTGACAGGGCCAGGTGGGTTTTTCTTCATTACGGAGCCAGTTGTGTTGAAGTTTTCAAACCATCTCAAAATGGTGTTACGGTCTGGAACAGGTCGGCGGACCGGAATATTAAAATGGGTGCGAAAGTCACGTTGTGTCTGCGTCACTGACTCATTGTTTACGAAAAACCGCCGGAGAGCGAACGTACGAGGCTCCACATTCCACGACATAACGGCAACTAAACTTCCCACTCTAGCAAACAAATCAAGGCCAACCCACACTCACTGATGCCAACCGCTCGGCCGTACTACCCAATACAAAAACATGCGGTTCCCGTGACGGAACCTGTATTTGTGTGTGTAAAGGCTAAATTTATTTTGTGTTTTCTATTTGTAAGCAGGGAGTGTATATAATTTATTGAATATTCTCTGTAAGCAGATATTTGAACTGTAGTAGTAATTTAATTTATTTGGAGGTTCGAATTATTAATTGTGTTTGTATTAGGTCACGTTTGTGAACATTTGATTACGATACTAGTCTGTGACGTTATACAACATATAAACTGAACACTAATACTGTAATAATAAGAGTTAATAATAGTGCCGTTTCCGTTAAATAAGAACTATAATATTTGTTGAACATTTAAAATAACTGTAAATATGGCTGAAGCACTTGAATTACAAAATACGTTATCTGCATTATTAGCCAGTATGCAGAAAATGTCAGAATAAAATAAAGCTAATATGCAGAACCTGTCAGAAACAATAAAGCTATTAAAGAGGAAGCATTAAAACAGAATAGGTCACTACAGTCACTACACGACAAGACTAAGAGAATTTATAACGCTGTGCATGATCAAGGTAAGCAAAATAAACAACTTTTAGAATCGACAGAGAAGCGTATCGGAGAGAAAGTCGAGATAATTTGTGCTAACGTTGAGCTAGCACTAGAAGCTAATAATTCACGGCTTAGTGACTGTGAAGCTAAGATCAATGTCATTAAAGACAGGATGGTAAGTCACACATCGACGGTAAATGGACTGGTAGATGAGCAGGAATAGCGGATACAGGAATTAAAACAAAAGCTGACTCGAATCCAAAGTACCTCGACACGAGCGAACCAAACCACATATATTTATAAAAATTATGATGAACTCAATTCGCAAGTAAAATTCTATGGTAGAGAGACAGAAATTCCCCTGCACTTTCACAAAACTTGCAAGAGAGCCATGGACGTGATAGGTGACAACCTATGCGAAATGGGCAAAATAAACTGGGTGGTATAAAGATTAAAAGGTACTGCGGCTGAATGGTTTACCGTCATACAGGACAAAGTATGTACGTATGAAGATCTGGTGCGGCATTTTAGGGCTAGGTACTGGAACAGCAAAATACAAAGAAAGATCCGTGTGCAACTGGAATTTAGTAAATATTCGAGTTTGAAAGGGTCAAAAGAAAGCTATTTAATCCAGTTGATATCTCGAGCTAAGTATCTGGAACCTGAAGTGACAGAAGCAGAAATGGTAAATAAATTAGCTCACCATTTTGGACACGGAATTGAAATCCTGGTTATTACACAAGGGGTTAAATCATTAGAAGAACTACTTTTGTTATTGACGAAATGGGATAATGTGGATAACCCAAGTAATAATAGTAATAATGAGCAATTACGTGAACAATTTCAGCCACAACAACAACAACAACAACAAAAACAGCAACAACAACAACAGTTTAAAAATAAACCAAAGTTTCAAAGATTCAATCAGAGTAACGTATCGGTAATTACCAAGACCAATGCAAACGAAGAGCAGCCAAAAAATGTGTAAGGTTGCTCGGCGTGGGTCCGTGCGATAAAATTTATAATATATATAAAAATAAGAATAAAGATATAACTAAAACACACAATGACAAACGGCAGTATCAGAAATCATATGTAAGCAATAATAGTGATAATATTGTATACATTCCTTCTGGCTTATACTCTGTTGATGTTAGGGATGAATTAGTATATAATAATTGTGGTGATGAATGCGTAGAAACGCTATAGTTAAGGACAATAATGAAATTGTTGTGTTAGCGAGAATCAATGGTGGTGTTGGTAAGGTTTTATTCGATAGTGGTGCGCAAGTATCATTAATTAATGAAAAATTTATTAACAAACATAAGCACCAATTTACGAAAACTCCTATCTTAACTGTAAATAATACTATGGTGACTACGGCGACCGGAGATGCACAAATTATTTGTAAACAAGCACTTATATCAATAATTACACAAGGCATACAAATTAAAGTACCAGTTCTTATAGTTAAAAATCAAGTGTATAATGTTATATTAGGCACAGACACTTTAAGAAAAAATACACGCCACAATCGATTTCAGTAACAAAGAACTCACGTGCACAATTCGGAATAAAATCCACACTATTAAATTAGGACATATGGAAAGTGATTTGAAGCAATGCGAGCAGTATATTGGCGTACAAAACCAGTCTTTAATCTCGTAGATAAGATAACGGGTAACGGCCAGTCCATCGGAGGGCAAACTCACAGCTGATCAAGAGAGACAATTAGATAATATTTTAAACAAATATGAAGCGGTTTTTAGAAATGAACATACTATTACCAGCGTATACGCGCATAGAATAAATGTAGTCGATGAAAATACGTTTGTTCGGAAAACCTATCCGATTCCATTACACTACCAAAGACAAGTTGAGGAGGAAATTAATAAAACGTTAACCAATAATATTATTGAACGGGCTGATAGTAACTTCTTAAAACGTATGCTAGTGGTAAAAAAGGAAAATATGATATCCGTATTTGTTTGGATATGCGCAACCTCAACAGCATAACACAAAGTGTTACGGTACGATTTTGCACCTAACGCCGAAAATCTATTTATAAAATGTTAAGGGGTCAAATATATGTCGCGGCTGGACCTCAAAAACGGGTTTTGGCAGATTCCATTAGCCAAAGATTGCCGAAAATTTACGGCATTCCTATACAAAAATAAATGCTACCAGTTTAAAGTAGTTCCTTTCGGGTTGATGACCAGCCTAGCTGCAATGGTCAAATGTCTTGAATTAGCACAAGGACCGAAAGTAGAAAATTCGTAAGCGTGTTTGTGGACGACATACTCATAATATATAAGTCTTATGAGGAACATTTAAATCACCTTGATATTGTCTTCCGTAAGTTAAGAGATGCTAATCTTGTGGTTAACTTGGACAAGTGTGAATTTGGAAAATCCCAAATAATGTTCCTGGGTCAAATTATTTCGGTGGATGGGGTTAGTACCGATCCTGAGAAAATCCAGGCCATTACGGAATTTCCAAACCCCAAGAAAGCAAAAGATATCGGGGCGTTCCTTTGTTTGACCGGGTATTTTCGTCGTTTCACACCTGAATATGCAAAGACTATAGAACCACTTCTGGAACTATTAAGAAAAATACCAAATGGCGATGGGAAGAGCGGCATGAGGCTGCATTCAACGCTACCAAGGAATTGTATAGTAAGAATTTACACATATTCCATCCTCAAAAGGAAGGTACTTATGTACTTAATGTGACGCGTCGGACTACATGATCAGCAGAGTGTTATATCAGCGGAATAACCAAGGTGAACACAAGGTTATGGCCCATGTAAGTCGTTCGTTAAAAGGTGCTGAGAGAAACTATTTTATGTCGGAGAAAAAATTTCTTGCGATAGTCTATTTTATTAACAAATTCAGATATTACCTTGTGGGACAACAATTTGAGATTTTATCAGACAATCAGGCGTTGTCTTTCATGCTCAAATGTAAACTCGCTAATGCGCGCATTTCACGATGGATCAGGCGATCCAAGAATATGATTTTAGCATAAAATATTGCAAAGCTAGTGAAAACATAATAGCAGATACGTTAAGTAGGTATCCTCCAATAATTGAAGAACAGTATTCCTCAACAAGGAATGAGGTGCAGATCTTGGGAATTAA
The DNA here is from genome assembly GCA_034769895.1 of Magicicada septendecula. Taxonomy (NCBI): domain Eukaryota; kingdom Metazoa; phylum Arthropoda; class Insecta; order Hemiptera; family Cicadidae; genus Magicicada; species Magicicada septendecula. Next base: position 217,385,104 of record CM068369.1, on the reverse strand, counting down.
ATATGTGTTACCCGACTCATTAAAAACTAAATTAAAAAATATAAACACCGACCAACAGCGGGATGCTAAATTAAAGAAAACTAGCGATGATATAAGAGTTCAGGACAGCCAAAAATATAAAATAGATAAATATGTATTATACAAGATCATAGACGGGCAGTGGAAGATAATGGTACCGGATGAACGAGTTGTAGATTTAACTTGGGCGTGCCACGAGAGTCTGGCGCACGCGGGAGCGTATAAATGCTATTTAGCAATGCGAGAAGACTTTGTGTGGTTAAATATGGCTAGAAAAATCTAAATCTGGTTAAATCTATTTTGTGTACCTGCCACATATATACCAAACTGCAAAGTACCCGAATCAACATACATATGTAGAAATGGGCAATATCATCAAAAACAAAAATGTGCTCTTATGTATCGATTTTTAAGTTCCGCTACCGCTTGCATCGAGGGGTATGAAGAATCTGTTGGTGTGCACGGATGCGTTCTCGAAACGTGTAAGTCTTTATGCTATAGGACGACCCACCACGGCGGCCGTATTAAACGTCATCTTAAATAAATACATCCCTAAATATGGTCATGTTAATAAAATTTTATCTGACCAGGGTAAACAGTTCACCAATAGACAGTGGCAATCCGAATTGGAAAAGCACAATATCCAGACTATGTTAACAGCGATCCGGAGACCGCAGAGTAACCTCGCTGAAAGGGTCAAGAGAGAGTTAGGTCGAGTGTTCCGTACTTATTGTAATACCAACCAAAGTAGATGGCCGGATTGTCTCGAGTTTTCCGAGGCGTCTATCATCGGGAACTACAATGACACGACAGGATTTACGCCTAACGAGTTACAAACTGGAGAAATGCCCAAACGTGTCTGGGATGGGAGCATCAGGAGGATTGCAACTCAAAACCTGCCTATTCCTAGTGAGGTGAAACGGATAGAAGCCAGGAGACGCATTAAGAAATGTGCCAAAGAACGGACTAAAAGTTTTAATGCAGATCACAAGCTGGTAACCTTTAAAATTGGCGAAAGGATACTCCTGCGGGCTTCATATGTGGGTCACAGGGAGGATAACACCGCAGCCAAATTATTTAGGTTGTATAATGGCCCATATGTTTTATCCGAGCAAGTTGGTAAAAACACATATATAGAAAACGACACTAATGCTAAAACTGTGATAGGGAAATTACACGCATCATCCCTAAGAAAGTATTATATTAAAGATAATTGTACCTAATATGCCACAGTATAGGTTGTATGAATGTTTAAGAACATTATGTGAAAATGAGTGTAAATTAAGAATGTTTGTTGAGATGTTAGAATAAATTATTTGTTGGACGGAGTACACGTTTCAATTATGAAGATGACGTCAGAAGTGTTGATATGCTTATCTCTGTTCGAGATTGCAGGTCAGATTCAACCACGTGTATTTGATTATATTATTACTGTCAATGTGACATTGGAGGAATGTTTTCTTTTGAAAGAAGTTTATTTATTTATTTTGATTTGGATTTATGATATTATTATTATGATTACTATTGGAAGAATGACGTTTTATTTATTTAGGATATGAAAAAAAATTGTATTTTAAGTAAACAATTTTTTTTTTGTACGTGGTGGGGTTAATCCTCACAACAAAACACAGGATGATGATCTATGACTAAGAATATCTGAGCATGGATGACGGAGATTAACAGGTTTTAAATTGACTTATACAATTTTTGTCAATTAGCTATAAGTTTTGTATTTAGTGATGGATAAGGACTTATGTTATACCAAATTCTTTGTAAATTTTTGCTCTATAATGTCATGTACTTTGTGTGTGAATACGTGCGCCCGTTCGCGTGTGGTGAACCTTCGTTGTTATATCTTCCGCGGTAGTTAACCTATCGGCATGAAACTTGGACAGTGAATCATTTATGAAAATAGCTACATTTTCTATATACTCTGGTGTTCTCAGCTATTTTTTAAATGTGTTTTTTTTGTTAGTGAAAACTCAACTTTTCATTCGTATCTACTGAAGCGTAATAAAATTTCTAGATAAAATCTATGGAGGTTCTCGCCAACTTATACAAAGATTCGCCTGCAACCCATCTATCTTTTGTTCAATCTGCGACGTAGACAGTCGATTGACCAATCAGAAGCTCCTAATTTCAGTCAGATCCGTCCGTTGTAAGGTGTACTTCAGGCAGTTCATCGGAAGCCTTTGCATAGTGAACGCGCGCTCTTCGTCAAGAGTTTTTCTTGTACGAACTTACTAATCTAAAGTAACGCTAAGGCTTGGAATTCTTTTCGAGTTATTCGATTAGACCGAGCAAGTTAACAACCAATGTTATTATATTAAGTGCTATTCCGCGTTAGTAGAGGATTTCCGCTTAGGAAGATTTATCTACCGGGGGTAAATCTTATTAACGCGGAACACTTCAAGAGTAGCCGGAAGGTATAAGATTAATACACCGCATTTTATAATTAAAACTCATTACAACTATGAGATTCAATTTCATAGGGACTTAATAATAATAATAACAAATTCCGATCGATACAAACTAACGATTCGGAAAGTGACAGTTTATGTGTGACATCTGTAATTAGTGTTATCAGTTGGTCGACGAATCGAGCACAGCGCAGAAAGAGAGAGAGAGAGAGAGAGAGAGAGAGAGAGAGAGAGAGAGAGAGAGAGAGAGAGAGAGAGAGAGAGAGACAGAGAGACAGAGAGAGAGACAGAGAGAGAGAGAGAGAACGAGAGAGCAGTGAGCGACGGTCATCGTGCAGAGATTGGCAGCAGCAGCACCAGCAGCAGCTGAGCAAGGACGTCACGCCGACTATATCGAATTTGACATATCAAGTAAAAAAACATCCAAATTGAACTATATAGACTCTTTAATAAATAATAAAATACTATTCATGACATTTGTGTAATTTCAAATATATCATATAAACAATCATTTACTTGTGTGACAAATAAATAATTTTTCTACACCTCCAATATAGACTTGTTTATAATTTATACACACACAGCTATCCTATGCGAAAGTGTTTATTTGTATCGTCGCAATATATATATATATATATATATATATATATATATGTATATATTCATTCAAACACTTTTGCTACAGTCTATTTCTTGATGTATATAACATCATAAAAATTTATATTTACTTTACCTCAAGATGTTATTTTTCCCTTATTTGGGACATGTTTCTGGATCCTTAGTGTTCCCATCATCAGCCTTTATAATTTTGAATCTTGTGGAGTACCTGTGTGCTGGTTGGTTGTTGTGTACACACAAACACACACACACACATGTCTTCCTCTATACATATTTTTTTCATTGACCATCTTTTGGACCAACTTTAAACTTATTTGCTGCAAAAGCGTCAGTCAGTTTTTCTTCCTCCTATTTAAAATTATTTTGTCTTCCATAACGTTCTTTTCTAATGTATAGTTTGTGCGGTGGTGTGAACGTTATGTACTCAATCAACATTTAGAGCATACCTTCATAGTAAAGTGCAACTAAACTCACTTTATGCATTTTACAAAATATGTTTCCCTATAATTTGTCTAACTAAGTACATCAGTTCCTTACTTAGTTATTCCTTATTTAATTCCTTAGTTAGTCTTACTTATAGTTTAATAATGAGTGCATTTGTTTTGATAAGTGTACCTTTCTTATTACTTAACTTTGTCCTATGTCCGATGCCATTTATACACTTGACTCCTATAATGTATGGCTAGTATATATTTTTGTTTGTCTTTATTAAATTAACACTTTTTATTTTTATCATGTTTACCAATACTTCTTCATAACCCCAGGCTATTTTTAAACAGTTATATCGATTAAATACAGTCTATAGTAATACAAGTAACACTAACAATAATCATTACATTCAACAATTAATCGAAGACGGTGATTGTGCATATTCTGTAACAGACCTACATGATGTGATCAGTATTACAGTTGTTTACCACCAGTGCACATGTTCAGGCGTTTGGGTCTAGTAGACATTAAACTAAAAGGCAAAATCAGCATTTCTGCACACAGAAACCACTGTGCCGTCACGAATATTAATTAAAACCCTAACAGAATTATCCAGCACCGCACAATTGCAATACTGTTTTGCTTCCGTGCAAAAACATTCGTTCTCTCTTCGTGATAATGCTTTTGCAGACAATTAACTAAAAATGTTACATAAATTATAAATAAATATATTACGATGTTACGTCTACGTGATGTCTTTGATTAGGTGTGTGTGTGTTTTGAACGTGTCTATGTTACATATACGTTCAAAAGCAATCCCGTGAGTTCAGTATTGAGCTTCATTTAGTCGCATTCATGCACTACGTGAGGTACCAGTGGCGAAGCGTGCACTTCCGTGATATGTAAGCGGCCGGAAAGCACCTGGTCTCCCCCCCCCACATTTCAACATTGACTCAACTTTAGCCACGATGTATTGTAGCTCCTGTACATCTATTTTTAGACAATACATTTGAACCTAAACCTTCTTATCCTATTGGCTGTGCCGGTTTCCATTCCATTATATTTGAAATCATGCAATTGTAAATTAACAAACAAAATTTTTATGTAAAAAAAATAATCTGGTTTTAAAATATTAAACATAGTAGCCAGTGTACGTAAAATCTTTTATGACCATAAGGAAAATACAAAATTATAATATACAATAAATAATACAATTTTAATTGTAACAACACAGCCGCATCTCCTTTTTATGTTTGAATGTGAGTTCTAGACGTCTCGATTTCTTAGCAAATAAGTCGATCACGTTGTCGTGAAAGTTCGGCTGCTGTTTCATTACCGATAGAAGGTTCATTTCAATTGAAATCACTGAAAGTGCAGAGAGTCTGTTTTCACTATGGGAGTTTCGGAGGTATGTTTTGATTCTCTTTAATGATTAGAATGACCTTTCCGATGACGCACTTGTGACGGGAATCGTAACTATTAGCTTTGCGAGTTTAAGCACTTGAGGTAGGGTATCGCAAAGATCTGATATGTATAAATATTTAAGTAAGTCTGACACACTTTTGTGGGAGAAATCTTTGTCTGAATAAGTAATACAAAGCTCACTTCGCAGCCGCGGCAATTCAAAAAACTGTCCAAATGGCTTTTTCAGACAGGTAAAGTGTTGTTCAGGGAATATCGAACAAAACTGAGGAAACCTTTTAGTTTCAAGCAGAGCAATGGAATCAAGCTCATGGACATCTGAAAACCTTTCCTTCATTTTTGATTTGACTGTGTCGATGACTTCATAATAGAGTCTCTTGTAGGAGTCTTTCTTGTCATATGAGATATTATCAATTCGCATTCTTTTACTGCGATGGTCAGATTCTTGATAACTGTCCTTCAGGATTCTCGACCAAAAGTTATCAAAATTATTTCTCATTTGGTCCAAATGTTTTTGGAATTCTTCAATCTTTTTTAGACAGTTTGCTATGACTGAGGTTTTCTTATGTAAGACATCAAAAATTATGTCGGCTTGAGGAAGAATAGAAGTGAAAATAATGAGCAAAAAGTTGAAGTCAAAGTCCTTAAGAGTGGCGAGAAAGCCTCTCGCTCCATGGTATGTCTCACTGTCCCATTCATGTCCGTTTTCAATTATGAATTCAAAGAGACGGATAACATCGCCATTTTTTTCGAAAACAGTTAGGACGAACCTGCTGTTATAATTCCATCTTGTGGGTGCGACTGAGAGAAATCTTTTTTTAACTCTTGGTTAAGAGCAAGTGATGTTTTGACGACTTTTTAAAATATGACGCAAGCCCTGATAGTGCTGAGAAAAATAATTTACATTCTTTTATATTATCAACTGAATGTCTCAAAACCAGGTTCATTTTGTGCGCATAACAATCCACAAATAAGGCATGTTTGTGTGTAACTTTAACAATAGCTTGTAACCCACCCTTACCTCCCGACATAACTGCACCACCGTCATAGGTTTGGGCCACCAATTTTTCCTCACACTGGTATGCATGTAAAGTTTTGAAAACATGTTCAGCTAATGCCTTTGCCCTGCGATCATTGCTCAAATCAGCAGATCCAAGAAACCGTTGATGAATATCACCCAGCTTATTAACGTATCTTAACACCGTGGAAACTTGACACTTATTAGTTATGTCCGTAGTTTCGTCCATTATGAGGGCTACAAACGATGCTTCATTAATTTCTAATTTTATTTCTGATAAAACAGTCTCTGAAACGCAATCAAAAATCATTTTGAATATCGCTGGATAATCCACAAAATACTGTTGAACGTTCAAGATGGGAATTTAGTTTATCATCATATCCTCTAAGTAAATTTATCAGTTCTATGTAGTTTCCGCGGTTACTGCAATCTTCAGATTCATTGTGTCCTCGAAACGGAAGTTCATGTTCAGCTAAAAAGCAAGTAACATCAATTAAACGACCTACAATATGCCTGTTAATTTTAACTTGCTCATTGTGTTTCTCTATGTTAATTCCGTGCTGCTCGCTTAAAGAAAACTCAATTCTAGTTGTTTTTCAAAACTTTTTTAGAGCTACTTGGGAAGCAATATGGCTTTGTGACAATTCATGCCTTTTTCCTACATTGTGCAAGTTACTGAAGCCGGTAAATCCAGACTTAGTCCAAATGGTAGAGCTTTCTGTCGAGAAAAGAAGACATGCCCAACAGTACAATTTTGTCAGTATTTTACAACCACACAGCCACATAAACGAAACGTAATTCTGTTCTTTTAAATGCCGAGTGAAATATTTGGCTTTGGATTTTAAATTAGGCATCAAAGGTGTTGGTCTACATTTCGACACTATGGTCAGTTTGTCTGTAAAAGATCTAGCACTGAATGGCTTTACTAATAATTCTTCAATAATACAATTACACTCACTCACGCATGAGAAAGAAGTTCCTGCAACTGAATCACAAGGAGCGGTAGAAGCAGATATCGCAGAAACAAACACTACAACGGTTTTAACACAACTAACAAATGCTAACAGCGAACACGCGACTACTATTGTAGCGTATTAGCGAGTGTGTGGAAGTAAGCTTCCCCCCTCCACCAGTATCACTCGGCTGTCTATGCAGGGCAGTGACGGCCGTAGCAGCCAATACGCCACAGAGTCAGCAGCGTATATGGACAACGAATATACACACTCGAATCGCCGCTTACGTAAAACGCGCTTTGCATCCGCTATATTTACCTCATTTTGTTCATACAGGAAGCTCTCGGATTTAATATTTATTATGGAGAAGTCCGTGGTTTTAGAAAAAAAAGTTTATTTTTATCAACTATTTTCAAATTGTAAGCGCCGCTTACATAGCGTATATGGACGCTCGCCACTGTGACCTACAAACATCAATGAATAAATAAACGTTGCAGAGACAAGACACTATTGTCAAAAACAATAATTACTGTCAATATGAAAAAATAATATATTGTTTTATTTATAAAAATTAAATTTTTAATATATTGCAACAAAAGACAGGATGATGATCTATGAATAAGAATGTCTGAGCATAGATGACGGACATTAGCATTTCTTTAGATTGATTTATGCAATTTTTGTCAATTAGCTATAAGTTTTCTATTTAGTGATGGATTAGGACTTGTGTCATACCAAATTCTTTGTTTTTTTTTTTTGCTCTATAATGCCATATACTTTGTTTGTGAATATGTGCGCGTGTTTGCCTGTGGTGAACCTTCGTTGGAATATCTTCCGCGTTAGTTATCCCATCGGCATGAGACTTGAACAGTGATTTATTTATGAAAATAGCTACATTTTCTATATACTCTGTTGTTCTCAGCTATTTTTTAAATGTGGTTTTTTAATAATTGAAAACTCAACTTTTCACTCTTATCTATTGAAGAGTAATAAAAATTCTAGATAAAATCTGAGCAGGCACTTGCAGAATTATACAAAGATTCGCCTGCAACGCGTCTAACTTTTGTCCAATCTACCACGTAGACAGTTTATTGACCAATCAGAAGCCCCTAATTTCAGTCAGATCCGTCGGTTGTCATGTGTACTTCGGGACAGTCCATTGGAAGCCGTTGCATAGTGAACGTGCGTTCTTCGTCAAGAGTTTTTCTTGTTCGAGCTGGTTTAATCTAAAGTAACTCTAAGTCTTGGGACTCTTTTCGAGTTTGTCGACTAGAAACAAGCGGGTGAATTACCAATTATAATATATTAAGTGGTATTACGTGTTAGTGGAAGATTTTCCGCTTAGGGAGATTTATCTACCTTGGTAAATCCTTAGTAACGCGGAACATTTCAAGAATAGCCGGAAGGTGTAAGTAATATACACCGTTTTTTAAGGATATCAGTCTTTATCACCCTAAGTATCAATAATTAATAACAATCAATAATTAATAATAACCAATTGCGAGCAATAAAAGTACGATTCGGAAAGTGACAATTTTTGTGTAAAAGCAGTATCAGTGTTATCAGCTGTTCGGCGAACCCCAGCGCGGAGAGAGAGAGTGTGAGAGCGGAGAGCGGCGGTCATTTGCAGAGAGAAGCATAGCAGCGGCGGAGCGAGTGACGTCACGGCTAGTGTAATTTTATGTTCAATTAAAACTTACCAAAACTGAACTATATAAACTTTTTGATAACTAATAAAATACTATTCATGACATTTTGTGTAATTTAAATATATCGTGTAAACAATTATTTACTTGTATTTTAAATAAATAATTTTTCCACACCTCCAAATAGACATTTGCATAATTTATACACACATAATTATCCTATGCGAAAATATTTATTTGTATCGTCGCAATATATATAATAAAAGCTTTCTTTAAGTAAACATGTACATCACATAGCCTATGCGTGTAAAAAATAACCACCATATTCAGAAATTAAATTTACAGTTACGAAAGTCATAAAAATGTTTGAACATTGGGAGACTTCGTAAATAATACAATATTCCAAATATTTATTATTTACAGTTTAATATGTTTGCTGCTGTTTATTTATTTCAAGTGTTAAAAATGTCGGAGCAATGATACACGTTTTATATATATATTGTAATAAAACAAAATATAAACTGTAGGAATGTTGATAATGTTCCACTTTGGAAACGCCAATTTTGTAACGTTCCTTGTGTCTTCGTTAAGCCCCTACTGTTGGGCTAGCCAATTTTGTAATATAACAAAATAATCTGTTTGTTAATGTTATACAAAATTTGAAATAAAAAAATAATTTTTATTTCAAAAAAAAATTTGTTGTTTCTGAAAAAATATTTTTGTGTAGTTTTATTTCCTAATATTTAGAAAATAATCGTGGTTATTGTTTGTGTTTAGAAATTGAATGGTATTATGTTTATTAGTGTAATAGTGTCACTTTCTGTAAATTTACTTAATGACAATCTGGTTAACTCCAGTCCTAGTCGAAAGACGGCTCTCTTCTCCTTCTTCTTCGATGCGTTCGTTATTTCGTATGTACCACCTTTCGGTTAGTCTGTGTTCTCGATTAATTTATTTGTTAAGTATTTTTAAAGAAAAATTAAATCCAAATTACATAAGAGAAAGTTTATTAATAAATTATTTAAATTTATCGATAAGAATCGATATTACACAGCAGTATCGACTCACTGAGGGCCGGTCGATAAAAAAGTTTACATTGGTTATATATAATAATATAGTGTTCTTTGAACGGTTATTTAAGAATAGCCGGAGAAGGGTAGGGACAGTAAAGTATAACACTTACAATGATAAATGCCTTAATACTAACAAATACAATGTTATAATTAATAAATAAAAGTTTATATATAATATTTATTTCAAACCAAAGCAGTAGAAATTCGTTTCTTCCCAGCTGGAGTGTTATGATGACGAGTCGAAATGGCCGACTGGCGCATGCGTAGTGGAACGTCTAACCTTGACGAAATATTTGTTTAAATAAAGATGTCTTTTCTCCGTTTAAATGGTCTCAGCAATTGTGTATAATGGTTCTGGAGTTAATTGAGTGTCACTGGTGTATTGTTTAATAGTTCACTTGGTGTAAACTGTTGTGATTATGTCTATCTCACTTTGTCTATATGTGTCGGGTTTAACCTTGATTGTTCGTCTGTAATTTTTATTGTATTGGTGTTATTTTAATTAATTAGGCGTGCGTGGTTCTGTTTATTGGTGATGCACTGTTCATAGTTTAATTTCACCGGTTCACAACTAAAAATAACTCAAAATAAAAATTTATAAAAATTTTCACCGAACTCGGTTTACTTATAGTTCGCCATTATAGGTTATTTCAAGCAAAAAATCTCGTTAAGTACACTCTTCAACGGATAATAATGAACTGTTCTCATTTCCTTCGTCTCCTGAAAATCTTAGCCAATTCAATATATATTATACATTGTTTCAAATTATCTTAGCTTCCGATACATTTTATTTGAATACATTATACACGGAAAATATTTTCGTTATTAATTAACTGTGCGAAATACTAAATACATATTCGGTTTCTTTATTCTATTCTGCTTATTTTGATACTAATTAATGTAGTTTTACACAGTTTTCATTGAAAAAAATTATGTTTCTTACATTTTGGAAAGTAGGCTTAATTTTGTATTTCCTGTTCTCTAAGCAGATAATAGCCATTTTCTCTGATATAATTATTATTCTATTAAATCTGAAATTGATATAATTGTCTATTCTTACTTAATTTATTGCAATTTAGTTTATTAATGATTGTTTTTAAATATAATTCATTTATCTATGACTCCTCCCCCATAATGTCAGTTAGTCCATTCCATTTTTATTTATAATTTTATTTATCTGCTGGTCATATCTTTATAAAGTATTAGTTACATGGTATTACTATATGTTGGGTTTATCTTACATAAGTATTATCAGTTTAGTTGGTTTATAGGACTAGATTTGTTAATTATTCTGTAGTCTAAATTTACTATCTGGCCTAGATTTGATCTGTTGCTATTTGCAAAGTTTTTATTAATATAGTTAGTTTGTACCCTTTTCTGACTTTCTATTCTTATATAATTTATTAACAATTTGTTCCTTGACTATTATAACATTGAACATTAATTTTACAATTAAAATATAACACTTATTTACTATTAAATCTGGTACTTTGAATCATACCTTTTATGTGTACTGATTACATATAGTAACATAATAAAAACATTTTATAATATAGGAATGGTATCTACATTTAGATATTGCATTCCTAATTTAAATTAATAACAAAATAATATTTTATAACTATAATACTGCTTAATACTAAATCTTATTATCTAGTTAATATTTGGAAATAGGAACATAACATTTTGGTTCCATTAAATGGTTAACACTTTCTTAAACTATTTATTTACAGTCGTATCTGTATTTCCCAATTTTAAGGATGTATTCCCCGTCACTTTATGTATGAAACCCAAGCTCGCTGTTTATATTATTTACTCTATGGAATGTTCTCATATAAACAGTGGCATATTACATTAAAAAGAGTATTCCTTGCTCCTTTACCATATTACTTGATTAACTATTATTATGACACTGTTCAAAAACACTTAAAGCTATTTACTTGCACGGTAACTCATGTACCTTTTCAAAGTTTATTGATTATAATTTAATAACTTGCACTTGTCCCTGGTTATTTATTGATATTATCACTAGTTCTTTTATAGTTTTACAATATGAAATATTTAACCATGGGGGGACTGTTAAGGTTTGTCTATATAAACTACACAATAACGTTTTTGGGTGCACTGTTACTTAGTACTCTAAACACTTTTGGTTTTTATCAGTTTTACATTAGTATATGGTTTTTTGGGGTGTTATACTTTCTTTTGGGACATTCATTTATTTTTGGGGTTTTTTGGTTTTCTCCCTATGGGGTTTCTATTTGGTATTGGTCGTTTCACTTCCTTTATTCTATTTGATCTTCACTGGTTTCTTATTCTTCAGTATATTGGTTCATCCTATATTTCTTCTTTCTTCGTTCTTGGTTCTTCAGTACCATTTCGCTGTATATTCTTTTGCTTACTCTGGTCTGTTTTCTTTGTCTGGGTATCTTCATTGCCTGCTTCTATCCTACCTGGGTAATATAGTTATTTTCAATTTTATTTTTCTGGGTTTTTAATTGGTAGTATAATTATATTATTTGCAGGTTTTTTCTTTATGTTTACTTTTCTTGTTATTATAATAATTTATAGTGCTTTTTAATTGACTCTCATTTGGATATTCCATATATTTGAGTTTTATTAATGATCATTTAGTAATTGATTTATGTGGATTATCTGTCATGCTACAGATTGCTCTCTTCCAGAAGTGATTAGTTCAGATCATACTTAGTTTGTCTGAAATAATTGCTTATGATATTTAATTCTAAATTATATTTCTTTACTTCCTTCATATTTCTAAAATTTTTCTTCTTTATTTTTGAGCTTATCTATATTTCATTATTAACTGGATTTTTATTGATAGTAATACTCATCTGAGGTTCGTTATTTATTATTTTTCCATTTTCTTCTTAACTTGGTTCTTTATCCTTGCGATATTTATTCCCTAAAATTCCCTAACACGTTAGCTGGGGCAGTCCAGAGGGGCTCTGTAGGCTACACTTCTCTGCTGGCCATACTACGTCATTTATTGATTACAGAGGCAAATCATCTCTGATCAATACATAATAATACTGCTGGACTTATCTACACACAGTTATTAATAAAAATTACATAAGAATAGTCCACCTTATGACTATAAAAAAAAAAAAAATATCTTTGGATACTTCACTTCGTATTTGAACAGATCTATTAATATTTCTATCTTAGTTAATTTCTATCTCAGTTACTTTTCTCAATAGTTAGCTCTGCTGGCATTTTATTTTTTCTTATGGTTGGAAGCTGGTTTAATATAATTATCACTTGTTATTCAGTGTAAAGTTTTTATTTATTTTAATTCTCTGTCATACCTTGACTGTTATTACAATCTCCTTCTGGTCATTGGTAACATGTATTTTGTATTATATATATTTTTTTTCTTATTCTTATGAATCGTTCCACTAGTTTATGTTCTTGCAATTACTCTTTCAATTGTCCTTCTTATAATTGACATTTATTTTATGATCATATTTTTCTTATGGATTTATTTATACATAGTTATTTCTTTCTTTTTCAAAATTTTATTTTGCTCTTGCTTTTTATCCAAATGCACTCTTTAATTATTAATTCCATGTGGTTATTGTCTCTGCTTATTTTGCTTAAAAGTATTATTTACTTTACTTCACAATAAGTTTATTCATTTTAATTGTATCAGTGGTTTTTACTGCCATTTCTTTATTCTCGGAATTTTTTCATAATTGGTTCCATATATAATTGTTTGTAATGTGAACTTACTCTTCCTTTTGAATGTTGTGGTTATTCTTCAAAATTCTTTTTCTTTTCTTTTATATTCCATGATTTGTGTTTCATAGATGTTTGGTAGTAAGTTGTACTTCTTTGGTTTTTTTTAATTTGTTTGCATTTTACTAAATTCTTTTTCTTTTAGTTTTTTCACAAATAGCTTCATAAATATTTGGGTAGTAAGTAGTGCTTACTTTGTTTTAAATTTTGACATTTTATAAATTCTTCTTCTTTTTCATTAATTCAACAGTTGTTTCAAATATTTGGTAGTAAGTTGTGCTTACCTCGTTTTGGAATTTTGATATTATATAAATTCTTTTTCTTCTTGTTTAATTCCAAAAGTTGGTTCAAATATTAGGTAGTAAGTTGTGCTTACTTGGTTTTGGAATTTTGACAATTTATGCCAAATTCTTTTTCTTTTTATCTTTATTTAATTCCAAAAGTTAGTAAGTTGTGCTTACTTTGTTTTGGAATTTAGACATTTTATAAATTCCTCTTCTTTTTCATTAATTCAATAGTTGTTTCAAATATTTGGTAGTAAGTTGTTTACTTTGTTTTGGAATTTTGACAATATACTCTTCTTTTTATTTCATTCATAAATCGTTTCCTAAATATTCGGTAGTAAGTTGTGCTTACCTCGTTTTGGAATTTTTTATATATTTATGCACACAAAATTCAATCTTCTATACATTCAATTACTCATAATATTTTTTCATGGAAGCCTGGTTATATACACCCTTTATCCTTTCTGAATCTACTTCCTTTATTTTATAAGTATTATTATTTTTTACATTGGATATTACATATGGTCCGGTGTATAACAGCAATAACTTCTTCGTCATTCCTTCCAGTGTGCTGGGTAGTTCACGATTTTTTAATAAAATTTTTTCTCCTTTTTCATAATTTATTAATTTACCACTAGCCTTTTGATACTTACTTTGCCGTTTTACCTGGTCTTCTGCCACCTTATTGTAGAATTTAGCTTTGTCAAATTTGTACATATTGTTTACCGGGAACTCGAGGATATCTGCGATCTCTCGTGGGGGTGGTTTTTCGTACATAGCGGAATATGGGGTTATTCCTATAGCTGGATGGTTTGCCAAGTTGAGGAATTCCTCCTTGGCTTCTAGATAGTCTTGCCACCTTTTTTGTTGATGGTGACAATAAGTTCTTAGGATCCTCCCCACTTCTCGTAACACCCGCTCTGCCGGATTACTGCTCGGGTGGTAGACTGAGGTCTTGTATGTACGAATGCCCATTGACAATAAGGTATCTCGCCATTTTCTACCCTTAAACTGGGTTCCATGGTCAGTAATGATCGAAGATGGTTTCCCCCGGTGTGGGATATACTGTTCCGTTAATATCCGCAGAATTTTCCGGGTAGTCGCTCGATTAGTAGGGTATAGCTTAACATACTTTGTGAAGTGGTCCATTATGATTGTCAGGTATCGATATTGGTGTCGACCTCCACTACGGGGAAATGGTCCGCAAATGTCTAGGAATACCTTCTCCAATTTTGCTTGGGAGGTGATAGGAATCATAACACCTTCCTTCTTCTCATTATTTGTTTTTACAAGCTGACAGATTTTACAGCTTTTAATATACATTCGGACCTTTCTATTTATGTTTTTTATCTGGCAGCTCTCCTCCAGAGCTTTTATTACCTTTAAGGCGCCCATATGCCCGTAACGTATGTGGTAGTTTACGATTAATTCCCTTTCTATCTGCGTTGGAACAACCACCTTCCAGGTCTCCTCCTTCAGGGAAGTTTTAACAAACAAGATCTGATTATTTAGTTGGTAATATTGAGCAACGGTTTCGTCTCCCTCTTCTAATCGAGCTTTAAGGTTTCTCAATTTCGGGTCCGCTTGTTGGTGGGTGCTCATATTCGTTAAGATGGTTGTTAAATCAGCTCTGGTGCTAAGAAGATGGTATATTTTTAGCACGCTTTCCTTCTCCCCTTCGAAAGTTTGTTCTTCCACATTGACCCGGGATAACACATCAGCTACGACATTCTTTTTACCTGGGATGTATTCCCATTTTAGATGGTATTCTTGAAGGGCAAGTATCCATCTCGTTAGCCTGCCATGGTTCAATTTGCAGCTTTTCAAGAACGAAATAGATTTATGGTCTGTTCGGACTGTAACAGGGTATCCCAAAATGTAAGTGCGGAACTTACCGCAAGCAAATACTACGCTCAGTAATTCCTTTTCAGTCACCGTGTAGTTTTTCTCGCACTGGTTCAAAGATCAGCTCGCGAAGCTAATTACTTGGTGTTGACTCTTCTCGTCTTCTTGATACAGTGTCGTTCCCAGACTGATGTTGCTGGCATCGCAATTCATGAAAAATGGTAATTTGAAGTTTGGGTGGCGAAGTATTATTGTTGCCAGAAATTTGTCTTTAATTTGTTGGAAAATCATATCCTGTTCTCTACACCATACCCATTTATTTTTGGACGACAATTGAGGTTGAAACCTTGCGGTTAATTCCGAATATTGTTCTTGGAACTTTCTATAGTAATTACAGAGTCCCAGGAACGACTGTAATTGCTTCCTGTTTTGGGGTGTCGGGAATTTCTGGATTGCTTCCACCTTTTCTGCCGACGGTGAGATTCCTTGATCGTCCAAGTTAAACCCTAAAAATTGCACTTCTCTGGCAATAAACTTGGATTTTTCTAACTTCAGCGTGACGTTACTGACAGATAATTTCTCAAGCACGTGTTCCACACGGTAGCAGTGTTCCTCCCACGTTTCGAATGTTATTAGTAGATCATCTACATATACTGTGGTAAACTGAAGTGCTTCTTGTCCCAATATCTGGTTCATGCAGGTCACAAAGATGGCAACTGAGTTTACCAATCCGAAGGGCAATCTTTTGAATTGGTAATTGCGTCCCTCGAATATGAAAGCCAGATATTGGCGACTCCGTGGGTGTAACTCTACCTGCCAGTAACCGCACACCGTATCCAGGTACTGAAGTACTTGGTACCGTGGAAACGTTTCAGGATTTCTTCAATCTCACCGGGCGATGTTCTATCATTAATTATTTTTTTGTTTATTTCCCGTGCATCCAAGCAAAGCCGGACTTGGCCGTTTTTCTTGGGAATAGCGACAATAGGGCTGGTGTATGGGGATTGGCTATGTTCTATAATATCGCTATTAATCATTCGGTTTATTTCAGCTCTCACAGCCTCCTTTCGTGAATGCGCAATAGGGTAGGATTTTCTATTAAATTCCACTGTATCTCTGAACTTAAGGGTACATTGATAATTTCTTACCTTGCCTGGCTCATCTGAAAATACTGAGCGGTACTTCTCATAAATCCTTATCAACTGATTTGCTTGAGTAATGGGCAATTTCTCTCTAGTAATTCCGCTCCGGAAATCCCTTATCTCCTGTATTTTTTGGGACCATAAATCTTCGTCCGTGTTGTCGTATACTATTGGGTTAGAAATGGTGTTATTATTCGTATAGTTAATGTTACGAATTTGATGGTGGACACTGCTGGGTATTGCTATTTCGCTACCGACTAAATCGGCCGTCCAGGTCAGATCTCCTGTAAACAGCGATACCTTCTCCGATCGTAAATCGATGATAGCAGAGTTTTTCCTCAGCACATCACATCCCACTAATATATTGAAAGGTAATCCTGCTGCAATTAGGAAGACCATGTTTATTGCTATACCCTTACTAATCACATTCAACGACACTTGCTTTCTTATTGTTTTGTTTTGGCGACCAGTGGCACCGATTAATACTATGTTATTGATAGGTAAGGTCGGCAATAACTTACCACATTTCTCTTGGATTCTCTCCAATTCTGTTGAGTTAATTATAGATACATTCGCACCTGTATCGATCATTAGCTGTGCGAATGTTCCTTCGATTTCTGCATTAATTTAAATTATCTCGTTATTTATACTATGAAGGCGAGTGTCGTCCTCCTCCAGTAGTTCATTTCGAATGTTTTTTAAATAGTTACACCGAATGATAGTAATTTTGTTGTTATTATTTGCTCTTGGCAATTCTCTTATATACCCAGGCGACAGAAGCAGCAAAAGGTCCTTATCATTTATTACTGCCTCCTCCCGTTTAAATTCTCATTATCCTGGTTATTATTTGGACCAACAGAGGCGTCAGTTGGGAAACCTTGAGTAGGTTCCAGCCGTTCCGTTCGCTGTTCGTATATTTGTTCCCTATTTGTATGCCGCTCTGTGTCATCTAGGCTGGTACTTCGCCTTGGCGGATTATATCTGGAATTGTCCCGTTCTCGGCTTCTGCGTCGGTCTTCGTACTCGTGGAAACTGTTCCGCCGTTGATGGTTATACCTGCGTTGGCTGTTTCCTTCTGCGCGTGTAAAATTTACCCGGGGTCGGGAGAACCTGTTGTTGTTGTTATTGTTATTACTTGGGTAACCCCTATTGTTATTATAAAACCGCTCGGTATTATTGGTATGGTTGGGGTTTCCTTGGCTATTTACATTGTTATTTGGGTAATAATTATTTCTATTACCGGGGAATCCGTTATTATTTCGGTTAATGTTGGGATTTACATTACCGTGGTTATTGGTGTTATTATTACCGTTGGTAGGGTGCTGATTATGGTAATTTGGATTATACCGGTTCCCTTGGTACCCACTGTTGTTCTGTTGATTACTATTGTTCGAGGACGGATTATTTCGAAATTCTGGCCGCTCATTTCTTCTTCTGCTTTGCCTGTAATATTCTTCGTTCTCATAATTGTCTAATAGCTCCGTCATTGCCTGGATGGTCTTTATCTGGCTACCTCTTCGTGCTCTTATGACCTCTTCGTCATAATGGTAGGAAAGCTTATTCACCAGGCATTCCTCTGGTATGGCCGGTTCCAGGTGCTTGGCCAGGCACACCTTCCCAAGGAAGTACGCAGTCATGGTATTGCCAAGTTGGGTTTTGTATCGGCCATGGCAGATGTTGTCCCTTATTAAATTCTGGGTGGTCTCCGACCAATACTTGGCCTTGAACAAATTTTTAAACTGCTGGTAATCATCTATCTCGCTCCTGTTCGCCATCCACCAATTGTCCGTCATTTCACGGAATGATTCGTCCAATAGCTCTCGATTATTTGACCATCTATTATTTCTATGTTTGGCCATATATTCCTCAATACGGGCCAAGAACTCCATCGGCTTCCTTTTATATTGGCGGAAGTTAAGCCATTCCCTGGTTTCGTTGATGGGGATATTCGTGAAGCTGGTTGGTCGGTTCCGAATTGCTTCCATTTCTTCCTGGCTCTGCCGCACTTGACCAGTGATGTTAGTCATCAGTACCTCCATTCCGTCACATCTTTCAGTAATTTGAGTCCGTTCTTTACTGAGTTCTTCCTGGCTTTCCTTTCGGTTCTCTTCTGCCTTCTTGCGACTATATTCTTCGAGATTTGTGACCTTGGTGTTTACCACTTCCTTGAACTCTTGTACCTCCCCTTCAGTTAGCCGACATCTTTCATCAACTTCTCTTATCTGTTGATTTATAGTTATTGTTCCTCCGTCCAGCCTTTTATTCATAGATTTCTTATTATCTTTGAGTTCTTTGTTCATTTCCTTTCTTAATAGTTCCATTCGTTCGTCTAACTTGTCTAGATTCTCCTGGTTAACTTCCCGTCATTCTCCCCGTAATAGTTCCTCTCTTAACTCTTCCAACCTTTCCCCCATCTTCTCTTCCATTTTCCTGTTGTTTTCCCTTAATTCTTCTTTCAATTGTTTGTTGTTGCTTTCCATTTTCTTACTGGTTTCCTCAATTCTCTTATTGGTCTTTTCGATCTTACGGCCCAATTCTTCCTTTGTGGATTGGTTGTCCTCCTTCAATTCTTCTAACTTTTTCCCCATTTCTTCTTCCATCTTCTTACTGTTTTCTTCAATGTCCTTTCTTAATTCTTCCTTCGTGGATTCTATGTTCTTATTTATTTCATTCAAATTTTCCTTCAAGGACTGTTGGTCTTCCTTCCTTTCCTTACTATTTTCTTCTGTGGTGGAATCCATTTTCTTTTGCAAGACTTCTTTGGGTAGATTTGATCTCTTCATTTGTAGAATCCATTTTCTTATCCATTCCTTCCATTTTTTCCATCACTATCCTGCATGTTCCCATTCTCTGTTCGTGTTGACTTTTCTCCCTGTTGCTCCCGGACATCAATTTCCCCTGTTTGTGTGGGTACTTCTGGTTGTTCCTCTGGTGGTGCTGGTTGTTTATGATCCACCGGGGTTAATATCGTTTCTACGTCCTTCACTGGGGTCGCCTCCTTATCCTCCATATTAAGTTCTTTTTCGGCCTCCGCCGCTCTTTTCTTTGATGTGGCACGACGTTGCATCTTTCCTAAATCTCTGGCTGGATAACACTGCCAAGCTAAATTAGAAATTGGGCGAGTTATTTCTAGCCTTTCAATCCCTAATTACAGCCCTTTAGTTGGATGGCAATTTTGTAATAAAACAAAATATAAACTGTAGGAATGTTGATAATCTTCCACTTTGGAAACGCCAATTTTGTAACGTTCCTTGTGTCTTCGTTAAGCCCCTACTGTTGGGCTAGCCAATTTTGTAATATAACAAAATAATCTGTTTGTTAATGTTATACAAAATTTGAAATAAAAAAATAATTTTTATTTCAAAAAAAAAATTGTTGTTTCTGAAAAAATATTTTTTGTGTAGTTTTATTTCCTAATATTTAGAAAATAATCGTGGTTATTGTTTGTGTTTTTAGAAATTGAATGGTATTATGTTTATTAGTGTAATAGTGTCACTTTCTGTAAATTTACTTAATGACAATCTGGTTAACTCCAGTCCTAGTCGAAAGACGGCTCTCTTCTTCTTCTTCTTCGATGCGTTCGTTATTTCGTATGTACCGCCTTTCGGTTAGTCTGTGTTTTCGATTAATTTATTTGTTAAGTATTTTTAAAGAAAAATTAAATCCAAATTACATAAGAGAAAGTTTATTAATAAATTATTTAAATTTATCGATAAGAATCGATATTACACAGCAGTATCGACTCACTGAGGGCCGGTCGATAAAAAAGTTTACATTGGTTATATATAATAATATAGTGTTCTTTGAACGATTATTTAAGAATAGCCAGAGAAGGGTAGGGACAGGAAAGTATAACACTTACAATGATAAATGCCTTAATACTAACAAATACAATGTTATAATTAATAAATAAAAGTTTATATATAATATTTGTTTCAAACCAAAGCAGTAGAAATTCGTTTCTTCCCAGCTGGAGTGTTATGATGACGAGTCAAAATGGCCAACTGGCGCATGCGTAGTGGAACGTCTAACCTTGACGAAATATTTGTTTAAATAAAGATGTCTTTTCTCCGTTTAAATGGTCTCAGCAATTGTGTATAATGGTTCTGGAGTTAATTGTGTGTCACTGGTGTATTGTTTAATAGTTCACTTGGTGTAAACTGTTGTGATTATGTCTATCTCACTTTGTCTATATGTGTCGGGTTTAACCATGATTGTTCGTCTGTAAATTTTATTGTATTGGTGTTATTTTAATTAATTAGACGTAAGTGGTTCTGTTTATTGGTGATGCACTGTTCATAATTTAATTTCACCGGTTCACAACTAAAAATAACTCAAAATAAAAATTTATAAAAATTTTCACCGAACTCGGTTTACTTATAGTTCTCCATTATAGGTTATTTCAAGCAAAAAATCTCGTTAAGTACACTCTTCAACGGATAATAATGAACAGTTCTCATTTCCTTCGTCTCCTGAAAATCTTAGCCAATTTAATATATATTATACATTGTTTCAAATTATCTTAGCTTCCGATACATTTTATTTGAATACATTATACTCGGAAAATATTTTCGTTATTAATTAACTGTACGAAATACTAAATACATATTCGGTTTCTTTATTCTATTCTGCTTATTTTTATACTAATTAATATAGTTTTACAAAGTTTTCATTAAAAAAATTATATTTCTTACATTTTGGAAAGTAGGCTTAATTTTGTGTTTCCTGTTCTCTAAGCAAATAATAGCCATTTTCTATGATATAATTATTATTCTATTAAATCTGAAATTGATATAATTG
Organism: Magicicada septendecula; assembly: GCA_034769895.1. Taxonomy (NCBI): domain Eukaryota; kingdom Metazoa; phylum Arthropoda; class Insecta; order Hemiptera; family Cicadidae; genus Magicicada; species Magicicada septendecula. The sequence continues at coordinate 217,363,680 of CM068369.1, read as the reverse complement.
TCTATTCTTACTTAATTTATTGCAATTTAGTTTATTAATGATTGTTTTTAAATATAATTCATTTATCTATGACTCCTCCCCCATAATGTCAGTTAGTCCATTCCATTTTTATTTATAATTTTATTTATCTGCTGGTCATATCTTTATAAAGTATTAGTTACATGGTATTACTATATGTTGGGTTTATCTTACATAAGTATTATCAGTTTAGTTGGTTTATAGGACTAGATTTGTTAATTATTCTGTAGTCTAAATTTACTATCTGGCCTAGATTTGATCTGTTGCTATTTGCAAAGTTTTTATTAATATAGTTAGTTTGTACCCTTTTCTGACTTTCTATTCTTATATAATTTATTAACAATTTGTTCCTTGACTATTATAACATTGAACATTAATTTTACAATTAAAATATAACACTTATTTACTATTAAATCTGGTACTTTGAATCATACCTTTTATGTGTACTGATTACATATAGTAACATAATAAAAACATTTTATAATATAGGAATGGTATCTACATTTAGATATTGCATTCCTAATTTAAATTAATAACAAAATAATATTTTATAACTATAATACTGCTTAATACTAAATCTTATTATCTAGTTAATATTTGGAAATAGGAACATAACATTTTGGTTCCATTAAATGGTTAACACTTTCTTAAACTATTTATTTACAGTCGTATCTGTATTTCCCAATTTTAAGGATGTATTCCCCGTCACTTTATGTATGAAACCCAAGCTCGCTGTTTATATTATTTACTCTATGGAATGTTCTCATATAAACAGTGGCATATTACATTAAAAAGAGTATTCCTTGCTCCTTTACCATATTACTTGATTAACTATTATTATGACACTGTTCAAAAACACTTAAAGCTATTTACTTGCACGGTAACTAATGTACCTTTTCAAAGTTTATTGATTATAATTTAATAACTTGCACTTGTCCCTGGTTATTTATTGATATTATCACTAGTTCTTTTATAGTTTTACAATATGAAATATTTAACCATGGGGGGACTGTTAAGGTTTGTCTATATAAACTACACAATAACGTTTTTGGGTGCACTGTTACTTAGTACTCTAAACACTTTTGGTTTTTATCAGTTTTACATTAGTATATGGTTTTTTGGGGTGTTATACTTTCTTTTGGGACATTCATTTATTTTTGGGGTTTTTTGGTTTTCTCCCTATGGGGTTTCTATTTGGTATTGGTCGTTTCACTTCCTTTATTCTATTTGATCTTCACTGGTTTCTTATTCTTCAGTATATTGGTTCATCCTATATTTCTTCTTTCTTCGTTCTTGGTTCTTCAGTACCATTTCGCTGTATATTCTTTTGCTTACTCTGGTCTGTTTTCTTTGTCTGGGTATCTTCATTGCCTGCTTCTATCCTACCTGGGTAATATAGTTATTTTCAATTTTATTTTTCTGGGTTTTTAATTGGTAGTATAATTATATTATTTGCAGGTTTTTTCTTTATGTTTACTTTTCTTGTTATTATAATAAATTATAGTGCTTTTTAATTGACTCTCATTTGGATATTCCATATATTTGAGTTTTATTAATGATCATTTAGTAATTGATTTATGTGGATTATCTGTCATGCTACTATATATATATATATATTGTAACAGTAATTATTAATGTACTTCTACTTATTTCGCCTCACACTGGAGTCGTCAATTTGTAACGATAATAAATAAATGAGATGAGGTCTCGCGAGTAAACAATATAACATTTTGTGTTCAGATACGAGTTCTCATGCTCCACGTAGCATGCGTCAATTTTTAACAAATTTAATATATATGTGAAAAATTATTAAACCACACCTTTGTTGTCAATCTGTAACAATTAATGTGATATGTTGAACGGTAAATTATTTTGTATTCTGCCGCTCGCTCCCACTATGCATGCAGTTCCAATGACGTCACTCAGAGTTGCCAACAGTTGCTCCGTCCGCTGTGCTATGTTAACTTATTTCTTAAATGAAACAATAATAATAATGACGCAAATATAACACCAAACATATATCTTCTTTTGAACGATCTTTATTGAATGAAGCATTGGTTAATTATTTCTCGTTTTCTTTTTACGGTAATTACAATTGTGACAATATTATGCGTCTTCCTTTATCAGTTGGTACAGTAGCTAAAAAGATTGTCAGCCGGACCAAAGGAATGATGCAGATTGTTTTTATTTCTATTAAAATAAATTATACCAGGGCGTATCTGGTTCGTGGATTACGTTTAAACAAATAATACTATTCTTAAAATAAAAATACAAATTTCACAGTACAAGGATATTACCAGGTTTTGGTGTGTAAAGTGCAAACTGGCAGTCGTGTATTGGTTACTTATTATTAGAGGTTATGACCAGTTTATATGCTTTATCGCTAAAGTTTCTTATGTTGTTCAAAAAAGTGTAAAGCTCAATTCGTGTTATTTGTGAGTGTTCTTTAGTGTTGGTGTGATATAGTGTCTGTAGTTTTATTTTGTTTAATTCCTAGAAAGTCGTGTACACAAATGTTGGTTTTGACACATAAGGTAATAAATTGTTCAAATTCACCAGATCCTCTTCTTTCTTCTTCCAGGACGAAGATAGGGTCCACGTCTTCTTCGCTTCTTCTCCCCGGATCTCAATTCTTCTGTATTAAATTCTGGATGTTCCTTTCTATATTATTATATCTTGTATTAAGTATATCGATTTATTTTACTAAGTCTGGTACGTGTTTTCACTGTTTAAAATATAATTATATAAGACGTTTTATTAACGCGTCTGTATTCAATGACCGTTGTTAAAGAAGTCTTATTTTATTTATCTGAAATTTTTGGTTGCTAAGGTAAAACTTGAAATCTGGTTGGTTGATTCAGATATACATTGTCATACAAATTCATTATTTCAATGTCTGAATTTGGTCAAAACTTTTAAATTAGTATAACTTTTCTGTACTGATTGGGAATTTAAAACTACTAGCATCATTATTTTGGTCTTTACATTTGTGACATATAGACACCAAACATGCCTACTTTTACTTAAGAAATACTGATGTTACATTTTTGCTATTTGAATTTTTCTTAAATATCTTAAAACGGATTATTTTGATTCTAGATTTGTTGTGTATACCATTAACTATAAATCTATTCATCCTTCAACATTTGTTTTACAAAATTCTAACAGTATTTCCTAAAATTTACAAAAGTTGGTTTTACATGGCTTCATACAGTTTGCCATCTACAAAAACATTTGCTAATTCATTTATTTGTTCAAAAAATGTGATTACCCTTACAGAACTACTGTCTGCTTTGTTAGTTTTACTATTCCTTATTAATTTATAATGGTTTGTTACTTTACTGGCTATTCTGATAATAGTTTATTTATTTTAACTTTGGCCTATGTCATGGTGATTCCTTCAACACCATTTTACATATTTTTTTATTATTTAGCCTGTTGCCTTGAACACTTATATTTAATTATAGTCATTATATTGGATGTTAACCCATGAGATTTAAAAAATACTCATCATCCTCTCATAAGGTGAATACTTTAACAAAATTACAAACAGATTGACTTAAATATTATGCCCTCCTGGCTGAGATTCTGATAAACATTAAACAAATAAATTAAATTCCAAAAAAACACAAAAACTGTTTATCATCTAACAACATTAATTCTTTTCTCTTTTTTTTCATAATTATATAATAGTTGGTCAACCATACTATATCAGTATTGGCCTATTTCTTAGTGTGTTTGGTACCATGTTCTAACTTTACAAATTCCATTTGGCCCATTGTTTTAAGACCTTCTGGTTAATCACATGGTTTTAACATCTTCATTGCATTCTAACAACATCATTACGTTAACAACAACAAAAACAATATACAATCATATCAACTTAATGTCATGCCCAGATGACTATGACTCTAATGAACATTGAATAAATAAGCTAACCTTCATTATACCCTAACAACTGTTTAACACATAATAATATCTCTCCTCAATCCATTTTGCTCTGTTATTTAATTAATTATTCGAAGTCAAGTTCACATTGTTCATATAATAATAATGTGAATAGGTTATTATTCATTATTCTCTTGACGACATTATGTCCACTATTAATTACAATTAGTTGCATGTTTCATGTATCTATAATAATTGTTTTGTTATATTGTTTCATTATATCATTCAAATTAATAATTTAATAATATATCATTTTACATTGTATTGTATGTTTGGGCCTATTATCCCTCAATTTGTATTTTGATTTTTTTTATATTTGGATACATTTAATGAAACCAATTAAAAATTACAAATTATAAGTTTACTTATAGTATTGGTACATGAGCTGTCTATCTTTATAAGTATTATTGTTGTCATTATTTGAAGTTCATGTCATAATCGGGGTATTTTGCATCACTTTGCCTAATCATTAATTTGGGTACGGTCAGTTGTAGTACAAGTCAGTCTATACTACATTCGTTCATCTTCACTATCATTTTGAAAGATATTTTTCATCTTGTTTAGTTTCTTATCCATGGTCTTCATTAAATCTGGTACGATATCATGCTATGCCAAATGTAATGTTACAATATATATATATATATATATATATTGTAGCATGACAGATGATCCACATTGTTCTGAATGAAAAAATGATCATAAATAAGGTAAAAATAAAATTAAATCAAAGGAAACTATATTAAAAATTAATTAAAGACAAGTAAAGTGCAATCATAGTCTGAAGAAAGAATATCAATTAAAACCAAATAAGCAATACGTGATAAGTTATAAAAAATAAAACAAAAAGCCAAGATAAAGTAAGGAAATACCCAGGTAGGATAGGAGTATGTAAGGAAATACCCAGAAGAAACCGACATCCTGAACAAAATGACTACTTTTGAAAGAAACCAAGGTAGGATAGGAGTAAGTAAGGAAATACCCAGAAGAAACCGACATCCAGAATAAAGGGACTACTTTTGTAGGAAACCAAGTAATAAAAATATAAAACACCAAAAGAGATTAAAGGTCCCTAAAAACGTATAACACCATAAACTAAATACTAATGTAAAGTACATATAAGTAAAAGTGTCTAGAAGTGTAATAAAATGGAACCAGTGAAAGTTATTTTTATAATGAGAAAAAAACAAATCTTAATAATCCTCTGTAATTAAGATTCTTGATCCTATAAGACTAGAAAACGGAATAGAGATAAGATCAAAGAATAACAGTGGACCAGTGTAAGTTATTTTGTTATGAAAGTAAACTAAAAATGTTTCTATGTAAGTGCCACTCTTTATCTTACAACATTCAATAAAATGACAAAAGAGCAGGCAATAAATAGTGAAGTGACCAAGGGTACATCCCTAAAACAAAACAAAAACAGCCAAGACTGTACCAAAATTAATTTTAAGGAATAATTTATAAGGAAAAAACAGATGTGTTTTGTGTATGTTAAGTTCATTGAACCCCAGGCTTAAATGTTTGAAATAGGGTATAATTTTTGTTGTTATAAAATATTTATTGTTTAATGATGTTAACTAATAGTAAGCCTTACTGTAGTTAGATGAGAGTAATTTAGTTAAGATTTTATAAAAATTAATAGGTCAAAAGGGTATTAGCAAGCTGTATTAATAATAAAAATTGTATGTGAACAAAAGTAAAATATAGGCAAAACGGTAAATCTTAACAACCTTATAATGGATAAATAAGTTAAGTAAATCAAGTAAATTGATGAAATTTATATAATGTAAATCAATCACAGGGTATAATAACTGTAACAATACTTTATACAGAGATTGAAGGAATGTATGAAAGATTATTAGAAAAAATGCAAGTGTAATAACACTGCAATCTAAGGGGGAAAGCCCAGTTTAAAGATAATATTTAATTTAGATAACCAGATCATAAAATTACAAGGAATTAAGGAAAAATAAACATTTTATTTCAATCAGGGATCTTGTTCGATAATAATTCTAACTTCATAAAGATGGTAAACCATTTAAAGTGACAGGAAGTACAATTTAAGGCCTACATTCTAATATGCTGTAAATATGGCATTTTGAGATAGAAAACATTGTAAAAATATCATATTTGGTATTAAATAACACAGATTTAACTAAGGAAAGAGATTATCTATTTAGTATTTAATAAAATTAAATAATAGTAAAAATGTATTCAGTTATATAATGTAAAAGTCAATTATGTAAGCGGAAATGCCAGAGATTTAAAACAATGTCGTTTTAATATTAACTTGGCCAGGACATTTTGTATGACGAAGAAAGTTAGTCAGTTGATTGTTATACGTGGAGTAGTACACTTCAGAACGAGCTCTCGCAATTAATTCACGTAAAGATGGCAGAAAAGATGGTGGACATAAACCAAACCTATCAAAACTAAACTCGCGAATTTTAAAAAACTTGAGTTAACACTAATTTCAGTGAAATAAACCAGCTTAAACTATTAATGAAAACAATTACTGAACATTAAAAGGTGCAATAACTATTTTAAAACATATAAATGCTAATTCTGAATATCGAGACAAAATCTGCCATTATCGACCTTATGGACTAAAGTGAAATAAGAACACTATTAAACACCGATTATCGAGACGAATCACTGACCACTGATCCAGGACAACTACACTATCACCAGAGGAATTAATCACTACTGCTGGGACGAGGAAAACTTGGAGCAGAACATTTATTTGCAGAGAATTCCGTTGTGCAGGAGTTCGTCAACATATGCAGCACGGAGGCAGCCATTTTAAATTCCCATAATCCTTTGCAGTCACGGCAAGACTCCGTCGTCAGTTTGGGTTCGCCAAAATTTTTAATCATTCACATTTATATATTAAATAATAATTTGTATATTTAGACAATTAAGAATTGTATTATAAGTGTTATACTTTTCAGACTTTGCCCTTTCTCTTACTATTATAAAATAACAGCTCAAAGAACCTGTGACTTAATATTAAGAATTTATATACTGTAATCACTCGCCCTGAAAAACGAGTCTGTAATTTATCGATTCACTAATCGATTTAAAATCGATCAATTATTATTCTGTTAATAAAAAACTGGAATTTTATAATTTTGGCTTCTATTTATTTATAATCATATAAATAGAAGAATATAAAATAATGTTTAGTACCTGGACTACAAGAAAAGCGGAGATTAACAACGTGGAAGGAGTACACACTTAGACTAACGAAGGACCGCTAATCGATTAGTACAGGAGACAATCCATTTAACGCAGAAACATAATTCTGGTTATACTAAGTGATTAAATTGATAAAAACAATAATTAAAGGAAATAAAATTACATCAATACAAATAAAATAATTCTTCGTATTGTTTAAATTAGCAGCCATCCTTACTATTTCTTTTATGAATTTGCTAACTGCTATAATTTTTTATTGTTCGACTAAGCTTTTCGTCATTACTGACATCTTCAGGTCTTAAACAACCATGATTTTCTTAACCAGGTTGTTTAAGACCTGAAGATGTCAGTAATGACGAAAAGCTTAGTCGAACAATAAAAAATTATAGCAGTTACCAAATTCATAAAAGAAATAATAAAATAATTAATTAAAAATTAATAAATAAATAAAAAGACAAAAATAATTTAAAAAAATATAAACAAAATTTCTATTTTGTTACAATATATTGTTACAACACAAAAACCCGCCCCAATACCAGGGAAATACTATAATGAATTAACTATAATAAACTAATGAAAATAAAATGACTATGACGAGACAAATGACTATGACCCAACCCAAGTGATTGACCCATTAAAGAAAATAAAATGAGAAGATTTAAACTCAAATAATGATGAAAAAGACACAAACAGATAATAAGGAAAATAAAATGAGAAGGTATAAACTCAAATAATGATGAAAAAGACGCAAACAGATAATAAAGAAAATAAAATGAGAAGGTATAAACTCAAATAATGATGAAAAAGACACAAACAAATAAAAAATATCTAGTAACCTGTATGAAAATTAAATAATATAATCTCAGTTAAAGTACACTAACCATAATAAGTAAGTAAAACCAGTCTTAAGAGATATTGTATATTGTTATCAACCCTATGATGATAAGAATATCAAAACATAAAATTGTTGACAGACTAACTAGAAATTCGTATATAGAATAGTAAAAACCCAAGAGTGAGAGATAGATAGGAAGTGAAAGTTATAAACAGTGTAAGTACTAGAAGTGAGAAAATAACCAATTCATAATTATAAGAAGGAGGAAACAAAGGTAATAAAACAGATTTTAATAGAAGGATAGATAACTAATGTCATAGTGTTAAATAATAATAAACTAAATAATATGAGTGCAATGAAAATAAAACATCATCTGTTAACAAAAATATTCAAAGGGATTATTAGCAACGTAGAATAAATGGTGTTATAATGTTATTCACCAAGATAGTTATTTGTTCAATTAAAAGAGTTAAGTTTATAAAAAGGAATATGGCTGAAAATTAAACACACCATAAACCTAATTTTTGCGTTATGTTTTATACGTAATATTAAATGATAAACAAGTTATAAGAAATGGCAAAAGATATGAGTAAGGAGATACAATTTTGCAAACATAATAATAATCATTAGAATAAAGACAGAAAAAGAAATGAGAGAATAACAGACTAGCAATGATTTTGTAAATTAATAAGAACATTCAATTACTGTAAAACAGCCCAATTTAATTCAAAATGTAAATAAGTCATAAGTGACACCAAGCAAAACATATGTAAATGAAAAATAATCTTCAATTAGTGTAAAATAAGAAGATGTAGAAAATTACTAGTTAGGCCTATAAAATGCCTAACTATAGAAAACCAAAATAGACAAATTGTAAGAAATTAACTATTGTATTAGAAAATTCAGGGCAGGTAACTCATTAAGTACAACTAGTGAACCATATTAAGATGTCATAGTTAGATTAGAACATAAAATAAGAAAGAAATGTAATAACATAATATTAACATTTTTGTCAAAACTTTAATACATGAAAAACCCAGCTTTGTGGGATGTCAAAATGATCTTTGAAAGAAAATATAAACAGTTTGTGATAATATCTAATACATAGATAAGAAGACAGAAGAATAATAGCCACCAGATAATATTTATTCATTTTGAATTAAAATTAAAATATTATAACAATAGACATAAATGTAATCAATCAAAGAGAGTACAGACAGTTGCCAAAAAAACGGAACGTTATTTAATATAATTCCGTTATAAAACATTAGTCCATTATTGACGATCAAGAGATACAGAAGCCAATCCATATTCGACTCAGTTTTCTATTAAAATATTATTAAATACCTAAAAATTTAACGAGATGAGGATGCAAGAAGTCTAATGAAGAATTAGTCAAACCAACAGAGATAATAGACCAGGCTTTAATATCCAAATATAATTATTTAATCCAAATTATTAGAAAAAGAAGCCAGATGCAATCCAAAATATAAATGATGGAAGATTGAGGATCGTACCGACTCAAACTTACTAAAACTAAGTGACTCTTTACCAGAATTCAACAAGATTTGTTAAGTATATCTGAACTACCCAATTTGCGAAATAAATTCTAATTAACTTTTCTCACAACACAAATAACTCTCAGTCCGAACTTGGTAACTAAATTTATTTCAAGGATTAATTCATAATAAATATAAACTTGTATGTAAACAGAAAATAACCTATGTACAAATTACGAATTATTAACACACAAATTTGAACACTTAAAAAACGAATTTTATTTAACTCTAATAGTATATAAGTACCATTGATGTAAGGTAGTGTACTTTATTATCATCTAATTAATATTTTTTCGTAATCTAAAGAACTCCATGATTGAACGAACTGTAGAAAATAATCATTGACGACAGACATGTCGATTTAGGAACGTTTCAATCACATTTAGCCAACCTGAGAATATTGCCTATTTATTGCCGGAGCAACATTATTTAATGACAGTATATTTTTGTATTTTACTAAATAACTATTAACTATTTCACGTTAATAAACTAATACTGAATAGAAATAACCGTCCTTTATTTCATTATAAATTGTATTATAAAGTTTGTGTACTTTAGCGACGAGCGAAATTGTCTGCCAGCGTTAGACGTCGGCAGCACGACACACTACAAGCGAGATTCAAATGCCCACCAGTTGCGAGGGTAATTTGAATTAGTCATCACCGCATAGAACGACCGCTCAGTTTAACATTTTTAATTGTTTTAATAAACAATTTGGCGCCGCCCGGGAAATAAAATTACTCATTGAAGGACAGGTAAGGTTTACATTCGTGAAGCTATCGGTACTGATAATTCGTGCGTTTGCGACGGACATCGTCAGCATGAGAAGTTAGAAAAAGTACGACTGTTATTTTTAAACCTAAAGTAACGACTACAACGTGTGGGGCTAACATACATAACACAATAAACGTACACATAAAGAGTACGACAGAGTTTTCTCGTTACAATATATATATATATATATATACCAATAAATTACACAATTTAATGATACTGTGAATGGAACATTTTTCAAATAAAAATCAACCTAATAGAAATAATGTGGAGTGGACAAAATTTATTATTTCAGTACTCGGCTTTTTCACTCTAAATTAAATCTTTATATTGCTACGCTAAAGATATATAGAACACGTGTTGCTACGTCATGTTTTTCACGTGCTGTGTGAGTAGCTGAGTTACGAAATGCTGTAGGTCATTTCGTACGCGCATTCCAGAATTAGGCGGATTGTTCTACTGGCATCCATGCCATTATTTTCACAAACTATGCAATATACGGAGTATAAATAAAGGGATTCAGAGGCGTGGTTTAGCTTAGTTTAGGTGTACGGAGTATTGTGGAGTATCGAAGTTATTGTTACTGTCTTGCAAACGACTGTGTGCGGACATTTGTGTGTATCTGTACCTGTGTGGTTCCTGACTTGCATTATTTTCGTGCGACACTGTTATCTAAGATACGTTTATTGTTTACTACGTTTGTGTAAGACAATTGTGAATTTGAAGAATTGTTGTGTAGGATTGTTTGTGGTCGTTTTATTCTTTCAAAGTCTAATTAAGTTTCTAAGTAGAGATTTTATCTAGTACCGATTATTCTGCTTCGACTGTGAAACACGACGATCCATACGGCTCTTGTAACTCCCTTTATTTCGAAAATTGTTACATCAACTACATTACTTACACTTTACATGAATTAATTATTTACCTATACAACACTCTTTATTCTATAATTACAGCCTATTATCTCTTTTCTAACCTATTATAAACTTATTATAACCTTTTATAACCTCTTTAGTGCCTATTATTGTCTGGTGCTCAGCGAAAACGCATTAAAATGGCGATTACTCTGGCATCGTTGTCTGCTAATACTATTATAATGGCATTCTCAGAAAAGTTTTAGTCTCAGTAGTTCATTGTATATTATATTCGACAACAATGATCCGAAACCTAGGCCTGTTGGTCGCTTCTAGAGATTATACGTTATGTAAAATGTATGTTCGTTAACATGACAGGGACAGTAGCACCGACAATGTGTGGGCACCATTATGTCTCGTCTAATTATTCTTACTCTTTTGTAAGTTTCTATCAGCTCCTCCGCGGAATGTCTTCTTCCTTTTCAGCTTTATACGTGTATACTACTTGTATAAAGATTATTTATATAATTATATAATACTTATATAATGAATCCTTTTTGTATTTGTACAAAATTTATACTTCAAATCACTTTTGAATACGTCATGAGAGTATAATGATGAAATTTGTTTGATGACACAATTACGGATATGACACCACTAAAAGATAAAATTGAAAAAAACAAGAAAACAGTTTGTTGAAGTACTGTTTTAAGGTAACACCGCTTTTATGGTTACTTACTTACAAAATAGTATTGCAGGTAAAGTCGTTGGACAAAACTCTTTCAAGCATACGGAGAATCCAAAACCTTAAACTTTTAAAAGGTATAAAACAATTTTCAGAGAAAAGACTGAGAAGAAGAAGAAACTCTTTAAGACGGTGTTCTGCTTATGCCAACGGTAATTACTAGAAGTTGCAGAGTAGCGTATTTCCTTTGTAGGAATAATCGCTGTGAACAAAAGTTCCCAAACCGCTGTCTAGTAGAAAGTTGACTTGGCTTTCAAAAATCTATTATTCAGCTAAACTATTTTTCAGTCAATCATCTATTGTGCTTTATTGTCATAAGTGCCTTACATTAATTATTTACATGTTTTATTCAATTTTCGTCACATTAGAGTTTAAAATAATTATAATCAGAAAGTATAAACACAAATAATTTGTAATATTTATAATCATCAAAGGCAAGAAGAGCTGAAATGTCTAAAAGTATTTTATATACTTTATATTTTTATAATGTAAAGTTTTTACCGTAGGTATAACACAAATAACTTGGAGATATATCGCTTTTCTGTCACTTGTGTGCACTTTCTTTAAGCAAAAACATTTATCTCATCGTAATAAATTTATAGGCCTACATATGTGAATTAAGAGTTCATTGTAAGGTCGGAAAATAATCTTTGTATTTACGCATTTAGATGGCGTAGCCTTATAGTGCAGATTGAACTGATTGCATCTTTTAATAATGTGTATTATATTGAGAAACAAAATGTTATTTCCCAGGTATTAATATTGACATAAGTACAAGAGAAATTCACTTAAATGTTCATAAAAAAAGAGAATATTACTTTGAAGACAATTTTCATTCACAGTTAATTTGTTTCTACAGGCTACATACACTCATGAAACACATTCAATAAAGTACCGTACTCTAAGGGTTAGTTGTGAAAAAAGAAAAGTGGTTCTGTGTACAACTACACGGAGTGGAATTATCGTTGTTGCTTTCAGTATTTGTGTTGCTTTACATATCATTATTATATTTGTTGTAACCTCATACCATAATACTTATTAAGATGGTTAACGTTAGTATTAATATTTCAATAATAAACCCCAAGCAAACGAGTGAAGCAGCCGTGTAATGTACATAATACTGTGTCACTATTTAGTATACGAGGTATAGTTCCGATACGCTGTTCTGTCTGCGTATTGAATTGATGTTTAACGACTTTGGCACACCATTATTGGTAATTAAGTGTACCTACACTTACGTAATATGTTCATTAGAATATGTATCATTGGTTTCCATTCATTATGTGTACTTTGCTTGTATCATGGCTGCTAGACTTCCGTGTATTTATTATTAAACTTCCGTATGTGTAAAGTAAAGATCGTCTTCTTGTCTGCTTAAATTGTTTCATTTCTAATAAACTATTTAACAAATTGTTAATTACTTATTTATGAAATATTATAAATAGTTTTGTATTTGCGAAACATGTATTCATGTATGTAGTCTATTACATGTCTCGTATTTTGACTATTACTTTATTATTTTTGGTATTTCCAATTGAGTCATATTATTACTGAAAAGTTTTGATAATTTGTACATTAAACACTGATCTGGTGTCAGAAGTTATAAAGCAAACCAATCTTAGAAAATCATCGTCAAGTATCCGGTAACGGTAATGGATAGAAGTTTGACACATAAATTTTACAATTTATTGAAAGGTAACTATCTAGTGTTATTCAAAAAGTGTAATGGAGCATTGTTAAAATTTATTAAATAAATTGTTAAGTTCATCAAATATATTTAAAGCAACAGTTAAATTGGATGATTCTAAGGGTATCAGTAAATAATATAGTTTCTGAAGAAGGTAAAATTCGGTCAATATGGAGAAACATTATGACTGTTAATATGCTCATATGGATACTTATTAGAATCATTTATTGATACTATTCTTAATATGTTGTTTCTTAAATATACGGATGCCTTTTACTTAGAGACATTGTGTTCTTTCTTTAGCGCTATTTTCCTTTACCCTAACTTGTCTTTTTCTTTTAAGTTTTTCTACCCCTATTTTTTCTGTTTATTAGTGGATGCTAAGGTATGTAAGTTAAGTAACTATACGCAGTTGTTTTCTCTTGATAGCATAAAACGTCCCTACTTTGTGCATGTACATCAGAGAACCACACACAACCCACACACAGAGAAGGGTTGCATTACTAGACGCAATTATACAACAATGTATAATTAAATGTTACAATTAGGCCTATAAAATAATTGCTATTCTAAGACGATATATAATGTGGGTACGTAATAATACATACTACGCTATAGGCGGGGTATAAATACGGGACCCAGAAGCGGAGTGCATCAGTTAGGATGTGCGATTTAGTAAGGGTTATCGGTGTTCATGTTATTGTGACTTATGAATTATTGTGTGAGGATGCGGTCGTCAGTAGTTTGTGACTTACATTTTTTAAAGCGACACTTTAAATAAGTGTTATTATAACTTTAAATAAAAGTTTTATGATATTACTGTTTGTTGGGTGTTTGTAATACTGAAGAATAGTTCTTTACGACCGTTTCTTTATTTTATTTTTTAAAACTCTAATTAAATATATAAATAAAGGTTTCATCTAGTGTCAATTGTTTCCTTTCCCCTGTTTTAAACACGCCAATCTTTGAAACCGTCAATAGAAAAAGAAACACAAAAACAAATATTCAAATGTTATAACTCTAGATTTTATTTAACACCGAAACACTTGTAGGTTTAAAAACGTTAAAATTTAGAATTAAGGTAAAAAAATTGTTTTTCTGAAGACAAGGAAAGCAGTTGATAGGTATATTCAAACAGAAGGGCATTGCTTAGATGCCAATATAGACAACACAAAACAAAATATATGCAGTCATTGTTTTAAGCTCATATTTCTGCTTACAGTACGCTAAAACTTGGAGGAAATTTTAACCAAAGTTTAGTGACCTTATCCTGTCAATCCTTTGAAGTAGTGTAAGTTTCTCTTACATAAGGGATGACCAATGAAAATAACTTTTATTTCATGGAACACAGCATTAAAACATTTCGTGATTTGCATGCTAGAATTGAAAACGATTCCATATGTTTTCATAAAAACGATGGTTTCCAAAGTAGAATGTTTGCTAAATGCTTAAATAAAATATAAAACAAAATAATTGTTATGCCTGATTTTATCATTTGCTAGACAAATGTATTAAATAATCCGAAAGGATTTAATACTGTATGCGTGACAGTTTATCGTACAACGCAGCGTGTAGGTTGATTCACTTACATAATTTTGTGTGTATGTCTGTGTGACAGCTGTCAGCCGTTGTACAAACGGTTACGATTCCAATAAATCCATGGTATATTCAGAGCGGAGATGTTACCAAAGCCCAGACAGGCACTTGACACTTGTTAAGCAGACGACACAGTGAATGGACTAATGGGGCTGAATGAATTGTCCACCTCATGGGCTTCACTGTCTGGCTAATTAGAATTTATTTGGTCAGCGACAAACGACCTCACCTGATTTGAAATTCATATAGTGGGTAACTTGTACATGGGGTAGAAATTTCTAAAGACATATTCAATGAATAAGTATTTAGTTTCCTGAATATAAAGTAGCTTGTGCGTTCACCTGATCCGTAAACTATTCAGAAATACACATTTTTATTAAACACATTGTTTTCAATGCTACATGAGAATAAGATAAATTCCTGAAATGAGCTTAAGTAAACAATGTATTGTTACGTTCGTGTATGTACGTATAATACCATTCCATTGGTAGTAGAATATATGTACACGAAGTGTGTTACACATGACATTGGGATGTGCGTAAACCAGTTAAATACGAAACATTTCTAGCGTCATCAGGAAAGTTACGTAAGTCCATATAAAAACTGAACAAAATGTTCTCGAGCCTTTTGTGCTCATGTGTAATTTTTATGTTCTGGTACACTTTATAATGGCAAACAGAAAGAGAAAAATGATTCTGTTAACAAATGGTTTTAAAGAAATGAGTTACATGTTCCAATTACTGAGTGTTATCTGAACGTTTATTTATTGTATTTATGGGACAAAATATTTATTAGACTAGTGACTTATTATTTTCTGTGTATAGTGAGCAACTGATCGCTGTGTTGACACTGAAAAAGTATTGCAATACAAGCGTGATCTTAATGAAAGTGTTAGTACCTGTTATAAGTAGCGATTCTTCTGCTACTTAGCAGTAACTCCAAAGTTAGGGATAAGATTACTAGGATCACTGTTATATTCTCGTAAAAGTATCACATTTTTATAGAGGGTTTTGATCAGTGGTGTAGCTATCGCCTCTAGCGCCCCTGAGAAGCTGACAATTTCGCCCTTCCACCACTATAGCCCTTACCCCCCTCTTCTAGATAACGGTATTTTGTGAGTGTAGCCTAATGAAATCTTAAATTACATGCAATGTAATTACAAAATAAGACAATCGTTTCTTAAACAATTATGATTCATGAAAATCAGAAATTAATATAAACAAAACAATAAATTATTCTTTCGTTGAATAAAATGCCAGTCTAAAAGCTTGTAAGATTTAGTAATATTTGATTTATACGTAAAAATTAAAACTAATTATAATGGAGTAAAACAGGAGTAAAACAACAATTTTGTAAACGATAACCATTTATTTTAATTCTTTGGATACAGCCAGCTTGTTAGGTTACTTATATAGTACGGAAACCTATTTAGACTAGATGAACACAAATCATAATATATACTAAATCAAAATAATTATTGTTGTCTTAAACAAAATAACAGTTTCACAGTTTCTGATTTGTGTAATACATAAAAGCTAACAAAATTACATAGGTCTCAGTTATAATGCAAGTAATTATTTTATTCACTTAAAAATGACCTTTCTCGCTTTTGGTCATTCAAACCAAGTAATGTTTTTCGTTCTTCAACTCAAGGTTTATAGAAGGGTCGGATAAACATTTATGTCCAAGATTTTTGCGTAGTTCTTGTTTATTTAATTTTTTTTCTTATTTCAAAAATTAATTTTACATGCTCTTTCGGCGCCCTCTCAAGCCGGTGCCCCTGGATTTGATACACTCCTGGTTTTGATACAACTTAAAAGTTGACTGTGTCTCTAAATTATTTTCTTTTACGAGAAACGTTTCTAGTGCAACTGACAATTAGAATTATTCTAAGTGGTAGTTGAACTCTTTTGTGGTATCAAAAAGTTAAACAGTGGCCTAAAATAAAACAGTATGACACCAAAAGTTAAAACAGTGTATGTAAGGGGACGTAAAGACAGTATTATCAAGACAGTAACATGAACGGATCTTGTATGTATAACTTGGAATTCTTCTGGTTCTTCTTCTTCTTTAACTTCTTTGTTAGGATTCTGTCCTGTACAAAAACAACGGTCTTACATACTGTCACTCCAGCTCTTCCTTGGACGACCAGTGCTCCTCTTGGTGTTTGGATGACTATGTCTTCCCTTTTCACTATCCTTGTGTCATCCATTCTTGATTTGTGTCAATTCCATATCCTTCTTCTTTCCGCAACACAAGAATTAATATCTGTTACATTACAAGTCTCTCTTATAATATTGTTTGGCAACCTATCGTACCTTATCTTATCTTTCTTAGTGCCCTTCGTAATATAGTCATTTCTATTGTCTGTCGTTTTCTTTGAGTTACTGCTGTATCTGGCTTGGTCTCTGATGCATAGGTTATTACTGGACGTATTGTGCTTTTGTAAACCCTAGTTTATGCTTCTTCTGTGAGGTTTTTATTATTCATATAGGGTTATTCATGGAATCAGTAATTCTTTTTGCTGCCATCAGTTGATGTTCTATTTCTTCATCTGCCGTTACACGTAATCCTTGTTTCTAAGTAGTCTATTTGCATTACTTGTTCTATTATTCTGTCATTTATCACAAGCTTACCCTTAATGGGTCACGTTAAATTGTAATTGACTTTGTTTTCTCTTCTGCTATTTTCATGTTATATTTTTGGCATGCTTTGTTAAAATTACACATAAGTTTTTGGAAGTTATTTTCATTTCCTGCTATTAGAATAACGTCATCTGCATAACACATATTATTAAACACACATCTACTAATCCTATAGCCTCTCATATGCTTTACCTCTTTCATAACTTTATCCATAACTACATTGAAGAGTATGGGACTTAGGGAATCCTCCTGCCTGATCCCTTCTGTTACAGGTATATTATCTGATAATTCGCCTTTAACCTTTACTCTCATTGAATTATTCGTGTAGACTTCTTTTATTACCTTTGTGATGTCGATTAGAATTCGACACTAGAAAAATCAAAACTCGACGCTGACAAATTTAAAATCTGAACACAAACCAACTTAAGTGTAATAAAACGTCTTTGTTTAGTATAATTAAAATAGATTAGGAAGAAATTTATTCTCCGTAACATCACAATGAATCATAGATTGTCAATGAATAAACTGAATTGCGTAGGCTACTCATTTGACTAAATGTAAATGAATAAATTATAACGGTCTTTAATTAAACATTCAATTTCTGTGAGAAATAGCTTTTAAAATATTTAATATATTTAAAGTACTAGCCGTTAATTATTTTATAACTTCGTTATTAAAACTATCATCATGAATACTGTAAGTATACCTATTAAAAACTGGAACAAATTAATTTAAAAAAAACAAGTTTAAATGCTGAACGTTTACAATTTATCATTACTTTGTACAGCATCGTCCAATAAAAAAAGATTATGTAATCGGTTTTCCCTAAAATCGTAAATAATTTTTTCTTTTTGTTGCATGATCAACGCTCTCGAGTATTTCTTGAGTTGCTATTTCTCATGCGAAGTGCTGCTGGTTTAAGGGATCGGATATATGTTTTAAAAGACGAAGTGGACCGTATAAATTTTGAGTTAACTAGCGTTTATTGACAAATTATATAATAAAGCGTTCATTGACAATTACTCAATAAAGCGCATGGCCCATGCAATTACGTATGGCGTACACTGCCAAGATAAATAACGATTGAAGATTGAAAATTATATAAAGAGGTTAAGCAAATAATCAAATTTCACATCGCCGCGGATAGCAAATAGAAAAGAGAATTGAGCGAGTGAAGGCTGAGGGCTAACTAACAACTCTGTCGTAGCTCGCAGTTAGCGAACTGCACTTTAAGCGGGTGACGTAATTGCGTGGGCTGATTGCGCACGGGTATAATGAACAAATACAAAGATTTAACATACTGCCCGCCCAAAATCGGGCGATTTTGAAATATGTTACAGTATGAAAAGTTGCTTGAAAAAATGAAAGTATACGAACCTGAAATGTATGATAATACATAGTATAATGAATATTGGCGCATCGATAGATGGCCCATTAGCTAGCATAAATACAACATTGATCAATACTCATCGAATAATATATAACAATAAAATACAAATGCTTAGAACGTCTGATGACACATAGTAATAATAATGACAATATACCCAAATTCATTAACAATGGTACATGGCAATGAATAACACATAGTAAGTAGCATTACACAATAACTAATAGAAATCCAAAGAATTCAGTAATAATATCATGACAATAAGTGCATAATAAGCAATATTACATAATAATACAATGGCAATATATACAAAAAATTTATGATAATAATATCACAATAAAAATATACTCAAAAAATTCATGATAATGATAACACTGCACCAAACAGTACACAATAACTGACATCACACTGACGAAAAAAACACTTAAAATATTTACTAATGCACATATAAATAGCGTACATTAACTTTGTATAAATATAACTATAAATGTATAAATAAGTACATTTAACACTGTACTTACAGTAGTACGTAGAGCATGTGCTCATCCGGAAATGTCCCGGGCATGAAGCACTGAAAAACAAATTAGTCTGTTGCCACGGGAAGTGGGCACAGTTTGTGGATAAGCCGTTTGTGGTGCGGACATCCGCTACGCGTACTAATGAATCCTGACCTACATAGATTTGGGTGACAATACCACGTTTCCACTGCAGGTGTGGGGTATTGTCTTCTAAAATGAGGACGAGTTGCCCTGGAAACAAATTTTTTAATGTTTTCGCCATTTATTTCGTTGTTGCAACTGATGTAAATAATCTCTTGACCATCTCTTCCATATAGAGTGGGTGAAACTCTGCAGAAGCTGCCACCTTCCCAAGCGACCCATTTTTATATCCGAATAGTCGGGTTCCGGGAGCGAAGTAAGTGGAGAACAAACTAAGAAATGTGCTGGAGTCAAAGGCTCGGGTTCCCCAGAGTCATTTGAAATGGCGAACAAGGGACGCGAATTCAGACATGACTCTATTTGAGTCAAAGCAGTGTAATGCTCTTCAAAGTTGAGAAGCGTCCTGCCGATAACGCGCCGTAAATGAAATTTAACGCTTTTGACTCCGCTCTCCCATAGACCACCGAAATGAGGTGCTGACGGAGGTATGAAAGACCACTTGACTCCCTGTGAACTGGCAAAGTCCTGAGTGGTTTGTTGAAATTCGTCTTGTTGAAAAAGTTTGTACAAATCGTGTAGTATAGTGACAGCACGACGGAAATTTGTACCGTTGTCAGACAATATTTGTGCAGGGATGCCCCTGCGAGCTATGAAGCGTTTTAAAGCAGCTATAAAGGCGTCTGAAGTGAAATCTGATACCAATTCAAGGTGAATTGCCTTAGTGGCCATGCAAATGAAGAGTGAAATGTAAGCCTTTGTGAATGATTTGGACCGCTGCCCGCCCTGACGTAGAAATATGGGACCGGCATAGTCGACGGCACATTGTGAAAATGGTTTAGAAGGAGTGACTCTGGAAGAGGGTAATTATCCTAAAAGTTGGCTTGAGCCAATTGCGCGAAATCGAAAACAAGTGATGCATTTGTGTATCACGGAGCGTATGTATGATTTGTCATTGATGATCCAATATCTTTGACGTAGAGAGCACTGTGTTAATTTTACTCCGGCATGGAGTAGTCGAATATGCTCGTTTTCTATAATTAGTCTAGTGAGATGAGACTGCGGGTGAAGTATGATCTGGTGTTTACTATTATAGTTGAGCTGAGAATGTTGAAGGTGTCCGCCCACGCGTAACATCCCCGTGTTGTCTATAAAGGGATTAAGCGAAAAAGTTTTATTAGTATTAGGTACAGGGCGTTGTGCCTGAAGTTCTTTAATTTCGATGTTGAAATGCGATAGCTGGGATTGACGTATACAAATCAAAAGTGTGCTGTGTAGCTCCTGTGAAGTTAAAAAGGAAGTGTTTCTGTTAGCGACGGGAGACTTAGCGTTCCGAATGAATCGTAGGCGGTAAGCAAACACACGAATAAGTCTTGCAAGCGAGGAATAATTTTCAATGTAGTTAGGAGTGGATGAAGTAGTAACCAGAGCGAGTTAACCTTGTTTACGTTTTTCTTTATCCAAATCTGGATGACTGCAGGAAGAGTTGGATTCGAAAGGACTGGTGGGCCATGATGATGGCTCCTTTGACAACCAGTATGGGCCATGTCACCATTGCGGGTGGTGGTGCAAAAAACGGGGTAAACAACCGCGGGATAGAATGTCCGCGGGATTGTCAGGCGAAGCAAAATGATACCAGGTGCCCTTTGCAGTGAGCTGCTGTATCTCCGCGACGCGGTTGGCAACAAATACCTTCCATCTGGACGACTGTTGCTGAATCCAGTGTAAGGCAATCGTAGAGTCAGAATAAAAATACAACTCGCTGAAATTGTAGGTCACAGCGTTGACAACCTTATAAACCAACTGAGCCAATAATAGACAGGCGCAAAGTTCAAGTCGAGGTAAAGATATCTCTTTAAAGGGGCGACTCTAGATTTGGAACACAATAAATGAGATGATATACTGCGGTCAGAATATACTGTACGCACATAAATACAGCATGCGTAACCCTTTACTGAAGCGTCGGCAAACCAATTTAATTGAAATGAAATGATTGAAAAATTACATGAATCCTTTATAGCTCTTGGGATCTTAAAATGAGTGTCTGAAATTAATTGAGCGTAAAGCTCTGCCCATTCAATTGATAATGAGTCAGACAGTGGGTCGCCCCAATTGGTACCCGATGACCATAGCGTTTGCATAAAGTGCTTACACCAGAATGTAATAGTGCCAATGAGCCCTAATGGGTCGTAAATTCCAGCGATGACGGATAATACCCTTCTTTTACTAAACACATCGATTTTAAGATCTCTTTGGAAATTGTATATGAAGTTGTCAGTCTGAACGTCCCACTGAATACCTAAAGTGCGGACGGTTTGGTCTTTGTTGAAGTCCAGGGATGAGTTGGTATGTGAAGATATGATATTCCGGTCATTAAAAGATCATTTATGCAGAGTGAAGCCGTACCGGCTTAATAAACCAGAAATATCAGAGTTTAATCGGGCTAAGACGTGTGAGCCATCAGATCCGGTGATGAGATCGTCGACGTAAAAATCGTTTGCAATGACAGAGCAGGCTATGGGGTGTTGAATACTATTTTCCTGTGAGATTTGTTTTAAACATCTAGTGGCCAAAAATGAAGCGCTTGCAGTCACATATGTGACTGTTCTCAAAGCATAGTGTTTAAGTTCCTTGTGGGGAGCGTCACGCCAGACAATTTTTTGCAAGTTAGAATCCCTTGGGGACACCAAGATTTGGCGATACATTTTCTCGATGTCGGCAATGAGTGCGTATCGGTGCGTTCTAAATCTGGACATGATGGACAAAAGATCCTGCTGGACCGTAGGACCAACCATGAGTGTGTCGTTTGAAGGTAAATCATTTGATGTTTTGGCTGAGCCATCGAAAACAACGCGAAGTATGGTGGTTGTGCTAGTGGACTTGACGACAGCATGGTGTGGTAAGTAAAAAATATTCGACTTATTGATTGATAAATCATATGAATTGAGTGGAGACATATGACCCAGGCTTAAATAATCCTGCATGAAGTTACTATAGTCTTTGTACAAAGACGGGTTTTGCCTGAATTTGAGTTCGAGTGTCTGAAGTCTGCGAACTACTCTGGGGAGTGAATCACCGAGATGCCCCGTCTTACACAACAAATATACCACTAGTGTTTCGAAAGGTGTTTGTGAGGAAATGATTTTCACACTCCGCGTCCTCAGCTGAGGGAGTACGGAAAGAAACGTCCTCCAACTGCCAGAAGTTCCGCAACTGTGACGAGATGGCATTATTGTCGTCACGAGCCATAAACGACGAAACCGGTTTTGTCATGTCTACGTTAAAGGGTAAATTTCCGGCGAGGAAAAAACCTAGTTTTTTTTCCTGTATTATCGGAAAGTGCGGACTGCGGAGGAATTTAGTCGGCTCAATCAAATGCAAAAAATACTGTGCCCCGAGTAATATGTCAATCTGTGACGAAAAATTAAGTTGCGGGTCAGCTAAAAATATGTTTTTTGGAATGTTTAATGATGACATGTTAAAGGATTCTGTAGGGAGGTTATTTGTAATTCTGGGCAGAGCAGCGCAGTGTACATTCAATCTGAAATCCCTGTAGCGTGAGTTTAGGCGCACCCTTGTACTGAAATTGGCTTGGCATAGAGAATTATTTATGCCCGTGATAGGCAGTTCGGACTTGTTTAATTTTAAGCCCATGCGCCGTGCGAAGCCCATGGCACAAAAGTTTACTTGTAAACCTGAATACAACAGTATTCTTACCGGGTGTTTGTTACCGGCACGATCGGTTGTGGTACATACGGCGGTAGACAAAAAAATTGATTTGTTGGTTTGTAGTTTTAGGGAACCTTGATTGTTGTTCCTGCTCGAAACATTATTTGTTGAAGAGTGAATCATGGTGTGGTGCCTTTTCGAACATGCTCTGCACGAAAATTTAGAAGGGCAACGCGAGGTTTCATGGCCCGAGCGTGTGCAATTTAGGCAGAGCTTGTGATTTATTAAAACGACTTCCGTTGACTAGGATGTAAAGCCACGAATTGTGGGCATTTGGACAGTTTACGATTGCCGCGACACAGCTGGCAAAATCTCTTGCTTGTTTGAGTATGTAGTAGTGCCCCAGTGAACTCCGCGCGTCTAGCCGGTTTGCGATAAGAAATTTTATCGCTAACTTGCCTTCCGTATGATGAACTAGTCGGCGCGCTAACATTTTGCAACAACTGGCGCCTAGTATTTAAGAATTTAATGAAGTTATTGTAATTCGGAAGCTGTTCGTCAGTTAAACTTTCCTTCCATAATCTAGATGTGCGATCGTCAAGTTTTTGGGCGAGAAAATGCACAAAAATAATTTCGAATGTGCTCACTGGTAAATTTAATGAATTCAGAGCGTTTATGTTAGGGATAAGATCATCTATAAATTTGGAAGTGCTAACCATAGAGTCCTGCTGCATGTGCTTCATGCTCAAGACATTAGCCACATAATACGCCGTAACAATCAATCTACTGTCATACCTGGCTCTCAACAACTCAATGGCCACCGTGTAGTTTTCGTGCGTGATTGGGAGTGACTTTACAACATTCAGCGCCTCATCCCTTAGTGATGAGTGCAAGTAGTGAAATTTTTGGATGCTGGTCAGGTCTGTTCGGACATGAACCAACTCCACAAACATATGGTAAAAATGTTCCCAGTTAATTATGTTACCTGCGAAGCAGGATAATTTAATTGGTTGTAATTGAATAGGAGGCCTACTGAATGTGACGACTTTGGACTGATTTAGTATTTTCTTGCTCATCTCTTCGGGATGATCTAATACATTTTGCAACTTGCATTCTATGTTACACAAATCATCTTCCGTCTGAACTCTATCACTAACGGATGCAAAATCAGAGTCATCAGACACAATTTGCGTTTGAATCTCGTCATATTTTGCGGATAGCTCCATCGGATGACGAAGCTTTATTTTTAGCGCATGGTGGTCATGCGTATCGTGATCAAAATTATCCGCGTAAGTGTTTATGCGCGATATAGAGGAATTGATCGTGCCACGCTTTTTGATCACCGCCTTCATATCAGTCATGATTGTGTATTACTTGAAGATTCGAAACGATATAAGAAAAAATGAGTGAATGCAGAGAGATGAACAAGACCAATGCAGGTTATCTAATTTACGAAGTGACGCTACAACGCGGTAACCATTGATTAACACATCTCAGACTAATTCTATGTTGTACTAAATACTGATACAGACAGCATATACAACATAGGAGTATAATTCCTATTGCTATGAAAACTATTTAAAATATGATTTACAATTAAATAAAAAAATATGAATATAAGCTTGTTAAGTTATTTAAGTTTGTGATTGATTCACAGAAAAATGTATAAGCTTGCTGAGTTCGCAAAAAATCTAAGTTCATAGTCAAATTGAAACTGACATAAAGGAAAAAGTTATATTATATTTTAAATACTGCTTACTTTAGTTGAACGCCCTTGAAAGGTATAAAAAATTATGTAAAATTGAAAGGATCATATGAAACATAAATTTATATTCACTTGGTATGTGGTACTTATCGACATGTTCAAGAAGGTCTCAGAGCGTGTCGAATCCTTGGCAGTCCCATCCGGCACCCATGAATTGACGATGTAGACACTGTTGATGCCTGTCAGATGATGTCTGAAGTGGTCGAATTCTGCATAAGCTGGATGCTTTGGATTTTTCCCAAGTGATGAATGCCACGTGGTGATGGTGTTCAAATGTTGAAATAATGTTTCGAACGATCCGGTCGGCGAAGTATCCAAAAGTCGTGCAATGCGTGCTCCAGTTATAGTTGATAATTAAAGAAATGTTGATTTAATCATGTTGTTAAATGCTGATAAAGCCTGCTAATTGAAATGTAAATCCATGAACTGAATCCATGAAATGAATGCTCGGTGAAATAGATTATTCGTGAAATGAATCATCCATGAAATGAATGATCCGGCCCGGAGGACCAAATGTTGCATGATCAACGCTCTCGAGTATTTCTTGAGTTGGTATTTCTCATGCGAAGTGCTGCTGGTTTAAGGGATCTGATATATGTTTTAAAAGACGAAGTGGACTGTATAAAGTTTGAGTTAACTAGCGTTTGATGACAAATTATATAATAGAGCGTTCATTGACAATTACTCAACAAAGCGCATGGCCCATGCAATTACGTATGGCGTACACTGCCAAGATAAATAACGATTCAACATTTAAAATTATATAAAGAAGTTAAGCAAATAATCAAATTTCACATCGCCGCGGCTAGCAAATAGAAAAGAGTATTGAGCGAGTGAAGGCTGAGGGCTAACTAACAACTCTGTCATAGCTCGCAGTTAGCGAACTGCACTTTAAGCGGGTGACGTAATTGCGCGGGCTGATTGCGTACGGGTATAATGAACAAATACAAAGATTTAACACTTTTACTAATAGACCTGGGTTGTTTAAAAATTACAAATTATATTCAACTTAAAAATATTATTAAAATTTGTGTTTATAAATTTGCATTTATGTTTTAAATAAGTACTATACCTTAACGTGAAAGGAAATATAGAATAACAGATATAATCGTAATGACTAAATTGAATGGGTAATTTCAATTACTAAATAATTAAAATTAATTCTCACGTACGAACGAAGAATACCATTTAGATTTCTAGGAGCCCTGTTTAGCACGTTACACTGTTGCGTGGGATGGGTTAAATGTAATATCTACGTATCTCTATTTTGTTGTTTCAGTGTACATACACCACTGAGCATGTTCCTTCTACCGTACTATTGTTTTGTGATGTTCATAATTTTAATATCCACAGATCGATTACAATGTTATAATAAGACAGATGAGTCTAACTCAAAAACGGGTTTTGTGACATTAAGATATTTAACGAAATAAACAACATACAGCCAAATATGAAGTGTCGAAACAATAACATAAGACAATTCTGAAACACGCAGAATAATGTGTTTTTGCTTCAGTAAGTATCGAAAACTCCTACCGAACAAGGAATAAACGTTATAATATTTCTTTCTGCTAACAGAAAAATTTAATTAAGAAAGTTGTGTTAGTGGTTATAGTCACAAACAAAATTATCACTGTTGTACACGACTATAGATAAAATATTCCGATTAGCGCGTTCAAGCATCAGAGCTTTTCGTCGGATCGGAATTAACCTAATTAATTAATTCCGATATGACGATGAGCTGTGAAGCTTGAAAGCGCTAATCGGAATATTTTTTCTATAGTGGTGTGCAACAGTGATAATTCTGTTTGTAACAGAAAAATATAAATAATATTTCTGTACAAGTTTTGAAAAGAGTAGATAACTAAGTAACCACAACCATAATAAAATAAAAAATGTTTTTTGTGGGGATATTATGATTTTAAATTTGTTATTTGATACGTTCCAAAAAATAACATTGCTTCAGTTACTGAACGTAAAATTTCAATTTACCGAAGTAGAGTATGAAGACGACGTAAGTTCTACTATTATAAAACTTTTTTCTTTACTCCAAACATTAAAAATTTTTCGCCAATCCTTAAATACAATTTACCATATCTATTAAAGAAGCTCTCTTCTAAACAACATGTATATGTTGAAAACACGGTACATTTAATATTCTCTTAAGGGAGGCTGTATTCTGTGCCATATAACCAACTGTATGTCGCTCATGTAACCATATTTATTCGTTTTGTAGTAGTTAAAATTTAGTGAAACCGTTGGTGATAACGTTTTGGATCCTTGTTGTGTAACCCCAGATTGAATTGTAAACATAAAAGTTTGTTTTCATAGAGAAAATAATACTGTTGCACACTACCTTAGAAAAATATTTCCAGATATGTTTACGAATAAGTAGATATATTTCCGACCTGACGATGGGATGTGAACCTTGGAAGGGTTAATCGGCAAAATGTTAGTATAGTGATGTGCATCAGTGTGTTTTCTGTTTGTGATTATAACCTCTAACACAACTTTATTAATTAAATAATAATCACAGGTGACGACAAAATCATTAGCAAAAACCAAATATTCTTGTAACATTTGATTGATTATATTTTTGTCCTCACAATTTTCGCCTTTGCGAATGAATGGAGAGTATGAGTAACAAAGGAGCGGGTAATACCGTTCGCTCTGCAAACGAAATGCGATAGTTTGTTGACAGATACTCTTCACCTCCTAATGAAGAACAACACAGAATTATAGTTTCTAGTGGTGTGTCAAAACTTAATTTTATTGCAATTTTACTGTACATTTAGATTAATTATTTTATATTTACTTTTCTGAAGTCACAATTATCAAAGCTTTATGATAAAATTTAGCAACGTGTTATATGTTACATTTATTACAACAATAGTGTATACCTTGATAATTGAACTTATCTTGTTCATATTTTCTTGCCTTAGGTGATACCTACTTAATTACTGGTTTATATACACATTCTCAAACACGTCATTAATTCTTCTCTATTTGTATATCTATTTGTATCTTACACGTTATGTTAAGTAGTTTTATGTCTGTTTTCATACACTGTATTTCAAGGTTTAATATAAATACGGTAATATTTTGACCAAAGTGTAATACTGTTTTAATACGGTTGAAAATATTAATCGTTCATTTTTAATAATACTTAGTATTATATGCTTGCCTGTTACTGTTAAGAGTAGATTCAAATAGAATATTGAAGGTTAAAAACTGAATGATTAACAATTTTTAAATTAAATATTGACTTCAATCGTATTACCATAATCCTATTAACATATTAAAATTCTTGAATATTATAAAACAAGAATGATTTTAGATATTGTTCCAAATCACAGGCGATTTGATAATGTTTGCAAAATTACAGATATGTAAATAAATATGAATCACAAAAATTTACATAACAATTGTTTACAGAAAATAATAATTATATAGTCAGTATATTTACACAATTATTCCTCATTTGTAACATCCGGCTTTTATTGCATTACGACAAATCTATTTTAAAGTAAATTTTGTAAAAATTAGACAAAACAGATTCATAAAACAAATAGATTTAATATTGTTTCTAATATTATTTAGCTCTTAATTTTTCATACGACCAAAAGTGACTCTCAAAACGTGATTAACAACATCGCCAACATGAAAAGAAAGAAACTACAATATGAAACAAGTTATAGTAACACTAACATTTTCGTAGTTATTGTTCAGAGCAAGGGCATTGAAAGGGGAGTTTAGCAGAAGGTAACGGAAATGGAAAGCGAATCAGGGAAGAAGAGAGGAAAGTCAAAGTTAGGATGAGAAAGTACGGTTATATAAACTTTCTTGTGCATGTGAATTTTCAGAATTAATTCAAATAAACAAGAAAAGTCTTCACAGGAGACCAATGACGGCAACTTAATTTTAGTAATTAAATTACCAAACTTTATCGACACTAAAGACATACCACTTTTTTAATTACATTTGGCAAGCAATTACGGAACCATTATAAACTTTCATATTTGGAGTAATTCTGTATGAAAATTTAAAATTAAATTTGTGTAACTTCAAGATATTGAATGCTTAATGGAATCAAACACGCTAATAAAAACACATACGATGCCGGAGATGAATGCTACTGTGATGGTAGGAATCCAGTCTTAGGGGAGGTTTTGGGAATAAACCGTAACCATAAGAACTTTTGTTGCTTTTGCCATTGTTGATAAATGTTTTCATCTTATTCCATCAGGGAACATGCGCATAGCCTATTCCGGCCACAAAAGAAATACATCAACTTCACCCATGCTTCCTAGGTCTTCCTATACTTCCTTGGCCAATAGGCCTGTATTGCCAATCTTCCTTAGACAATGTGCCATCATGCATCCTATTACGATTAGCAATCTATTTCTCTTTGTTTTCTGCAATACGATCTTGGATGTTACAAATTTTCAACTCTTAGCGTATGTCTACATTGTACAGTCTATCTCTTCATGTGCAGCCTTTGAATGATCAAAAAATTTCATCTGCAATACCTGTATCCTATTTAGACGTTTCTTCACTAGCAACCGAGTTTTAGAACCATACAACAACATTAGCACAGCCATAATCTTATAATATTTTAGTAGAGTCTAGTTCTTAGTTTTACTCGACGACGCTTGACAAATTGTGTCTCATCTTCAATGAAACGTAGTCATCTTATGATCGACATCATAATTCACGTCGTAATTGATGTCACAGCCAAGGTAAAGGAAATATGAGACCAGCTCTACACACTGTTTTCTAATACAATCTTAGTTCCCAAAGGGTGTTTGCCCATATAAGCCACCATGTTTTTCTTCTGCACAGGGATTTTGATGTTGTGATTTGAACGCACTTTCTGTAACTGGAACATTGATCTCTGGAGCTGACATTCTTTGTTTTGGATGATTACTTGTTTATCTACAAACATCGTTGTATTCAAGTATGTTTACTATTACTTATTTTTATTCTTGGATCCCCTCGATGTTTCTACTATTGCTGTTATTCATAAGCAATGTTAGATTTATGTTACAGTCTTAGCGCATTCTCTAATTAATGTAAATCTTCTCTGTCAAATCCTCTCCTACTGGCTATACTAACCTTGTACAATAATATACAATCTTAGGGTGTACAAGACGTGTACGAGATCTTTAGGGAAACCCCTGTTATACAGAATGTCCCATAGAATGGATCTGATAACTCTAACAAATGCTTCCTCATAATTAACAAAAGTAAGGTGTGTCCACAAATTAAATTAGCTTTCTTCGTCAATCAATGGTTTCAGACAGAATACGTCATCAATGCAAGATCGGCCCTTACAAAATCCTGCCTGTTCCTAGGAAGTAAAATATTCGGAACAGAACAAAGTCTATCTTTATTAATTTTTTCATACAACTTGTAAGTTATATTTATCAACCTTATACCTCTTTAATTTGATGACACAGTTTATCACCTTTCTTAAAAACAGAAATAAGCTTTGATACACTCCATTCATCTGGGATCATGCACCTCACCCACCACATATTCATAAAATGTAGCAGTCTAAACTTAAATAATTTACTAAGTATTTCAGCCGCTCTGAGTTTATCCTACCCAAACCAGCTGCTATTCGTGGATGAAATCTTAGTTCCTCATTCTGATTGAATCTACAATTGTGTTCCCTATTATGTCTTCTGAAGCTATCTGGGGAACGTTAGGATGATACCATAGCTCCTTCATGCTCATGCTTTACAGTTCATTCGTAATGTTTAATATACTTTATCTCCCCTTTCCAATCAAATTTGGATACACTGTTTCCCTATCTTCTTGGTTGAGAAGCTTAATTAATTTGTATGCCACTATTTAGCGTCCATGTACGTCGTTTTCTGTATTAACAATAAATCTGTTCCATGATTTGTCATGGCTTTCCTGATAATTTATTTCACACCACTACATTTCTGCTTATAAGTATACAGATCTTCACTTGTTCTTGTCTGAAGATACTTATGATAAGTTTTCTTATATTGTTTGGTTTATATCTTACTTTCACATATTTAAATCTATCTTCAGAGTATTTATTCGTTTCATTCCAAACCCTTTATTACCCATTTTCTCCAAAAACGTTCCGTATATTACTCCACTGTTCTTCTATACACGGCAGGGACTCTATTCTACAAGGAGAGACCAATTGTGGATACTCTATTAATCTCATCTGGTACAGATCACGGGTACTCTCTTCATGAATTAGATATAGGACCTACCTCAAAAGAGATTTCCCATCCTGCTCCAGAAAGATTTGTAACTTAATAATAAGTGGGCCCTATTTATTATTTTTGTACATTTTTAAAATTTATTTTTATTAAAGTATATTATAATTTATTAAAGCAGATAGTGTATCGTCAGTGAATTTTCGTGTTTACTGGTAAACTGAAGATTTATTGTAAAGTTATCTTAAGTGTCCATCTTGTTATTGTTTTCTTTGTTATTATGAATTTAGCTTTTATTATTACTATTACGGACAGCTTATCCTTTACTGTAATGATCTAGTAGTTTAATATAGATAAGTAAATGTTACGATTTGCAACGCAAACAAGATTTCTTAGTTAAATTTTGTAGAATAAAAACAGAAATTAATTCTTCTGTAAATAGAAAAAAAGATTATACTGGATTTAGCTAACAATTATAGATTAAGCTAAGTCTTATACATGCAGGCTTTATTATAACATCGCCAAATTCAGATCATATTTGATGACTATAATTATGTAAGAAATGCTAAAATATAATATATTTTAATAAATAAATAATGAAGATAATACAAATATAAAATATAATTAAGAAGGAAGGAGGAAAAATTATAAACTAAAAGTGATTATTAAAGAAACTCACAGACTAGACTGACAGACAAACGACTTTGACCCAACCCCAGAGATTGGCCAGATAAGAACCAAAATAAAAGTAAACAAGATGAGAAGTGAAGGAGAAGAAAAATGAAAACAAAGAGGGACCAAACCAACGATGAAGAAAATAAAATGAGACAAGGCGAGAAAACACAGACAAGGAATAGAGAATAGAGAAGGGAGAAATAATATGATCAAATATAATAAAGGAAAAAAAACCGGTAAAGAACCAATATAAAGAATAAATGTTAGTATTGATTGAGTGACAATTGTAATTAGTCATTAATAAAACACGATAGCTAAAAATACACTAGCCAAAGAATTAGAAGTACAAATAAGTTAGTAATAGATAAAGACATGATATTAATAAGTATATATAATATGTGTAGAGAAAGAGAGAGATATTGAAATAGTGAGAAGTAAACGGAATTTAACATAGTGAAAGTGAAATTATCTTAAAGTGAATTGATAGAAAAAGAAACACTAAGTAAATTATAATAAACACAAGATAATTTAAAAGTGCAGGTGATGAGTAAATAAAAATATTGTCAATGATAGCAATAGGAAAAATAGTGAAAGCTAAGATAAACACTTAGTAAAAATAACAAACACTAAAGGTTTAATAGTGAACAATAATATTTAAGAAAGTTATTAAGAATAGTATTTAAAATAAACCATTAATTAAGTAGTAATGAACACTGAAGAGTGATATTAACTGTATAGATTGGAAAAGAATCTCATTGTATAGGTTAAAAGTATATAGTAAAATTTAAAGGTGAGAAACCCATGAAAATGTACTCAGATAGTGTTACCATGGAGTGATGGCAAAGAGTACTTATATAATAAGAAGTTTACCCATGTTATAAGGGATGATTATTGAAGCAAGTTCAAAAGAGGTGAGGTTGTTTATCACCCAAAAAATAAATCAAAGGTGATGAATTGTACACCAATATTAGATATTACGTGTTAAATAATTGTTTTAACAAACTTATGAATAGGATATGGCTGGGGTAATTATACCAACCACAGACCTAAATGTTGTATTTTATGTGATGAAAAAATAGTAATTAATAGCCATATTGTTGATATTGGCGGAGTAAATAAGTAAGTAAAGAAAGCAATGTTTGATTTAGAAAACGAGAAAACCAATTAGTAAAGAGTTAGCAATACATGATGTACAGAATAGTAATAACATACAAATCACACAAAAACAGAACCAAAACACATCAATAGATAATAAACATAGTTATAAGAACAAAATAAAGCTCTAGGCTAAAATGAAATGTAATGTATATGAAATAATCAAAAATCAGTAATGGCTACTTAGACTTGAGAAAGGCCTAACTGCCAAACACCAACACCAACTAATTGTACGAAAATAACCAAGTAATCAACAAATCCAAGGTGACTAATCAACCAAGGATTAATTGTAAATCTTATTAAAAGCAAAATATTAGAATAAGGAGTTAAATTAACAGAAAAATGTAATTAGGAAATATTAAATTAATTGTAAACTTATAAAACATGAAATAGCCCAATCTTGTGGGATACCAAAATAATCTTTGGAAGAAAATACAAATAACAGTGCTAATAATTTATACTTAGGAAGGAAGATAATGGAATGAAGACAGTCAGAAGATATATGAGGATTTTGAAAAGAATTCAAATTTTGATAACAATGGATTTATGCCTTATTACCCAATCAGATTTTATTGAGTAACCATAGCAACCACCGTTAAGTACGGAATTACCGTTGAATATCGTTACTCGTAAGGTGACGCTCTTGGAAAACAGAAGCCAAAATTTGAACAACCAATTTTTTCATTTAAAATGTTATAAAAGTTAACCAAATTACCAAAATAGAACGAGAAGGAGGCAGACTATGACTGAAACCAATTAACGGATGGCGAAGACCTTTTAATTCAAAACGAAGTGAATAAATTAATCCAAGTAAATTGAAAAAGATGCCAGAAGCCCGAATAATTGAAAATTGAATACGATTGCAGCTACAGCCCTTTGTACCAGACCAACTGATTAACCCCAGTCTACAAAGTTGTTAAGTATCATATAAATTATCCAAATTTCCAAAAAAACGCACTTTAAATATTTCTCACTATATTATGAAATATCACTAAACTGAATTTATTCTCTTTCAAAGATTAAATAAAAAGAATAAGACACTGAAAATTTGTCAAATTTTAAAAATAACCTATTGCTAATTTACGAACCTTTGAAACACTTTTACTACACTCCAAAAAACCATTTATAGCTACACGTTATAATATTTAAGTAGAAATATTGTAAGGTTGTGTATTTTTATTATTGTAATTGCATCTAATCCTTTTGTCGTAATCCAAAGAATCCAGACGTTCGAACGAAAATATTTGTTTACTACTTCGGTAGAACGCCATTACGGTGTATGTGTTACGTTCAAAATCGATTTGTCAAACCCAGAGAGAGATTGTCTCATAGATAAATGACCGGTGAAAAATAATATAACAAACCAAATATAACTTGTGTCAATGAAAAAGTAATAACCATTCATTAATAAATCAATACTGTGTATAACAAATGTGTTTTATTATTAATATTGTACATTATAGCGGACATCTATGAATTGGCGACTAGCACTCAAGCAGCGAATACAGCAAACTGCTGGCTTGATTGAAAAAATCGATAAGCGGCGGGACAAGTTTGAATTCTCCACACCGCCTGAGCGGAACCGCTGATAATAATAAATTTTTAATTGTTTTAAATAAACAATTTGGCGCCACCCGGGATTTAACACATTCCTAGTGAACCTCAGGTAAGGACTACGATACCTGGTTATTCGTACGTTCGTGACTTACTCAAGAATCGTAAGTTACGTTACCGAGCGAGGAAGGATTGGTAAGACACATTACACAAAGTACACTCTGACACTTCTACATTTTACAGAATTCATTAAGAACGACGAGTGAAGGTTTATTACAAATTGAAGCATCCAACGTGTGAAACCATTAACACGGGAGACACACACACGATTACGTTATAATATTTAAAAATATACGATCATCTGTATGTATATTTAAAAACACACGGAAACTGTACTTATATGCATAAAATACATATTTACTAATAATAAAAAATGTCTTTTTAATACAATAATATTTTTTTTATAAGTTTACAACGTTTCAACAGTATTTTTAACTATAATTTACAGAAATAAAAACAAATCATATTATCCGAAGACGACAGTTAAAAATACTAATTAATAACTAAATTACCTTAAATTGTCCGCCTTGTGACTTCTTATAATTTGTCTATGACGCGTTTAAGAGCTTATGCTCCATCATTAAGTACAGATTAAAATAAAACCATCACTCTTACCGAGGTCGTTACATAATGTAAAATGTCAAAATATTTTCCATATAAACAGCGCGCGGAAGTAGGGTGCGCACCCGTTCACGTTCAGATTGCCACTCTGGCACCCGTTGAGTGGCAATTTGAACGTGAACGGGTGCGCACCCTACTTCCGTGCGCTTTTTATATACAAAAATGTTTGACATTTTATATTATGTAACGACCTCGGTAAGAGTGATAGTTTTATTTTAATCTATATCTGAAGATGGAGCATAAGCTCTGAAACGCGTCATAGTCAAATTATAAGAAGTAAGTCACAAGGCGGACAATTTAAAATAATTTAGTTATTAATTAGTACAAGTGACTTGGATACCGCATTCAATATGAATATTAAAAATACTGTCGAAACATTGTAAAATTATATACAAAAAATATGAGTTTTTCTTGTGTAAGTAAAAAGTATCATTTATTTTTAATAATTATAACAAACAAAAATAATTGCGAGCAAATATGAATATAATGTATACTCAATATTTACGTTACATGTTTAATAATATGAATAAAATTTTATGTTTATAGTTTTGAATATTCGGCAAATTATACTTTTAAGTTTACTTTACTTCTGTTTTGTCATATGTCACTAAATTTATATGTATACTTTTTACTTTTTAATTTATATTTATTTTAACTAAGCTGTATTACAACAGTTCCTACAGAAATTCTAGTTCAAAATTATGCAAAGCAAGGATCTACAACGTGTTCCTCTGATTACGATTACTACAGTCGTTTACGCATAGTGCGTACGTGTAGGTGTTACTGTCTAATAGACACTAAACTAAATAGCAACATCAGCACTTCTGCCCGCACTAACCGCTGCCGCTGCGCCACAGTCGCACGAATATTAATTAAAGTACCAACAGCATCACAATGTCTACACAATTTCAATAGTACGATTTGCTTGTGCTCAACGTTCGATTAGACCACCGCTCAGCTGGAGTGTAGATGAATCAAAATTCGCTAGTTTAATTATTTTCAATCAAAATAAGCCTCAAAATATTAAATATAATTACTTAAGTAAACCTTTTAATAAGATCACAGTCATTTATTGCGGTGATCCTTCACAGTGTAACAGGTTTATGAGAGACTTTATTGTACAAAAAGCTTTTATTCCGGCACCATCTTGCAAATAGTGGCGTTGGTGTGTCTTTCCCAGTTCAAGAAAGCCGTCAAAATAACAGCAAAGTTTTCATCTGGCAGTCACCGGGCACGACCAGGAATCTGCAGTCAAGCCATGGGCGCAAAGCTCCCCGTCAACATGAAGCAAAGCTTAGCAAAACAAAAAAGCCAGACCGTCAGACACCGACGGGACCGCCGTCGATTAAGAAAAGGAGTGCTATTGAGGACTGGAGTTACAACCGCATTAGAATTTAAACATTTTGCATTTTAAAAGACACGGATCACGGATCGATTCCCTGCAGTTTTATGCATAAATGACACAGTCCTTGAAAGCTTCAACGTTGTTTTAATGAAGTTCCCTGACAGTAGGTGCCGATTTCTTCTTCTTCAGCACTACAGCCCAACGTGAGCCCTGGTCTGTAACAACAACTGTCTCCAACGTTTCTCAGCGATACCACTCACGCCCATTCTTCTGAGATATTCCAACGTATCATCTAACCATATTATCTTCGGTCGATACCTCTTTGTGCTTTTATACACCTCTTCCCTCAGAATTTTTTCCACATACGCTCATCACCCATCCGTTCTAGGTGACCTAGCCATTGCATTCGTTGAGCTTTTATGAATCTTTCGTTGTACTCATGCTTCAATAGTTCATCTACTCCATGATTATTTTTTATTAACCATTCATCATCTCAGCTAACCGTGACACAAACACGTCGTACAATCTTTCTTTCAATCCGTCTTTGTTTCTTGTTCTTTTCTTCTAATGTCCACTTCTCATCTTTATATGCAACAACCGGTCAAATGAATATCTTATATATTTTAATTTTTGTGTTGTGGCTAATAAGCTTGGTTCTCAACAATCTACTGTTAGCATAGTATGGGCTGTCTCCTAATTGTATTCTGACATGTCGTATTTGTGCTCGTATTTGTGGATCTTTCATTGTCTCTCGTGTTACCAAGATATCTAAAATGAGAGTGAGCACATATTTGGCTTAATTTATTTAATATCGTTCCTTGTTCATCTACGTCTTTAATTGCATAGTGTAAGAAAAAAATAAACAGAGGGACCGACAACCCACCATGTTGCTTAACTCTGTTATTAAATTTAAATTATTCACTTACCATGTTCTCACACTTAATTTTGGCTATCGTGTATCTGACGACCATCCCCGTAAAATTTATATATTTTAAAGGAATTCCCATATGCCGCATGGCTTCATAAAGTTTTACACCTTCACACACTATCAAATGGCTGCCAGAACTCTACAAACAGCATGTAGAAATCTCTAACCGCACTTTTCTATAATATCCCTAATAACAAAGTTTATCGTAACTACCTCTTTTTGACCGGAAACTACATTCGTATTCCCCTAGACTACTTTTTATAAATTTGGTATTTTACCCCAGTGTTCCACTCTTTAGGCATTATATCTTTTATCCAGACCATACGTATTCGGCCATATTGTAACGAGAACCATATCGAACCGCCCAGAATAGCCGAGAGCGTCCTCCAACTGCCCCCCTCCTAGTAGTATAGATGTTCGCTCTATCAAGGCCACTCTAATGTACGTTCCAGATTCTTCTGGAGAACACTTGAATTACGCATTAAGTGGCGTGCACAGGGAGGATGGAAAATTTATACAAGGCGTGCGCAACCTATAAAAAGCCATACCAGCCGGCTTGTTACTTAGTTGACAGTGAGCTGTTTCTTTAGCGCGTATGGAGTATTTGTAGAAGTATTGTACCGAAGTGTTGTTTCGTTATAATTAGTGCGGAATTCTTTATAAATGGCTTAATTATTATGAATTGACAAATTTTACTTGAATTGTGGCAAGAGACTATCTTGTTGATTACAATTTATTAGTTGTGATAATTAAAGCTGGTTATTAGTGACTTCATTTGTATCTTGTATTTTGTTTTCCACTCAGTGAGACCGTCTTAACAATATAAATAGGCATTAACAGTCTGACTTCCATGCTTCAGTAATTCTGCAGGCATGTTATTATGTCCTGGAGCTTTGTTGTTATTAAGCCTTCAAACTACTCTTCCTATTTCATTTAGCGTAAAATGTTTGCGAAATAATGCGTTTGGGATAATCTACTATATGATCTTTAACATCCTTCGCTTGGACTCCCAACTATTTTTCCTTTCTATTTTTAATGACATCCTCATTCAACAGTTACCTAAAATGTTCCATCCACCACTCCGAAACCCTTCCATCATATACCACAATCTTTCCTTCTTTACCTGTACAACGTTTGCTATTTGGCTGCAATTGCTTTGTCAATCTACGTATTAACCGCAGCATGGAATTTAACGACATAATACAAAACATAGGTCATGAATATATATATATATAGGCCTACATTTTTATTACAACTGACCATATAGCCTATATATTTATACATGCTTTAGAAATTTCTATCCAAACCTTCATTTTAAGATTTGTTATGAACCGACCATGCATACCCTTATGAATGTGCCTATGTGGAATAATAAACTTAATTATTACAAAATTGATCAGAGTGAGCAGCTTAGATTTTAATTCTGTGCATTAGCCTGTTACCGCTTATAATTACTTTCAAATAATAATGAACCATTATTATCTTTGTAAGAAGCATAAGCCAGAAGCACGTTAAATTTGCAAGGCTGTATTTACAGACAAATACGTTTTACACTAAAGAGAGCGCCAGGTTAATAACGTTGTTAACAATTATTATTAATAAAATTAACATTGTTTTTAGTAATACGCAAACGGCAGATATAACAAAATTAGTTTTTTATGTTTCTGTTATTAGTCTACTTTTCATATAACCTATGAGCACATATTGATAGTGTGTAATTGGTGGAACAGCGAAAAAATCAGAAATGAGCAGCATCTGAGAAGCATGCATCAATAAGACAGCTCATAGCGCCAGACCACTGTGTCTCGTCCGAAAGACGTGTAGTTGCCTGCCGACGTCCCTGTTAGAATCGTTGAACGCCCCTCCTGTTCTCAATGTCGTACTCAGAGAGCCTGGAGTCCAGACGTTCTTCATTGCGGACTACGTTCCTCGTATAAGTGGCTTATATTTCCGATCGAAGACAAAGAACCAGACAACGGTATCGCTAGCTCGGCGCACTTGTGGACTGGTCTACTAAGTGGCCAATAATGCGAACGAGAGTATCACGTGCTAGTCTCTAACCATCAAAAACAACCGTGGTGGGGGGCTGGGGTTCAATTGCGAATCGGGATATTGTCAATGAGACACCGAGTACACATTATGTGAAGCAATCTTTCGGCCCAGAATAGAAGAACACAAAAATAGAAAATATCTATTGAAATCTGATTTTACTATAAAAGCCTGACGAGATAAATGGGCAGTGAAGTAGAAATTTTGTTAGTAATCATCCACAGACAAACCTATACAGATACAAGCATGTATTTGGCACTAATTTAAGTTGATTCGCACACATGCACACACACATGTCCTGGGTATCCATAGAAACTGTTGTTGTTTATCTTGATTAAAGTAGTTATGACTGTTGACAGGTGGACCGTTTAAATGTGGCAAGAGGAAAGTATTGAGTACGGTTGTTATAGCAACCACATAGTATCATCTCATTGTTTACACCTTAACGTTCTACAAGTTAGTTATATGAAATGTGACACATTATATATGTAGCACACCATTGTTCGGAGATTTAGAAACGTATACACTAGTCAGTGTCACTTAAATGTTAATGTTATTATTTATAGACGTAAATACAGGACGGTTTGATTGCCAAGTGTCCTGGGAATGACAAGATAAATTGGCCCACGGTCTTTCTGCTTATCTTATATATTTGTTTTATAAGAGAGCTGTTGTAACGGTACGTGGACTAACTACACAATATTTATTCCCGTGAAACTTGCAATCTTTAGCTTAATCGGTAAGTTAAAGGAAGTAATTAATCCATTTTTGGACAGGTCACCTGTCCTGGACAGAGCAGGTATGGGATATGAATAATGTGCTGTACATTGCATGTACAAGACACTTTACGTATAGACAGCCGCGTAATACAGCATAACGACATCTCCAAGTTTTGGAACTGTTTCCTTTTTCTACTTTCTTATGCAGAAGTGGCGAGTTCAGTTCGAGTACAAAGAAAAGTGTTTAGACTCGGCGTTAGGTTGGTGTTTTTACATGATCGTTCTTTGCCCGACTTAGTAGATTCAGGTAGCAGATAGATCCAACGTATCACAAAAATTATTCGGACCTATATACGGGTGACAATTTACAGAAATCAAAGAACCCGGTCCTTGTAACTTAGTCAGGGATTCCTAAGCCTCTAGATACGCTATTCATCATATCGCTTTTTACAAGGAAATTTTCCTTTAATGTATTTTGTAGTACTGCATTCGCTGTGGTTCGTATACGCAGTTTGATCTGGGCCTATATTGTTGGCTGTCATTATTGGCTTCCATTTTGTTTACACAATACACACTGACTCTCAGTTCTGTGTCCTCTAGAGTATTTCTGTTCATGCTCTCATCGGCACACTCAAGTGCGCCTTCTATAAACCTATTCTCCTGTGAGCCAGGCTCACTATTAACCAAAATACCTATCTAAGGTATGTGCCGTACCTGTTGATGCATACTCAACTGTTGAGTAACCTTTGACATACGTAACTGTTGAGTGACCAGGGCGGTCAAAAGTGTAGAAGATACTCATCTTTTTTTATTGTAACAAAAAAAAATGATTAAAAATAGAAAAAAAGTGTTTAAAGTCATTATTTAATAATATAATATGTAGCTAGTAATTCATATACATTAAAATTTGTAAACCTACATATTTAGAAATAAAATTTATTGTATATTATGAAAATAAACACACGATTTTGATTTATAAAATATAAATGATCGTCATATATACTTTAAGTTTAATGAACAATGATTTCGATTCATCTATACTGATATTCCCTATTTAGATGGTAATAATACGTAATTATTCTTTCCGTTAGTAGATTAAATATATAGTTAATTTCAAAAGAAATCCCTTTCTCTCGTTCTCTACACAGACACGCGCACACACGTGCGCTCTAAATGTAAGAAAGTAATAATTTGCACTCATATGTACACCACTTATAATAAAACAAAGAATATGATTAGATTCAGAAATTCCCATTTATGAATTTATAAGTCTAAATCACCACAGTTCACACTGCATTTAAAAACAGAATTGTGAAGCTACTATCTTAAGCTGAAATAACAAGAAGGGACGTTTTGTAACAGCGTAAATAAGCGTTAATGGTGACACCCTTTGAACGTTAACTCAGCATACACTGACAACTAACTGAAGCTAACTATAAAATCCACTTATGAGATCGTAAAGAATTTACTTTACAAACCTTGACACAGTTTAATATCATTTCTTTACTATTACTCACATTAAAAATTAACTGGATATTTTTAATAAATGTATGTTCCGGTTCTAAATAAACCCAACATTTAAGAATTTTATTTGATTAGCCTACTTTGAAAAGAAAAATTTCACTTTTTACTAAAAATTTTTTCTCAAAATTTGTAACCAACTACATGTACGTGACTTCATTAAGAGGTCATTTCAAAAATTAAACAATTTTTACTTTTTCTTTTTTTAAGTACTATTTGTTAGTATTAATTTATTTACTGATTTGCACACTTTATAAACCACTATCACTAGCCTGTTTTTGAATGATAGAGGGGTTTTCTATATATTTTAGAGAAAGGGATCAATTTCGTCATGATTCTAAGTAATTTTGAACTTTCTGTTGTAAAGCACGATTCAAAGTTGACTTTACGATATTGAGTGATACGTGATTTGTACTTTAGTCTGTGTGTCGTATTCCTGGTACTGAGTGGATGCTCAACACTCTTAGTTAAAAACAAATGTTAGTTTCTCGTTATATATTTTTGTTGGGCAACTTGTGTCTTATTCTCCATTTGCCTTTAATTTGAATGTGTATGACTTAAACATTAACATATGCCCCTGTGAATTTACGTCAGTTCATAATTATTGATAAACCAGTTTCACGTCTACTTGTAAGCAGATAAACATTTTTAAAAATGACTAATTTTGTGATATTCATTAATCTGTGACAAGAAGGAAACAGATTAACAGTTATTAACTACACAGCAAGTTGATTATAACAATACTCGAAACTGCCTGTAACTAAGTTTATTGTGTTGAGTAGAAAAATGTTTATGAACCATGTTTTGCGTTTCTAGATGCCACAAATGATGAGAATTCTGTCTTCTTAGAAGTCTCTCTTTGCAAAGTGCTGAGCAGGCATTTTACTTAATTGTCGACTTGACTGTGAAACTAAACTGCAACGCAGCAGTTGCTTCCTTATTGACAAGCAACCAATAGTAGACTCAGTTTATAATTAACGTTAATTAATTTAGTAATACTTGCGACCCCATATACTAAAATTATTATTAAATTATTCGTTATTCCTTGAAATGGACTTACACGTTTTTAACGTACATGAATGTTTTAATGAAAAACTGTTTTGTTTAACATTCTTTTACTGTAATGAATGATTTTACAGATTTGTTAAAATTATGTTTGACGTAAATATATTCTGTTAACAAAATCAAAATATTAATACAAATTCTAAGAATTACATGTAGGCCTACTAAAATTTAGATAAGTTCTCATAATTTTCTTAGTACAAGTGGAAAGATTTAATCTGAGTACTCATATTCTGGTAAAAGTGAACTGATGAATTACTTTATATTTAAAAGCATTATCTTTCAAGTACTTGAAACCTTAGTGGTATTTGATAACGAGCTCAGTTATTTCCTATATTTCCTTGCAAGTAAAATTATTGAACGATTCTAAATTAAGTTATTTAAATAGTTGCCTTACACCTGAACACAACATTCTATCTGTGCAACCAAATCTAGATGAAATCCTACGACCTATTACAGCAGTTTTCTTTAATCACGTATTCAGAAAGCAACAGTCACAAAAATGTTTACCCATCCATGTAAAAACTTAATTTTGTTACAAGTACTACTTTTACTGAGAGACGTAAAATGTAATTTTAGTCTAATCAGGTGACTTCAAGTATCAGAATGACTTACGAAAACTATAATAGTACTAGCTAGCTTGTGATTCCGTTTGACCAAAATATTCTGTAATTTGTAAGCCTCGTACAGAACGCAATTGATTGCACATTTTATTGTTAAATCAGATGCCGAGGAACAGACAGCTAATGAGGATAGAACAACATAGCACTGAAGGTGACTTTTCAAGTGAAATTAAAACACTTGACACTTTTCTGGATAGTCTAAAGATTGATATCCTGCAATTTTCTCAACTGATGAATCCGGATGAAATGCGTAAAGATTAGGATGAAAATTTGTTTTGTTACTAAACAGATTTCCTCAAAAATTTGTTTTCACATTAGCTAATAAAGTACTAAATTCTCAAAAATCAATTTTTCATGCATGTTGGTAGATGTCAGTATACCAAGAGCAGCACAACAACCTCAATAAAATTTTGAGAGTTAGTGGAGAATGGATAGAAGTAAAAAAGTGTAAACTTAATACAAAAGTGTAAAATTAAAGTGTAAAAGTGTTAAGAGCAGCTGTCAACGAAAAAACCGCTACACTTAAAAGATCATACCAATAATTGAACAAGAAAGAACAGTGTTTAACAAGATGCACGAACTATTTTGAACTAAACATCAAAGTCTGACTCTCAAAGTTATAAAAATTATTTTCTTCCGGGCTGCTTGGCCGTGGTTCGATGG
The DNA here is from genome assembly GCA_034769895.1 of Magicicada septendecula. Lineage (NCBI taxonomy): Eukaryota > Metazoa > Arthropoda > Insecta > Hemiptera > Cicadidae > Magicicada > Magicicada septendecula. Next base: position 217,319,169 of record CM068369.1, on the reverse strand, counting down.
TCTTAATTTCAGCAGAGGTTTCAGTCGGACCTTGGTCACTAATCGTGACACCTGTGTTAGTGTTTTTTAGCTCGACTTGTAGCACTGAAGATCGCCGTCAAAGGCCCGGCTGAAACATTTGCTCAAGCGAACAGCATTGGACCACGGCCAAACAGCCCGGAAGAAAATAACTTTAATAAAATTGACTCCGGCCGTGTAAGCTTCCGACAAACTTTCTGACTCTCAACATTTGAACGTTGAGAAGCTACGTGTTTTGCTAAATGGAATAGACGGTTCGCCTCTCAATAAGGACGTCACTGACAAATTGCAGGTTTATAAAAAGTATATTTATTAAAGTATTTTAAGAATAATTTGGATAAATATTGTTGGATTAAAAAATATTGATGTGACGAGTACAATACAGATAAAGAAAAGACATTAACACTGGTAAAATTAGGAAACTAGGATACGTGAATCACTTATTCGGAGGAGGAAGATATAACCATATAACCTTCTACAAGTTGTTATATCCAAGGGGGAAAGAAACCGGCAAAAAGAGGCGCACTTCCTGGTAAAATGAACTTGAGAGGCTGTTTCAACTGGCACTTCAACGACTTACCTAGAGCCTGTATCTCTAATTCTTACTGCCATGATAATTGCCAACCTACTTTGAGCAGGACGTAGTACTCCAAAGAAAATGAGAAGCACATCTCTACTTATACATGCCTGAGATATTTGTCATAATCTTAATTTTTTTTTTGCCTGTTAAAAGTAAAATTAATATCTTTTAATAAATATTGTATGTCTAGATTTATTATAACGTAAGTTGCTAACATATAGCGTATGTAATTCACGTAGTCTTAAATCGTAGTTTAAACATAATTTTTATAGTTCACTATACATTTACAAACATATTTTCCCTATATAAGTAGCTCTTCATGTTTTTAGTCTCATGCAGTATTTGTACGTTATATATTATTTTCTCAAATTGTAAATTACTTCTTGAAGCATACTTTTTATTTAATCGCTATGCATACCTTACTCCTAAGCTTTGTTTCACAGAATAATATATATATCCTATATGTATATATAATATTGACATATATATAACATAATAATATATATATTGAAACCTCTGAAGATACAGATTATACTGTGAAATGTAAGTCAGTTGCATATATCGCGTATTAATAAAAAAATGAAAAATACACCTGCAGATGTAATTTGTTGTATAATAATTTACTATGTAATTTAAAACTATTAAATTCATTCATATTAATAATTTAATTTTGTGTATGCACAGTATTCTGTACCACATATTTTTAAAACCGTAAGGATTGATTCAATTACTTAATTTTATGTATCCACCTTTTGACAGCTGTCAACGTTTATACAGTGACTCTGATATGTATTCGTAGTGTAGATGTAGTGTAGTGTAGTGTAGATAACGTTTGCCCGACGGACGTTTTAGTACAGAGACGTAATTGTACTAATGCACGTAATGGTTCATTTCGTAGTTGAGAGTCTGAAACTCGTACGAAATCCTAGAGTACGTGTCATCAAATTTAAAGCTCCAAACATCAGACATCCGTTTTTGCAAATACATAATATGTATTATAATTAATAATTATTTTGTTAAAATTAGTAAGTAAGTAAGACATTAAACCTGTTTCAATTAAAATTAAGCAGTTTCACTTTGATGTGGTGCATATAGAGTTTAAATAAAGAGTATACGCCTAAGGTTTTGTTTGTAAGTGACACTTCTGAAGAGTACAGGACATACAAACTTATCCTCCAAAATAGATGATATTGTATAAATTTAAAATCAATTACAATTATGTTTACTTCGAATAATACAGAAGTACTTTTTGTGTCTTTTGGCTTTCTTTGCCGATACCGACGGTTTATAGATATGATATAAAAGAGTTAGTAACTTATGGAAACGTCTAATATTATGTAATAATATTTATCTAAAACAATTAACATTAAAAAATAATTTAACAGCAACTAACATATCTATTTCTTTTAACATCTTTAATTTGTTTTTTTTACATTTGCGTGTATCTCTCTCAAATAAAAAATACATCTAATAATATTTACATTATAGTAATATAAGACATTTGTAATATCTAATAACACAGGGACTTCCTTTGCAGGGACTCGTATCTTAAAAATGTATTTGGAAACAATCATCTATAAACAGATACAATCATAGTCAAATCATTAAAAAAACAGGTTAACGAAGTAGTTTGTTAGATTTGTGTTCCAGAGATTAAATTGTCTCAGGCAGACGCGATGTGAGGACCACAAAGTCTGATCAATAATATATTGAACTACCGCCAAATGTAAAGGGGTCATAAAATTCAAATTTAATTAATTATTTCTACCTTGCATGTAATTTATTACCCAAGTGACCAGGGGTGGAGGGCATGCAGCATAAAACACTAGTCACTTATCTAAATATCTGGGCTCAGCAATATGAACTCCAGCTCCGTATAGCGTTTCTGTTGGCGTTACTATATCATTCCATCGACTTTCTGGAATTTAAAACCTAACGTTAATTATTTGAGTCTAGTAAAGTTTTTATCTTTGCATATTGTTTATTACGAAAATTTAAATTACACGAAATCATAAAAAGGTTTTTATTATTAACGTCCAACATTCTCAATCGTTAGTGTGGAAACTAATGAAGTGAAAAGTAAAAAAAATGAAGTGGAAACTAATTAGCTAAAAAAAAGTATTACAGTCATAATTTTTTTCCATGTTTTCCAAATTAAAAAATTAAAGATACTGTAATCTGAATTTTTTTAAACGACATGTAAAGTAACCTTATTTTAAAAGGCATCCTTATTTACTTTTTGATACCTTCAATTTTCTGATAGTATTGTGTTAGTGGTTATATTTTAATTGTTGGCGAAGAGTAATGGATCAATTTTCTACAACTGTTATCTGAAAAGAAGTTTACATGCTTATCTTAAATAAATAACTAAAGTATACCGGAAAAGTTTAAAATACTAAACGTTTTCATACAGCTGAAAATTCGGTCGCCTGTGTAACCGACCTTTCTCAACTGCAAGGCATTTGGAATTCTAATCCTGTAAGTCTCTACAAATAGCCTACAGTTTTTATTTAGATGTAGAACTGTTGAGATTTCCATAATATTACACTGGTAATATATTTTATTAATATAGTTGTAGTCACGAAACTAGCACTACTATTACAGATGGTACAATGTCACCACTTGGTCAATATTGACACCGACAATTAGGGTATATTGGAAAATTAAAAGTTATTGTATTACATAAGCTTGAATTAGGCAGAAAAAATGTTCTTTATTTTATGACGTTATTTTGCTAAACGTTCAATGAAATTATCAATAGAATGTAGTATAAATATAATTTAAAATATTCTGGACTGTTCCTGTATTAGAGTTTTAACTATACCGCCGTGAAAATGAAAGATAACTAGTTTGATAGTAAAAACTAAGATCACTTCGAAATAAAATTTAGTTTTGCACGATGAGGAACCAGTACTAATTTTGACTGTCTCCAGGGGCAACGTAAACCAGCCTTTGCGCATACAACATGTAAACTCTGAATGACACGTCTATTATAATTTACGTCAATATCGCTGAAGCGTGACTCCAGTAGTCTGATGAACGGGAAGAGGGTGCTGCGGATTAGCTTAAATCAAATATTCATTTAATATTCAATTGATTAGATATTTCTTCCGTCACTGATTGCGGCAGTCTGCAGGGTTGGAGAGAATGAATACTTAATGACCGTGCAATACCGATTGTTCTGTAGACGAAATGGGACAGTTTGTTGACAGGCGCACTGTGCTTTCAAATAAAAGCGCATCGAATTGTAAAGGCGCATGTACTAAATAAGTACTATGCAGTATTATTGCAATTGCTTGCCTAATCGAATTTACCTTTTAATGAAAAATGTTAAATATATTATCTGTTTTGTGTATTGACTTGTTAGAGAAAGTTGTGTAAATCATACATTTATGTTCTGAATCATAGCATCTCATTAATCTACGTCTCTTAAATTTTACCAAGTGATCAAAAAGTCACACGACATACACGTGATTGACTGCAAAGTAAATACTTAAGATTTTACTTCCAACATCTATGCAACTACACTACGCATCCAACATTGCAGAACTTCATGGGTCGACTTGCGTGGTGTACAGTTTCAGCAATTCTTTCAAGCTTTAAACGGTATTTTTATTTACTTCTATTTTGATCTAATCTTGGTATAATGATCTATTCTGGTATAGTGTTTTTATATATAAGATGTGTGCAGTTTTGTTCACCTGTACAGTGTAAAAACTGCAACAATTTAGAGTGATTGATACAAATTCTAAAAATAAAATACGAGGGCAAGGCCTATTTGTTTTTCAACCTCTGATAGACCAATAAACAGACACGTCAATGGCATCAATAATTTTATTATATACAAAAGTTTCATATATACGTTAACTACTTTTCTACATAGTCACCACCATTGTTGAGGCACTTATGATAGCAACGCACCAACTTTTCTATGCCCATGTTGTAGAATGTTCGCTCCTGAGTAGTCAGCCAATCTGGCACACTGGACTTTAACTCATCATTGGAGTCAAACCGCTGCCCACCTAACCACTTTTTCAAGTCAGTGAATAAATTGTAGTCACCTTGGTGCCTGGGCTATAAGGTGGGTTGATCAAGGATGTTTATGTGATGGACCCATTCTTCGAGTCTTGTGGACATCTGTGAGTTGTTTGGGAACCCACGGAGCACAGAGTTTCCTATACCCAAGCTTCTAAGTAAGAATATCATAAAGAGCAGACCTAGAAATTTCAGGAAAATCACCAGAAAGTTCAGTACCTGTGAAACGACGGCGCTCTCGTACCATCCTGTCTACCCTTTAAACAACATCATCAGTAGCCACGGACTTTCTTTCTTTGTCAACCTTCATAATGAATATCAATTCGCTCTTCTTTAAATTTTTGACATTGTTCCCGAACTGAACCATTCATCACATTTCCTCCATACACATTACACAACCTTCGATGAATTTCTACAGTACTATGACCTTCACCTTGAAGAAATCTAATACTAGACCGAATCTCACACTTGGAGGCAACTTCAATTGTAGTTGCCATAATTAAACTGTCGTCATCACAGTAATAGACAAAATAACTATAAAACCAGTTGTTATAGGTTAGAACAAAGCCTTAAAAACATTAATCAACAATCAGATTGTTGCTATGACAACAGGACCAGGTTTGCCAACTCACCGGAGGTTGAAAAAAAGCACTCGTGATTTTTGCTCGTCTTATCAAGACTCAACATTTTAAGTGATTTTAAGGAAATGTGGTTGGTAATAATAGATTTTAGTAAAAATAGTATTTTGATTACAATAAGAAACAAATCTGGCTGTCTTTAGTTATACTCCATATACCGTTGTTATTTTAAACATATACATTCAAATTAATAACTAAAATTACCTTACTTTGTCCACCTTGTGACTTCTTAATTTTTTCTATGACGCGCCACAAATTTCTCTGAGTGGCAAATTGAACGTGAACGGGTGCGCACCATACTTCCGCGCGCTGTTTGTATGCAAAAATTTTTGACATTTTATATCATGTGACAACCTCGGTAAGAGTGATAGTTTTATTTTAATATATATCTGATGATGGAGCATAAGCTCTGAAACGCGTCATAGAGAATTTATAAGAAGTCACAAGGAGGACAAAATAAGGTAATTTTAGTTATTAATTCGTACAAGTGACTTGGATACCGCATTTAACATGAATATTAAAAAAATATACATTCAGTATTTCTAACATTATGTACATATTGTTACGACACTTAATGAGAGTTAACGAACCGTCGAGAGTGTCGTTCTATACGTTTCGCGGCTAGCCGAGCAGGTGCAGCGTGTAGGTCAAGGCCGAACACAAAAGTATTCTCTAAATCATTGGAGTGCTTGTTAAGTACGCAAATTATGCTGGAATTTAAAATTATTCTGGAACATCTGCAGGCTATATAAAAGCCACAGCGGCCGTTTAAAAAGTCAGTTATAAATGGCGATTTATTCAGTGCGGATCAAGTGGTTGTTGTAGAAAGTGCGGAACTCTTAATAATGGACATTACTATTGCGTCTGGAAAAATTTTAATGGAATTATTGTTTGTTGATTTACCTTGTACCTTGTTGATTTAAAATTGTTATTTTTGAACTCATTAAAGCTGATAATTAGTGATTTCATTGGTGTACTGTATCTTGTTTCATTGTACCATACGACGATCTGTAAGGTCGTCGTAACAATATAAATTAAGTACAAATGTAACTTAAGTATGAATATTATTTTTACCAAAGTATTTACTTTCTCTATTAAAAATGGTTTAAAACTCAAACATTATTATTGTTTTTATTTCTAAAAAAAAGGTCCATTGTCCACGTTAGTGTCTACAATTCTTGATGTTCCCTTGACGCACCGGTAGACATTGTGCTCCGCCATTATATCCGCTGAAACGTGTTAGTACTTTTTTGTGGCCTCGTCAAAATGTTTCTCACAAACTATTATCTTCAATTCACGTTCGCATGTTGGTAGCGAAGTTTTACTTAATATTCATTCATTTGAGTAATTCGGCAGCCATACATTGGGCGTTAATAAACTGGAAAATAATATTTGATATTTATATCTTGTAGTTTTTATATGCGAGAATAAATAAATGTATCAAACTCTCAGAGTACAACAAATGTGTATGGACCTATTATAAAAACAAATTAATCAGAAAAATAAGAGTCGTTTTTAAAATGTCAAACAGTTTACAAAAAAAAAGAACGAACTGGAATGAACAAACAACAGTCTTCTTGACATTCTCAGGTGTCAGAGACATATCAAGAAAATACCATTTTTTGTATATTTAGAATGAAGTGGTCGGAATTCAGGTGGTAAGAAAATCAAATGCCAACAGAAATATACAATGGTTACCATGTAGGCACACACAAAAATACTACGTGAGCGTGCGTATTCTGGTAGGGAAATCGCACTTCGCTTGCAACAATATTGTAGACTTATTTTGTTTACAGTTTTTAAGTATGGCAGAACATTCAGAAGCGTAAATTTTAATGCAAGTAATTCTGACTTGCTTTTCAAGGTCAAGTGTTTCTAACGTTGTACCTTAATTGTAGGAAAGAAACTAGAATAAACTGACACACTTATACGTTTAAAACACAGTTTGTTTAAAACACATAAAGAGACGCCATATTGAAAACAATATAACTTCTTTGATTCTGTTATATGAGAAGCAATAATAGTAAGTAATAACAGACCTGTTGGGACTGAAGTTCATTCCGTGCCTCGTTCCCATTGGCTGGATTGTTTCTGCTGGCTACTAAAAGTACAATTTTATCCCCTGGCTATCATCTTATAGTTTGATCTGTTATTTATTAGTTTATTTTATTTACAGTATTGTGTGTTTGTTTAAACGGACAATTTTTAATTTTTAAGTTTTTAATTAATATAGAGTTTCGATTGTCAGTTGTAATTTTAACATTTAGCATTTTTGTCATACGTGAAGATTTGGAAAATTATAGTGTCAAGAAAAAAAAACCTTTCGAATGAATAACATGCAAACCCTAATACCGTCAAAGATTTATAAATAATTCTTATATACTAAAGTTAATATACAAGAGTATTAATATTAAATTAAATTAAATTAAATTATTAATATAAATTGTTAAATATAAATAAAATAAATAAATACATTAAACAACAATAATTTTATTATAATATTATATTAAAGTTAATATATTTCCATTTGGAAGATAAATTTCGGACTTTAGTCTAATCCTCCATATTTAATACTGTCTTTTCTGTGTCTAGTAAATTAACTGGTGCAATTTGGAATTTATGGGAGTTGGTATTAACGATTGCTATATTAAAACTTTCTATGTAATGTAACATTTATTTTATGTAATATGAGTGTTTAAAGGTTGCTGTTTAAATTATTATGTTTTGTATTTTCTGAATTTACTCAGTTAGCCTACTAATGGGTTTTCGTGCTTTCGAGTGGAATTTATTTTAATAGAACAATATTGTTCTCATATGGGAATTCTAATCATTTATTTACAGAGTTTATACTAAATTGTCTTGCTAAATTAGAACCTGTTACATCACAAGACAAGTGGCGCCAATCGTGAATTGCATTATATTTGTGCTCCTTAATAGGGCCTTTTGAGTCGCTGCGGTGTACATTGTATGGAAGTCCGCCCTTATCCACCAGGTAGATCTCCCCGCCGATTGTCGTGGTCACGCTGAAGGAGCCTTCCCTCGCTCGCTACCATCCGGGATACTTCCGTCCTTTGGACCAGCGTTAACTTCTCACGTACACTAGCTGGGCCACTGCCAGCGTCGAGTCTTGCGTCATCGCGTCAGGATACTGCCGCTGCTGATACGTGATCTGATATGACCGGGCTGCCACTTCTCTCTTTTAATAGGCTGGACGTCCTGTTGTGGATGTGGCCGGCTCCAGTCCACGGTCCCAACCCAGCAGAAGATCGTTTGGTGTAATGCCAGTGGCGGAGTTCGCACGATTATGAAGCGTGAACAGGAATATTGGGAAAAGTTTGTCCCAGTCACTGGATACACAGTGCCTTCTTTATTTCACCGTTGCGCCACTCGTTCGAGTTCGTCCTGGTATGAATATTGGATGTAGTCCATGGCTGTATGTGCATCTTGTTGCACATCTGCTTCCACTTGTGGCCCGGCTTTCTATTGCAGGCTACCAACGCCTCTGGATACCCCCAGCGAGGGAATACCTCTTCTTCCAAGTAGCGGCTACTAGTGTCGGCGTCCCCCTTTTGCACTGCCTTTGCTTCCACCCATGTTGACGTCATGTCCCTGACCGCAGAAATATACCGGTTGCCAGTTCTCGTGAGCGGATATGGGCCGGTGACGTCGAGGGCGACTGTCCAACATCTGTTTGGTCGGTGAGGGCGCTGTTGGACCGGTTTAGGATAAGGGCCGCGCTTGTTGAGGGCGCATACTTTGCAGTATCGGACGTTGTTGCGGACGTCACCCGTTAGGCAAGTACAAAGGAAATCTTTGAGAATGTCCCGGAACATTTTTTATGTTCGCTGGTGACCGGCTCAGGATCGTCATAGTAGGCGTAGTTGAAAATTAACACTTTACCCGAAAAATTTTTCTAACTTATAGACTGGCAGTAACTTCAAGGCTGAATATTCTGTTGAGAAATTTGTATAACTTCCTCAGTTTTTCTGCATTTCTACAACGCAGACATGCTTTCATTTTTAAACAATAAATATCCAGTCAATTGTACAAATTTAAGCGTGGACATTATTTGTGTGAGAGCAGGTGTAAATTGCTTGCGTGCGGAGTATCATCAGTTGCGGGTGACAGGAAGACGTTCTGCGGTACATACAATACTGATTGATTCTCGGCGGCATCTGTCTTTCCAGATTAGGCCGTTGTCCACCGAGTATCCTTCGGCTCCGCCGCCGCAAGGTTGATTCTCCAAGCTCGATAATCTTCGTTGTTTTCTTGCGCGTACTGCAGTACACGTTGAATTCCGACAGCCGTGATTTCTTGCAGCCGTGGGATAGCTGCTGCGACAGTGCGAAGTGCCCTTTCTTCAGCCTGTCCGAGGTTATGCTTGGACATTGGTGGTGTTCACGAACTGGTTCCATCGAGAAGAAATCCGGCAGCTCCTTGCCAGAGCAATGTAATACGGCCAACTTAAAACTGTGTATACAGCGTACTTCCTTTTCTGCCCTGTCGCTTTCTTCAGCTAGGTTAACGCCTTATTGTCGGTCCAGAGGGTGTGGTGGGGATCCTCCTAGTACGGCTAGTATTTTTTGATGGCCCAGACCACTGCCAATCACTCCAGTTTTTTGAGGTGTCATTTCATTCCTGCCTCGGTGAGCTTTGCGCTGGCGCAAGAGATTATGCGTCTCTCTTCTGCTTCGGTGCATTGGTAGAGCCCCGCCTAGAGGCACTTTTGGCTGCCGTCAATTTGTAGGAGCGAGGCAACTTTCACTCCGGCCGTAACTCGCTGTGCTGACTTCGAAGACTCGTCCACTGCCACTTCTTCGTCCAGAGCAGGTCCGTTACGGAGTGGATATCATGGCAAACCGGGGAATGTATTTTCGCTACCAGTTGCAGGTTCCCAAATGGCGTTGCAGCTCTTTTTTAGTGCTGGTCATCCGCTGTTCTTTGATTGCTCTGAGTGCTGTTACTGTGGAAAGCAGCCGTCCGATTTTATCTTGTGTCCCAGAAATGAGACTTCTGAGTGTCCCGGAAGAACCCGGCACCCGGCCGAAGTGACACTGAGGGTGCAGATCAGCTGGTGCAAAGTAAAAAGAAAATAAATGAAGTGAAAATAAGTCATTTTCTTTCTTGTAATAATATTGTTGAATTTCTTTAACAATTCAACAATTTAGGTACTATAATACCTAAATTATTATACGTCATCATCGATGTCGTCACTATTCAAAGAAAAGTTGAATTAGTTTTACAGTCTCTTTCAAGCGGTAGAGTAATTAAATTGTTTTCCCCTTTGAATTGTACTTAATGTTTCCTATCTTTTAATTTACTTTGTAATCTAATTGTTTTCAAATTACTTAATTTACTTTACACTTAGTGAGTATATATCTAATCCAGTAAGTGTAACTCCAATTTTGACATAAATCTGTTGCTTATTGCATTCTCTAACTCATATAAGAAGTATATTTGTTCATAAAAATTATTTACTTTTACATGTTTTTATATTTGGCTACGCATATACAAGGTTGATGAGAATGGTATCTGTTTCTCGGTCTATTAATGGTGGATAACATTAACGGAAGACTGAAAGTACTAATAAAAGAGAATATCAAGACGAACATAGAAATTTTATGAAGGAAATGACAAGAACGGCAGCAGCAGATGAAATCAATAATTACACTAACCGAGTTCAGCAAGATGACAGCTACTTCATTACTTCTGACAACCGTTAATTGATCAATTAAAAACTTTCCCATCTTAAGGGAAGAAGCTTCAAGTTTAATAATTAAAAATGTCACTTGTGAAATCTGAAATATACTGAAAAGAATAATAACCGATTAAATTATGGTAACTGCAATATATTTTACATACTGTAATAATCAAAGTATTTTTTAATCGGGGTAATCAAAGTAAATCGGTTAGAAACGCAGAATGTGTAGTAATTTGACTATGAATCGTTTTGTTTTACCATACAAAATTCAAGTAAATTAATAACTGAAAAGAACTGAAAAGATAATTAATAGTAACTTCATAACTGACTGATGACATTAGCATAGTTTCATGTTCCATTATATATTAAAGACTTTAGGTAAAGAAAGTACATTATAGAAATAAAGACCATTACAGCTACCTTATTTCTTGCATCGTAAAAACAAGACATTAGTTTCAGCCAATCATGCACCATACCTACAGTACTTACACAAATGAGTATGCATTAATAGTAGAAATGAATGTATTTCTTTTTAGAGAGATTGAAATGATAGTTCTAGCAGCATTTATATTGCTTAACATCAGACTGCCGAAAGTAGTTACTTTACAGCAATTTACTGTATTTACTACTAGTTCTAGATTACGAATCCAACGAAATTTCTTAAAAATTTTATGATCCTAATCGTATATTGTCTTGTACTGTACGGCTATTTTACAAGGCAGCAGTTACTGGACCATAATGTTATATTTTAATAAATCATAGAGGAAATAGTTAACATATAGGATGCAGACACGATATGAAATTAAACTAAAATAATATAAAATTTCTAGAAGACAAAGAAAACAAAATTTAAAAACTCAGTCATATGTTTTGAACACGCCTTAATGTTTATTTTAGAATTTCAACTGTATCTTGCCGTATCATTTACGGCTCCGAATTACACTCAGAGCTCTTCATTTAAATTATAATTTTTGTAGCAAGTTCATCACATTTGATTTAAAAAATGGTTCCTTTTTGTACTACTGAACGTTTCACGAAATAGGAATGCTGGGCTACTTATGAGACCCGTTCGGAACGTAAAACAGCGGGTGTAACCAAAACTATACTTCAATTACCAATTACTCATTTTGGCAGGATAAGACGACCGAGACCCTGAGTTTACGGCGACCTAGGACTCAATCACGGAAACCTAGATTGTAAGCAGGCGCCACTGGTAATCTTATTTAAATGTTCTCAAACAAAAATTGAGACGGTTTTGCTTCTCATCTAATTATAACTGTTGAATGCTAAGTAGCAGTTTACAGTCACAGTTTCTAGACCTTAAATATCATACTTCACATGTAAGTTTTAAATTTAAATCCAAACTTTATACATTTTTAAACGTTAAAAGCTTAAAAAAGTACTAATACCTTTATAAAATACTAATATACTTATATTTAGAATAATAATAATAATACAAATTGAAATATTTAAAATTAGAAGCATTGTTTTAAAACAAGTATGAAGACCACTTTAAATATTGTGGATAATTCATTCAACAAGTAATTAATTTTAAATTGCATTGTTAGTTGACAGAATTGTATTTCGTTAATTAATATTTGTTAAATTTGAGAACTTTACAAAAAAATATTGCTTCCCGGTTTCTCTAATATTAGTATTGTTGAATTAAAATTTTAGCTTAAATTGTAATATTGTGTGGGAAGGAATGAAAGGCGTAGTAGTACTAAACGCAATGATGAAGGAAACAAGATAGGCTAGCCCTCAAGGTGGACTGTAATTGCAGGATTACTGTAGATTGTTTTTTATTGTAATGGGATAAGCGAACGGCCAATAGGAAAGGAACGCAGAATGACCTGCAGTCGCAACCGTTTTATTGTTACCGGCATTATCACTACTTATGTTAGTGTGTCACAATTTCATATTCTTTTCAAAAAACATTACGCTGTCCTTACAATTTCCAGTAACTTCTTCTTCTTCTTCTTCTTCTTCTTCTTCTTCTTCTTCTTCTTCTTCTTCTTCTTCTTCTTCTTCTTCTTCTTCTTCTTCTTCTTCTTCTTCTTCTTCTTCTTCTTCTTCTTCTTCTTCTCATTCTTCTTCTTCTTCTTCTTCTTCTTCTTCTTCTTCTTCTTCTTCTTCTTCTTCTTCTTCTTCCTGTTCCTGTTCCTGTTCCTGTTCCTGTTCCTGTTCCTGTTCCTGCCCTTGTCCTTGTCCTTGTCCTTGTCCTTGTCCTTGTCCTTGTCCTTGTCCTTGTCCTTGTCCTTGCCCTTGCCCTTGCCCTTGCCCTTGATCTTGATCTTGATCTTGTCCTCGTTCTCGTTCTCGTTCTCGTTCTCGTTCTCGTTCTCGTTCTCGTTCTCGTTCTCGTTCTCGTTCTCGTACTCGTTCTCGTTCTCGTTCTCGTTCTCGTTCTCGTTCTCGTTCTTGTTCTTGTTCTTGTTCTTGTTCTTGTTCTTGTTCTTGTTCTTGTTCTTGTTCTTGTTCTTGTTCTTGTTCTTGTTCTTGTTCTTGTTCTTGTTCTTGTTCTTGTTCTTGTTCTTGTTCTTGTTCTTGTTCTTGTTCTTGTTCTTGTTCTTGTTCTTGTTCTTGTTCTTGTTCTTGTTCTTGTTCTTGTTCTTGTTCTTGTTCTTGTTCTTGTTCTTGTTCTTGTTCTTGTTCTTGTTCTTGTTCTTGTTCTTGTTCTTGTTCTTGTTCTTGTTCTTGTTCTTGTTCTTCTTGTACTTCTTCTACCTTACTGAGTTTACCTTACCTAGTTACCTTCTACTTTACTGAGAAGAAAATGTCCCACCAAAATAAATGTTTTACAAAAAGTATGTATTCGAAATTCTCGTTTACTTTATGTTTTATGTATCTTTATTTTAATATATTTCATACAGTTATGAATTGTAACTTTACTTAAGTAATGTCTGACGATACTTATTTTAAAGGAAAATTGTCTCTTGTTTTTAAACGACAGTACTAAGGGGGCCTAAAAAGTTGCATATAAGTATATTTACTTCAGTGAACTGAGAGTCTCATTTACAGTATGTACACTTTATGGTATGTAACAGAATCGTACGTAATGTAATAGAAGCTGAGAAATAATTAGAAAATATAAACATGTGTAACAATAATGTAATAATCACATATATAACTTCTTTACGTTTTTTTATAACACAAAATAGGGAATTCATAAATTATAAATTTATCTTTCACAAGGTTTCTGAAATATTTTAGACTAAAACATCATCTCCCTTTCTAATTATTAATAATTAATAATAATTTAAGTTTGTTATTTATATAATATCCAATTGTGGGAAATTTGAATAAACATCTAACATAGGAAATATTTCTATGAATACAATTATACTGTATATAACAAAGATTCGATTCCTTCGATAAATAGGAAAATTGAAGTGCTCAGAAATATGTGCAGAAGGATCAGACGTCTTTTCAGGAACATTTTATTCCAACATTAATTATCACAAGTGACAGGGAAGTGTACTTCCTCTGTAATCAGTGAGAACAAAGTTCTCAATCCGCTTTCTAGTTTACAGACGACTTCCCTTTCCAAAGTCACTCAACTAAATATTACTCAGGTATACTACTGCGTAGTCGCTTGTTAATAAACTGTGTCGTCATTCTGAACGTCATTTCTATATCGGAATTTATAATACAGTAACTTATCTAGTATTCTACCAAACGAATTTACAGGTAATGCAATACTAGTTAATTATGTTGTTTACAAACTTGAACACGAGCGTTTGCAATGTTTGGCATCGTCTTGAAATTAGTTGTGGTAAACTGTTTAAAATGTGCTGTTATTAAAAACTTACTCTAATTAAGTATATTAAACTTATCTGCAGTGGATATTTTAATTCGATATAAGATGTAAGAATACTTTGCAGAGGCAGTATGGTTAAGTCCATACTCCATTATTGACTCCATGGGAAAGAAAAACTTTTTTAGCGCTTTTTTAATCAAAATATCTTTTAACGTATGAAATGATACCATGTAACACTGCTTTATGAACGATTTTCTGTGAAGGATTTAATTCTAATCTAGACGAGGAAATCCTGATCCAGAAGAATACATTGACATGACTTTTCTAACGTATGTGAAAAAATTGAAGATATTCTTTATAGGGTATTTATAAATCAATATATTAATAGATTACAATAATTTATATTTTATAATGACTTTACCTGAAGATGTATTCTCCAAATTCGGAACAACATGTTTCCGAAATGTTGAAGCCTTGTGTTTCCATCTTCTGCCTTCCTGATTTTGAACCTTGTGAGGTATTTGTGTGTTGGCTGGTTGTTGCTTTGGTTTCCTGTTGGTCTGTGGTGCTTTAAATTGGTATTATTGTGTGTGATTGTGGTGTATATATTAGTATTTTCTATGTTGAGTGCTTCGAAAATTGTGTCATGCTTTATATTGATTTGTATTTGTTCAGGTATTAGTTTGTTTTGTGTTTTATGTTTGTTTGAATCGGGCAAAAAGTACATAATTGTGCTTACCGTTTTTGATATAAGTGTTGGAATACGCCAAAGTTTTTCCTCTGTGCGGTTGCATCATCATCACCTTTTAATAAATTTGAAGACAATAAAATATGTTAACATTGGCGATACAGTCGTTACATCGGATAAAGTATAATAATGTAATAGAATTAATTAAATTTTATTTGAAGTAAGAGAATTTTACATTATTTACATTAACCGTTACAATAGGTGAGATTTAATAATTCCAGTATAATCGTCTCTGTTTCCATAGTATAATAGTTACGAATTCATACTCTAAAACATGTAATACATAACACCTAAAAGAGAAATGGGAGTAGGATCTCCAAAATTGCTTGACAGCATTGGAACTGACGCGTATAGATTCTTTGTTTTTTCAGCTTAATTCAAATATATAAACAGGTGTTGTCCCATTCACACCGTTGTTAAGCACCCACGTATTTCCTGAAAGTTATATTTGTTACGTAACTGTACCACCGACTTACTATCATTCGTGCTTGATTATTGTATTTGGCATACGTACAGTAGTGTCATTAATTTGCGTATGTTAACGTATTTGTATAGTGACACATACTGTTGGCCTCAAGGACGTTTATTTCCGCGTTTATTTTTATTTATTTTTTGTTGTTGTTGTTGTTGTTTGAGACCGACCAATATGGTCGGACTCGGGCTGTTTTGGAGGCGAGCTCCCTTCAGCCGTGTGGGTATGGGATTGTAGGGGGACGTACGTCAGCTGACCGGGCCGTTGAGAAGGTGGAGGCACGTAGTTGGGAGTGTATTGCTTGTGGGTTATATTGTGTGCAAGTGTAGTTGGTAGCAATATGCGAACGGAAAAGGTAGATGGAGGCGGCCATTATAGGTGTTTGGTGGTATATTTACTTATTTCTTCTTCAGTGTTCTTTGGGGGGGGGGGGGCAAGACAGGGACGTGTAAAGCAGGTCGCCGAGCCGCGTTTATTATGCTAACGCATTTTTATATAAGGCATACACTTGGACCCGCTTACTATGCAACCAAACTAATTTCCTGTCATTTTATTCTTCCCAGCTTAGTACTTCCTTAACTGCCACTCTTCCTGTTGTCTTTTAATTCAGTGTTGATAGTCGTCGTCGTCGTCTTCATCTTTACGGCTTAGGCTAGTAGCCTAAGTGTTGATAGTCAGTAACAATTAAATGTTATATTTACTCAGTGTTTCTTTGGCAGCATTCGTATCTACACATCTTTTATGACTTTCTTATGATCAACAACGCAAGGTCATAAAGTCAGCAGTGAACAACATGTTGTTTTATCGTCGTAGTCGCATATAAAAAACAGTAGGCCTGAGTGACAATATCTAATTTCGAATTATGCCAATATTTTGTCACTGCATACGACTGTTTTACAATTGCTAAATACAATAAATGAAGGTGACCTTCCTTAAGGGTAGAATAGCTTTCCTTTTTATGGTGATAAAACGTCAGTAATTCAGTTATATTGTGGATTCGTCATTGAAACCAAAGGCGGCTACCGATTTTTTTAATGCTCAAATCGTGTCAAAATTAAAATTACAATCGGTAAAATATAACTAGACAGTGATATAAAACAAAATTTTATCGGAACTAGTGACCTTAACCATAATATAGAATTTTTAGAAGTAACAGAGACAATATTACTAATACATAAGAACAGTACTACAGTATATAAATGGGATACGGTAGTCATTATACAATAATTACTTCACTTTTATTGTATCATTCCTCGTTTTCTACAACATAATATTTTTACTACGGCAGAATGGCTTGTGATCTTAAAAAGTGTTATAAATTATTTTCCGTCGTAGGAATTGCCAGGCACAAGTTGCATTAACACTTCTATAAAACAGGCTCTTTCGTATTACAGCCGCCCTCTTACGTTACAAATATATCCAGTTCATACTACTCAGACTTCTCGGCTTCGCATAGGCAGAGTGTCAAGTGTATCAAATGTCAGTTGTGGCAAGATGAATCAGTTAGGTAGCGTACCAGAACAGTTTTACTTATTATTCTGATTGTTGTGATCAAATAATGAACGCGTGCGTTTGTCTTAGCGATGACTTCAAATTGAAGTAAATCTGTTCATAGCATGTCATTTCTTTACAATATAAAACTGAAAAAGGAATTAGGGGAAAATAGTACGATGCATGTGGCATCAGTTTTCATCGTAATTAATGAGGCTTAACAACTGTAAATGACGATTAATTTGGGGGTACGTTGAATGGAAAAACAAAATTTTCGTTGAATATTCGTTGCCAAATGAGGATGTTTTGCCGTAACTGAATGGTACTAAGTTGCACCAGCAGTGCTGCATATTACTTTCTGCCTATGTTGTGGAAATTTTATAAATATTTTATGACCATCACACCTTATTAATCCCCAAAACAAAAGGCATTACTTTTCCGGCTGATGAAACAGTTTAGCCTACTTTGGAGCACTTCCGCCCGTTTGTACACGTGTACTGAACTGCTGTTATGTCTCTAGAGTACAGTGGTGAGTATGGAGTACAATGGTGCAACGGGGTACATGTTCCGTCATGTATGAGAGATTATCGCAGGAACTCGGTTGGTTTGTGTTTGAACATGTACAATCACTCTTGAGAAATTTCATTCCAATACGTATCTGATCGACCGTTAGAAAACCCGTAACATATCGCGATGAAAGCGTTTTCATATGCAAATGCTCGTGTGGTATTTTGTGGACATGACGTAATGAGATGTTCACAACATCAGCAATGGATTTTGAAGCGTCGCGTCGATCAGTTTATTTGTGTAACACGGTATTGTGGAGATTTTATGATTATATTGTAGCTTACCGAACAACCCAGAATATTCTCCACTGCCCCCGTCCAATGTGGCACCTGTGCGTCATTCAACTACGTGATTCTAGTGAGTTCCAAGAACACTTGAGAGACTACGCATTAAGCAGCCGGCGTGCAATTAAAGAGAGAAAGCTGTACTGCACCTCTCCGGGGCCTATATAAAGCCATATCAGACGAATTGTCAGTTCAGTAACGCGAGTGATTTTAGCTAGTGCGGATTGAGTGTTGTCGAAGTGAAGAAGTATTGTGTTAATAATTGTGTGAACCTCTATTAATAGACACTGTTATTGCGAGTGGACAAATCTGACTGGAAATATTGTTCGAGTTAATTATAAACTGTTTAATAGTGAAAATTAAAGCTGGTGATTAGTGACTTGATTGGTGTCTTGTACTTATTTTGTTTTCCACTGTACCTACGACGATCAAGTAGACCGTCGTAACAGTGGTGTCAGAACTGGGATAGAACGGTTAACAGTGGAAACAGAGGACACTTCGTAGAAGAGTGGTGTTAGTGGTTGTTCATAAAAATAAAATGGATACCAGTCAGATGATAGAAGCATTCCGAGTAATGATACAGCAAAGACAGGAACAACAAAAAAGAACAGGAAAGACAAGAAAGACAGGAAAGAGAAGACGCAGAAAAACGTAAACGTGAAAATGAAACACCAGAGGGACGGAAAAAAGAAGAATTTAGTCGTCAAGCAGACGACGTTAAGACGTTCGTACAAGAGGATACCACTGCAAAATTAGTCCTGTTACGAGGTGAGCTGAACAAACAAGTTGACAGAATATCTGATATAGAAAAATCTGTCAAAACAAATATTTCAAGTTTAGAAGATCCTATTACAAATTCAATAAAACAAATTAAAAAGGAAGTCGAACATTTAGTAAAAGAAATAGTTGGTAATGAAAGACCATTAATAAATGCTGAAGAAGATTCAAAATATCAGAGGAATCTAACGGTAGTAGGGCCAGTTTACGCAAAGACCCCAACATTTAATGGAAGCACTCATTGGGCAACTTAATTCGCCAATTTGAAGCTGCCGCTCGCTTAAATAAATGGACGGAAGGAAAGGAAGGAGTTTCACTAATTCTTGCTTTAAAAGGGCCTGCCGCAGAACTAATACAGAAAGTGCCACCTGAAAATCAGAAGATCTATGCCGAATTAAAAAAAGCTCTGAAATTACGGTATGGTGACAAGCATTTGTGGGAAGTGTATTGTGAACAACTTGAAGCGAGGCGACAGCGTTCCAGGAGTTTGAAGCATATGTCGACCGACTGACGAGATTGGCTTATCCTGAAGAATCGGAGGACTTCCAAAAGTGGATTTCTCTCATTATGTTTATTTACGGTATCAGAGATAGTCAATTACAACAAGCGTTTAGAGTGGCACGGCATGATAATAAAACAGACGCTATTGTTCATGCTCTCCGTTTTGAAGCTGCCAAGTCGGCGACCTACATTAATCAAAGTATGCCATCACGTTGTAGCCAAACGGATCCACAGTACCACAGTATCGTCATAGCGGACTGAAAAAAGGGACGATTCATGATCAACAGTTTAAGAAGTCAGCAGCGCCACAACGATCTTTCGAATCACAGGATAAAGACAGAAGACCGAAGTATTACAACTGTAGGAAACGTGGTCATATACAGGTAGACTGTTTGAAGAATAAAATAACGAGAGGAGAGAGCGATCGCACCAATTGGAGAAGTAAAGCCCCAGAACAGCACACAGTTTCCACGCTACATATGATTACCGGAAACCTGGTCGTTAATGGATTTGCGGAAGGTAAACGAAGATCATTTACAGTTGACACTGGCGCTACAATGTCTATTGTGCGCCCTGACTTAGTCAGCAACCGCCAGCCTCTAATTAGCCCTTGTACAATACAGACTGTGACTGGAAGCCCCGTCAAATTGCTAGGAAAGATAGACACGTACGTGTACGCCTGGGTCTTCTCGAGTTTAGCCAGCAAATGCTTGTTGCAGACATTGTGTTGTTGAAGTGATTCTTGGCACGGGGATTATGAATGCCTACGGATTCTTTGTGGACTTAAGAGAGAACGTCCTGAAGGTTGGCAAAGAGAATATAAAGCTTTGCATGGCTAAAATGTCAGGGTCTGCCAACCATTCAATCAAGCAAGTGGCATTGGTCGAAGAAGAAGTCAACAGGTCTGATCAAGAGGAACCTTTCCTATTTCTGGCGGAAATGGAAGAAAAACTAATAGAGGAAGTACAAATACGGGAAACGGGTAAAGAAGTGACTGGAAAGCCAACTATGGGTGTCAAGGAAAATCCCTTGTTTGATCCTGAGTTAATAGAAGCGCCCGGGAGAAAAGTTGCTGAAGAGGAAGTTACGCAAGAGGTTGTTGACGAGAAATAAACCGATTTGGATCAGCCAGTGGTGTTTAGGTCATTAGTACATGACGCAATGGGAGTGATTCCAGCAAAACTAACGGTTGATTGGAAGACCTGGAAACGTGATGTTCGGATCACACGAGACTGAATTCGAAGAACAAGCAAGGACGTCTACCTAGATCGCCAGGCCAAGAATTACTTCAGAGACGGTTTACCAGTTCGGGACGAACAGGCTTAAGGAGGGGACAGTGTTACGAGAAGCCTACCGAACAATCCAGAACATTCTCCACTTCCCCCGTCCAGTGTGGCCGCTGCGTCATTCAACTACGTGATTCTAGTGAGTTCCAAGAACACTTGAGATACTACACATTAAGCAGCCGGCGTGCAGTTAAGGAGGGAAAGCTATACTGCACTTCTCCGGGGCCTATATAAAGCCATGTAGGCCGATTGTCAGTAACGTGAGCGATTTTAGCTAGTGCGGATTGAGTGTTGTCGAATTGAAGTAGTATTGTGTTAATAATTGTGTGAACCTCTATTCATAGACATTGTTATTGCGTGTAAACAAATCTGACTGGAAATATTGTTCGAGTTAATTACAAACTGTTTAATAGTGAAAATTAAAGCTGGTGATTAGTGACTTAATTGGTGTCTTGTACTTATTTTGTTTTCCACTGTACCTACGACGATCAAGTAGACCGTCGCGTCGTAACAATATACATGTTTTGGAATTCATCATGCGTTATAGACGGGGAAGTAGATAAACGACTACGTCTGAATTATGCAGCCTATATGTTCACTGTTGTAAATGATTCTAGAGTTTCAAATTAGCATCCAGCTTGTTTTTATTTTCGTTGGCACTAAACCTTTATCATTTATAACGAAATATATTATGACTGAGCAATACTCCATTGTACCCATTTTTCTAAAATACTAAGCTTGTTTACTTTTTTCGATTACAACTTTCAAACTAGTAAAAACAACTGCTTTAAATATTACGGTAACATTACTGCTTTAAACGCATCGAACTTGCGAAAGATCATAGTGCATACCATTTGATACTGCTGGTGATATGTCTCTGCCAGACTAAGAACTACTCGAACTACCATCATCTACATAAGAAACAATGGAGTAAAATAAATATACTGTTAGTCACTACGTGTCAGTTAGATAAAGACAATAACTCCACATTCAATGACTGCTGTCTGACAACATTTCCAGTGATTTGCAGCCAAAACAGTAAACAAAAACCCTGTTGAGATGATTGCTACAGATGCAGTCGAAACGTCTGGCCTTATAAGAAGAGACCACGGTCCAACGGTCCAACGAGCCGAAAAATAATTTTACTTACTGAAATGAAATTTCATTTATTAAATACATATTATATAGGCTATCGAGATGACATTTGTGATTGAGCTTATCACATGATTACACCGGATTTTATGGCAGTCATTTATGTTTTTCAACGTACGTACAATGGGTATTTCACTTTTTTGACATTAACCAAAAATCATTATCTTTGTCATCGTCAGTACTAAGGAAAGTGCACCATGATTTTCACTTCAAACACCTTTCACTTGAAAAATCTCTTCATTGGCTTCGCGTTATAACATTTCTCCATCTTTTTTTGTTCTTACGGCGTTATTAAAATACAATAACGCTTTTGAATTTTCCATTGTTTGTAAATCCTTTGAAGTAATTTTTCTTACCCTTTTAAAGTTTTGTGTTGTGTGCGTGCGTGCTCGAAGACAGAACCAATTTTTTACGAACAAAATGAATTTTTAGGAAAACATATTATAGTGTTTAAAAAAAAACAACTACAACTGTGACTTGTTACACCAGGACAGTTGTAAATGTCAAACGTTTAATGTTAACAGATCACGATTGATCTAACAACCAGTGTTAGCACCACCTGCGCCTAAATGATAAGTGATTAATCATTCTGATTAACAAGTGGTCACTCATAGCGTTTCGTTTAAAAATAGGTCACAGACTGATATATTGCATAGTACCGCTCTTCAATTCACAACTCGTCAGTTCAGCTATGAAACTGGTATATATACTATTTGCGCTTAAGTATTGATCGATAGCATAACGCAATATTGAATAACTGCATTAATAAATAATAATTAATTTTCGCTTTGTGTTTTATTACAAATTCTAAAATATCTCCAGCATTTTCAATTTAATTTTAAATTAATAAAAAGTACCTTAAGTTTTTATTTTGAAAACCATTTTATTGTTTTTGAAAAGGGCAGATCATTGCAATTAACATTTTCCTGTAACTATAGATATTGACAGCAGGATTCAGTTTAATTTTTTGTAACAAGATAATGGGATTTAAATTTACTTTTATGTTAGAAATTTTTATACAGTTATTTGATTATTTCTGGGATAGGCCTATGTATGGTGTCATCAGCTCGTCTAAAAAAATTACCTAATGGTTTTTTTGAGTTGTATTATATTTATTATTTGTTTATCGAAATTCTGTAACATATTTACGGTATGACAGTGGATTTTGTGGATCCTCTGGTAAGGTCAACCTGCTTTTGGTACATTAAAAACAATTTTAATTTTTAAAACGTTTAAAAGTGTCAGTTAATTGTTGAATGTGCGTTTGTTTTCATAATTGTTTTGAGTTTGTTAATTTTAATATTTTTAAAATCGTCATAATGTTCATGTACATATTTGACATATCGAGAGAGTATAATTTTGTATTGTTGTGAAAGCTATGTTCTTTAGTTGTTCCGTAACTTCCACACTATTGTACATATTGTATATGACTGTACGAACGATATCGAAAAGTTAATGCACTGTACTTGCAGCGGTTATACACTCGCTATGTAGCCTACTGAACGTAACACTGGCGGTCATTGCTTCCAAGCCTATCTGTGGTCTGCCGAGTTTCGTCATATTGCTTGCATGTGTTCAGTCGAGACGAAACATTTTATAACCTCGTCTGGATAAATTTGAAATTTTGTGTAAAAATTTTTAAATGGGTTAATGAGAAGTTTAAAATGGTTAGTGATTCATTTCAAGAACATTCGTTAAGTCTAACACATGTTTTAGAATGGCATGCCCGTTTCAAGGCCGGTAGAATGTTACTTGAAAACCATATCGTTCAGGACTACCTTCCACTAGCAACCAGAAAATGTAGAAAAATTCGCGAACTCATTTTTGGACCATCGCAAAAAAAACCCACGAATTGTGTGACATTGTTGGAATAGATTATGGAACCCGATAAGAAAGTTTAACTAAAACTTTAGGTATGAGTCGTGTTGCTACGAAATTTCTCCCTCGTCTTGATCAAAAGTGTAGCATTTTGATATGTGCCGTGAGCTTCATGACATGCCTAACGATCCTACTTTTATCTCTAAGGTCATAACATAACCGGAGATGAAAGTTTGTCTATGATGCAGACACAAAACAACAGTTTACCGCAGTAGAAGAGCCCGCAGTCGGCAAGAGCGAAGAAGATCAACAGGTCAGAAGCAGAATGAAATTCATGCTCATCGTGTTCCGTCGCATTTTTGAAATGGCATTGTTCACTGGACATTTTTTCAGTTATGGTAAATTCTGATTTTTAATGTAATTTGTTGGGGGTTTAAGACAAAATATTCTGTGGAAAGGACCGGAACTGTGAAAAAAACAAAACTGGCTGTTGCGCCACGATAAAGCAGCTGCGCATACTGTCTAAGAATGTCACAGTTTCATGCAAAGAACAACATGCCAGTCGTCTCACATCCTCCGTACTATTCGGATCTATCCAAATGCGACTTTCCGTTGTTTCTCCAAATGAAATTGAATATGAAAAGCCACCGCTTCCAGGCCATAGAAGGCATCTAAAAAATAACGCAAGCAGTGTTGGACGGCCACCAGGAAAGGAAATCGATGTACATGCTGCCAAAGTGACTATTTGGTAGGAAATGGCGAATTTTGCTATTTTCATAAAAAAAAAGGTAAGAAAATTTTAGAAAAATCCTAGTCCGATGGCTTTTTATCTACCTCTTAATGTTTATTTCATGATTTCAATTTCAAATTCATTATAACAATGTAGCTGTAATTACAGTTGGATTACAATTAGCCTGAGCCGCTCATCACCCATGACGTCACAACAAAATTTTAAACTTCCTAAGTTTACATCCAAAAACAAAATTTCAAAAAGAACTACAACTTACCTTGATGACCGGCTCACTTGTTCACTTGAACTAGGAGAGGCCTCCTAGTGGAAGAATATCCACATGCTAGGTCCATTGGGGAATTGGACGAATGAGGTGACCTCAATTTTAAAATTTCGACAATAACAAGTTTATTGAGGCTATCTTTTCTTTTCTTTTGTGACAATGAAATTTCATACAAAAACACAGGCTGTAAGTTATTCCATTAGAATTATGGAAAATGTGTAAATACGTATTTAAAACTATGACAGGGTATTCAAAATTTAAAATGTAAAAGTATTCAATGTTCAATATTTAAGAAATATTCCATGAAAATTATACAAAATATATAAAACCTTTAAAAACTCTTACATGGCATACTATACAAAATATATAAAACATTTAAAATCTCTCACAGGGCATACTGATCACCATTAACATGCAGCTTTCAATAATATAAACAACTTTCTAAACCCTGTCACAAGCAATTCTATCGTACAGCCTCAGTAAAGCCACAACAATTTAAACAATTATATTGCATAACAACATGCGCCCTCTGAAATCTAAATCAAACGCTAGAAAGGCGAATCATCAAATCAATAAATTATCATGCAACATACGATAGATCATTATATACTTGTGTGGAACTCACAAGTGCAGGAGCTCACCTTGCCCTAACTTGCACAAACTGGTGTATCCCCACAGCTTACAGATTTCAGAGTGCACAATCATACAAAAACTCAGATAAACAGTTACATATATCTCTCATTAGGTGAAAATATGTGGTGCATAAAATTATAAGCATATGCCTCTACAAACATTATAAATGTATAAATAGTACAAACAATTTCCTCTTGTACAACAGTTCAGTCATTTTTATTTAATAGGTTGAATGCTTCGGAATTACTGTTCTAGCACAAGGTAATGTGTTGTTACAACTGTAGTTGGACTGCAACTCTATTCACAATCAGATTTACACGTTCCAATAAAAAAAAAACAGCCACCATATAAGTTCCACACAAATTACAGGGAAAAATTGTACTGAACATAGCATGCGTATATGGACAACACAAGACAATTACATGCACACACTGAATACGAGCATTTAAGTAACTCAGCTGAATTTTGCCCCACTAGGCCAAATGAACACCTTGGCCAATAACTAACACATTTTCTTAAGTTCTATTTTTGTGTTTTTTTTTGTTTTTTTTGTAGGTACAAAAAATTGTTTTTTTTTGTGTTTAAAATCCGCCAGACCCCCACTCGACCCATAAAGTCCCAGGGCAAAATTTAATAAATTTTATTTCTCCATACCTGTTCATAGTGCGTGCATAATCACGCGTGCCGTGTTCCCCAATACTCACACACGCATATCACACAATTCAACATCTCGGCCTTCACAGGATCACGGACGCCGGCCCCCAGGGAGCCCCTGGCACACTTTTCCTTTAGCCTGACATGATCATTAAAAAAAAAACGCCGGCATAAAAAAACCCACAAAACTTTTCAGCTCTCTACAACTGAGACCAACACGTGGTCGTGAAACGCTCCTGATGAGAACAGCTGACCGGAACCAACCCATCGAGTCAAAAACGCAACTCTCCACTCAAAGAAAAAAAACCCATAGGCCAACGCACTACGTGAGTCCGAAACAATCTCACTCCACAGCTGACAGATTTCCAAAGGCGCCTACAAACCACGACGAAGTTCAGCAGACTCCCTCTAGCAGACGGAACGAAAGATACCGTAGTTCGAAGTTACAGTAACGTCTCCTAGATGGCGTAAGATTCGATATCACAAACAGTCGCCGTAGCGTCTCATAGATATCGGGAGAGTCCACTGTCCAAGGCGAACTACACAGCTGCACAATTATCGCCCGGAATCCATATGACCACTACTTGCCGTACGCCTAGGTACGGCACAAGCCTACCTTTTTATGTGTACAATTGAAGACAACAGTATTACTCGTCTTACAATTTAGTATTATAAAGTGATAAAACTCAGTATAATCAAACGAAATTATTGTTTATAAAATTATTATATAATATAGTGCAGCGGTACAAACTTCATGGATATTGGTTACACGTTTACGGAACATTCTCGTACAGTCGATAGTGTCGTTCTATACGCTTCTGGACTAGTCCAGCAGATGCGTGTTTCTGCCAAGGCCGCGGTCAAGTATCCTACAGAGGTTGGTTTCGAGTGCTTACTAAGATCGCATATTATTGAACCCTGGGGGCTATAAATAGGCAGCAGCTGCCGCTTACAAGTCAGTTTTACGTAGGGCGATTTACAGAGTGTGCGTCAAGTGGTTGTTAGTGAAAAGTTATTAATGTGCGTGACTCTATTAATTGACATTATTATTGCGTGTAGACACATTTAATTTCAATTATTAAACGAGCATAATCTTACTGAATAACTTGTTGATTACAAACTATTATTTATGATTAATTAAAGCTGGTGATTAGTGACTTCACAGGTGTCTGTATTTTGTTTTCCACTGTACCATTTGACGATTAGTGACACCATCGTAACAACATACAACGATGCATATGTAAATTATAACAGCCATAAAATGGAAAAGCGATTACTAGACACTCTGGATTTATGTCTAAAAATCTCGGGCAGGTATGTGGGTGTGTGTGATTCATCTGATGTGACTTCATGAGAAGTGAATTCAATCTTTATATTCACCGTAAATAATTTGTGTGCGTTAGACCAGAACATACTTGAAACTCAAGTGTGATTCGCGGGTCAGTAATGTTGGTGACACGACTGACGAAACTGGACTACACACACACACACACACACACACACACACACACACACACACACACACACACACAAATATTTTCAGAATGCCCAACGTGATCACATATGACTACACCGTAACAAAGTGATCGGCAGCAGCAGGTGTGGCTGGGAGTAACTTGTTTACTTACTATAAAAATAGGCCTAAAGCACACACACAAAAAAAAAATTTGTAAAGTATCAATAGTTGATATAAATTGTAATTTCTATAATAGATATAACATTTTTTAAGGAACAAAATTAAAAACATTGTTATGAACATTTAATTACGTGTAACATTTTGAAGCAATTAAATAATTCTTTGGAAGCGCATTGTTTGAATTAAGACGAGTTTCTTTAAAAAATATTCTATTATCACATTTTCAAATTTCTTTTTTGCTGGTAACTGTCAGTAAGTTTTTAATGCTGGTCAGTAATACTAGATCACAAAATATTTATTTTCATTCTATATCAATAGGAGGATTGTTAAATGATTATAATTTTTTAAACGAGAATTGTTACTATAATTATAATTTCTATCAGATTAAGAAATTATAATTATAGTAACAATCCTCGTTTAATAAATTAGGTTATTTATATTTACACCACCCTGATGAGATTGGGAATACATGAAATTATTTAGTGTTGGTTTTAAATAAAACACAATTTTATAATTTTTCAGCTTTATTGTAATGATTTGTTTTCACGATACATTCTTATGTCTACAAAGTTAATTTTTATGTGTGGCATAGTGTTTTTACGTAACTCAAATATCAGAGAGCTCAGGCGCAAGAACGTAATATCGCTATATACTACATATAGCAAGGATACAAATTACAAGGAAACGGTTCTGAAAAATGTAGGCATCTAAACTTCCGGACGTTGATTATTTTTAAGAGAACAAGCTAGTACTTCAAATGCGGTAGGCGCCACTTTCCACGCCTTACGCTGCTATTGTTTTATCCCTATTACAACCTGGAGTACTGCTTCATGTCTGATATTATGAGGAATAATATTTATTAGCATAGGGATAACAAACCTCATATCACTGATAGACATTCTAGTAATGAATGAAATATTAGTAATCTATAAATTTTAATGTAGAGAATATTAGTTCTTATCGCTTAGGTTTCTTAACTATTCGTCAATAATTCTTGGTTACCTTCAGTAAATATATTTATGTTACCTGGCTAACACGTTTTTTTAAGGAAAAACAGAAAATCACTTGATTTATATTAACTTTTTATACTTCACTGTAACGATTATACTTTACAAAGAACGACGTAACTTAATTCACAGTAGGGTAGCATCAACTACGACACGTGGAATAACGAATGCCACGTGTACAATGTAGATCACTAATAGTGTGACTAACAATGCAAGCCTTGGATCAATTGTAGCAAATACACACCAAAACCGGTGTGGTGAACAGGAAATAACATGTGTCTATTGGTTGGGACAGCGCGACAGGTCACTAGGAATACGATCAGTTAGTTCTACAATGGTGCTTTAACGCACTCTCGCGCGCACGTATTAGATCATGTGCAGCTAATTAGAACATATTCCACAAATAAATAACATGTTCGTTGTAAACTTCAAAAACTGTGAGAGTATCTATTTATTTTGAAGTTATTGAACTTCATTTGCTGTAAGGTAAAATATTTTAATGAAATGAGGAAGATGTAGCACGTGTACAGATCTACATTTTTACAGATCTACAACAGATTGACATCTGCACGTGTACAGATCTATATATATATGTAATATACATTACGTCATATATATAGATATATATTGCAACGTTACAAGTATTTCAAAAATTCACACAAATACATTACCATGTACTCAACGCAACTATGAAGTGTATTACACCGGCCAGGTGACAGGATTTTTTTTATTATCGTTGCGTCAAGTAGGCCTATATGTAGTTGCACAATAATTAAACAATTTTCAAAGAGGAGTGAGGTGTTGTTGACATGAAATAATTAATTAAAACCGTTTCAAAATAATCATACTAAGATTTATTAATATTAATTGAAACATCCAAAAATATTAAAATTTAGATTTATTAAAAAAATATTATATTTTATAAGTTTACATAAAGTACCATATAACCTTATCTGCTGTTGCATGACATATTAAAATAAATAGCCAAAAAATCTTTCTAGCTAAACAGACATGTTAAACAAATTATCTAAACACTTTTTATTTCCGTGTGTCTGACTTTTACTCTAATTTATAAATAATAATAGCAACTCATATACAAACAACAATAATATTAAACTCAAGAATAAAATTACTTGTTGCTATAAACAAAATAAAATAATAACATTTACTTTCAACCTATTATTTAATTCTACTGACACCCCCAAAATTTAACATATAACAGAAGATTTGTATTTTTTTTTTAATTTTCTTATTATATTAAATTATTTACTATAACTACTATTTAAATTTAAAACTTTAAGTCTTTATTGTTCATGTATAATTTTCTGTTTGAAAGTTCTCTTCACAAACAAAAATATAATTGTTAAATTCATCACCTGCATACTGCCGACGTTACCGTTGCGTGTGTGTGTGTGTGTCCTGAATCCTGAGAATTTTATGATGATGATGATGATGCTGATGCTGCGTTCTCTGTCTCTACGGGTTGTTGTTTGTGATGCTTCAGAGTTCCTCCATAAGTCTTGGTGTATGTGGTAAAGTGTGTGTGGTCCTGATCGATCGGCAGACCGGCAGCGTGAAGTTGTGTGAAGATTTCTTGAGTCTGGGACCGCCCTAAAACTGCCGGTGGTATTTATACTGGACGGCGATCTGACAGGTCCAGGACTGTTTTCGACCTGTTAGATATTATCACTTCGTGCGAAGCCTCCTTTTAATTACATATCACTTTTTGTTTCATTTTCGCGATTTCGTAAACATACTCGTAGCACGAGCCATATCATCTTTTGCGTAATTTTTTCCTGGTCACGCACATGTAATACACTTATTAATTACTATTTAATTATACTAGTAATTAACATTAAATTACTTAACGTCATTATTATTGCAAATTTTGCAATAATTTTTATATCACCATATTCGTCAAAAGTTCCTTAATGTAATGGTGTCTTTATAATTTGGGTAAGTCTTCGTTCACAGGTTTAAAACGTATTAGTTTATTTTTATCCAGTTAAAACCTGATTGCAGCCGTACGCACCACCTGCATACTTTTCCTGTCATAGCTTGCGTTCACACACACAAACACACAAGCGCTATATTCACGCGGGGCAGGTGTACGCTATCTGACAAACCTGAGCCTGCATAATATTGTTAAAAACTGTTAATCATATACTTCATATGCTAAATATTTACAAACATACAACCCTGGGCAAATATGCAAATATATGTACTGTCGAAATATAATATATATATATATATATAATATATATATAATATATATATCTATATAATATATATATAGTAGCAAAAAGTGGTTGAATTTATAAATATTGTAGCATAACAGAATTTTCACCCTGAATATAACTTAACACCCTTGAAAAGAAAAGGAAGAAACAATCTGTATTGAGTAATAACAAAATGGTTAAAAATAAATTAAATAAATCGATCATTATAGTAAATCAAATGCTGACAATAGACTCTATAACAAAAAAAACTCTTGGTCCAAATAAAAGGAACATTCAATATAAATCAATATACGTTCAACCACATGATGATTAAAACCCCAGTATATCATCAGTATACCCAGTAAGTTAAGGAGCAGTAATGAAAAATAATCATAGGTAACTTATTAAAATAACTACATCAAAGGATCCAAACATAATATAATAACATACTCATTGAAGGAGGAATAAAGAACCGACTAATTCAAGCTTAGTACAAGGAGTGTAGTATTAGGGAAGGTTACTTGCCAAATCTCATGACAAGTATGTACAATTTAATTAAATTCAAAATAATGACAAAACCCTAAATCCCAGTAACCCAAGTTACAGGATACACTACAAATAAGTTAAATATTGTAAATTAAATATAGAGATAACTCCAGGGTAAAGAGTAGGATATTAAGTAGAAAGGATGAAAGGCTACCATTAGTGTAGGTGATAAAGAATGCCTCAGTGAGAAGGAAAGTGATATCCAATATAAACTATAATAGTGAAAGACAGAAAATGGCTGAAATGTTAGTAATTGTAATAGAGTATTTAAATATAATATGTAAGGATTGTTTTAATTTAATATAAATGTGGAAACATGAACTTTCATTATATGTAATTGAAAATGTTAGATTATAAAATGTTTTGTTATAGTTAAATAACGTTAATTATTGCTAAGGTTTTGTTAAGGTAGGAAAGGCAAGGAAATAATCATAATATCTTTTAAATTGTAAATCATACAAATAATAAGGAAGCAAGCTAGTTATAATGTCAGTAGCGTAGCAAAACTGAATTTTAGGCCAAATTCAACTTTTACTATGTAATCAAATCCAAAAGGATAAATTAAATAAAACTGTATACAATTAACAGAGATTAGTCAGATTAGAATGAAGATGCTTAATTATAATTGTCACAGAAATATATAATAGTAAATGTAATGATCAGAGGATAAAATTGACTTTATTGAAAATGTGTAATATAATGCCTAACAGTGGACACAGTACAAATAAAATGTAAATTAATCAGTATCGGTGTGTTGTAACAACAAATTGTTAAAGACAAAGAATAATGATGAAATGAGTAATCTTATTTAAGGACAATGTTAACATAAAACGACTTGTAATCCATTTAATTTATAATTATGTGATTAATAATAAGACCTATAAGAAATGTCAAAAAATGTCAGTTTTAAGCTTAATTGAAACTAAAATAGGTCATGTTGGATATTGATTTATGTAAAATTAGAACAGAAATATCGCTAGGTACTTAAATTTTCATGAAAAAAAAATTAAATTATAGCCATAAAATAGAAAAAAATGTCATATATTTATATGAGATCAGGTCTGGACAAGACGAACAGCTGATTTCAGACAATGGGATAGGATACCAAAATATTTCTGGAATTACTACATTAAACAACGATTTCAGTTAGCAGTTGATTGTTAAACGTGAACCAGAACGGATGGAACGTGCAGATGGGAGATCCAAAAAATATAAAATTATTTGAACTAAATTGAAGGTACAATATAAAGAGTTACTGCAGAGGTTATAAACCTAAAATTAATAAAAACTTAACCAATTAACGAAGTAAAGAACGCGTTTTAGTTACAATATAATCAAACACCAATACACCAAGAATCATCCGCCATGTTGGAATAATTGTATTAATACTATTCCATTGAATAACGAACTTAACCAGAATTCGAACACTGAATACGACACTAGTAATACTGCATCAAACTACCTCTCTGAGTGAAAAGGATCATTACAGCCGAAGCATCCAGAGGAACTACACTATCGCAGAAGAAGATATCCACAATTACATTTGGGTGAGAGGAAGAAACCACAAGCCCACGAAGTTGCGAGGAAACACCACAAGTTGGGCGAAATCTGACGTTGATGGCGGCCATGTTTCGAAGTCATCTCGCCAGCAGTACACTGGCACGATAAATCAACAGCTACGCGACGTCATACACAGCTGACTGGTTCGATTATTTCTTTTTAAATGACATTATTTTCAAATATATTTTACTTTTACGTAATAGTAATTAAGTATTAATTAATTGTAAGTATAGTATCTTGTAACTTACCTTTCCCTGACCATTTCGACAGTTCAAAGAACTCTGTTAATCAATTTTGTAATTTTATATATTTTGTTAGTTAACACAATCGACCTGTGAATTCAGTCTCAGCCGCAGCAATAGTCGATGCACATAAGATTATCGCATCACTTCTTAAATAAATGTCATTATTGTTTCTAAACACGAGTTTTCCTAATTATTTGAGTAACTAAAGTTAATTTATTTCATTTCTAATTTAACTCAGAAGGTAATAACTAAAGAAATCGAGAAGAAGAAGAAGAAAAGGAGCTGAGTTAGAAGCGAATACAATTCGACCCAGCTTTGACATAATCGGATTAACACAATAGAACAAATATTCCTTTACCGAGTCTAGCAAATTAACACATGAAAATAAATTAGTATTAATACTTCTAATTAAATAATAAAACTAATTAAACAATTAAAATATATAAATAAAATTAAAAAAGGAAAAAAAAAATTTTAATAAATTTATAACTTGTAAATTTTCTAAAACATAAATTTTATTTGTAACCCAAGGTTTTATTACATATAAAACCTACATATATATATATATGACAGAACTACATAGAAATTGTTTTATACAGTTTTTTAGTGATTAAGGTTTTCCATTTTTAGAAGTTTAAATCATAAATGTTTGTATTAGACAAATCTGTAATATCTATCATATACAATTATAAAAAGATTCCAAAGTACATGCATGCAGTACACACGTATGGATGTTTCGAAAATATGTTAATGAAGAAACATATTGCATATTGCATGAAATCTACGTGCATTTTTTCTAACTTGTATGTAAAAAATAATGTGATCAGTTCCCTACCATGATTCATCATGACGTAAGGTCACACTTACGCGCAGCAGAGAGAAATGCTTTAAATTAGGCTGGGTAAATCAGTAGTTGCATTTTTCGTAAGATGAGTTTTATGATTGGAGTTATTTTCCCTGGTGTTTCGGTATTTCGGTCATTGAATCTATTGCTCCTGTTTAAAATGGTTTCCAGTCAGACGTAACGTTAGGTAGTATGTTAGGTTTCCAGTAGCTGTGTTTTTAGATTCCATGTCACCTACATAACTTAATAATATTAGTTATAAAAATAAAAACACTATTATTAGTAGCCTTATAACAATATATAATTGATTGATGTTTTATAGGTTTCGGTCAATTAATTGAAAACTGTTTAAAAATTATAACCACTCCAGCACTGTGATTC
Source organism: Magicicada septendecula (assembly GCA_034769895.1). NCBI lineage: Eukaryota > Metazoa > Arthropoda > Insecta > Hemiptera > Cicadidae > Magicicada > Magicicada septendecula. The sequence continues at coordinate 217,284,603 of CM068369.1, read as the reverse complement.
CGGTGTCAAAACACTTGTCTACAACAACGCCAATAAAATTGTTTGTTAAACAAATTCGGATAATTGACGGAATGTGACATTACTTAGTCCTGAATCAGCAAGAGGACACCATACCTAGCAAAAGTACCTGACGCATAACAATTGAGTTTCTCGACTTCAATACGGCAGTTCTGTGATCTCATACTGTGAATAGGACGCAAAATACTTTTGGCGTTGTTGTAGGTAACAACAAGACAACACTTTTAATGTTAGTGACAGACATCAAAATGCTTTGTGTGGGCTAGCGAATTCTATTTAGATCGGTGAGTGTTATTATTTGTTGTGTATAATGTGTACGTTTGCTGCATAGCTTGTAGTATTATTGAGAAAGGAATGTGACTGTTTAATAGATGTGTTACAAATTATCAATGTAGATTTCCCTGTAGGTCATAAATTTATTCACCTCGTTTAAGACATGCAATCATCATAACAAAATATAGATAAAGTAATAACATATACTTCTGTAGCGGTATATTCACGGTTGCTCTCATATTCTTGCAAACATGAATTTAGTAAATTTGTACTAAACTATTCACCCCATTGTTGGACACCCAGATGTCTACCGAAAGATATTATTTATTACGCAGCTTTACGCACCGTGTATTATCGCTGTTCGTGCTTCCGTATTGAAGTTGCTTTTAATGACTTTGGCATGCTTAAAGTAGTAGACTAATTAATTGCCTATTATGTGGGCTCGATCTCATACAAATTGTTGGCTACCACTGTTTCGGGTCACTTTATTAAGCACGTTTATGGTTTCATGTTTTATATTCTGGTATAATTATTTCAAAGTAATTACTTCCCACTGTCACAAGTTTTATTCATTATATATGAATAAACAGTACTGATTGAAAAGTCATGACTTTTTTTGACATGCTTTTCTCTTGTTAAGCCTGCCTAACTGGATTTGTTTTCTTCTTCTGGACATTTCCTTTATTTCGTAAGTTAAAGAATCATGGTAATGCAGATGCAGATAAATATAAGTATTTATTCCTATTACAGACATAGTTTTAGCGTTTCTGACGTACTTAAACTAGAATTTGAGTACATATTACATTTTGGTGTCATGTCTAAGTTATTACTGCCAGCGATAGGTAAATATTTAATGTCAGGTTTAAGTGTAAGTACCGGGGGACCGAGCTTAGCTCGGTTTCAAATAAAAAATAATATTTTACATTTTTCTTTTTACATAACAAAACAAAAACAGATTTGCATTTTACAATATTAATTTAGAAATTGGAAATGAATTTTATGAAATTGGGAAACTAAAATAGTAATCTTATAACTCATCATGTAGGTTAAATATCGGTATGGAGAACCATACATGACTTCCATATTCTAAGATTTATATTTAAAATCATTTTCGAAATGAAGTATTACCATAGAAACTACTTCTTTCTACTTACTGCTTCAGCCTTAACCACAGTACTGTGGTCACTAACGTATACCACCTCACGTTATCGCACTCGATTTTCACTGATGATGGAAGTCGATGGCATTGCCGAAACGTCTGGTTTTGTAGAAAACATTGGACTACGGCCAAATATCCCGGGAAGGAATTTTAACAAAAACTACTTCTTTGTTGCCGATAACGTTGTACACATATATATAAAAAATATTCATAAAATTAATGGCTTGTATAAGTTAATGATTGATCTCCATTAAGTAGTGCTCAAGTTTCAAAAGTTTTAATATTATGATGTCCGTAATTAAAACATCAGAGCAGGTTAGTGTGTATGAGGGTACACCGTGGACAAAAATTTTCAACACTTCCTATTGAGCGTTGCTTAGAGTAAAGCTGCGAATCTACAGTGTACGTTTCACAGAACAAACACGCGGAAAAGAAGGAGCGCTCCGAAGTCACTCATGGACCCTCAGCATCGTGCAGAGGGTTCATTCCCTAAAGACGAAAAGTCTGTCTATGAATCGTTCCTCTGTAAACACGTGCAGTTACACTGCCCAGCGATCCACAGGAAGCAAATCGCTATCCACGCTGGACACTCTTTCGGCTTGCACGCGTTATGTTGGTATGGGTTTCGGCACTTTCCATTTAAAAAGCGTCCAAATGTAAGAAAATAAACAATGAATGAGGCCAGAAATAACGCGAATTCTGTGCGCGCGCGCGCGCGTGTGTGTGTGTCTTCCCTGCCTTTTTATTGCGGTAGTCATAATAAAAAATGGAAACGTAAACATTACATAACTGAGATATGCTTGCCTGCCACGAACGATATATTTTCTCTCCTACATGATTTACATTAAAATGAAAAAATTATAATTTTATTGCCTGGCAACAAAATTATTTTATTTTTAACAATTAGCCTACCATTGTTTGAAAAAGTTTAAATGAATTTTCAAGTACTTTACTGTTGTTAAAACGTAAAAGGTTGCAGGTAAACTACCCCTTCCCCTTAACCGATCTTCACCAAAATCAAAAGGCATTGAGATCTCTACAATTCAGGGACGTATGCAAAACATTATTTGATTCTGTTTGAATATGCGGCTGTTATCGTTTGCCATAGAAAATACCCTTGTTAAAACATAAAACGTTGCAGGTAAACTACCCCTTTCCCTTAACCAATCTTCACCAAAACAATAGGTCTTGAGAACTCTACAATTCAGGGCTGTATGCGAAACATTATTTGATTCTGTTTGAATTTGCGGCTGTTATCGTTTGCCAAAAAAAAAATTACCCTTGATAAAAAAACCGTTGCAGGTAAACTACCCCTTTCCCTCAACCGATCTTCACAAAAAACAATAGGTCGTGAGTACTCTACAAATCAGGGCTGTATGCAAAAAATTATTTGATTCTGTTTGAATTTGCGGCTGTTATCGTTAGCCATAGAAAAAAATCTACAGACACATAGAAAGACAGACAGACAGACACACACACAGACACTTTTCGAAAAACGACTTTTTTTCATGTTTTGAGTGTAGTACAATCAGAATCTGCAATAATCTCGAACACGATTTTTTTTGCCATCACCATACTTCCATTTCCTTAAGGAATATGGAAGTAACAAACATACTATATTTTAAATATCGGTATGGATAACCATACATGACTTCCATGTTCTAAGATTTATATTTAAAATCATATTCGAAATGAAATATATCTCCATAGAAACTACGTCTTTCTACTTATTGCTTCAGCATTAACCACAGTACTGTGGTCACTAACGTATACCACCTCACGTTTTCGCACTCGATTTTCACCGATGATGGCAGTCGATGGCACTGCCGAAAAGTCTGGTTTTCCAGAAAACATTGGACTACGGCTAAAGAGCCCGGGAAGCAATTTTAACAAAAAACTACTTCTTTGTTGCCGATAACGTAGTACACATATAAAAAATTCTCCCCTCCACCTTCAACTATAATTTTTAATAATAGAAAATTACCCCCACCCCGTTCACCTAACCTCTTCATTTATAGATATTTCATCTACGTTTCTACAGTGGATTACTATGAGCTTCTTATCAGGATACTTTATTTATAAAAATTAAGTACTTTACTCTTGTTAAATCATAAAATATTTCAGGTAAACTACCCCTTTCTCTTAACCGATCTTCTCCAAAATCAATAGACCTTCCGTTCTCTACAATTCAGGGGTTGCATGCAAAAAAATATTTGATTCTTTTTGAATTTGCGGCAGTTATCGTTCGTCATGGAAACATTTCTCTTGTTACAACATAAAATGTTGCAGTTAAACTACCCCTTTCCCTTAACCGATCTTCACCAAAATCAACAGACCTTGAGCTCTCTGCAACTCAGGAAAGGGTACAAAAAATTATTTGATTCTCTTTGAATTTTCGGCAGTTATCGTTCGTCATATCAAAATTACCCTTTTTAAAACATAAAACGTTGCTGATAAACTACCCCTTCCCTTAATCGATCTTCAACAAAATCGACAGACCTTGAGTTCTCTTTAGTTCAAAAAGGTATGCAAAAACCTAGTTGATTCTGTTTGAATTTACGGCAGTTATCGTTCGTCATATAAAAAATTACCCTTGTTAAAACATAAAATGTTGCTGGTAAACTACCCCTTTCCCTTAACCGATCTACATCAACACCAATAGGTATTGAGAACTCTACAATACAGGGCTGTTTGCAAAACATCATTTGATTCTGTTTGAATTTGCGGCTGTTATCGTTTACCATAGAAAAAAATTACCCTTGATAAAAAACCGTTGCAGGTAAACTACCCCTTTACCTTAAACCGATCTTCACCAAAAACGACAGGTCTTGAGTACTCTACAATTCAGGCGTGTATGCAAACAATTATTTGATTCTGTTTGAATTTGCGGCTCTTATCGTTTGCCATAGAAAACACCCTTGATAAAACATAAAACGTTGCTAGTAAACTACCCTATTCCATTAACCGATCTTCACCAAAACAATAGGTCTTGAGAACTCTACAATTCAGGGCTGTATGCAAAACATTATTTGATTCTCTTTGAATTTACGGCAGTTATCGTTCGTCATAGAAAAAATACCCTTGTTAAAACATAAAACGTTGCAGGTAAACTACCCCTTTCCCTTAACCGATCTTCAACAAAATCAACAGACCTTGAGATCTGTATAATTCAAAAAGGTATGCAGAAGAGTAATTGATTCTGTTTTAATGTACGGTAGTTATCGTTCGGCAAATAAAAATTACCCTTGATAAAACATAAAATGTAGCCGGTAAACTACCCTATTCCCTTAACCGATCTTCACCAAAACCATCAGGTCTTGAGAACTCTACATTTCTGGGCTGTATGCAAAATGTTATGTGATTCTGTTTGAATTTGCGGCTGTTATCGTTTGCCATATAAAATACCCTTGATAAAACAACAAACGTGGCAGGTAAACTACCCCTTTCCCTTAACCGATCTTCACCAAAAACAATAGATCTTTAGTACTCAACAAAACAGGGCTGTATGCAAAAACTTATTTGATTCTGTTTGAATTTGCGGCTCTTATCGTTTGCCATAGAAAATACCCTTTTAAAACATAAAACGTTGCAGGTAAACTACCCCTTTCCCTTAACCGATCTTCACCAACACCAATAGGTATTGAGAACTCTACAATACAGGGCTGTATGCAAAACATCATTTGATCCTGTTTGAATTTGCGGCTGCTATCGTTTACCATAGGAAAAATTACCCTTGATAAAAAACCGTTGCAGGTAAACTACCCCTTTCCCTTAACCGATCTTCACCAAAAACAATAGATCGTGAGTACTCTAGAAATCAGGGCTGAATGCAAAAAATGATTTGATTCTGTTTGAATTTGCGCCTGTTATCGTTTGCCATAGAAAAAAAATCTACAGATAGACACACAGACACACACAGAGACACTTTTCGAAAAACGACTTTTTTCAATTTTTGAGTGTAGTACAATCAGAATCTGCAATAATCTCGAACACGATTTTTTTTTGCCATCACCATACTTCCATTTCCTTAAGGAACATGGAATTAAAAAAATATATATAGCAATATATTTAAAAATTTAATTTTGTACAATATTTTATAAAAAAAGTCATGTTGAAATCATCCAAGTTGTCTGGAATGTCCAAAAAAAGATGTTCCTCATCAGTATACATTATTATTCTGTACATTATTATTAGAATCAATATCATTCAATGTTTCTTTCCACACTATATTACGAGTGTGTCGAGGATTTTCTTGTGGTAGCAGAACTTTTAAACTGTCTTTCCTTTTAACTCGGGAAAAAGCGACGTATAACATTCCATGCATAAAAACTGGTGTCCGTAAGTCAACACCAACGTACTCAAATGTTTGACCCTGGACCTTGTGAGCTGTCATAGAAAATCCCGGTCTTACGGGAAATTGATGTCTTTACATGGTACACCCGACCTTTGTTAGAATCCAATGTAATTCTTGGATATGTACCTCTCGACCCGATTTTTCTCCAGCAATTATCTTAGCTTTGATAATGTTATTGCACAACTCTGTAATATTTAATCTAGTTCCATTGCAAAGCCCTTCTGTAATGTCTAAGTTTCGTAAAAGCATTATTATAGTATCTTTTTTCAACTTAAGTTCATGTGGCGGTAAATCGGCTATGTCAACATAATTAAGGAAATCTGAAGTGAATTGAAGAGCTCCTTCTGGTTGATCTTTTACAGAGTTGTAGCTGTGATAAATTTTGATATCTCCAGGTAGTTTTTCAATGATCTCAGCATTAATTTTTGTTACGTCTCTCTTCAAAGGAGCAACTATAGCTCTGTCTTTCATATCTTGAAATCTATTATTAGTAATACAGTTTCCAAAGACTTCATCAATTAGATTTCCATTAGAAAGAATATCTACTGGTAGCTCAATTTCGTCCATATTATTTACAGGTAACTCTCCGTTCCCGACCTTCAACAAATATTCAGCAAAATCTCTTTGCTCTGGATCTACACGCGTATTTTCAGTCAAAGAAAAGAGATGGAAATGTTGCCAAAGGTTACTTCTTTTTATGCATAGATCTATCAGTTCATTTTTGTTGGCACGTTGTTGAACAGGCAAGCACTGTCGAAAATCTCCTCCAAAAACAACAATTTTTCCTCCAAATGGTAAATGTGGATTGCCCAAAGCGCAAAGCAATTGCCCCATATTATGTATTCCATACTTAGGTAACATGGGTGTTTCATCCATTAAAAAAACTTGAACTTGAGCGAGTTCCCTGCCTTTCGAAGATCCTGGTTTTTATATTTGAAACAGATTCAGCAGTTAAAGGAACTTTAAGTCCAAATGTTTTGTGGGATGTTCGACCATTAGGAAGGAAGATAGACGCAATTCCAGTGAACGCCATGCACTTTACATTACAATTTCTTCCAGAAAGAATGTGGAATAGTGTCTTATAAATAAAAGTTTTTCCCGCACCACCAGGTCCATCAATAAAAAAGCATCTTTGCTCAGATTGACCTTCCCTCGAAGACGTTGATACATGCTTTCCCCAAATTCTGCGTATTCATCAACGTTTACTATTTCTTCATTCAACTGATTTTCGTAATTGTCTATATCGTCCATATTGTATCTCTGTACCCAGAAGCGGAAATTTTAACCTTCTGTAGCTTCTGTGTTCAATTTGTAAGCAATGATCCGATAAGCTCTTTTTATCACTTCTTCAATAGAAGTGTTATTAAGTCTGGCCTCTCTAATAAAGTCTTTGGCCAATTCTTCTTTGAACATATCCCATAAAGCCTTAGGATTTTCAGGAGCGCCAAGAATAAGAATTTTTGTGAATAGTGTTCTCATTACTGAAGGCATTTTTGACATGGCAGATTCGCTCAAACCTTCGACCCATTGTTGATCATCATATGTTAGTCCTCTAGCTAGGCAGGCTTGTTTATATGTAGCGTATCTTGTTCCTTCTACCAATAAAAGGTCATCGAAGCTTGTAGCATCCTTGACGTGGTAGAGCAATAGCCGTAGATGGTAAAATTCTGGTTGTGAAACAAAGTTTATGCTGTGAACTCTACCAATAACTCGAAGGCGCCTGACCCTGAGCTGCCATTCACTGTTACTTCCTATCCACCTAAAGTGCTCTGGCATCTGCCAATAATAATAATAATGTATTTCTTGTTGATTTTCATTGTGGACTTGATTTTGTTGTTGCTGCTTCGAATGTGAATTATGTCTAAAGTAAGCTTCTAAAGTTGAACCTCTTTGGCCTACGTCAGCTAAATCTTCCTGCGTCTGTTCAATATTTACCATTCGATATTGTCCAGGTAGATGAATATCTAAACGTTGAACAGTTTGACTTTTTTTCTGGATTTCATAGCCAAAGAGACTCCAGCATGCCTCTGGAGGTGTGATGCATCGACCTTGCACATATGTTTCTGCTTCATTGTAATTTAATGTTCGTTGATCTTGAATTACCTTGACAAATGCACAGTCATGTCCCTTGTAAACATATTTATAAAGATATTTAACTGCTTTTATACTACCATCGTATTCTACATTAATATGGCAGTTAAATTTTTTTAAAAGGTAAGCGTTATATGAAGCAACATGGCGATTGTCTCTTGTTGTTCGTCTACCTTGACTATCTTTACGATAAACAGCATGATGATGTGAAAAGTCTGGACTGTTTGGATCCATTCTCGAATCATAACGACGTCGAAAATTGGTTTTCCATCTTCAACTAAAGATGTAAAGTCTTTGAATGATTTTGGAAATCCGAAGCGGCACTTCATTTTTCCATCTTTATTGATCATACATGGAGCTTCTTGGTTATGCTCTCCACACGGATTATGTATCATCCATTTAATCATCAAATCTCGCAGTATTGGGTCGTCGTCAGGAATTTCAGCAGAAATCAAGTCATCAAGCTCCTCGACGTTATATATTTTGTCTTGAGAAGACATAATCAATAGCAAATGCATGTGGGGAAGACCTCGCTTTTGAAATTCTATAGTGTACACATAAGCTGCAACTTTACCAAAAATTTGTTTTTTATCCAAATCATCAATTAGTTCATGAAATTTTTTTTGCGACTCTTGCAACGAGGTCAGGTCTATCTTCACCTGGTTGATTTAAAAGACTTTGATCATGGAATTGTATTCTTGCTGCTTCCTTAATTTCTGACCAATCAGGATTGCATGTCATCGTAATGAAATAATTCGCCGATCCTAGACGACGAACTAAGGCCATAGCATCTTCAAAATGTTCAGCATAATATCTTGTAGATCCTGGAAATGAAGAAGGTAATATAAGTTTTTTCCACAACAGTAGCATTTTTTTGTTCAGCAAGTTGGTTTATGAAATTGGTAACTGAAGCGTAATTATCAGCAAGAATTTTTTTTTGATTAGCTTTAATCCAATCAATTCGATCTTTTATAACTCTTATAGCAGTATCAACGAGGTACTGTTGGAAAAGTTTACCACCATAATGTAGAGCGTTAAAATTTAGGAGACGCAGATCAGGACTTCTTACAGGATTCTCGAGTGGAAGAAATTGAGCAAATTGTGGCCGAAAAGCAATTCTATATTGAGCCAATTCAAGTCTCGTAAGGTGATGACGACTCGCATACGGAGTTCTTAATGGTAGATCTATGGAATATCCAAAAGTACCTTTGGGATAAAATAGAGGGTAAGTGAATGGCTCAACCCGTTGGTCGATGTTCCTCATTGTAACAATGGATTTACCTCTCTGTCGAATAACTAATTCATTATCTGGAAAACTTTGATCGGCATTCAAAGTGACCACGGCGCAAACATCATTTTGGAATGGAATGTTATACCTTCTGTGGTCTGCACCCTCGGGCAACGCAAAGAGAAGTTTCATGTAAGGTGGTTCAGTTCTTTCCTCAGCAGCACGCTGGTTCACTTCTTCTTCAACCTCTCGCATCATCATAAAACCTTGTACAAATTTTTGTGAGCGTATAATTCCTTCCAACATGTTCATTAATGGGACACTAATTCCATTATTCAGTGGAATGTTGACACGTTCCTTGACAGCATATTCATTATAGAGGAAGTACATCTGTCCATATCGAGGTCGTTCAAACTCACCTTGTGAATTTTGAGTTGGGTGAGCAGCCACGTTAATTTTATGATAAACATTCCCTGCTGCAATAAACGTATAAATTCCTCGATTGTTTATGGTTCGATTATCATCCACGGTGAATGAAGCCATTGCAAAACATGCATTTAAATTACGTATTCTTTTAAGAAATTCATCAGTTAATGGATGACAATGAAGAAATAGTCGCACCAACTCATTTGGAAATTTAGGTGGATGCAGCTCAATGCGGCCATGCAAACAGCAGTCTCCGAAAGAATTTCTATGGGTTCGATTGCTAACATGTTCTTCTGTAAAATGCAAAGCGCCACAATGCAAGCAAGCAAGATTAAAATTTCCTAATGTTTGATTGGATACATCAGAAGTGACAGCTAATTTGTATGTTCGTAAAGGGTTCAATAGCAAAGCTCTTTGACGTCTTTCATTCCGGCCACGTTGCTCCTCTAATCGCTGCTGACGTCTTTCTTCATTTTTTTCAGCTCTTCTTTGACTTGCTCGTAATCGAATGATTAGAAGCCGTTGAGCTCCTTGCTCTGGTGACTCTTCAGCTCTCCTTTTACTTGCTCGCAATCGATCGTTTTCTTGCCGTCGTTCACGCTCTTCTGTTGATTCTGCCAATATTCTGCGTTTATTATTTATCTCCCTTATTTGCTCACGTAATTCTTGTGACTGGTAATCGTTAAGCTCCCTTAATACTTCATTTAGTCTATTCATACAATCGTTCTTGGCACTTCGCAGAGGTCTAGAAGTTGATGCCTGATTTTCATGAATGACGTTATTAGTATTATTTTGAGGAACTTGTTTTCGGGCATTTGTTACTTCGGGAAGGGGAAGGGGTCTTGAAGTGGATGCCTAACTTTCACAAATAGCATTGATAGGATTATTTTCAGAAAGTTCGTCTCTGACATTCGTTATTTCCTGAAGAGGCTGTGGTAACTCATTTTCTTGCAGTCTTTGTTGCGGTGGCCTTAAGTTATTAAAAATTCGCCGTTTAGGAGGTCGTCCGCGAGGCATCTAAAAAATAACATTTTCAGAATGCTTTTTCTGCCAAAAATATTTAAAAGCACTTGAGCATAAGACTGGAAGTATAAATAATGTTCCACAGTGTCCAATGCTTGGTGGGTGTGCACAGAATATTGATATGTAACCTAAGGTGATGACACTTACCTTTTTAAAAAACTATATAAATTACCAACCGAGCAAGAATTTGAGTCACTTTGCACTTGCAAAAACACTGTAATGGTTTTTTATTGTAAATAGATCACTGAGCAGAGAAAAATTGCAATTATTTTTTTATTTTACTGAGCAGATCTAACACTAAATAACTGATTGGAATAAAATCACTGTAAAAGACAAAGAAAATGATCACACAAATCGATTAATTTCTGAAATTCTGAAATAGCTCACCTATAGTTTTCAAATAAACCTTTGAATAAACAAACAGACACAACGTTTTTGAATAATAATGTAATGAAATTTCGGTAATGTAAAAATTTCGAGAAAATTCCTCGAGACGTTACGGGAAAAAAATTTATAGACGGATGGACAATTATTGCTCGTCTCAACTCTTATTTTGTTTATTTACATTGATCCCAACAGCTATTTATTCTTCTTCATATATAAACATATCGATACTGCGCCGCTTGCATTTGTCGACGGTTTCTGTAATTTATTTATCTGTACGGTAAGAAAGCTGGTTAAAAAATTACAGTTGCCTAGCAATAATTAATTGTCGCGCGGTATTGGTCCCGCGATATTTTAAAATAAAGGCCCTCAGATGTGGCCCTTAGACGAATTTTGCGGAAAATGAGACCGAGTCCAATCGATCCCTGGTGTCAAAATACCCTTAAGTACCAACTTCCGAGAAAATTCCTCGAGCCGTTTTGGAAAAAAAATTTACAGACAAACAATTATTGCTCGTTTAATAGTATAGGATTCGCTTTCTATGCAACCGGTTGCTTTTTTTTCAGCAATGATATTTAATATAGGGCCTACATGACAATATTAGAATTGTTAAAATTCTGAAGTCTAAATCAGTCAACATTATATCTAGGAAGCAGTAAAATACAATTATATATAACAGAATTTATACAATTTATTTATAGGCTACTTATTAACACTACGGAAACAATTGTAGATATTCTTCGTATTGTTTAAATTAGCAGCCATCCTTACTATTTCTTTTATGAATTTGCTAACTGCTTTAATTTTTTATTTATTATTTATTATTTATTATTTTTTTATTTATTATTTATTATTATAAATAAAAATTTATAGCAGTTAGCAAATTCATAAAAGAAATAGTAATTGTAGATATTGTTTAGTATCAAAATAAGCAATTTAGTTTCGACTTCTGTCTTGAGGACTTTGAGTTACTTTCTAATGTTACTTTAAATTTATTGCCAATTCGGGTTGTTAGTGACAGCCATAGACACACGCTACAGAAGGAGTGCTGCTATAGGTTGACAAGAAGAGATAGAATATTTAACTAATAAAGTTCTGTTACTGGTTATAATCACAAACAGAAATTACATTGTTGACCACCGTTATAAAAAAATCCCCGATTAGCGCTGTCAAGCTTTACAGCCCATCGTCAGATCGCAAATCTGATGATCAATTTCTATCTGATGATGAGCTGTGAAGCTGGAAAGCTCTAATAGGGAATTTTTTCTATAGTGGTGTGTGTCAATGTAATTTCTGTTTATGAAGTGTTAGGTTTCGGACTAAGTTAGTTTTGCGAGAACACGACGACTATTAAATTAACAATAACTTCAGCTTTGTAATTAAGTAACCAAAATGTTTTTAAGATTCGTTTTCTGTTTATTTATAGTATAATACTAATATAATATTTTCACCGATAATTATTTAAATAAACATTTATTTTGTAATTATTTATCCGAAATGGATTGTTTCAGTTTATGAAAAGATTAGGAACAGTTTCTTGTAAAGCTAACGATGACATTGTGTGACGGTAATTAGTAACTTGTGAGACCATTCTAATGAGGAAACAGTCTGTAACGGGCGGGAAGCACGTAGAATCCCTAATAACCACCAAGTGCCTTGGAAAGTCTTTCCGACGTTAACTGGAGCGGGTTTAACACTCAGCATTCACTGATTACTAAACAGCCCTGTTTTCTTGCAACGTTTAAAGCATTCTGTAAATTAATGATCCCTTAAAACTATACATACCTCAATTCGTGTGTCCTACATAATATTTGTTTGTTTATATTTGAATATTTTGTTTCTCAATATTTGTGCTCACGTTTACAAAGCAATCTTGATTATGGGTGACTATTACGCGATACAATTACTCAGTGATATTCTGGTATTATTAATGGATACCCTACGCGTTATCTAGAAAACATATTTAGATTATTTGATTTACCTGAGAACTTGACTCATATTCCAAAACTCTATGACGTAAAACTATTTAAAATATCAATGTATTCGTGAGTAGTGAATAACTCCGAACATGAAAATAAATCATATCCCAAGATTTAAGTTTTATAAAAAAATTGTAGCAAAATTGTTCAGAGTTGTTACTTCAAAGTAATTTTTGCAAATAGAAATTAAACTGTTGCACACCACTATATAGTTTTGGAATTCCCGTTTATATTTGTTTAGCATTTCACCTCATCATCACATCGGCAATATATATATCAAGTAAATATTACTTATAATAAATTTTGGTAGATTTATCTAAGACGTTACCACACACTAATGGTGAAACACATCCACAGTTCTTTCTGGAGTAAGTGATTGATTTGGTTTAGTATTTCTACTTTGAATTTTAAGATTTCCTCACTACTAGTTAACGTATACAAAATTATATTTACCTTAAAGCATTTTGATTATTATAATATACCATCTGATTACGTTTAATTGTAAAGGAACTTCTTGTTGATTAAATTTTTTAATTTACTAATTATAAATACGTAACTACTGACTCGGATCACTAATTTTTTATTGGTAAAAATGTAAAACTTCCAACTTGTAGCCTGAACTAGTTTTCAATTATTACAAGCTTCATCAGAGGCTCATAAGCGAATTGTAATAAGCAGAACCAAGTTCAGACTACAAGGTAAAAGTATACATTTTTACCAATAAAAAACTAGTGAAACGAGTCTGTAGTTATATATATATATATATATATATATATATATATATATATTGATAATTAGTTAATCAACGGACACGTCATGGACAACAAAATCCAGGAATGTTATAATTTATTAGTTGATTGTAATTAACAACAATATTGTATTTTACCCATTTGTAACACTAATTGTGGTGTGCGTATAAGTAGATCACTTATATTTTTCAGATAACAATTTTAAATTTAAATGCTGAGAACTTGAAGACTAAGGTTACATTAATGTATGTATCGTCTCGAAACTAATGCCTTTTAATTACATGATAAATTATCAGTTGTCAGAAAGCTATAGCGTGTGCCGTGACTTTTGATATGTATGTAAACGTAGCGAACACACACACATATATTGTTACGACGGTCTACTGATCGTCGTATGGTACAGTGGGAATGAAATACAAGATACCAATGAGGTCACTAAAAACCAGCTTTAATTATCACAAGTAACAGTTTGTAATCAACTCGTACAATAATTCCAGTTATATCTGTCCACACGCAATAATGTCAAATGTAAAGAATTCCGCACTATAATCACTTTTCACTAATACACCACTTGCGACGCACTGTGTAAATCGCCCGACATAACACAGAACTCAATGCGGCAGGTATGAGCTATTTATAGTCTGCATGGTTCCATAATATGCGTCTTTAACAAACACTTGAAAATTCTAGAGAATACTTCACCGCGGCCATGGCAGAAACACACATCGTTGGGCTTTGGCAAGAAGCTTCTAGAACGACACCATCGAACACACGAGACGTTCCGCGTTACGTACTACTATAATGTTGGTTTATCATCCTTAATAGTCTCTAAATCACATGTTACAGTTTACGTTTAGGAAGTGTATATACAAAATTAATAATGACGTGTTCCTGTCTCGGTTAAGTCTGGCGTCGGCTTTGTGTTTCCTGTTTATCTGCGAATGGTTGCGCGATGTTTAATCAGATATAATTCTGCAATCGTCAAACAGACTAATCCTTGGTGACATAGGATGAAATGATTTTTCACCAAGACCAGTTCCATACTGATATTGCCGCCAAACTCGAGTCGACTTGTCTGCTGTTGATGTCCGACTGGAGTTGAAGGTCCTCATTTATCAGCTTCCAGGGTGTATGAAATAGCAGCCTGTCGTTACAGTTCTAGTAAGTGTCCAAACTTTTTCTAATTTCGATAGCCTTTCTTACCATGTGTTTCTACATCAGTTCTCTCGCAGCCAATAGTTTCACCGTCGCTTCTATGTCAATATTACGTCCATTCTCGGTTGCATGCAGAGCTAACGCAGAAGCTGTGTTCTCTGACGTGTTGGCTAATGTACAGCATTGACTGGCCGATGTAGCAGTGATTGGAGTCGGCAGAAGATACCTCATATAACGCTTCTTCCTCTAGGGAGATTCTGTCTTTAACTTCTCATCAGCGATTCAAAGATATAATAACATAAATGTAAGGGAAAAAGTAAATTATGATTCTTAAAAATGTTTCTTGTACCAAGTTATTTATAATACATAAAACTTATATATTTATAAATATTCGCTTACAGATTTATTATATATATTGTAACGATTAAGTAATTCCGTTTCGTGTTACTTCTAATTGAAACGTAAGGTATGTAGCCTCACTTCAGGTTCGTCTATTGGTAATCAGATTTTTCGTTACGTACAATGTTATTGTGAACGGGTTACTTGTATTTATATAGTGTGCACTTGAATTACACCACCCGTTGGAAGTGTCAACTTGTAATATAGGTAAATAATGTAGCGACAAACTCGCACTGGAGTCGTCGATGTGTAATTATAAATGTGTTAGGTTGAACGGCTAATGGTTTTGTAAATTGCCGCTTACTCCCACTATGCTCCACGTTTCCGTGACGTCACTCAAACGATGCCAACTGTCGGGTCCACTGCAATCGGTGAATTCTATTTACTAATGTAACAGCAATAATAACGACACACAAATATTATCAAACATATATCCTTGTGGAATCCTTTATTCGGAAAAACACTGGTTGACTGTTTTAATAATTTAAACAGAATAATCGCAATTGTAGCGCAAAATATAATTCTTCCTTTACCAGTTGGCAGCAGTAGCCAAACGTTTAGTCTTTCTTCCAGACCAAAACAATGCTTTTTGTTAACGTTTTAAATAAAGATATTAATTAGCTCAGGGCGTATATGGTTAGGGGATTATAAATTAAACAAAATATTACACTATTAATCAAAATACAAGTTTACAATTACAGGATATTACAACGTTAGAGTGTTACGTGCACACAGAAATTGTATAGTGGTTACCAGTTTTAAAAAGGTTATGTCCAGTTCAGGCTTTGATAGTTATTATGTGAATTAAAAGTTCTTGTTGTGTTTAAAAAGGTGTTAATCTTATATGGTGTTATTAGTGGTTGTTTCTAGTGTTCGTGTTATATGGTGTCTGTAGTTTAATTGATTATTGCTTAACAGTAGTGTATACAAATGTGTGTGTTGTAGTACGATATAATGAGATGTCAGAATCACCAAATCCTCTTCTTGTACTCTTGTTGGTTGAAGATAGGGCCCACGTACACGTCAAATCTTCTTTCTCGTCCCTCGTCCACTTCAAATCTTCTTCCTGGTTGTTATTTCTTCTAATCCATATAATGGGTAGTCTTCAGTTATTGCAAAAAGTTCGTGTAGTGTACCTCTAACAGTATTTATTTAGTTGTATTGTTTTTTCACACTTTATAACATATAATGTAAGACGATTTAAGAACGCGTCTATCTGCTGAGATCGTTGTCAAAGAAGTCTCATTTTATTTATCCGAAATTTCTGGTTGCTAAGGGTAAACTTGGAATCTGGTTGGTTAATTCGGATCTACATTGTCACATACTTTCGTTATTTCAAAGTCTAAAATTTGTTCAAAATCTTTAAATTAACATAACTTTTCTATACTGAATGGGAATTTAAAACCATTATCAGCATTATTTTGATCTTCACATTTGTTATATTTAGACACCAAACATGCCTATTTTTACTTAAAAACTATGGATGTTACAATTTTATTATTTGGAATTTTCTTAAATAACTTGATATGTGTTATTTTGTTTCTATATTCCTTGTATACGTTATTACCTATAAATACATCTACCTTTTCACATTTGCTTTACAA
This sequence comes from Magicicada septendecula, assembly GCA_034769895.1. Classification (NCBI taxonomy): domain Eukaryota; kingdom Metazoa; phylum Arthropoda; class Insecta; order Hemiptera; family Cicadidae; genus Magicicada; species Magicicada septendecula. Next base: position 217,267,761 of record CM068369.1, on the reverse strand, counting down.
AATTTCTAATATAATTGTTCAAAATTTACTAAAGTTGGTTTCACCTGGCCTATGTAATAGTATTACCTTCATCACCATGTTTTAACATCTTTAACAATTAGATTAACTTCTAACACTCATCAAAATTGTTTAACATATAACGTTATTTTAACAACACAAAAAATATATTACTCCAATAGTTAAATTCATGCCCACATGGCTATGATTATACCAAATCCTTGCACGAATAATTGTTTTCTACTCAGACTGTATAAGTATTTGACACTTAACAAAACATGTTTGTATAGTCCATTCTGCTTGGTCAATTAATTTACCATGGTTTAACATCAGCTCTATTGTTATATTTGTTAACACAACATAAAAAAATGGAATTAATATCATTAAATTGACATTCCTTTAAACTAACTGTATCATCTGTTACATACAAAAAACACAACACAAATACTATGATATAACACTGTGCCTAAAACATAAAACATGCACATTTTACAAAACAAATTCTATACTAATTGGTTAGTCCCTTGTCAGCTAATTTACTCATTATTCTGACACTGTCTATGTCATATTTACTATTTATATGGGTTTCAACATCCGTATACTTATTGATGTCTGACTTACAAAAATTACAATAAATTGAACACTGTTGCTCTACCTCACCACACAGTTCTAATAATCTTGTTACATTTACTGTTTATATGGGTTTCACTCTTGTTATAAATGTTATTGTGACCATGTTATAATTTGTTGTTTACTGGACAACCCTATGAACTCTATATGTGACAGTTATTTGTATGGTTCATATATCTATAATCATGTGTATTTATATTTTCATTACATCAATTAACTTAATTATATACTAATATTTCTCTTACATAATATTACATGTTTGGGCCTATTATCCCTCACTTTGTATTTTGATTATCTGGATATAATGATACATTAACTGAAACCATTTGTTTTTTTATAGTCCTGGTTCATAAGCTGTTTGTCTTTACAATTCTTTGTTTGGTCAATACTGAAAATTCATGTCATAGTTGGGGTTTGAAGATATCTGCATCACTTAGCCTAAATCATTAATTTGGGTACGGTCAGTTGTCTTACTAGTCAGTCTAAAATTGTTAGTCGTTCTTCTTCACTATCATCTTTGAAGATATTGTTCTTCTTGTTAGCTTCTTAACCAAAGTCTTCATTAAATCAGGTAAGATATTATGTTGTTCCAAATGTAATGTTACAATATATATATATATATATATATATATATATATATATTATAACAATTCATATAGTCGACCTATCAGATCGTCAAATGAAAGTGTCAAACTGTGCTATTCTAGCGGCGTAAGCAAGAGAGAGAGGGAATAATCACAGCCATCTCTGTCTAACATCGCCACTGCTACTACTGATGCGGGCACAGACATGAAATTTTATTCAATTATCGTAATTTTTATTTATTAAAACTGCAATATCTTCAAAATTAATAAGTATACGGCAATTCTGAAACCTGCATAGTGTTCAGCAATTAAAGCTCTATAAGTAGCCAAAATATCAAGTAATATAATTAACATTTAAAGAAGTTATACAGAAGAAGAACGCCAAGAGATATAACTAGAGAATTAGGCTAGGTACGAATTAGGTGTTTTCACACACATACAGAGAAAGACCAAAGCAATAATATTCTGTGCTCGGATCTTTGAAATCACGTTTGCAAACATTTGTAATCAAACGATTTGCAAACAGAGGAAGTATGAAATTAGCCAGTAATTCTCTACCATCTCAAACTTGTTAAGGAGCGTTTGACCGACTTGTTCGATATTGTTTCAAGTGGAAAACACATGAATTATTTGGAACAACCAATCACAATCCTGTATTAAGAGGAGACGCCAACTCAGAATGAGGGAATTGAGCACTCTTCGTTCGGGCATTAAATAAGCGAGACGTGTGTTAAATAGGAGCTAAATTGCACAAACAACGCAAAGTATTTGTTTAAATAAGCAGTTCGCGAAGTGGTCCGCAAGAGTAGAGGAACTAGTAAGGTTCAATAAATAAGCTCGCTGCGTAATAACAAATTAATTAATTAAATAATTAATTAATAAATAATTAAATAACAGTGAAGTGACCTGTGCATCAGAATAGCTACAGCATCTGTAATTGTCCAGGATCATCAGTCAACGTTATTGGTCAACATCATTTCTTCTGAGCCGAACATCAAAAGGAGTATCTCTACTGATTACTATCTACGGTCGACGCATCAATCAGATAAGAAATATATTCATTGATCAATGAACATAAATAACAAAATAAACAATTAAATCAATAAACCTTTTTAAAAAAGACACTATATAATTTCAAATTTTGTATTTAATTATTAAGATTAGATATAAGATAATATAGGAGTGTTGAATGGAGAGTGAGGTGGAATATTGAACCTGCAAATTATTGCAGACCCGTTCTTTAGCACTGGTTTGGGAGATATAAAATCCCTAAATAAGCCAGAGAAGAGCAATTGGTCGTTTGGACGTTTTAATCTTCACTTATCAAGCACACTCATTAACCAATAAGATTTAAGTTAACAATAAGTCATTAACTTAACTCTTAAAGAAATTAATACAATAACAGAATCGTGAATTAAACAAACTTCAACAATTTTTAAGAGTTATGTGTAACGATTCCCCTTAAATTCCACACTCACTGAACGAATCCTGAGATACAATCAGAATGATCACTGTTGCACACCACTATATAAAAATATAGTGGTGTGCAACCAGTGGCGGTTTCTTAATTGGTGCACATGAGCACGTGAACCCCCTACATAAATAAATATAAATTAATTAATTTTAACAAACACTAAATAAACGGGAAATAATTTGGTTCAGTTTTATGATGCAATAACAAAATGCTCGTTCTGGTAAAACAGTCGTGCAGTCGACGCAGTGTAAGGTGTGCGCACAGCTCTGTACGTGCGCTGCTGGATCAAATGAGAGCGGTGACGTGATGCGGCATTGGCGCGGTGGTAGGGGCAAACCTCTCCCATGTAAAGAATGTGGCACATTCGGTTTGTGAACCAGTGCTGTTCTAGCCGTTGTAGGCGTCACGTTACTCGCTCTCCCAGTGTCGCTCGCGCCCAGTGCAGTTGTGTTTGTGTTGTGTTAATGTTGGTGATCGATTAGCAATGGCTGCTACCCCTGTGTCTGTGTTAAAAGAAACAATTTTTTCAAGTATTTCATTAGAAAAGAAACTCGAAATAAAACAACGTGGTCGTCCGACCCCAAAGCTTAATATCGTACAAGTGGCCAAAGGTAAAGATAGAGATTTCAAAAGGGAATTTAAAGAAACTTTATATGAAAAGACTTCTTGGCTCTGCGGTTGTGAAGCTACAAATAAACTATATTGTTTCCCTTGTCTGCTATTTGCAAAACAAAGCTCTGAAAACTTAAACTGGGTTAAGTATGGTGTGAATGATTTAGGTCATTTACTCTCGAAAATTAAAAAACATGAATGTTCTCAAACTCATTTGAACTCTTTGCTAGAGTTTAACTTGCTTGGTAAAGTCGACATACGTCAGCAGTTGAACAGCGCTTATCGGAGGAACGTAAAAGAACATAATGAAAAAGGAGAGAAAAATCGTTATGCATTATCAAAAATAATTGACTGCATTAAATTTTGCGGCGCTTTTGAACTGGCACTTCGGGGACACAGGGAAGGAGATGATTCTTCAAATCCTGGGATTTTTCGAGGCTTAGTGGATTTTGCTGCTCAGATTGATGCCTCACTAAGAGAACACTTACGTGATGCAACCGTTTTTAAAGGAACATCAAAAGAAATTCAAAACGACCTGCTCGATTGTATGCTTCTTGTTTTTCAGGAAAAGATTAAGGAGGAAATAAAATTTGCAGATTTCTTCTCTGCAATCGCTGATGAGACCATAGATGTTAGTTTGACATTTCAATTAGCTTTTGTTTTTCGCTACGTATTACCTAATGGAGAACCAGTAGAAAGATTTTGGGGGTTTATACATCCCCCCGGACACGACTCAGACTCGATCGCTGGATGCATTCTTGGCGCCCTAAAAAATGTTGTTGATAAGCCGGAAAAGTTAATCTCTCAGAGTTATGATGGAGCAAACGTGATGAGCGGACACCTAACCGGTGTACAAACAATTATTCATCGACATTACGAGTATGCTTTTTATATCCATTGCTATGCTCATCAATTAAATCTAGTGATTACTCGAGCTGCTAGCCAAAATTAGCAAGTGCGGATATTTTTCGCGAATTTGAGTGATGTAACAAACTTTTTCAGCAATTCACCTCAAAGAGCAGAAATTTTGGATAATATTGTCGGGAAAAGAATCCCTCGAGCTTCAAGCACTAGATGGAATTTTAAAAGCAGAACTGTAAATACAGTATTCGAACATCGGGAAGACCTTATTACCTGTATGGAGGAAATAGAATCAACCTCTAAACAAGAATCTTCTATTACAAAAGCTGGAGCAATCCGGCGAATGCTGGAAGACCCAACTTTTGTGTTTTGGCTTACAGTTTTCCATAATATAATGCCACACGTCGACATTTTGTACAGACAAATTCAGCTTACCTATACAGATCCTGTGCGAACAAAAAAGGACGTGGAAACCTTTCTGAGGGAAATAAATAAAGAAAGAGAAAAAATGAACTCCGTGAAAAGTGCTGTAGACCAGATACCTCTACAACGCAAAAGAGCAAGACATGAAGAAGGCGGTCATGCTAATAGGACGATCGCGGCTAAAGAAGTATGTGATGTAATTTTGACGCAAATAAAAGAGCGGTTTTCATTTACATCGCACCATTCAGCCGTATCCCTTATTGTTCCTCAAAAATTTAGTGAGTACAGTAAATCATTTCATCAATCTGTATTAGATGAAACAATAGAAAAATACCCCTTTTTGGACAAAGCAAAGCTAAAAACCGAACTTGGAGTGTTTTACCGACGTGAAGACATAAGATGTATGAATGGTGCTGTGAGCTTACTGCAATTTCTTATACAAAATGATCTGAAAGATTCGTTTTCAGAGTCATATAAGCTTTTAAGGATGATATCGACAATCCCAATGACTTCAGCTGAAGCCGAACGATGCTTCTCGACTCTGAAGAGGATAAAAACCTTTTTGAGAAGTACGATGTATCAAGAAAGACTTAATGCCTTACCCATGTTATCAATAGAGAAAGAACTGGTGAAGACTAATGTTTAATGAAATAGTGATTGATAGATTTGTTTCCAAGAAAGACCGAATGATGGACTTTGTTTACAAGAAGTTCACTTAGTTTTTGTTAAAGATCCGATTAACCTACTGATACTTGTAAGTAGTATGTATATAATTTTACTATTGTTTCAGAACGTGATTCCTATCATTATTACTAAATTTAATTGTTCTAAGATTAATTAAATAAATAATCCAGTTGAAGCTTAGTAAACTACAATGTTAGATTCATTTTGTTAATATTACTTACTAAAATTATTTAAAATTTCTTAGTAACGTCATTTACTTTAATGTTGAAAAATTATTGGAAATGCTACTGTCAGTGCAAATATTAGCAGGCGCATGGATTAATAACGTACAATATTATCTGTGTGAACCCCTGGTGAGTTTACTCACGAGCCGCAACTGTGTGCAACAGTGATCATTCTGATTGTGATTTCAACCACTAAAAAGTCACGGGTAAGTAAGATTTGTTCTATCATTATATATAGAAAGTTGATTGATAGATAAAAAGGCTTTATATAATTTGTCGCCGCAACTAGTGGGCTCGAGTAAACTCGATTAAACCGATATTAACCCAACTGACTAGTTTGAATTGTAATAATACTTAATTTGAAACGAAGTGGAATATTTAAGGTTACAAATAACATTTGAAGCGTTAAATATTAAAATAAACTTTGTTAAATAGTTATTTAAAAAAAAATGGCTAAATCACAAGCAGTAGATATGGTACCAATTGAACAGACGTTCAAGCAGTTGACCACTAAAATGGATGAAAATAATAGTAAAATTGAAAGTAAAATTGAAAATACAAAGAGTCAGTTATCTAGTGAAATAAAAGATACAAGTAATAAAATTGAAGAAAATAATCAAAATTTAGAAGAAAATAATAAAAAATTAATGACTGATGTTAATAATAAAATAGAGCAAACTAATAAATACTTATCTAGCGAAATGAAACAAATAAACGAAAATTTAACTAGCCAAATAGAACAAAGTAGTAAAGAAGCTACATTTAAAATAGATGAAGAAATAGCTAATTTAGCTAGTAAAATAGATAATACCAATAGCAAAATAGATGAGAGTAAACTAAAGTTTGATAAGCATACCGAAGAGGTTAAAGCTACAATAGAGGAATTTAAGAAACAAGTAAGTACTAATTTTCGCCGCCAAGACGAAAAACTAAATAAATTTAGAAGCGAATTTCATGAACGGTTAGAACAGTTTCATGAACCCTTATTAACCAACAATTCAGCGAAGTAACTGCTGAGTTAAAAAACCCAAACGCTTCTAAATAAAGAAGAAATCCAGAGTACTAGGGTAGAGTGCACCCAACTGGATGAAAATATTAAGGAGGTTAAGAAACAAGTAGAGAGTAAGGTTGACCGAGACGAAGTACATCCAAAGGTAGAACAGCAATTAAAGGTAATGGGGGAAGATCTGATTAAGCCAATGAAGTCACAGCAAACCAAAGTCGTGAGGTGTGGCGGCTATAAGGAAGAACCGGAAAACCTTGTATTCTCAGGAAACCAACATGAGAATCCTGTGGAGTTTCTAAGGCTGTTTGAGGCTTATGTAACTCGCGTAAACCCACTGATGGACGACGAGGACAAGAAGGACATGTTAAGCCGATTAAAAATGTTAAGAATTGGGCCGGTACGCGGTGGAAAGTCATCTCGGACCGAGTCCAAACCTACGCCGACTTCAGAGAAAAATTCCTTGCTCAATACTGGAACGTACAGATTCAAAGAAGGGTGCGTGATCATCTGGAATTTGGTAATTATGTCCCGTCCATGAATATGACAACCACCAACTATGTGCTAAATGTAATGGCACAAGTAAAGCATTTAACACCACCAATGGGGGAGAGAGACCTAGTGTACAAGCTAGCGCGTCATTTCTCGGAACGCACTAGAGTAGCAACCACTACTAGAGGAGTGGATATCCTAAAAAAGTTTATAATGGTCGTGGATGAATGTCAATACCTAGAGAGGGACCTGAAGCGAGTAAATAATCAGCTGAGTAACCACCCTAGAGGCGATCATCAGGAACCAACTTTCTACCCAACGAGGAGAAGAGACAATGAGCGCCCAAAAGAAAAAAGGTTTACCCCATATCCGGGTAACAAACCCCAATATCGGCAGGAATTGGAAGAGAAAGGGTAGAAGTAGGAGCGTTGAAACCCGATCAAGTAAAGGGTTTAAGGTATGTAAGACAGCCATATCATCTACCGAGCCACAACCGTCTACTAGTAAAACGAATACGGGAAACAGAAAGCCACTGCAGGTAGAAAAGAAACAAAACTAAATTTACCATTACCTGCAGTGAAACAACCCATTAATACAGTTAAAAGGAAATTAACAAATAATATAAATCAAGTGAACGATAGGGAGTTCTTGTTAAAAGAAGAGCAAGAAGTGGGTAGAAACCATTATCCTGAATGTACGGAAATAATTTGTGAAATCAGTAATCTACTAGTAAGAGCGTTAATAGACACCGGCAGTGAGGTAACTTGTGTCAGCTCAACGTTTGTAGAAAATAATAGTCAGTTGCGTAATTGTCCCAGACTACCCGTAAAAAATTGTAGTGTACAGAGCCACTGGAGCCAAAATGCAAAAGATAACTGAACAAATTTATTTACCTATCAATATAAATGGTACCCAAACCCAAATTGTAGCTCTTATAGTCCCGAAACTCGTTCATAACTGTATTATACGTTACTTGAATGGAAGACAGAAATAAATTTCAAAAGAAATACCATCACGATGGAAATAAATGCCAAGAAAATCAGTGCAAACATTAAAGAATTTAAGCATTGGAAGTCGGTAAGTGTCATAAAAGGGTAAGGAGGAAATTTAGTTTTTAGGTCACCGAATCTCAGTGGAAGGAATAACCACGGACCCAGAGAATGTAAAAGCCATACAAGAATTTCCAACTCCAAAGAACTGCAAGCAGCTAAAGTCATTTCTAGGTTTAGCTAACTACTATCAGAGGTTTACAAGTAAATACGCGGAACGTACTGTTCCATTGTTGAAGTTGTTAAACAAAGGGATTAAATGGAGGTGGACAAGGGACCACGATGAAGCGCTACAACAAGTGAAAAGTCTTTTTATAAATACTGTTATATTACATCATCCGAGGGTAGGAGAAAAGTTTTATTTACAAACTGACGCCAGCAATATTGCTATAGGAGCACACTTATATCAGATAGATAAAAAGGCTTTATAATATATTAAACGGAATGTTCCAATGCATAATGTGGTTATGAAATGAAACGTACAACCCTTGAGACATGTTTAACTGTTATTGTGGAATTTTTATCTAGTTAGATTAAGCTATATTTCTACAGTTTTCGACGAGGTATTGTAGATGATGTTTGATTTTTTTGTACAGTTGAATGAAAATCAGGTAAAATTAGAGAAGGCGGGAAACAGGGAATCTTACAAATTTAGATGAAAAAGGATATTAAAAAAAAAAGAATTGTATATTTGCTTGAAGCTACAGGGTAATCATTAATTTGTATTGCCAATATTGATAGATGTAAGCAATGTTTGGTAAACATTACGCTTTAACAAGGTTTTTATTTAGAGGCTGAACCTGCAAAAACACCATGTTAGCTCTTGTAGAAATCAAACCAGATACTTCTATGTAAACAGACAGCAGTCGAACAAATTTGTCTGTATTTAAAGAAATTGAACATTATCAAACTGATCGGTTTAGTTGACACATACAATAAATGAGAGCACACTTTGATGTTACGAGGATGATGTAATCTTCCATCAGTAAACAAAAATGATCAAACAGTAACCTTTGATTCAATAACGTTTCTCATATACGTACAAATTGAGTATAAATGATTGTTAGTTATAATAGTCAGCAGAATATATGAGAAGCAACTGAACTCTCAAGGCATTTCTAGTCGCTCAGCTGTCTATATGTCCGTTATCTAATTTTTCAGCCATATTCTCCCATGATTTTTCCTCACACCTTCTGCCTGGAGGTTTGTATTTAAGACTTAACTTGAAGGGAATTAGGGATTTTTTACGCGTGCTCCTACCACTTATTTAGGTATCCTGTCGGTAATTTTTGAATAGATTTTTACTCCGTTGTAAAATAAAAAACAACTTTGTTAGAAAAGTTAGAGAAGTACAGCGTTTGCTGAGTAGTAGATTCTTGGTTCATCTTCAGTACGTTGGTGCTCGTTAGGTATGCGGAAAATTAAAACGCACAGTTCACAAAGGAACAGAAAACATTCCTTTCACAAAAATATTTTATAGCCGAAAGTACTGTACAAGCGTCACTACCGTACTACGGCAATGTGTTACAATGTGTTGACGTCATCGCAGTCTATTAGTAACACCTGTACGTTGCTCTCACTACGCAAACATTAATTATTCAGCTTTTGTTCCCCTGAATCACATTCACTGCAATCATTTAAAAATTAAGATTCAATCACACGAAAATACTTGTCTGGACTGGATGAATTCAATCGTCCAGTCTGTGCGGCCTCCTTGACTTTTGAGTTTTTCAAGTGCTTCAGAACATTCTTTCATTTCACCATCATTTGATTTCATACGTCAGTTTTTTTACGTAAATTTGACTATATGCAATGTGTGTGTGTGTGTGGTGCACAAGAAGAAAATGTGTAAACAACATGTCTCAATGTAGTTACAGCACACTGTTAGGCACTCTTTTAGGTGATAGTTAAGATTCACGTTGCTGGTGGTTATATTGTTATTGCTCATTACTCAAATTTAATTATTTATAGTATACCTTTTACACGTTTTAAATGCAACTATTTATAAAATAATAGACAATTTTATTAAGAAGTTTTGTCTTTTTGGTGATTTCATATTCGATATTTTTACGCAAATTCTGGTTGTCTCGACGATTGACCTAGGATCAGAATATTAACTTCTACTTGATAGTGTGTGCGTGTGTGATCGCAATTTAATAAAATAAATTGATATTTAAAAAGTTTTTTTTGTCTTATTCAAGTTATAAAGTTCTTACTGATATAATAGAGTAATTCTTTTAAATACGTTATTTATAATTGTATATGAATAATATATGTTCACTTCTCTTTAATATTCACTGCAGATCCTTCAGACGAAGGGGTTCATCCCACCTGGAGGAACATGTGGGTTAATTTATTCTGTCCGGCTTTAGGGTCGTTTTTGGGCATGTAGATATTTCTCACGGTCACGATTACATACACTTTCACCGTGAACCTATACTGTTGCTCCTGAAATGGTGTACTGTACTTACACGTTTCCAGTAAACTTGAGGTGCCTATGTACCCTAAACGGAATGTCTTGCACTCTCGCGGATTAGTAGAATTATAATACTTTTTGCAGTAACTCAACAGAATTTTCTAACTTGCGTTCACCGCGATTGGCAGACCAAACGTCTAGAGTAGCGTTCACTCGTTATCGATTCCGAAGAGAGACCGATCTATGCGTTCTTCGTCCTTTCCATCAGCTGAATTTGTCGTAATATTATATGATTAGTTCTTTGGTAACCCTTTTCATGTTTTCCTTACAAGTAATAAATATTTGTGTAAAACGTTTCGGAAAAGACTAATTGTTTTGGGCCAATTTTATAGTCCATAAAACCTTTTAACTTTATTTAATTAAGAAAGTTGTGTTAGTGGTTACAATCACAAACAGAATTATCACTGCTGTACACCACTATAGAAAAAATATTCCGATTAGCGCTTTCAAGCTTCACAACTCATCGTCAGATCAGATTTCCGATCTGACGAGCTGTAAACCTTGAAAGCGCTAATCGCAATAATTTTTCTATAGTCGTGTGCAGCAGTGATAATTTTGTTTCTTTTTAGTTAAAACACGCATAGATACAGTTCCATATTTTTAGAAAAACTATTGTTACCAGGTACATCTTTTCATTATGAGTATATAAATGTAAGTCGCATCTCAAAACTTTCCACATCTCTCAAGTTATTCAAATTAACGTGTTTTTCAAATAAATATATCGTAAAATAATTACGTACGATCGCATACGCGTATAAATATCCATAAATTTCATTTCATTGCACATAAAGTTGTTATACAAGTCATAAAATACTTAAAACTAACATGTTATAGAATGGTCCTTATCAACTAATTTACAATGCAATATCTATTTATTAATACAGCGTCTTTATATGCTAGCATATGCTTTATTATTTGCTACATTCCATATGCAGTTGCAATGTTTGCAATATATATACATTATTTATGCAGAGGGTCGAAACATTACCGCAACACTCAGATGCCTAGCAACCACAAAATTTTAGGGACTGTCAGTGTCTCAGTCGCTTGATATTTATTATGTTCTAACTTCGTTCTTCAAGTAGCATGGGAAATGAAATTAAGAACGCAAATAAAACGATTAATTGTACGCATAAAACTTGGCGAAAGTCTGTACTATTCCACGCTTTTACAGTCATTGTGTGCGCGAACTAACATGTGTTGTGACGCTTTGAATGAGGTAATGGGCCATCGGTGAATGTCGCAGCTACTAATACAGTACATCACTGGCAATTTGCGTCTATAAATTAACGAGCTTACTGGAATTAATGGATGACGACTATATCAAGTTATATTACTGGGTCGCGCTGTAATCATATTAGTATTGCTTGCACACGGGTGCTCGCGCACACACTCCAAAACAATCAAAGAATTGGTGTCCAAGGAATACTCTGACGTTGTATGTTACACTTTATTTGGAACTTTTACAATTTTGTTAAGCGCAATATTAATAATTTTTGGTTGGCATCAAATTGCTTAATTTAGATTAGCAAAGATTAAAAATTTATCGGTACAATTTTTCATCATAATATCCATGTTGTGTGTAAATAATTGAAATTTGGACGCTTGAACTCAACTTACAATGTATTTTATATCAAAATGTGAGTCCACGTAACACAGACTTGTAAAGCAGTGTGTGTCAAATTTTGAGACCTATCAAACTTTGCTTCTCACACCAGATTAGTGCATAATAGGAAACAAAAAAATAAAGAAATAAAAGCTAAATCTTAATTAAAAGTTTTTCTGTGCTCTCTGAGCACATTCTTGTTTTTATTATTCTTCTATGTATACTATTTGTGCTACTAATTTTTTAGTTAAGTTACTAATGCTTCCTGATTATTGTCTTTTGTAACACAAGCAACAAAACGGCTTTTAAATTTAATCTTTTGGCGTCTTTTCACTTAAACGTGTTCAAAACTCTATAGTAGCTCACAAATTACAACTTAGGAACAGTGAGTTGTGTCACTATTGCGAATCTGATGTTTCACAGAACATAGTTAATTCTGAAAATTTTTTTTAACATTTGTTAACCTTCCATAAGCAGATTTTTGAACCATAATACATATCTCAATATTTTTTTGATAAACACAAATATTTTAGTTCTATCAGTTAATCGTCCTTAACGGCGTACGCTTTTAAGGCAAACGTAGTAAAATCTGTATAGCAATTATTTGAAGCAAAAAAGTTAAGGCAACTTTTTACTTTAACTAATTAAGACGCTATTTAGATTTTCATACGTTAAATACACAAATTAAAAGGTAAAATTATTTTTAAGTAAATATAAAAGTGTAATTGAAGATTTATACTTATTTCTAGCTAATAACTTAACTTATTACTTGTAACGTCTCCTAACGCTCAGTCATGCCAATGAGCTTTATAAACCATAAATGCTGAGCTCAAGTATCAACAAACATGTCGAGACAGAACCCAATCGAGACTGCGTGAGCACCACCTGTGCAAATTGTAACGCCGATATTCATCGATTAATCATTCTAACTGTGGACAGTAACAGTATATCAGTACTCTACAAATCGGTTACAAATTAAATATTACATTGCTACCGTTTAATAAATCATTATTTATCACTTTATATTAAAATCTGGTGTATCTGTAGTTAGTATTTGCGTCCGTTTATTTCTACGGAACTCAATTTTTAATTATTATAATTTAACTTACGATAAAGAAAATAAATAAAAGTTTATATTTTATCACCGTAGTTTATCGTTTTATACGTAATCATAAGAAACAATTATTCGAAATTAAGACAAGTGTCTACAGAATGTACAACTAATTTTACGTCGTACTGGACTCTCCAATTTTATAACACATAAGTTAAGGTAAAACTTATTAAACGTTAAATGAAACTTACCTAGCTTTCGCTTGGTTACAACTTTATTCAGGTTCTATGGTGAAATTTGATTTTTGAAGCTTATAAAGAATAGAAAGCTAATTTACTTTTTAATATAATTTATTTAAAATATAAAATAACTGATTTGATTTATAGCTGGAAAAGTGCATTAATCAGTATTTGAATCACAGACACGTCATGGATAACAAAATCCAGAAAATATTTATTGCTTACAGACGACATATTTTACTGTAGTTGCTTCTAAACCTTGCTTGATAGTTTTTATGAGAGTTTATAAAATATCTGTTTGCCATACTAGAGACAGACATCTTTGCTAAACATTGTGTGTAAAGATGACACCATTGAATATGACTTACAGTTTCAATAACCATACCTATTTCCTTTCCTCTGTGTTAAGATAACTTGTGCATGCTGTTTTCCAATTATTCGTTCATGTTTTTACTTTGTTTATGTTAAAACACGAATGATCACAACATGCAATACCTTTTCTGCTGTACTTTACTATTGGGTTTTCATAATTTCAACGCTTCGTTAAGTTTTCACTCAACATACTCAAATGTCATCATTCTTTTTTTTAATTTAGATAAATTTTATAAGTGTTTTTGTTTTTTCTTTATTATATAACTCCTTAAAAACGATCTTTGCGAGTTTGCGTTTTCTTTTCGTGTTATTTTACCACATTTTAATCTACACATGGAAATACTGACAATAATATTTCAATATTTTTAATAGGAAAATATAATAATATTACAATGGCGTATTAGAGACATCTGAATTATATCAATGATATATATTATAGGCTACACGTGTGTTAAGATTGTCTTGAAATATCATTGTTAACGCTGTATTGTTAACGCTTTAACAAATTACAAATTGTCATCACTTAAAGTATGATATATTGAAAGATCACATGCATATATAGGCTATTTTAAACTACTCGAAAGAAACACAATCGTAAATGTCGGCAAACAGGATCTAGGCAATATTCTTTTCAGTTATATTACAAAATCGCCCTATAGAATGACACTGATTACTAATCAAAATCCAGTTAAATATGAACAAACAAAGTGATTGATTGCATCCTCTTTTTGTGTTCTACAACCGACGATATTCTGCTCTTCATAGGTACAGAAAATTTTATTTTCCGCTCGATATTTGAAGGTACATGAATTTTCCTTTACTTTGTACTTTATGAGTTTAATTTAACGCAGTGTAGAGATAATGTATCTTTTACGTACACACACACACACACACACACACACACACACACACACACACACACACACACACACACACACACACACACACACACACACACACACACACACATATATATATTGCAATGAAACAAATATAAAGCACAGTAAATTACAACAAAATACTATCAGAGTCTTTTATCTGGAGTTAGGTATTTATTTTAAAAGAAATTTAATATGGTCTGTGATTTGAACATACATTATTTATTCTTAAATTTTAATAGAGTCTGTAAAATGGTTTGAATGTTTTTCTCTCTTATAGTCTATTTTACTTGTTCGACGAACTCCCTTGACGAACTGCTCCACTGCTTCTCGCCGCCTGCTGAATCCGCTGCAATGATGAGACGTAGAACCCTCGCGACACACGCACGCACGCCGTTCCACTGATAGAGTTTATCTCATTTATCTCAGGGCTTGATAATGGGTTTAACTATTATTAATTCTATTTCGGTGTGTTTTACGTACACCTTCCGGTATCTTGACGTGTCCTCGCGTTCACCCAGTTGTATTTCGGCAAATACACCTAATTCCTATTCGAAAAAATCTTGACTATCGCAAGATAGCACTGTTTAATTTATAATTAAATTACTTTGTGTTCTAATACCCAATCGATCTAGCAAACGGGTAACTCGTCGCTAAGACCCCGTACTCGTAACCCTTATGTAGAACGTATACTGATACGACAAACTCGCACAGAGACAACGTCTGTTAAGGCCGAGCTGCTAGGTTGAACTGTCCGAAGCTTCTTCCACGAGGGACCAGTCTGAATGACAATTGAAAATTAGAGCCTTTCAAAAATACATATTTACATAATATGTTTTGAGCATTTGACATATGAAAAATGTAGCGCTAATTTAGAAGTATGAGTTAATAACATTTCTATCGTTGTAATATCGGGAACCTGGTTAATTGGTTCAGGTCAATTAAACAGGCTGCCATAATCTTAACAAACTCGTAAATAACTGTTAAATAGGATCCCGTGAATTGAGGGATATTGACAGGGTCTTGTAGATTTATTCACTCTCTTTTTGGACCATGACATCTCTTTATTACATAAATTTTGCAATGGGTATATTAAAAGTTAAAACATTTGTACCTCTTGTACAAAGAGAATTAGAGTAATTTAGTAATGAGTTAACATAGATTTTCTTTTATTAATGCCCTCGGATCCGAGTACTTTGTTTCAGTATATGATATTTCATTTATAATATTTATTCTTGTGTCATCTGAAATATTGCTTTATTTAACAAAAAAAATTTTAAATTAACGCATGTTATTGCTACGCATGAAATTACAGTTTTAAGTTAATTAAATCAGTCTTTCTTGTTTTACTTTACGTTCATTTTTTATCTATTTAGTGTTTATCATGTATTATTCTACTTCAAGTTCTGAACCACGGAAGCTAAAGTTCCGTGTCACCTGTGGGTATCATCCTCGGCGAATCGTCGACTCTCTCGGTTGTGCCTTGTGTCTTGTAGTTTTTTGAAGATCAGGTTTCTGTTGTTAGGTTCGTATCCGGTGATGGTGAAGTTCTGAAGTCATTTTAGTCATGGTGAGTCCTGGTTCTCTCTTTCTCAATATGTTGTAGTAATAGCTTGTTGTTTTCGATCATTTGCACAAAAGTTTTATTCACTTGTATTCACGTCACATGTTCGTTTAGTTCTTGAGTTTCACATTATGATTTTACCACATTTCTAATTACATACACTTTTTTGTTAAGATTTTTAGAGATGTCATAGACGCGCAATTCTCATTCACACTCACTCGTTTACTATATTTTTACTTTATTACATATTTACTGTAATTACACTGTTAGACTATATTCGCGGTTCACGTGGTTTTAAATGTGTACTTGGAGCCGCTACGTCTCAACTGGCGAGTTTATTAACTTTTTAAGTATTATTATTGTACCGCATCACGGCTGTATGCTGTTTACGGTTCGACCGCCCCATTTCAAGTGTGTTTCGTTAAGGGGAGAGAGTAGTAATCTCGCGTCGTTTACTATTCAGCATAAAAGTAGTTCCATATTCCGATTAATATCTATTCGTTTATTCTCTGACATATTTAATTATACTATGGTATCTCTTACATTTATTTTATTATTGTACATCGTTATGTTTTTTATCAAGCTGCAATTTAATACTATTATTAGTCTTATTCACGGGTAATTTTGCGTGTTGATGCCGGTTTCGGCAGGTTAAAGCAGGGTTAATTATTAAGGGGTGTTATCTCAGTTTTATTCTCGAATTCTTTTTGGTTTTAAACTATTTATTTCGGGTATTATTGCTGTGTTACTTTATCATTTTCTTTAGGGGTTTACGTTTTGTTTTAATGGGAGATTTTAAATAAAATTTTCTTTTATTTCCTTTTTAATTTTTTTTAAAAATCGTCACACTACGTTTAGCGAATTAATACTTATCCAAGTTTCAATTCGATACTTTAATTTACACCAGAGTTATTCATGTAAATACGAATAACACACGCACACGCGCACTCGCGCACTAAATTCTCACTTTACATGACAGAAAATAAATTAATGGGCATTTTGACATACAACGGTTAATTACCCATTTCTTATTTCAAAACTTATAACTATATTACAAAATTGTAACAAAATCAATTTTCAACATATCTATAACTTCATAAATTGTATAAAAGCATATAACCGTAGCTACAAAGAAATTTTCTGCGATGTTCCATTGCAATATATATAATATCACATAAATATTTTAAAATTAAGTTAAAATTACTTAATTTATTTGACTTCGAGAGAATTGTTTCTCTTGTCCCAGTAAATTACATTGTAGTAGATACTGCAGGACATCTACAACAATTTCATTCCTCTAAAATATTAAATAACGTGTTACAAGGTTAGTACAAATACAACTGTTCAGGTTACAAGGAATTAAACAGTATACAATCTATGATTAACAGAAAACATACATTGATGAAAGTACATATGAACGTTTAATTTTTATTCTTATGAAATAGTTACACACGAATATTGCATAAGAAGATACTAGTTTTAATATTCCTTGTTCTGCGTCCCAGCGATGATGCTATACGTTAGGCAACTAAACTTTTCTCATAATCCAGAACTGTGTGTAACGTAACTTCTTACTAATAACGTCAATTAACAACTTTCACATAGCACTAAGACAAGTACCTGTATAGTAACATCAAGATTATTACATTTTCTGCTGAAACCAATTTCGTTCAATCTTATTCATATAAAGTAAGTCAATGCTAAGAAAGTTAACTAACGTGTATCTGTGTGTGTGTATGTGTGTGTGTTTAAAGTGTGTTACATGCAGCATATTTTTGGCAGAATGTGTCTTAACTCTAACAGAAATATGAGTATCGTGCACATATGAGTTAATCTTATAGGTCTACTGCAAATTATAAAGGCCACATCAAACCACTTTCTGAGAATGACAGAAATTCACCACTGCCAATAAAGGAAAAGTTTTATTAATTTTGTGTAACATACTATTTAAAAAAAATTGGACAGCTTATTAATATTATACATTAAAATTTGTTGCAGAAACTTTAAGTAATTTCTGTAGACATAATACTAGAACTAGCAATTATTGTCAGTTCCAGCGTTTTCACTGTATAAGACCTGCATTATTTTCTATGTGTTTTGCAAGGATTGGGCACAGTCGCTATAGAACACAAAGAGAAATACAACCTTTTTTTTACAGAGGAAGTTAGTCAGTGTTCTCCCTTAACTAATAAAGGTACAGGGGATATAGGTCTACTGTTGCTTTAACAATATTCAGACATACTTTCATAAAGTTGTTAATCATAAAATATCTCAAAACTGTACATTTTTGCAAACGGTTTTAAAAAAATATATAAACACTTGGTACGTTTTATAAACACTATAGGGTGATTGCACCAGTAGTCAGCCTTTTAACAGGGTTGCAGTACATTACAGTAAATTTCAACGAACTGATCAATTATATCACATCATTTTATTAAATCAATATTACAAGAAATATGTCTGGTTTAAGTAATGCAATTAATTAACAAATTTATTTAATATACTTTGGCTAAATTTTCATATTTTCCAAGTAGTAGCAAATTTTCCAATACTCAGCCACCAAAATCCAGTGGTCGGCCATTTTGAAACCAATACTGAGCCACTAAATGCGAGTACACTTCAAGCATTTAATTTACAATATAAAAAATAAATAACACTTGAAAATGCACCATAAACTTGTTACACATTAGCCTTGTTAAGTACAGAAATTATTCTGGAATTACACAATATCAACAGAATTATCTCGCATCAGCAAAAGTGACAATTGAACTCTCTTCTTGCTGCTAAGTCATAAGGCAATGCACGAAGTTCAGTACACTTTAGATGAAACCACTTCGAACAACTGTCACACCCGATATTTTTTAGCGCATCGTCTTCAACATCACTAATAAGTTCATCATTGCAAACAGCGCACTGTTGCCTAACATAATTTTCTTGCATCATAAGATCGGCTCCACTTTCATCTGAACTGAATCGGCTATTTTTTTTTATCTTTACCCTTTCCAGACTTTTTCTTTAAAACTTTTTGTGACTTTCGATTTTCTCGTTCCTGTTTTCTGTGTGCTTTTAATTTTTCTTCCTTACTTTTAGCCAAATCCTTTTTACTGTAGAACTCTCGCCATGCTGCTGATGAAACAGCACTTGGTGGTCTCCCTTTGGCAGGCCGTTGCTTTCTTGTACTTGATAAGGGACCTGGCCAGAATGAATGATTTCCAAAATGGGAACTGGTATTTTTCACAACTTGAGAATGTTGTGAATTTTCTTTATCACAAACTTGTATTTCTACATGAGAGGCTGAGCTTTCTTCAGATCTCATACTATTTTCTTCCACTGAAGCCACACTCGTCAAAATGCCTGTTCCTGTGATAACTAGGTCTGCGCACCCATTTCCAGTATTCTCTGGAAGGTACAGGAGACAATTCTTCATGCCCACAGGTATGATCATTTTTGATGTTGTCTGAAATTGTTGAAATAGGGGTAGGTGTACTTAAAGTTTGAAGAAAACCATCACAATCCACATCATACACACCCGGTTCAATGTCAAAATCCACGTTATTAAGTTCGATTGCCATGGGCACAGAATCTAGAAGCACTGACTGAGCACTGGTTGTGACATCTTGTTCGCCTGCAACGTGCGAAGTTGAAGCTGAAGACAGTTGAGCCTTATGAATTTCTTCTAGCACAACATCAACATTCACTCCTCTGTCAGAAAGACTTCTTCTTATACCACTGATTATACGTTCAGCAGACGTGAAATAATGGTCCTGCAGTTGGATTGTAGTCTCTGATGTAGCCCGGTTCATCACTTCAAGTGTGTTTTGTATACATTTGGTGTAATCCACGGCATCAGGATTAATTGGATACAATCCACACTTGCGAAATCCATTCTGTATTGTGCTTGCGAGTTCAGTATTTTTTTAAATTGTAGCCAGCAATGGACAAAAGGTAGCTTTAGTCAGCACTGAATTTATATTTTCAAGACGAATTTGCCACTCTCGGACCGTCTTTTTCCATTGTGACTTGAGTGGCTTGAAGACACTCAGATCAGCAGGCTGCATCATGTGTGTAGTATTGGGTGGCAGGGCATACAAAATTATGCCACTGTTACTGCAATATTCACTAAGCTCCATTGTCAGATGGGTTCGATGTCCATCTACCAACAAAAGAACTGGCCTCTTTATGTTGTTTTCATCAGTCCATTTGTTGACTCCGTTTACAACATATTCGTAAAAAAATTCACTTTTCATCCATCCGGAATCAGATCGTCCAAGGAACCAGTCTGGCGGCATGCTCTCTACAACATCTCTTGGTGGTCTCACATACGTAAATACAACCGTCGGTGTAATAGTTTTGCCAGATGCCGTAAATACTAACAGAACAGTGATTGTTTCTTTTGCATTTCCTAACTGGAGTTCATAAACATTTTTCCACCCTTTTGGTGCTATCACCTTTCCTGTTTTGGGACACATGCTGAAACTGGTTTCATCCCCATTCATAATCCTGTTAGGATCTGATAGAATATCTGCACTATTAATGTTTTCTAAATAGACAGTAAGTTCCCGAAACCATTTCCTAATCATTTCCTCCGTTACAATGGCACGTCCTTTCGTTATACCCTCCGGAACACGATCTGTCAGAATATTATGGCGCCGAGGAAAGGAAGTATACCATTTCTTGCCTGGTCGTCCATCTGTAAATAGACTTTTTCGGTTACCTGCCAAAATAATAGTTTGGACAGTGTTCAGCAGGTCATCCTTTTTTCGTGGAAATCCGCATTTGCTCAACTGTATCAAACAATCTACTAAATATGTTTCTTCATCTTGGCTCAGAACAGTTTGGGGACCCATTGGCCTTGCTCCTTCTTGAATTCTACCATGTAATCTGTCCTGCAAAGTACCTCTTGGGACACCATAACGACGACTGGCTTCTCTAATACTCAAATCATGTTCAAATAACGCGTCTGTTAAGGCTTTCTCATCGTATTGGTGAATTGATCTTTTCACACCTTTAGTTGGAGCCATGAGAAATTCAGCATGTAGGACCAATCCGTATCTGTAAAATACACGTTAAGTGGTACTTTAGTCAGTCCATTTTAGGGTTTTATAAGATGGCTGACTCTTGGTTAGGAAGACACCAGTAGTCGGCCTTCCTGTCATTACATGGGCTGACTACTGGGTTTACTGTGGTAAAAGCACTGTATCATTGCAGAATAATAAGGGTTAAGTTCTAAGCTTTCCGAAAGTAGAAAATGGTTCTTAAAGTCAATGTAAGGCCAAACCCCAGTAGTCGGCCGCCCAGGCTGACTACTAGCTTCTACGCTGGAGTTCACTCTCATATAGTCAGCCCCCTCGAAATACATAACCCTACTTCACTTAAACACATTTTTAAGCACGAATTGTCTATTTTAGAATATTTCAAGTGGTATTAACTTGATTCTGCATGATTAAAAACTTACGTAACAAAATACTGACCTTCTTAAAATGTTGCTTAATGTTGTGCAATTTGAAACATGAACACGCGTAATCACCACATGCTATACTAAGCATCACACTTGAGGGCTGACTACTAGCTCAGCATTGCCCGCACGAGGTCAGTATAAACAAGAGAGGTATGCTAAGGTGTGGCTGAGAACTGGAGAACCAACAGAATGCGCTTCTGTCGTCAGATTTATTTATTCTTTTAACTTTTTTCTCATGATGGCTGACTACTGGTGGGCGGCTGGGAATAGGATCACCTACCCTATAAACGTACCAAGTATTTATATATATATATTTTTTAAACTTTTGTATTAATATGTTTCACTAAGTGCCCAACGAGTCATCAAATAATATCTTTATATTTTTGTTTTATAAAAATATTTGGCCATACTAACAGGGTGTAAGTATTTCTATATCCTCCTGTTAACACTGTCAGTTTGTTTGCCAGTAACACCGTATTCGAAGTGTGTGTAACATCTCAGTAATGCTGTGCAGTGTACTATATCGTATAGCATATTTCAATTATATTAGTTATTATAACAATATTAATTTAAAATGTGTCAAACATGAAGTAATCATTTAACTAAAGATTATTGGGTTATTGACCAATAATCTCTTTAAAACGTTTTATATTAAATGTCGTATTAACTGATGTATATATGTAGGCCTATGTACTTACGTTACGTAGTTAGGAGTTCAAAGTATAGTATATCTATGTATACAAAACTCAACGTCCGGGATTTATGTGTACTGAATACAAATCCACACCGTTACACCGATTGCCACCAAATTTTGCACAGGTAACCTTTGACACAAGGCAATAAATACTGTCTGACTTGGAAATTGATATTTTGCCCCGTTCGCACGATTTAGGTTTTTTTAATTATGCCTTTTCGTTGACGCGTATAAAGATGTCATAAACATAATGGAGACCAGAATGAATTACCATAGTAACAAGTAAATAAACAAATGATATTTAGCGGCATCGGAACTGTACTTTTATCCGTTCCTGCAGTTTTTAATATTTTTAATATGCGATTGTATCGATATATTTTGTATTTTTGTATACAGATATGTCTATATATTTTGTAATTATCTTAAACGTTTATAAAATTTATGTTTATACGTATTTTTGATGATGCAGTAAATAAGTAAAGTAATATATTAAATACTACTGCTAAAGTTGTCAAAAACACCATGGAGAACTTAGCGGCATCGGAACTGTACCTTTATCCGTTCCTGCAGTTTTAATATTTTTAATATGCGATTGTATCGATATATTACGATGTGGAAAAAAAGAAGTGTACTAATTGTAAATTGTCCTGTTACTTAATGCAAAGCAAAAATACGTGTTGTTTTTATTTGTGAGGTTAGGTGACAACGGTATTTTCTTTTTAGTTTACTGCTGAAGTAAATAAAACCCATGGTTGACGAAAATGTAACGTTTAATGCGTTGTACAACGCTTCTAACACAGTAACACTTAAAATAAAGAATTTAGCGTTTTTGATTTAACAGGTACTTTATAGATATCTCCAATGGCTTTATAAAGGGGCACTTTTAAAGCACCAAAGGCTGTTGCACCAACATAATAATTTAGTACAAGTTAAAATAGTACTAGTTTTGAAAACAGCTTTGGAAAGAATTTAACTAAAGAGTACAAAAATTGTTATACGAGCCAACGCCATATAGACATAGACAACAAAATTATATTAAAATATTTATTAAAAGTCAAATATTCGCGTGCGAAACCGCGGGTAACAGCTAGTTAGAAATAAACATTACTAACTGATGTTACCAATATTCTACTTCATCAGTTCTTAACAAGGCCTTTATGGTCTTCAATTTTCTTTAGTCTTATTTTGCAATCATATTTTCACAAACGGTTGCAGAATGGTGCGACATTGGTTAAAATATGCAGAATGTGGTTTGTATAATGCTCTAAATACAGAAAGGTATCATTCAGAACAAATCGACTATACGATTTTACATCATAAATTGATAGCGACAAGATGGTGAATAAATAAGCAGAATAAAATAAACCTAACTTTATTGCTCCCGGCAAACGAAATAAATTGCATTTCAACAGACAATTAGAATTAGGAAATTACTTCTATCCATTGTAAATATTTGGAATTTAAAACTAAAAATTCAAATTAAAGTAGACCTACAACGTTTTGTAAGTCCTCTTTAAAAAACTGTCTAGTTAAATTTTTGCAGCGGTAATTTTTTATGTCCCAGTGTGAAAAAATTGTCAGTCCTGCAAAGACTGTTAGTAACACACGTTTATAATAACACAGTTGTAATTAATAAATAACTAATTCATATATTAATGTAAAAACATTAATTATTCAACGCATTCTGAATCACAGTCCTATAGCCAACGCGTAAAGTTACTCTTAATCTTGAGGTCTCCATAACTGGGCAACCGATAAGTTTTAATGTTGTTAAAATAAATCCATCGTAGTACCTTGCTAAACATTTGATTCCATAAAGTTATAATTTATTTCGTAAACTCTATTATTTCTACTTACAAAGCAATAACATTAAAGAACTGGTGATGTACATTTACATTGTATTGCTTATAATTTATTTACTTTATTCTACGCGCACGAGAATTTGAATTTTATAATGGAAACAAGCGAATACTACTTTACTTATAGGCCCTATGTACAAAATACTAGGCAGCTACTATTATGACCTTAATGACAACCAGTCAGAGGGTTGTGTTCTGATAACTTATTTCCCAGGCTGCATGATAACAGCTAGCTAGCTATCATTTAGACTCATTGAAAATTAGTTGAATTCAGTTCTCAGTTTTCAGTCCTCTTGTTGTATAAATCAACTACGTTTATGCAAATGCTAGAGATACAAACTATTTTTGTATTTCAATATTTGCTAATACTGTGGTGACAAGATTTTTAAAAATTTTAATTGTTTGGGAAGACACTGAATTTACAGCAATTAAGAAATATAGTTAACAGACACACATAGGAAATAATGCAATGTATCAAAATTGTATATGTTTTTAAACGTACAATATGAGATTGCTTTAGTTATACAGAATTGATCCTAAAGATGATACTAAATTACAGAATTTAAAATAAAAGCGAAGAAAAATATCGTGTTATAGTAAACCCTTAAATTTTTTCCTTAAATTTTTAGTGACCGTCAATCAGTGAATGTTTTAGTGGATGGTTAGTGAGGATCGGTCAATAATACAACTTTTAGTTATTTTGCGTCGACGTTTCGACAATATTTATTGTCATCTTCAGGACCTGTGTATGAAATACAATAGAAATATCAAACATAACGAAACAATTAAATATTTGGTTGAACGTGTTGGTGATGTGAGTGTGTGCGTGCGTATGTATGTATCATTTTTTATGTGAATTCTTATGATAGTTTGTTTACATCTTCAAATTATCTTTAAGAAAGCGAGCAAATTATAGTATGAGAGAACTTAATTTATACAGTATTACAATTTAAATTACTAAATGTAATGTTATTTTAATTAATTAAACAAACAGTAATCAACAATTGGATATTAGATTGGTACACAAATTGTTTATACCTACAACAGTCAACATATAGCAAAGTAATATATTACCTATAACTAAAACAGATTAGGGGATGTTCACTACGTAATTATTAAAAGTTATTTTTACCATGTCTCACTCCTTACTGGTGTTAACAAACAATCATAATTTACATTCAGAATGATCACTGTTGCACACCACTAGTGGTGTGCAACAGTGATCATTCTGATTGTGATTTCAACCACTAACACAAATTTCTTCATTAAACGTCAATCATAATTTAGAAACATACAATTTACACAATATTGTAAAACATTACGACTTAAATCAGATAGTTGACAAAGGTTACAAACAAAAGTTTCTGTTAAATTTTACTAACAGGTAAACTTGGATAATACGGTAATTGTAATCATATTGTAAAATATAGTCAAGAGTACTATAGAATAATGTAATTTATGTATGTGTCCACAATCACCCTTCTCTTTCTCCCATGCTCCCCCCGCCAGTCCTTCTCACAGCCTCTGACTCTAACCTGAAATAGATCTATCACTCACTATCACCCAACTCACTCACTCTCTCTCTCTCTCTCTCTTTCTTCTACATCTCACTCACTGTCTCCCTTCTTCCCTCTCTCACTCTTCCACCCTTCGCTCTCTCTCTCTCTCTCCCCCTCTCCTTATCTCTCTTCATTCACTCTCCCCCCTCCCCTTCCCTCTCCTTCACACTCCTCTCTCTCTCTCTCTTTCTCTTTCTCTCTCTCTCTCTCTCATTATATCTCTTCATTCACTCTCTCTCCCCTCTCTCTCTCTCTCTCTCTCTCTCTCTCTCTCCCTCTCATTTGACATTGTCCACGATTGGCACTCTAAAACACTCACCATTTTTATTACACTATCATCCTCATATAAATAGAGAATTATGGACACGATAACAGAAATGATTTACCAACTTGTATTAAATGGTTACAGACTTTGTAACACAACATTATAGATAACAGATCTATTATATGAAAATGGTTATTACTTAATATTTACATTTTGGTCAATGTTATTTACCTGGAACTTGGTCTATACAGAGTACCATAGTCAATGTAGTTCAAATATATGTCGGTCATAATCTCTCTCACATGCTCCCTCTCTCTCTCTCTCTCTCTCTCTCCCTCTCTCTCTCTCTCTCTCCTTCTCTCTCTCTCTCTATTCTGAACAGATATATACCACAAAAAAATCTAACACGTAGACGTGTACATACACACACGCTAGCACTACACACGCACACGCACACACACACACGCACACACACACACACACACACACACACACACACACACAACAAAACAACCTCACAAGTCAGCTACACATTCGAGAATCCATACATAAATATAACACTATTTTATTCACTTATTTTTATCATCTAAGTGTAAATTATGCACAACGGAGATGCCCACTGTACTGAGTTTAAAACTGATGGAATATGTGTCTATAAGAAATGTTATATATTTCTTTGCTAATACTAAATAATATGATCAGTGAGACACTTACAATTGTTGCTGACGCCAAGCACACAACTGTAAATTTTCCCTGACCAACACCTTATTATAAAGCAGAACAGACGACCCTTGTACATTTGTAGGAAATTAAGTAACATGTGTTCGGAAGACAGTTGAGAAAGGTTTGCGCTAGGGGGAGTGTGACACTAATTAATATCTGACGACAAGCTGGCCATTAAATGACCAACACATCCTGTAGGGAGACTACTTATTATTTCTTCAAATTCATGTTTTGATGGTGTGTATAAGTTGAGCATAACTGGACGACAGGTTTTGAGTATCAGTGCGAAAATTAATGGAGTGAGGGTCACTTTTAATTTGAATCATTTCCAGTACGCATCTTTTGAAATAATTATTTTCGTAATATTTAATTTGGTTGTTGTTGAAGTCAAATTCATGGCCGGTGTTTAAATGGTGAGATACTAAAGCGTTGGGGTTATCATTATGGGTTTTTTATGGCAATCATACCTATGTTGATAAATTCTCTTATGTAAATATTGGGACGTAATACCAGTGTATGTGTCTGGACAGTCATTGCATTGGATAGTGTATACGACATTAGATCGTTTATCTTTGGATGTCGGGTCTTTTAGGCTTGAGAAGAGAGATCGAACAGTACGTTGGTTTTTGAATGCTAAAGTTTTTTGAATTTTTGATAGGCATTTTTTACGTTTTTCAGAAAGCCCTTTAACATAAGTTGTAGAAAAGTACGAGCCGGCGTTAGGCTCAGGTGTATTAGATTGGGCAGATGTCAAATTGGGGCTCAGCTGATTTGCGCGATGTTTATGAATTACCTGTTTGATTATGTGGTCTGGGTAACCATTGTTTTTGAAAATCTTAAATACTAATTCCGTGTTTTTTCGATGAAATGATTGATCACTTAGACCGGTGGATCTCTTATATACCGAGTGGATTAAGTTAGTTTTTAGATGTAGGTGATGGTTGGAATTAAAATGCAGATATCTACCGGAGTTCGTGGGTTTTATGAACCAATCAGTGACTATAGTACCATCTGTCTGTCTAATAACCTTGGTATCAAGAAATGAAATGGAACTATTCTGTTCGTGCTCTGTTGTGAACTGTATTCGTTCAAAGCCCATTAGTTTGGAATTGAACAGAGATAAGATTGTGTCGTGTTGGTCATATGGAATACATGTTATAATATCGTCCACGTATTTATATAGGAAGGGGAGTTTAAATGGTAGCGTCGGGATAACTATGTCAAGAAACTGGTTCATGGTAATGTCAGCTAAGATGGGCCCGAGACTGCTACCCATAGCAGTGCCGTATGTTTGTTTAAAAAATTGTCCCTGAAATGTGAAATAACCATTATTGCAACAATGCGACAGAAGTTTAAGGAAACTATCCTTATCTAATGTTGTATGTGTGGAGATGTAGTTCCAATTTTTGTTTAAAATGTTGATCACTCTTTGGATATTTACATTAGTGAATAAGGAGGAAACGTCTAGTGAAATTAAAACATGATTTTGGATAGTGTAAAGCTATCACTAATGTTGTACTTTTCAGAAGACACATTTTTTAGAATATTTGCTAGCCATTTTGATGTTTCATATTTAGGGGAGTTTATAAATGAGATAATAGGTCTATGAGGGTTGTCAGGTTTATGAGTTTTTACTAAGCCATAAATTTTAGGTGGAGTTGGGGCATGGGAAACTAAGCGTTTATAGGTATTGTTGTCAATTTGTCCGTTTTTGAAAGCCTCTTTGAGTATTGTCACAGTTGAGTTGTTTAAAGAAGTAGTGGGGCCCCTATTAAGCTTAACATATGTATCACAATCACCTATTAATGAATTCATTCTATTGAAATACTCAGTTGTATACATGATAACTGTCTTGTTAGATTTATCTGCTTGCAGTACTAAAATGTCTTTATTGTCTGATAAGAAGTGTTTGGTGGCTTTACAAACAGTAGCCAGCTGGTTGTTTTGGTGTTTTTTATTTTTATTTGATTTATTTTTGTTAATGTGATTAGTAATAATATTAATACATTCACTCTTGACAATTTCTGGATTTTTATCTTCAGGTAGGTTGTGAAGAACGTGTTCTACTTCGGTGATAATTTTCTCGGTGGGGATGCGATTATCATTATCCGGGAGGGCAAATTTTGGTCCTAGGGAAAGTAATGTTTTTATATCGAGAGGAATGTCGATGTCAGTAAGATTTATCAAAGATCACCTCTCTTTTAGTACTTAGGAATAAAACTGTAGGTCACACGACGAGGTTTGGTCACGTAAAGAGCAAAACATGTAAATAATTGATATTCATTTATTAAGTAAAGAATAAATTATATAAAATGTAATAAAGAATTTAATAAATTATATACAACAAGTATGATAATAAAGGGAATTAACTTTAAACAAAAAATAGGTTTTACTTAAAATTTATGTATTATTTTAACGTTTACTTTAAACAAAGGTAGATTTGAGTCACAGATACTTTTGTTCTGTAAAGTCGAATAGATTTTAAAAATAAATTTAATAAAAGTTGAATATGTGTATGTGTATATAAAGTTGAAATACATATTTACTTAGAGGGAAAAGTAATTATAAACCAGATAGTTTTCCCCTATGTTTCCATAATTTGATAATAATTACGGTACTTAATTAATTTACTGTACACAGATAAGACGCTGTAGCCTTTTAAAACGAACAAGTTCACAGCTACGGAGTTATTTGGTTCATATGAAATAACAGTGAAATTGTAGAAAACGAAAGTCAACTAAAAACATGTTACCTGGAAAATAAAATAGTAATTTAGTTAAAGTAAATCTAACTTATGATCTTCAATAGCAGATTTTTTTCAAAAAACGAATGGTTACAAATCACATTCATACCTGAGGCTGGCCAAAATTTACAAGAATAGGAAGATTAAAATTACGATTTGTGCATAACAGTGTTAATAGCGTTTATGAGAATAGACGTTAATAGACTACGTGAGAAATATAATTGCGAAAATAACAAAAAGAATTTGATATTTAACTTTTACATTTAACTTTAATGAATAATATGTAATACAAAAAATGTACAAATTAGTCACAAATGACATTAAGAATAAAAACTGAAAATTCTGTCTATTAGGTACTAGCTAATGCTCCACATCTTCAATGTCTGTGACCAAGTGCGTTTGAGCCACCATGCACACGACGTGAGATAACGCTTTGAACAGCGTAATGGGTTATCGGTAAATGTCACTACTACTGACGCAGTAGACTACTGGCAATTTGCATCTATCAATTAACTCTGGTAACCTGAAATTACTGCTTAGCTTGGAATTATGGTATGACGATTGCATTGGGTCATGCTGTAAGTAACTTTGCCTTGCGCCTGATCTCTGACACGGTCAATGCATACATCGGTCAATCGGATCTTATCTTTGTTACAAGGAAAGCAATGCATTATTAAAATTACAGCCACAGAAAGTGTTTTGACTGCTTAATAATGGTATAGCTTTATTAATCTAAAGAAAGTTACGGTAAATCTTTATTCAGTTATTTTACAAAACGAAAAGTATGTACAATTTCTAATACGTAACGATTACATGGTACGTTTGAAAGTTTTATGCCTCGACACGACCTTTTAAAAGGATTATACTGTATTTTATTACTGTATATAAGCTGATATAACCATTCAAACTATACCGTACTAATACAATAAATAGCAATAGGATAGGGTACTGGCATTATGAGGAAACACGGATCAGTATGTTAACATAATGCAGTACAATCCCTTTGCTGGTGTATATATTCTGCAAGATATCTGGCATAGTACAGTGGTACTTACTATATCATAGGCTAACGGTTCAGTGATTCTGATTGAACAAAACATGACAGCCAATCTTCAGCATCCTGTCAACAATCAACATCTTATTCTCGTTTATTCAGTGTGTAAGGAATTGTTCCGGCCTACCTTTTTTGCAAGTGTTTTCGCTTCCTTCAAGCGGAACTCTCCTAGACTGTAGTAACGACATCTTGATATTGGTATACATGGATTTTTGGCATTTAGTAGGCCTACTGCTTAGCTACCGTGTATACTCTACTGTGATAAGACATACATGGTATAATATTTCTTCGTCACATCGATCCAGTAGAGCTCCTTTTGCCAACTTCCGAAATCAAAACTGCAGTTTTTCTGCACAAACAGTGATCTTAATCAGATTCATGTCTTCTTATCTATTGTATAATGCCTTCCATTCAGGCATTCCTAAACTTTCAGTTTTTTGTGTTTAGAAATTTCCTTTTCTGAACATATTTCGGTGGATGTTCTTCTCTCATTTCTTGCACACGGCTGTATCATCTAAGTCAATTTTTCCTCATTTAATCTCTTAATTTTGAGTATATTTGTTGTTATTCTGATTTTGGTAATTCGTTTTTTCTCTAATCATGATTTTTCAAATTTTTGTCATATTATTATATTCCAACTTTCCTTTAAGAATATTGTTGTGGTCGTTACTGCCTTAGTTGCTTTTCATATTATAGTATCGCTACAGATATAGTACAGTATCGCTATAGATATAGTATAGTATTGCTATAGATATTTCCCTCTTACTTCCGAACCATGTCTTCACACAATGACTTCCAGTTTTTCATTGTCACTTAACATATTCCTTGAGGGACTGGATCAAGACGATTGGCAAAGGCATTTGATGTCATCGGCGGCGGTGGTGTCATATTCCGAACAAGTTGAGTTTATGCTATGGGAACAGGAAACACGTTTCTTGATGCCGTTACCGGCCGTGAAGGCAGCAGTTAAGTAACGTCTTTCCGTGTATATAGTTTTATCTTAGTAGTTTAGACCGTATAACAGGTATTACCTGTGTTGCCTGCTGAAGGCTACACTTATTCCTTACCTTTCCTTTTCCAATTTTGTATTATGTCTATTAATTTGATAAAGTATTTCAAAGATTGTTTATGGTAATGACAAAAGATAAACTATTGTAACTATTCTAACTATCTCAAAACTTTAGCAAAAGTAATTAATACGTTACATTGAGCATTTCATAACTTACTACAAGATAAACTATAGCAAATTAAGATTTATTCAACACTGTCCTCATCATTCACGTTCTGGTTACTGTTGTCTGTGATTGTGATTACTGTTGATGGAACTATTGTGAGGACCTTCTGAGCAACAAAAAATGAAATTAATTGCTCACTGGTGGAATATATACAAAACATGTAAGATCTTCAACTAGCAAACAAAAGGAGAAGATTTTATTGGTCTCTCTTCTAAGTTAGCAGCCCATAGGCTGGTTGGCAGCAGCTCGCCATTCTTCACGCTTCTCTGGTTTTCTTTTCAATTCACAATATGATGTCCAGTTCATATCGACCATAAGCTGTTTCATGTAGTCTAATCGGGGTCGTCCTCTGTGATTCTTCCCTTCAATTGTTCCTTCTATTATTTTCTTAACCAACCCATTGTGTCGTAGTATATGCCCTATAAACTTAGCTCTTCTGCCTTTTAAATTCCGTAGAAAGCTCTTCCCCTCCTGAGCTCTTGTCAAGTCTTCCTCATTCGTTATATTTGCTTCCTCCAGCTTCTCTTGAATATTCTTCTGTAGCACCATTCTCAAATGCTTGGAGTCTTTTCTAGTCACTTTCTCCAATTGTCCAAGATTCATCCCCGTATAGGACAACACTGTAGCCTGAACTAGTTTTTGCTTACTACATGCTTCGTCAGAAGCTTTGTCTTATTACAAGACGGAGGCATCTCACAGACTTCGTTATAAACGAAAACTAGTTCAAGGTATAAGATAAATTTTAAAAATATTTACCAATAAAAAAATTTGCATTCCGAGTCAGTAATGATATATTTATAATTAGTTAATAACGGACACTTCATGGACAACAAAATCCTGGAAATTTATTGCTTTGTCTACACAAATTTCAGTGGTTTTTATATATTTAGAGACCGTTCTATAGTTAAGCATATTGAGACGTAAGTAAAGTGCAAATGTTTTGGTAGTTTAATTAATATAAGTAACAAACGTTTAATTTTAAATCGTATTTCAAACAAACCAAAGATGTTTGTATTTATTATAAAATTTTGTTACTTAAATTTAAGCTTGTTGTGATTACAAAATTAGCTGAATTCAAAGATGTTTACTTTCAGTGGTACTAAAATAGTAAAAGACGTTTCTTTTGTTTACTACCTATTAAAAGCAAAAAATCTATCGCATAATGCTACTTCTAGAAAAATTCTATTGCACGTAATATGATGAGTCACAATCGATATCTCTTATATTCATTTCTTCTTCGTATGGATGTTTTGATTTTTAAACAGACACAATATATACTTTAATCACCGCACAACCATTGTTGTTATTGCTGCACTTATAACTAACATTATAGCTGCACTTATAACTAACACCATAGCTGCAAATACTATTGTAAGTTTCTGCTCCTACTGATATCCAAAATTCAATATATTTATAACATATATAATAACATATAATATACTCGTATATTTCAATATATAGTGATAACGGTCATAATGTTAAATATGACGACATAAATTTTTAAGTTCTTTGCCTTAAATTTGATAATCATTTTATATGTAATTTGTGTCACCATTGAATTGAACGTGATAATTTATTTGTATAATTCAATACTATAAAACTTAGTATTAGCATTAAATTAAATACAGATTAGATCCACTAGGAGCTAGAAAATCAGCCCTTCCAGTTCACACACACACACGCCATCATCATCATCATCATATTACTGTTATTGTTATTAATATTAGCATGGTTTCATTACTATTATTACTACTACTACTTTTCCCTCGAATGAACAACAAAACAGTTTAATATGTTCATATAGTACGTCATTCGACTTGCTTTTATCTAGCGTAGAAGACTTAGATGTTCTATTTCTATGTATTGCTCAAACTGTTCAGTCAAAAACGTATAAAATATTTATTATTGTTAACTGAGGCATCCTTCTTGCAGATGATGGATTTTACCACACGTTGAGGCCAACGGTTTTGGTAAAATGTATTTATTCCCAACAGAAGAAAACATTTTCAAAACATACTTTAATCCAACAATAGCTTAACACATTCATCGAACGCAAGTACAAATATTAAATTAATATAAAAAATATTATTATTCTAGAAACATTTTAAGGCCAGAACGTAAAAATCAGTCGTTTATTCATTACATGAGTGTTTAGTGTTCCTGAATAATTTAGTCATCCATATTAGCATACTATCTAATTATGATGGACATTTTCAAGTAAGTAGAATAGAACCATGCGAACTTCTTGTTTTTTGAATTGGAAAATAAGTTGTCAGTAAAACGTGCAGTTTCGTAATGATTAATAAAAACTGACTACCAGGTAGAACGTTTGCATCAGCATCAGTTCAAACTTTACTGGACATAACACGAGTGACTTCGAATGTTGACAATTACGTTGTCGCGACTAAACACGGCAAGCAATGAAAGTGCCAGCTGTTCGAAATGTAACGTTGATTACCACTGATAAATCAATCTGACAGTATGTGCCGTTGCATCACTGCCAGGTCAAAATCACATGTTACTACTTTCCACGTGCGAACTAATGTACCCATAATTATTTATGCGCATGGTGTACGTACAATTAAATAGTCAACACTCGTATTAATTATAACTTTAACATGGAAAAACGTGAGGCTAAAACTCTGTCAATTATCTACAAAGGCTATGAAACTCAAATTATCTATATATAGTGTAAATAATCTGAAAACAAATTTTCAACATATTCCAGAGAAATACTGTAAATTGCCACACAATATTAAAACTACTGATATAAAATAATCAATATTTGAAAGATGATGCAGGCCTAACATACAACATACGTGAAATATATTTGGATATTTGTAAAGGATTCAAAGCCTAGAAAGTAACTGATTACAAAACCTCAAGTAACTAAAATAGAGTAACGCAAGTAAAAACTCAGCCTTTTAACAAACACTAATTTCTAAATATAAATATAACCTTATAAAACACTTAAATAAATATAATTTTATTCAACTTATATACACAAATTATAAGTAATTGCGAGTGTAGTTTTAAGCTTGATAAATATAAGAGAATCAAGACTCAAGTCCTCTTATGAATTTTCTTTCTATGTAGTACTATTTCTTTGCGCTCCGGAAGTCTTGTCTCAAGAACACGTCTCCTCTAACCCAATATCCCCAGCTCTGTCGCCCGTATTGCGCCTAGTATGAAGCTTAAACCTTCCTTACGTCTTTGCTTGTATGGCGTTCCAACAGTATCTCTTTCTCTTACTCCGTCCATCTATTCTTACCTGTGCTACTCATTCCCTGATCTGCTAAAAGTATTTTGGGGGCGTGGGAAGAATCTCTATGATTTGACAGCCTGAGCTTAATCACCAAAAATAAGTAATCAAAATTATGAGTCGCAACAAAACTAAGTATAGCATTATGATAATAAAACTATTATGATATGATATTTTAAAAACTTTCTAGAAAAAAATCTGCATTCTTGTTGATGGAGTTTTTTCCCTGATGTTGATTTTCTAAGACCATATGCTTACATTTTATGCTTTTCGTAACAGCAGTATGTTTGTCTCACTAGCTGTTTCTAGGGTGTATAAAAGGAAGGAGTCTAAAACATCGTCAGACGTCAGAAAAATTGAAAAATATTCTTAAACATAATAAATCGTAAATACTAGTCACTAACCGTAAATAACCATACGTAATCGCTTGTACGCAAGTGAGTACGTAAATGCTTCTAAATAACCGTAGCAAATAATAAATAAAGTAGTCGCCGTTTATTGTAAGCACGGATAATGTTATCAAACAGTTAATGTTATGAATTTTTCAGAGTCCCGAACGGATTTGCATAATTGACCTGAAAATATGAAATTTATTGCAATAATAGCTTCTGCTAATGTTATCATTTCACCGCTTGCTTGTAAACTACTTTCCAGTTTCAAAAATTACAACACGTCTACAGTTTTTTACCAAAAACTTCCGAGGTGGCTACTCTACACAGTGCAAACTGACGCCGTATCTCAACACCGCCTTTACGTGTTTGTCACCCATTCCATCACACACGCTCGATCTCACACACACACACACACACACACACACACACACACACACACACACACACACACACACACACACTGCCTTTATAAAATGATATCTTAGAACGATTTGACAAGAAGCCAATAAATGAATCAAAGTAATACGACTGCTTAGTTAAAGAAACCTAGCCTTTATTGTATAAAATTAAACAAAAATCAGAGGTGCTTATTTTGTTTTGCAAAACAAAATGATAAATTGCAAAGTAAAAGTAATCGAGGTGTAGAAGATGAACAATTTGGAGAAGCATTCATGGTTACAAACTCAAATAATTTCCAATATTATGCTGTCTAGTACAACTGGAGCCGACGCTGGTGAACCATATAGGTCAGTCTAGGGAAGTAATAACAAATACCACCAGACTCCTCGGCGTACTACGGTGGTAAACACAGTAACATTTTGGTGTTTATAAAGCTTGTTACGCATTACATACTTTAGAGGCATACTCAGTTGGTTACTCTTCTTGCAATAATTTCTGTTTCTACATTTTAGTTGTTATTTTGCTATAAGGCTACCTTACTGCCACGATTTTAAGAATAAAAACTAAAATTATTATAATCATATAAACTATAATTTAAAATTCTATTCCGATGGATGCCAGTTCATCAATAATCATCAACTTCACCGTCGTCATCTATGTGTGAAACAACTTTTCGAATCCATCCATCATTGTTTCTAACCAAATCCGTCCATAAGGAAGAAAATTTTCTATTGCTGAAATCTGTAACCTTCTGTAACCGTCGAATAAATCACGTTTAATAATTAGACAGGCCTAGATAATGGAATATTACAATTACTGCTAATAATTTATATAGGTATACTTAGGTATACTCTATCACAGTACGATCATTTAACTGCGGTGATACTCTAATTACATGAAAATTAAAGTGACATACTTAAAAAATTGCCAGTCATTAAAAAATAAATAATTGTTGTAACATAGATATTCTAGTAAGATGCGATTCTACTGCTGACATCTACTCTATCAAATTGCACACCACTATAGTAAAATTATTCCGATTAGCGCTTTCAAGCTTCACAGCTCATCGTCAGATCGGAAATTATCTGATTGATTTACGATCTAAAGATGAGCTGTAAACCTTGAAATAAAACTGAGAGTGTGAAACATGCAAATAAACAGAAATAAAATAGGAGCCTGATAGTTAGTGAGTGTAAAATGAAACTAATGTGTTGGTATTGTTTTTTTTTCAAAGTAGTGACATCAAATGATACTCAGATGGTGCTGAACTATTTGTTGTAGTAGTGTATTAATTCTCTACTCTACGCCAATAGACCGCGAATGTTTGACGACTAAGCCAACATGTCTCGCTTCATTGATGAATTTGAGCCACAATGGGGATTTATGCGAGTATTATTTATGTATATGTTGTATTTATGTACTCGGGAATTGTTGCCACATTTATGCGAGAATGTCATCAGCCAATTGGTCTGTATGGCGATCGTTGATCATCATTCAGATTAGCGACAGCCGTTTCGCTGATATTATTTTTCATAACTAATAGTGCTGAATATACTTGAAAATACGAGAGAAGTAAAAAAGTATTACACTCAAAGGTAAACGTGTTGTGTGTATATGTGTGTGTGTGTGTGTGTGTGTGTGTGTGTGTGTGTGTGTGTGTGTGTATGTGTGTGTGTGTGTGTGTGTGTGTGTGTGTGTGTGTGTGTGTGTGTGTGTGTGTGTGTGTGTGTGTGTGTGTGTGTGTGTGTGTGTGTGTGTGTGTGTGTGTGTGTGTTTAAATATCTAGCCACCTTAATCGAAAACCCCGTATTTCAAACAGTCTCTCTCTCAAATTGTTAGTTAATTACAAAGAGAAAATGAGAAAATTACTTATCTATTCAAAAAACACTAAATCAGATTTAATTTCCTGAGCTTAATAATAAATTATTCGAACAATTAAGAAACTGACAGAACAATTAGAGTGTTTTGTATCAGAAAAAAAAAATTATTGTCGGTAAAATAAATTTATATTATCCTACAAACAAAATATTACTGTTTAATCCTTCTAATCCTCTACAACCAACGGTCTTAGTTCAAACGTTGTGGTGTGAACTCTCATGCACACGATGTGAGAAAACTCTTTGTTCAACGTAACATGTCATCGGTAAGTGTCACTACTGCTAATCACTGGCACTTTGTCTCTGTAAATTAACGCTGTATTTACTGGTGAGCTCAGTATTACAGGGTGAGTATTACATCTACTCCTAGTAATGAGCCACGCTGTAATAGTTTTTTTTCATGCATACGTACATAGTCACACATTAATCACGCTTGAGTAAGAACGTTCCAAAATGATTGAATGCATAGTAATACAATATTACATTACAATCATGGGCTTGCACATTTATTATTATTATTATTGGCAGTGTTTGTATTCCAGTCGTTGGTAATACGTCACCACCAACTTTCCTCCTTTACGAGAACAGTTATAGATAGTCACTTATTATTGTTCATATTGAATAATTTTTTAGCGGTAAAACAGCTACTGAATAACGAAAAAATAATCTATTAAAGGGACAAGTGATAGGTTGAATCACGGGCATTTTTTTGATAAAAAATTAAATTTGATTGATTTCATATTATAAGAAAGGAAAGAGTTTGTTTCATTTACAGATCTGATAACCACAGCACTACACAAAATTCTTTGGGTCGCAATCTTAGGAAAGTTACTGCACGTCCATTGGTCTTGCTATACCGACGTTTACGTGTACATGATGATTGCGTTCTTCAGTATCTGTAGTACGACAGCAACGGCCGTTTTCAGTTTCAGTTGCTATCGGGCGGATGAGGCGTACAGCGCCTCAAAGCAATTTGTTTTTATAATTTATTTAATCTTGATGACTCGAGATTTAGTTCATAACGGTTTTGATCGGTTGGTAAAATCTACAAATGTTTAAAATTGCCGCTGTCTGTGGAAAATAATAAAGCGTGAAAAACAATGAAGGTTACTCTTCTGTCCTTAAAATGAAACATTAAAGGGTACACTAGAATATGATGTTTTATTGTAAAAAGGAATTTTAAAATAGGGAACAATTTATTTTACTTATCTTACTGCTTTTGGTATTAACGTAAATAATAATATTTATTATTGTTTATAAATATTTATGATTATTGCAATCGCTACACAAAATCATGAACACTCTGTAGACAGGACAATATTAGATAGGCTAAATTAGATTGTAGACATAGCCTGACGACTGGAAAATATGCCGTTATTTTTTGGAATATATTATGGCAGACCAAATTCACGATTTGTGGACAGGAATCCACACAGAAAGTAAATATATTTTACACAAATTTCTTCTAAATTCATGATGATGATGATTGTAGTGGTAGGGGGTTTTGATAAGGTTTTTGCTGGCAGTCACAATTAATACAACAACAGTACAGTAATTAAATACAACAACGATAGATCTCACGTAATATCTTATTAGTTGCAAACAAAACTGAAAGACTGTTGTTGGCGAAATAGCACAGTAGTGATAAGCGTAGCAAGATCTATAAAAGAAGGGCTTGTTCAGTATTTAAAACATTTTAACAAAGTACATTGCAAGATGAAGATTTACTCTTTTATTGCAAAACGTTAAACAGATAAACTAACCTTATTTCAACTATGATAGTGATAATACGTATTTTTTAAAATTAAGACCCGTCTTAATTTAACACCGGATGTGACTCCATGAAATCTCGATCCATTCTTATTCACCAGTTGCTTGTGTCTACTACCAACGTGACTGAGACGTAATGTAGTAGTTTTTTAAACCGTAAGAATGTTAACATATACTGATTAACAAATATACATAATTTTTTCAGAAACCTTAAGTATAAACGATTTTACTAAGTTATCTAACTTATAATTGTAGCTATAAAACAAAAGAAAACACTGATTAATTTTACGTATAAATTTTACTAATGCTCTATAGTTAGGTATGCTTATTCTCGGAAAGGAAATAATTTTCCTATACTTAACGATGACATACAAACATAAGGAATTTTTAATTACTATTTTAGAGTAAAAGTGGTTTACAAAAGGAGTTCAAACAATTACAAGAATTGTAGAAAAACCATTATAAAAATCACAACAATATAGACTAACAATGTAACAATTATATACGTAAATAAAATTTAATTACGTTTTTTAAACAAACGCGGGCTTACAATTGCTGAATTAGCTAAACCGGCATAGAAGTCTCTCTGTAGTAGCTCTGCCACAATTTAGTCCTCAGCGTTGCCATCGACGTTTGCGGCCTTGTCTTGAACTGTCCCAACTATAGGCAAAGTGACTTTTTATTTTCTTAATTTCTGTGTCTTTTTGTGTTTTTGCAATAGGTACAGTCTGTTTAGCAATTTGTTTTGAAACGCATGGTTGTATTTTCATAAGCTTGTCGACTTCACTTTTAATTTGCCCTCTTCTTGAGTCTTCTACTGCAGATATTTTTGTTGACATTGTTTGTTTTATATTTTAAAAGATTTTCTACTGTAGACAGTCTTACCTCGTGATCATTTAGATCACCGCGTAATTCACCAAAGTTACAACGTAGGAGACCCAATGGTAGTATGCTGTTGCATCTGTTTTTGCATGACAAAAAGAGCTTCCGTTTTATCTTTTTGCCGCTAAAGTTCTTTTTTTTTGTTCTTCTTGAGATTCCAAAATTAGTTTTTTCTGTCTTTGTTCGGTTTCTTCCGCCTCCTGTCGGCACTTCTCATTCTGTCGTTTTTATGCTCTTTTGCCAACTGTTGTCGTCTTTTCTCTGTTTCTACTGCCTCCTGTCTTCGTCGTTGTCGTGACTTCTGATAAGAACGTACAGAACTGCCTCCTTGATCATTGTATGGTACAGTGGAAAACAAAATACAAGACACCAATTAAGTCACTATCATCAGCTTTAATTATCACAATTACAAGATAGTCTCTTACAAAAAAATAAAATAAAAATCGTTCACAATAAAAATGTCAACGAATAGAGTTCCGCACAAACATAAAACACATAACACTGCACCACAATACTTCGAATCGCACTGGAATAAATCGCCACTGAACTAAGAGTCGCTGAGTGCTTGTATTTATACCTCTCTGAGATCCAGAATAATCCATACTACGCGTCAACAACGCTACTGAAAAATACTAGAGCGTAATTGCTTGCCGCCTTGAACACAGTGTGCGTGGACCGGCGACATCTGGATCAGTCTCGGCTACAGATGCGTGACAAGTGTCACGTAATTGAGCTTCATCTCAGAGTAGCAGCAATATGTACGCACACACACATTATGGCCGAGAAACACGTAGAATGTTGCGTAATGGCGTAACAGTATGCACGAGAAGCTACTTTATCCGTGATTGAAGATACTGTGTGTGACACGTGAAGCATACAGTGAGATCTCAAGAGGCAGGAAACGTAGCGTCATAAAATCATTAAGAAGCTAAATTGAATCAATTATCATACTGTGGCAGCACGCAGCATACAGTGTTCAAGGCGGCAAGCAATTACGCTCTAGTATTTTCCAGTAGCGTTGTTGACGCGTAATATGGATTACTCATACGCGTAGTAATACCTTCATATTACTCTTCCGTGCAGGTCAATAACAATGAACAAACTGTAAACTCAATTCTGTGGCTCTATAAGTAGGCAATATATAGTATAAAAGTAGTATAATATTCCACGAGTTAATTTAAATATATAACATAATAGGACTACACTAAAATTTAAATAATATTAACATACGATTTTTGCTTACTCTACATGAGCTTTCGACACATTTTGTATGTAACTAAAGAAATATACAAATAATAGGATTAATGTCGCCCCTTGATTGAAAAACAGCATTAAGTTTAATTTAGTAACTTTCAGGAATAAAACAATTTGTGTCTGAGATTACTGATCTTTTTCTTCTGGTTTGCTTAATTGCAAACAAAAAATTTAAAAGATAAAGAAAACTTAAAATACTTATGAAGCATTGAAAAAATGGTAAAACCTTATAAAAAAGAGTTATCTTAGAAGATAATTAAAAAACAAAATTTTATTTTATAAATTAGAAAGGCTATATCCATGGCTATATAAGAAAATATGTCTACTTGGTTTGTAAATTTTATTTACTGATATGTCACAATTAACTGGATTTTCACTAGGAGACTATCCTGCTTTCAAACTTGCAAGGAAAGGTAAAGAAAATATTTAGAAGCTTGTAAATTATATTTTGTTATAACATACAAAACATTACGTTAAAATTGAAATAAAAGTTTGCTTTATTAAATATGAAAAATGAATTAGACTTATTTTCCTCGTTATAAAACTAATGTCAGATCACCAGCTGACTTACTTACCCTTCATCGTCTTCAGTGTCTGGCCTATCCTGTAAACCATCTGTTGAAACCGTGTTCACCTCACATTCTTCACTATTAAGTGCATGAAAAAAGTTGTGATGTTTTGGACGAATGTATAGAAAGACGTCCATCATGTCACGCTTTTCTAATGCATAAACTTTCAGCAAATTTGAGTGAAACAAAGGCTGCTAATCACTAACACACAAGGGATTCTTCTAGTTTTGCTATTAGGGATATCTAAAGTTGTAAAATCCTCTATTTCCTTATACAAAATCTCAAACGACTTTTCTCACAACGAATACGTTTTGTAAAATGCCAATTTACAGTAACTCTAGTGTTCAGAATTTATGTTGACTAAAGCGGCATGGCTGAACTTATACCATATGTTTTCACACCACAATGCAGTTTCATTCACTACACAAACTTTTGGTGCTCCCAGTGGCATAATTTTGAATCTGGAATTCCACCACTTGGTAAATAAACAGAAGGATGTATTGGAAAATAAAATTCTAGTACTACTATTAAGGACTGCTTTTGGACTTACACCCTTTGGCACCTAATGGGCCCTCAAATTATATCAATATATACCTATCATTTTACAAGTAATTTTTAATTTTCAGTACAGTTTTCATACGTACGTATCATTTTATACATGACTGTCATTTGCAACATTTCTTTGATCTTTTTTTATTATCTGCATATTTTTGTAATATTTTCTAACAACTACAAAGATATTTTCCTTCAAATTTTTAAGGTAAAGAAATTTAGTTTATAAGTGATCGACGGGTGCCTACTTTTATTTGTTTATGTTGTATGGGTGTGTAATAATGCAATACAAAATTAAGTTGCCTGTATTAATCAAAGAGGTTGTTTAAGTCACGGAGATTTAAACGCTACAGAAACTGAAGGGATTGTTGCAGCAATAGTATGAACATCAAAGTTACTGACATGAATAACTAACAGATTTGAATCTAATGCATGCTACCGCGGAAGAAATGTGAAGAAAATATTTCCCATAGAATATATTCCCATTTACTTTGCACTTAATCTGATTGACCTCTCCCAGCCTAATCTCTAGATCGATTAGGTTGGTGGATTGACAAAGGAACAGAGATGTTGCTAGGTAATTAAAAAAAAGCCTACTATTCCAATGATGTCTACTGAAGATATCGGTAACTACAATAAATAGTACTACTACTATAACTAAGTACTACTATAACTAAGCAGCAGAAGTTGGTAACAAATTATCATTTAATATTGTTTCACGTTTTCTTATTGTTGAACACACGATGCCTTTTACTCAGGGTACAACAAACTGCTGCCTTCATAGAGACGGTAAAACTCAATAGCAAAAGTGAGCGTTATTGAATTACTTGTCACTGTCTATTATTATTTTATGGTTATTCAAGTCATATACATATTTAAACGTCTTTCGTTTATTAATCGCATGCTCTCTTTGTTCGCAGTTATTTAGCGTAAAACTGCCTGCTTCGTGCAATACATCCATTGCTTTACACAAGAAAACATTCCTCCTAATGGCAGTTCGAATTTTCCTTCCCATACTCCATATACTGTCACCTTCCGTAAGCAGAAGACATTTAAAATTATAAATTTTGACTATTAAATTCTATCAACTGTTATTTCTTTAGTATTCCT
Source organism: Magicicada septendecula (assembly GCA_034769895.1). Lineage (NCBI taxonomy): Eukaryota > Metazoa > Arthropoda > Insecta > Hemiptera > Cicadidae > Magicicada > Magicicada septendecula. The sequence continues at coordinate 217,223,885 of CM068369.1, read as the reverse complement.
TTCTTATTACATCGATTAATATAGGACTACCGCTATTACGTCTTTCACTTAAGTGATCACTGTGTCCGTTTGATGATACTACCGTCCATCCAGATTGGCGATTGGCAGTTAAAATTACACTAATTGGATTGCAAATGGTAATGACAGTAGCAAATAATTAGACCAGTAATAAGGGTATACTCAACAGCACTATTAATAGTGTTATTGATAGAGATATTAACAGCACCTCTCCACATACTCAAGTATGCATTACCCCGGTTTGTACACAACGCATTTTATAAAGAAGAAAGAAACGTATGGGAAAGTGTAACTAAGATAATACGTGCAACTGGGAATGTCTATAAACCGCGTGCAGTGATATCTTCTCTACCTTTACTTGCTAATAAAGGAAAACGTTGTTGCTACCACTGCATGAACAAATGTGCTTCTTTTATACATCTTATACTTTCTGTGTAGCTAATTTACAAATCACTGCAAGCCAAACTTTTTGTATCCCAATTTACAGAATTAAAAAAATATATTATAAACTCTTGGAGCTACAAAATTTAGTTATTCATAACTTAACAAAGATTTACCTGTGTAATTCTAGTGTGCAGTATGTAAATTATATTTCAATATAATTATATTTCAGTATATCAAATATATTTTTGTATACAGGAAATACACGAAATTTATATAAAGTAATTCGGACATCAATTTACCGTTATGACTCGTTTCGTCAGTCTTTGTATTCAATAATATAAGATGACAGTAGGGTATCTGAAGTCACCACTGTTTACAACACCTTGTGTACAAGACTATCTTTGTTGTTAAGTTTTTCAAACAATTTAGTGAAATATTTAATTTTTTAAGTATTTTCCTCTGTATCTGAACACAGATGGACTACATAATGACCTCTGGAATTATATGTGAACTTAAGAATGATAAAATTAGAAATTGTTCCGAGTGTTAAGTGGCAATGTTTACACATATTTTACTAATATGAAGATATTTGAAAATTTGGAATGTGTTACATTCACACTTGATTATAATGAAAGAGAATTGCGATGACTTTCCCCATCATGCCATATGTATGAGGACCCCATGGTGTAGTACCACATAACATGCTGAAATATATACTGTATCTTCAAAACTGTCGATTCCGTCACTCAAATAGAGACATAAATAACATAATTAACAAAACCTCGCTACATATTTCAGTTTTTAAGGTACAATTCAACTCTTCCACTTTGTCTCTCAATTCCATGCTTTCTTTCCTAAGTTCATCTAACCAGGTGCCACCTGGTCTTCTTCTCCTTCTTCCATTTGGCTCCAAAAAAGTACTGCGTTAGATAATTCTCCACCATCGACTCCACTCACACATCATAAACTTTTCTAAAATTTCTACTACATTCTTCTAAATATTCATCATCTCTACTGTCATAGTATTTATTAATTTCTACCTCCTTTACTTCCTTACTGCATTTCTACGTAAATTAATTTTCGTGCTTACAATATTTCCGCTTACCTACCATTGACTGTCTACCTCCTATCTCCGTCCCAGTAAGCAATACAATTTCTTCTATTGATTTATAAATGATTACTTAGGTGGATGTTTTACAGTGCTAAATTTAAATGTAAATTAGACTGTAGAATTTTTACTTCTGTAAAATATTTTGTCGTGTAATTAATTTTAGAATTTGTTTACAGCTTCTTACTTATTTCTGAGTCATAAATATGTGAATTTGTGAGAATGTACTTAGGGTCGGTGATACGCTCAATCCATCATGCCATTCTGATTTACGATATTTACATTCGTCGTGAATTAAAATGTAAGAAGAAATTATAAGTTGAAGAAATTGTGTATAGACCATACATTCTTAAAAATATTTTCTCCCCAAAAATTAACAATAATTATTTTACAATAATAGTTCAGTGATTTGTTATATTTCTTGTTAAAGAAAAAACGTGTGTGTTTGTGTGCGCGCGCGCGCGTGCGCGTGTGAGCGGCCACAGCAGACTAACATGATTAGAGCGTGACCCAGTATTGCGACTTTACGTACTCGTCACCCCGTAATTCCGAGTTCAACAGTAAGTACAGCTTAACGGCTTTAATTTATACACTCAAATTGCCAGTGATCTAGTGTGTCAGTAGTAGCGACATTCACCGATGACCCACGTCGCACGTCCCAACAAAGCGTTGGCTCACGTCGTAGTGCGCATGTTCACGTCACCATACTTGGTCACATAGAGGAGATGAGTGGAGTTACAAGGATTACAGGACACGTTACAGAGTAATAATAATACGTACGAATAATCGATATCAGAAATTACGAGTAAAAATGAAATATTTGTTCCATCACTTAATAGTATAATTGAGATACATTTTAGAATAACATTTATTTTTTAATTTAAACTCGAAGTCAGCAGGCGCATTTTGTTTCTATAACTATCGGAACATGTAGAAGGAAGTCTGCGATACCATAGGACGTTTGAACTGTTTAATCGTTTTAATATATTTTCTGACGACTTATGTCTATGATAGAGAACATTGGTGCAAAACATTGGTGCATTGGTGCGTAGATGATACGCGAAACTGTCCACAGATGGCTGAAACACAGAGTTTTTACAAGGATACGTAGCTGAAATCGTATGAAACGATGATCTAAGTAGTTTCATAATATCGACAATAAAGTTGTAAGTGGGGAGAAAAGCAAAAAAAAAATAATAATAATTAAGGGGTCAGAGATACTTTTTAAAATTGAAGAATGTACTGCGTTGTAGAGATTGGAAAATTTCGATGTACCGATAAGACCTCGTAATTAAGAGTATCATAGGTCACGCAGTAGCATACCAGAGGAGAAAGAGAAACCCATCCGTGTGTAGAGAAAGCCCATAAGCCTAATCCCGAAGTTAGTTTGGAATATAAGACTAAAAGCCACTGTCGGAACAAGTATCTTGTACATATCGGAAGAGATGGAAATATAACTTTGAAGTCTTTTAAGGTAGACAGTTAACTATTCCCCGGAAGTGTGGAAAAAGTAGAAGAACGCGATGATGGTGATTATGAAAACTGCGAATAAATAGGACTTTCTCTCATTCCTCCGTGCAATTTTTTGTAAACTTCCTATTAATAAACACATAACGCTTCGTGTTCGGAAAGTATTGTTTCTAGGTTTACTGATTATATTCTACAATTCAGTTTTGCTTCCTTTCCTGTAATAAATGTACTGTATATTTCTTTCAGCTTTCAACTGAATGCTTTCTATTTTCCTCGACTCTGAGTTCTGTTTTAATCTATCTATACATTCATTAGTTTCTGATGTTTCTTTTTCCTCGTTATCCCTTCCTTCCTCTTTTTCACCTCTGATACTTAGCTGATGATAGTTTTATGCAATATAAGCTTCTACCAAGATGTGCTCCTTATGGTATAACATGCTTGAGAGCACAGTCTAATAGGATTTGGTATACCACAAGGGTTTTTAATGCGTTGATATGTCCTTCCCTTCCGCATCATATGCCATTGATCTTGATAGGTTTATCCATCTTTAGGAGTGGTTTCCCATCCCAAGAGCAAAATGGTACCCTACCTCCTACACGGTGTGGGGACCTGATCCGTACTCCGGGGATACTTGGTCCCTGCTGCGTTTCTTTGGCTCTCACTATCTCCGGATGTAAAAGTTAAGGTTTTCTATTTTACAAGTCTTTGATCATAATGACATTTCCTAAACTCTAGTACTTTTACAAAACATTAATTAATCTAAGCTAACTTTAAATTTACAAGGTGTACGTATTTTAAGGTAATTAAACTTGATATCATATGAATTAAAATTGTTTTAATAAAATTTTGATGAATGACATCAGTAATAACAATTTCACATTGACCTTCAGGAAATATTTCACTTACTAACTTTTGTAAATTTATGTTCATTGTGATAAAATACTTTTACAGACTCCGTCAATAACGAAAACGCTTTAGATTACAAAAATATTGTAACAGGAACCCTATCGAACAGCAGAGAGCGTTCTCCACCTGTCCCGCCTCTAGTCGAGCAGGTGTAGCCTTAGTCAAGGTCGGACTAAAGTACGTTCCAGAGTGTTCAAGAACACTTGAGATGCGCATTGAGTTGGGGTGCAGTAAGGACGGAAAGTTATTCTGAAACTGTGCCCGGCCTATAATAGCAAAAGCGTTTGGCCGTTTGGCTTATTCAGTCAGTTTACAGTGAGCGATTTCCTTAGCGCAGAGCGAGTGGTTGTCGAAGTACTGTGAGAAGTTTTTACTCTGTTACATTTAGTGAGGTACTCTATTACATGATATTATTATTGGGTGTGTACAAATTTAATATGAATTGTTATAAGAGACTACCTTTACAAATGATTAATTTTGATTAATTAAAGCTGCTAATTAGTCATTTCATTGGTGTCTGTATTTGTTTTCACTGTACCATACGACGATCAGTGAGACCGTCGTAACACTATAATAAAAACCTTAGAAAAACTGGGGATATTTTCAGGTTTCATCTAAATACCTATTTTGTTTTATTTATATATTTTTTTACTTATAAGCTAAATAGCAAAGTTAATCGGAATATACGTCAAATAAAATACGAGTTTTATAAAACCCAAATAAAATATATGTTACAAAGTCGATAGGTTTGTGTGAAGTTTATTCCTATTTATTTTATTAAGGCTGGGCTAAGCCCATTCATCAATTTAGATCTCCTGCTTTAAATTACAAGGTGTGGGATGAGGGTCCTATGGCTCAAGTTTCTAAAATCTAATCACTTTGTTCTTGAGATCTCTGTCACTTGACACACTAACTAAATCAAATGGATTCATTCTGTTTAGCTTTCGCACAAGTTCAGTATTGTCAAATATTTGCAACATCTCAACATTCTGGTGTTAATGGAGACCTCTCTCATGATTCTCGGTAAATTGCTGAACTTTATCTTCGACTGAAGCAAGTTTAAAATCACTGGGGATGTCCATTTTCTGTATACCATGGGATATTAACAATACACCTCAGTACTTTTTTTGAAATGTCTGGATAAGTATTCTGTTACTTTTTTGGAGCATCGCCAGAGTTGTACACCATACGTTCAAACTGGTTTTAGGACGTTTTATATACCAGTATTTGATTATGTACACACAACACAGAATGTTGCCCCAGACATCAGCATATTGTTCTGAATTTTTGGTGTAAGTTCTTTTCTCTTTTAAGACTTCCTTCCTTCTCATCTAATGTCATGTCTAAGTACTCTGCACTGTTTTCATGTAATGTCACTTGTTGGTTTATAATGACAGGCAGGTAATTAGTTTTCCTATTAGTGAAAGGAAGACCGCGTACAAGATGGCTGGACCAGGTTGGTAAGGAGGCAGTGAGGCTGGGTGCAGCAAACTGGTGGACATTGGCCGGGAGTAGAGACCAGTGGGGTCGATTTCTTTTGGAGGTTAGGGCTCGGACTGGGCTGTAGCGCCGAGGATGTATGTATGTATTAGTGAAATTACTGCACTTACTTATCTTCATTTAGATTTATCCGCCATCTTTTAGTACAAGAATTGAGTTTGTCAGTGGCAGATTTTACTTATTCAGTTGCTTCTTTAATGGCAGCAACTAATATTACCTTCTGCAATAACAGTAGTACCATCATCAAAGGTAGCAATTACGGCTTCTTCACAGGTCGGTATATCATTCGTATACAGCAGGTATAGAACTGGTCCTAATACGCTGTCTTCTGAAACACCAGCTGTGATTAGTTTTAATTCATTATAACATTCCTCGTGTTTGCCTGAAAATATCTGCTTGAAATATATTCAGTGAAATGGTTTCGCAAATCTCTCTCCAATTTTTACTCCAACCCTCATTGAAAGCCTGTGGTATTTTTTCCAGAAATATCGTGGAGCAAATTCGTTTCCTTTCCAGTCGTTTCTCAAAGATAATGGTAATTCTGTGTACTTGATCAACCGTTGAACGTTCATTTTGGAATCGGAATTGATAGCTGAGAATAAAATTCTTCTCCATAATAATAGGTCTTAAATATCTTAGAGATGATCGGTAGTAATTCTATCGGGCGAAATGATGCTTTATCATTTCGTGGTTTACCAGGCTTTGGAGTCATTACTAATAATTCTGTCACTTTCCGCTGCACTGGTACATAATGTAAGCAAAATGCTGCATTGATCAAGTGCAATTCAAGACCAAGATTAGTAATTCCTTTTGCTGACAACTCTTCAGTTATTTTCCCCGTTATCAGTCAGGAGCTTTCTTTAAGCTTGAATGTTTATCAATTTTACTTGCTACTTCTTTTGGAGTTACTGGCTTTAAGTTTGCGTCGTCTGGTTTGAGGTAAGTATTCATGTGATGTTTTCCTGGGGTGTAGCTGTAAATTCTGCATACATTTGAGCTTTCTGAACGTTGTCTCTTGCCCAACTTCCGTTATCCTTGTAAACTGGTAGAATATGAATTCTTCGTCGACCTTTAGCTGCTTTTCAGAAAGAGTACTCTGTTTCTTTAGCGCAAGCAGATTGCTCAAAAAGCTAGTAAGGCTTTTATTTATAGTTTCATGAATTAGTTGTTTAAGCAGTCCACAAATTTTATTCAGCAGCCTTTTATTTTCTGGTTTTCTTGTTTGCTTCTGTCCTCTTGCCAATATTTTTTACTGAAACCAAGATATTTTTTCCTAATTTCCCCGAGATAATCAAGCCTCTGTGATTTTGTTTCAAGCACGAGCATGTTATTCTATGCTGCCTGTTGTAAGTCGACAATGAAATGTTCTGCTTCTTTATCAATCTCTTCTGTTGTCTTTAATGATACGTGAAGCTTGATACTTTTTTCAAGATCTTTTCTGAATCCGTCCCATTCAATTAACCTATTAGTTAACGTGGAAGACTGCAATTTAATCACTACTGTTCACGTGTTAAGAAGATGCATATGTTATCTATAGTTGTATAGATTATGATTGTATAATTGGAAGTATAGTTTGAATATCCTCCCTTCATTACAAAGAAGTCAATCAAGCTATGAAACTTTTTATTGTGAGTAGCCAAGTATGTAGCTATGCCAGTTGATTAACCTCACAATTTAGTTGCTTAATTGCTTTATACAGCTCTTTGTTTGGGGGTGGGGGGGGTAACCTTGAGCCCAAAAATAAATTTTTGCATTATAAACACCCACAATTTTGAAGCACTTTTCTAGGTTTTGGGAAACGCAGATATATACCATACGGAAAAACCTCGGTAGTTCCCACACTCACCAGATTCGAAGTGTGAAGTGAAGTGGAAAACATTTCAATCCGGAGTAAAACCTGGAGCAATCGATGGACACCCACTTTAATTACACAATAACAAGTAAATAATTCCTGGATAAATGTAACCTAAACTAAAGTAAGTTAGATACATATCGAAAATGGTCTTAGATGCCCATATGTACTACATATTTTCCAGTACCTTACAACTAAATCGATGAGTTAAATGGCGATAAAGTAATTAATTTATCGCATTCTAGATCTAATATTTCTGAAAAAAATGTTTTACTATTTTTCTTTTATAAAATTGCTAAACTGTTATAATTGTTTTTATTATTTAGACAAAGGGTTGTTTAAGACCTGAAGATGTCAGTAATGACGAAAAGCTTTGTCTAAATAATAAAAACAATTATAGCAGTTTAGCAATTTTATAAAAGAAAAGTAAGGATGGCTGCTAATTTAAACAATACGAAGAAATGTTTTACTAGTTTTGTGTACTGCTTTGTTTTGAAAACATCAGATAGCTTTTCTTTTCAGTTCAGATTATTAATCTGATACCAAAAAATTATTTTGAAGGAGTAAAGTAAAGTTTTAAAATTTCGGTGACTGAAATCGAGTACTACGGAGACATTGTTAAATTCTTCATAGGTGTCTAATTGTGTTGATAGTGTAATGCGTACGAGCGGGCGCGTTTGAATGTGTTGAGGCACTATACTGGCAATAATCGTGTACACTGTGACCTGTCACGCTGTCACTACATATGAATGTACAACTGAATTCCACTTACTTCTCGTTCACCACACCGTCATTGGTGTGTAATTTACCTTAATTGATACATTGCCCCATCTAATTGATACAGCGCTATACAATTAATACTAATAGTTGTATATATGTGATGATATCCTATATTCAACAAATATTTAGTCATAGTAGCGACTTGTCAACTTATCATAGTATTGACATTTATTTTATAGACATTGTGTTTTAACCACACTATAAATGATTGTGTGTAAGTCGTAACGTACGATAACCATAAAATTTAAATATAAATTGCAAATCGTTCCAAACACAATTTCCTAAATATGTTGTGAATTAAAAAGTAAAGTTATTATAACTTTATTTTAAATTGTTATATTTTTGTAGGTACTGTAGTACAACAATTTAGTAACGCTCATGAGAATATAAATTTTAAGAATTGTTGTAATGGATTAAAGACCTAAGTTTAAAATTATTTTTGAAATGAATGTTTTTCTCTACTTCTCTCGTAATATAGTTTTCCATTTTTATTTATACATAGAGTCTTACTCTTCTTCTATATCCTCTTCCTCTTCTAAAGTTTTCATCCTCATTATCATCATCATCATCTCCTTCTTCTTATTCCTCATCTTCTCCATTTTCATCTTATATTTCTTCTTTCTTTTACATGGTTAAAACCTTTCATTAATTTTCAGTAGCTGTAAAAGTAATGATATCAAATTGAGATAACTTTAGAATTCTTGGACTAGAAATTCTAGTCGCAAGGGAAGTTTATATAATTGTATGTATATGTTGCCTTGTATATGGAACAGCTCTATAGTAAGAGCAATTTTTTCACAAAAATTGTTTTCAATAATATTCTTATAACTGTAATAGACACAAACATTTACACGTGCCTTCAAGAACTTTTGGTTAGGTTAAAAGGGAAAAAGTAAAAAATAGAGAAATAAATCTTCAAGCAAGAAGCAGAGTATTTAATATTCTGCTATAGGCGGCAACACAAAACCAGTTTACTTCATTGTCAAGCAATAGGATCGAAATCACTTTAATCAGTTTTCAGGCAATTTCTGATACGTTTCTTAATTTAAAAGTTATTTTATGTGCGTAATTCATCACAATAACTAAAAGATTTGTTGTCTATTTTTTCTCCAGAATTGTCTTTATTTTATTCTGCCATTTAAATATAGTAATCAATGTCGAATAATGCATTGCTATAGTAAACAAAATAATAGTTACGTTACGATGAAATGCAGGTTGTTACTTCGTAACGTTGTTAACAGTTATGATTAATTAGACGATTAGACCATTGAATAAAGATTTTTACTGGACAAAAATCCTCCAGACATGAAATTTGGTAGAAAGTTAGGTTTTGGGGTCACTTCAATGGGGGAAAAAATCGGACACTCCAGCCCACCGCTGGGGCCCCGTGGGGGGTTTAAAAGTTGGGGCAAAACGGTTTGTTGTAAATATCTCAAACACTAAGCAAGATATCAAAAAAAGTTAAATACAAACGTTGTAGCGGACCAAATTTCCCATCAAAATGGTCCTTAGTAATTGTTTCGTCAGACGCACAGGGACAGAGATATGAGCGCTCAAATTTTATACCTTTATTTACAATTTTTCGTATAAGGCATTTTTACGGAAAAAAACTTGCTTTTTTTGAGTTTAGGCCGATTTTTGTATAGTAAAAAGCGCTAAATATGGGTATGTAAGTGTTTGTACAAGTAATACCAAGTATGTGGATGTAAATGTTTGCATGTATATATTTATGCACACATATACACACACACACTACAACTACAAAAACCTGCATTTTTGAACGTAAGAGTTTTTAGTTGTATACATGAAATACACACACATATATGTTCAAATATGTGTAGAAATATTTTCATGCATATATATTATACTTGTCTAAATCCAAAAATGCACATATATACGCATGGATTAGTCAGTATATGCATGTAACGCTTACGTTCAAAAATGCACGTTTTTATAGTTGTAGTGTGTCTGTATATGTGTGCATAAATATATACATGCAAAAATTTACATCCAAATACTTGGTATTACATGTACAAACACTTACATACCAGCATATGAGTGCTGTCGAGGAGTTTGAAATATATAAGGCCTTTAAAAATTAAAACACTAAAGAAGCCCTTCTGAACGAACAACTGAACTTTCAATCCAATTCGCTTTACGACACCGCGATAAGACTACAAAACGAGGTCCATAGTACACGGCCAATAACAACATAAGCACAACAATCGACTGTAGTGTTCCGTGGTGCGCACCAACGTCATCGCGTGTGGTCCGGCGTTCAGATATTTTATATTTAATTGTGACATGTGTAAATTATATGTAAATTGTTTTAACATTTTAATTATTTGACGAAATTTACAAAAAGATTGTACCTGATGATGGGATATAGGCTATGTCCCGAAACGCGTAGTAGTATAAAACGAAAAGCCACCAGACGGACAAAAAAGAGTTAAATTATTTTACTCTATTGAGATTAACCATTGCATACACTAGCTTACTGGTGTATGCAAGCGACAATGAAAGCAGGGGCCGAGTATCTCCCGGGATAAGGAAATCCCCTACACCTAGTGCCAATGGCCTCCTCAGTGGCCAGGAGAGTGGGTGTAAGTTAGGGCACTGACTGAGAATCATCTCAAAAGGCGGACGATCTACAAGTTGTCCAACAGCACAGGATGAAGAAGGGAAACGAAAACCACTCCGTTAAGGGTCTTAAAGACATTCATAGTAGTAGTAGACGAAGATGGATGGCTTGTTATTAAAATAGTCCATTATGAATATATTGTTGAATAGAAAAAAAAACACAGAGAAAGTTGAGTTCACCTGCTTAGAAAATAAAATCACAAAAGATGGAAATGTAAGAGAAACATTTTAAGTAGTATCGGTCAGGCTAAATTTGCATTTAACAGTAAATTAAAATTATTGAATGCTAAAGAAATAGCCCTGGGATCAAGAAAGAGGTTTGTGAAGAGTTACATGTGCTGCGTAGCTCTATATGGATGTGAGACATGTAGAAATGGAACATGGGAAAGGAGAATACTTAAAGCACTGAAAATGTGGTGTTATAGGAAGTTACTGAAAATAAGGTGGATTGACAAGGTTAGTAATGATGAGCTTCGGACTATAGTTAAAGAACGAAGACGTTTTTGACAAACTATTGTAAAGCAAAAGGTTGAAGTTATTTCACAAGAATGTAATAAAAACAATAGTAGAAGGTTACAGTGAAAGGAAATAAAGAAGAGGAAGACTGAGACTCTAATATATGAAATAGATTATTGGTTATGTAAGTTGTTCGTAATTCCTATGAGGCGATGGAACGGAAAGTACAGCAAAGGTAGATGTGAAAAACTGCTACAAATCAATCTACGGATTGCTAAGTAAAGAAGAGGACGACTTTTTATATGGCATGTATTGTTTTGTTTCTTATTTGGGTGCAGGGTTAAAGGTTTGTACTGTATGATAGTTACGTGCACTCCGCACCAACCACCTTGGACTAGAAGGCTGGTTTAATTTCCAGACGGTATTGTGATGAAAACACGTAAATATTTATTGAAAGAAAAATACCTATCTGTGAATCTAGACAATTGAATAAAGGCAGATTTTGTGAAAATCTGGACAAAAATCCTCCAGACACTAAATTTGGTAGAAAGTTAGGTTTTGGGATCACTTCAATGGGGGAAAATAATCGGACACTCCAGCTCACCGCTGGGCCCCCCTGGGGGGGTTAAAAGGTGGGGCAAAACGGTTTGTTGTAAATATCTCAAAAACTAAGCAAGACAGCAAAAAAAGTGAAATACAAATGTTGTAGCGGACCAAATTTCCCATCAAAATGGTCCTTAGTAATTGTTTCGTCAGACGCACTGAGACAGAGATATGAGCGCTCAAATTTGAGACCTTTTTTTGCAATTTTTGGTATAAGGCATTTTTACGAAAAAAAAACTTGCATTTTTTTGAGTTTAGGCCGATTTTTGTAAAGTAAAAAGCGCTAAATATGGGTATGTAAGTGTTTGTACATGTAATACCAAGTATTTGGATGTAAATTTTTGCATGTATATATTTATGCACACATATACACACACACTACAACTATAAAAACGTGCATTTTGAACGTAAGCGTTACATGCATATACTGACTAATCCATGCGTATATATGTGATGTGCGCCTTCTTCAGCTCACAAGTTCACAAGTGAAAGTTTAACCATCAATATTAGTTATTTTATCTTCTGAACTATGAAGATCTACTCTGACATTTTAATTTTTCCATCTTTGTGCTGATGCAAAGTGTTTTCATATTTTGAGTTTTCGAACATTGATCAAGTTGCTTCACAGTGGAATGATTTAATAATTGTGCTAATGCCGTTTATGTTTTAGGAAATATTGACATTTTGTACTTATTCTAATGTGCTTTAATGTGTAGTACAACAATTTGTTTTTGCATGATAGCTGACCAGCTTTAACAGCAATTTGTTATTGTTACCAGCTTTTACATGGCTTTATAAACTTACAGACTTGTTAAGCTGTTTAAGTTTAAAGCATGTAATGTAAACAAAATAAACCCAACCTTTATAAACTGACATGAGGACAAAGCAGGAGCTGTCAATATTTTAAGAGAAATTCCGACAATACAGTTGAGTGAGTTTGGCTGGGTGCGCTGATCGTCAACAGCTGCTCCACTTATTTGTTTTGTTCTTGCATTCAAAGTTTCCGGCGTCATGATTTCATAACATCTGACGTTGAGAAATATGTTTTGCCGTTTAATAATTCACTGTTTTATTTTTAGCCTTTCAATTCATTTGTCTTCGTCTAAGTGTGTCTGCATTCCTTCGGCTGTAAATAAGAAACGTTCCCTCCTTTCGATTAGCGAATAACGCCCAATTTTAAAATATATTAAATGGCGCTGTGTAAGTTGCGTCAAGTCGTTAGGGACGTACAGTTTGGAATATATTTTGCAGGTCCGTATAAAAAGTCAGCGCATTTCATAAATTGCTGTCAGTCTGTATGTAATATGTATACTAATTTACAAAATAATTATTATTTACTTACATAAATTAATTATTGGGAGTTTTAAAACATTATTTATTAAGACATCTAATTTACAAAAAGTAATAGAATTTCACAGAATATTTTGTTTCAAGTTTTTAATCATAATGAATACAATCATAAGGTAACATTAATTATCTGTAAACAGTGTTAATATTATAAATATATATTTTGTATGATATTTGGTAAGTTCTCATTACAAACATAAAAATTTCGTATGATATTTGGTAAGTTCTCATTACGAACATAAAAATTTTGTAGATAAAAAACAAAAGTATTGTTTCCTTCTACTAATTTACAAACATGGGTGTCCAGGCCTCACGTGACAATATTACATTATTCAATACCCATATGCTGTTCACCTGTTACTGTTTACCAGGGATCATTGTTCTTGTATATTTTTACGATATTGATTGGTGACTCGTTGGGAACTTGGTGAAACATATTAATACAATGGTTTTAAAATATATACAAACACTTGGTAAGTCTCTCAGTTTATTATTTACCTAGCTTAATAATAAACTGTGAAACTTACCAAGTGTTTATATGTTTTCTAAAACCTTTGTTCTTGTATATGATGACCACGGAAGGCCGTTGTTGTCCTCGAAAAATATTTTACAATGTTTCTAAAGAGTTAGTTAGAAAGCAAATATGTGTTATGCACGCAACATAATCAAACCAATGTTAATACATTTTCCAGGGCGTTCGGTACTAATAACTTCTAATGTTGACGATAATCTATGACCGAGAAGCTACTTCGTCTGTGATTCAAAGCACCATGTATGGCACGTGAAGCCTACGGTGACATTTCCAGGAGCAGACAACGCCATAAAGTAAAGCTAGTTCTTCGCATACAGCGACAACACGATGCACGGTTTTCGTTGATAGATGACTTCGTGCATTTATTGTTTGTGTGTTTGAGTAAAAGCGAATATGTCAGCAAATTTATGTACGTTTCTTGACTTTATACTAGTTAAAAAAAATACATCAATGGGAATGAACATATTCTAAAGTCATTTGTAGAAATCAGGTGTTACTGTAAAATATGATAATCAATAAATTCTTTTAGCATAATGTTAACCCTAACCAGTAATCCAATTGCCCGCAACTTTTAAGAATAACAGAACAAAATAAAAATTGAAGGGTATAACTAAAGTTACAAAATGCTGCAGATATAAAAATATGCCACAGGTAGCATACAAACTTGTGGGATTTTTTGCACAATCAAAAGCCTAACGAACCGGCATTACAAGAAAGCATTAACAAAGTTGACTTTGCTTATAGTGAAAAATGAACTTAGGAACAAACTTCCAGTAGCTAGAAACAACGAGTTCTTTAAAGGATCAATCTTTAATGATTCAAATATTCAAAAACGTGCTCAAATATGGGACAGTGTTGAAGTGACATGTAAAAAAAAACACGAAACCGTATTCTCTCCTAAATAAAACAAATGCTCTTAATGGAACTGATATTTTCCAAGTTAAAGCGAAGTCACACACGCGCGTGCGCGCTCATACAGACCAATCTACCATCGTTTTTAAGCCACACACTCTTTCTTTCGTTTTTTCACTATCACTATGGATAAACGAAGCTACACACGGAAATTTATTTTCATTCAAAGCTTACAAGCTGTAGGCTAAGCCTGAATGTATAAGTTTAATTATTTACTCATACGTTTTTATTTTCCATCTGTTTAACATAATATCTTCTCATATATTATATGCTCCATTTTATCAATAGGTGTGCTTAATACAAAATAAAAAATTCTTCTATTTTCCCTAATACAAAATTTTAATTACAATGAATTAAAAATTTTTTTTTAGAAAACGTAATTTAGATTTTTTCTCGAATACGGATGTTTTACCAAAAATGTCACAATCCATTACACCAGAGATCTATTACACGATACACTGATATACAACTTATAATCGGTAACGTAATTCATCACTTGAAAATAACCGGAAATATCTGCTGGCAGTGCTTGTAAAGTCACGTTTTGCTTTTTGTATTCTGGTCTCTCCGTTTGCTTTCCACGCAGAGTTTACTAAATTCATGAACTTTCTTGTTATTTTTTATCATTAAATTCATTTAAAAATAATTTTCAGTTTGTAACTTTTTGTATGCTTGAATGTTTTTGTCTGCTAAGTGTACACTTCCATTCTAATTTCAATCGGCAGTGTGCTATTTTATCGGCGAAATCGGCGAATTCTAGATTACCTTGTAATAGGCCTAAATACAAACATTTTAATGACGACATAACGCTTATACATTTAGGGAACCTGATAGGTACTTTTATACAATTACTGTCTGAATATTGTGTAAATCTTGTTTGAATAGTTTCATATATTAGTGACAGTAACACTAATATTGGACTAGAAGTTTGAATACTGGGCGGTAGCAACGGTTATCCGTTGTAACAACGGTAATATTAGTGCGTTAGAGAATTGTTTTTAACTACAAGCAAATAATGATGAAGAAAACTTTAAACTTTATAGGATGATGAAGAAAAGTGAGGGGTACTATTAATTAAGGGAATACGTGCAAAAGACTATTCTAATTGTTTAAAAGGACAGCTTATCTTCTTTGACTTGGCGATAAAGGAAACGGGTTTTATATGTTAATGCTACTCCAAGTGTTGAAATAATTTGGCTAACTTACTGATTCATGTGGCTAACCTATATTTAATGTAGTGCTTACACAGATAGGCTTAAATAACACGTTTTCTGGGTGTTATTAAGAAAACTATTATGTTTTATCTAACTATTTGGAAATCTCTTTTGTGAATGTACTTTTGCCCCAAATTAACTAATCCAGTGTTCATAGAGTTATGTTAACAAATAAAGAAATAAAATTCTACAACTGGAATTTACATACATCTTTTTAGCGTGTAATGACTTATTCCTTATTCTTGTTCGTAACAGTACATGAGGTTTCAGTAATTTGTACAGCTGGTTTTGATGTCTGCGCGTTGTGAAGTTACTTTGTATTTAATGAAATATAATTTCAATGAGGAGAAAACCGCGTGCAAAATACTACAGTTTAATTGTGGACAAGTTAATTGTAATATATTAATAGTAATTATTAATATTAATCAACCAGTAACTCCCTTTGAGATAGGGGTGTTGTAAATACGTACAGAGGCCATAATATTAAGCACAACTCTTATTTCATGTTGATTTAATGTGGTAAAAATATAAGTGGACTGTAGAAATCGTATTGTACGACTGACACCACTAATATGTAAAAGAGTTTCATGAAAATATTATATGCATAAAGAAAAAGCTTTACCAATACTGGAATCAATAATATCAAAACACAGAGAATACTGTCACATTCGTCGCTGGAATCAACTTGCAACTAATAAGTTTAGATTTTATAAATAACGTTTTCAACCCTGAAACGTCCTAACTAGCTCAGGGTTATAGAGGTTAATATTGCTTTGGGACTGATAAGCTGGACTTGATTTTGTTTACACAGGATATTTTTTTAAATATGATGTCAGTCTTCATTTTTTGAAATGGTAATCCCCAGCATCACCATAGCGGCAGCGCAAAGGTTTAAAATTACTGTATTTACTCTGTGTATGTGCCCGCACGCTCGCGATTACAGCGGTGTCCTGTGCCGTGACTGAATGCAGGCTTCATGCTGTAATTCCGAAGTCAGCAGTAATTTTATAGTACGGCGACAATTTATAGACGCAAATTGTCAGTGGTAAGCCTGTACTCTGTCAGTCGTAATGATATTCAACTATGACCATTCCACTGCCCAAAGGGTTATGACACATCGTAAGTAAGTTGATTCGAACATAACATTTTGTCGCAGTCAATAAAGGCGAGGGGTATTACAGAGCAACACTATATAGAATTACTTCGTGTCCGCGATTAACATTCATTATAACATTACAATAAAGTTTTTTTGCTTATAATTATTGTTTAGGTTGTTAAAAGAAATATCGTTTTTTACAGTTACCGTGTGAAGAAAATAGGATACCATTTGCAAACACATAAATTTTGTGACCCCAACGTCATCATCTCTGGTTGAAGTCAGTTTGTGATCCGTAGTTGGACTTGTGTCCTACGTCGATTGATTTATCATTAATATACTATCCCTTTTTCGACAAAGTTCAAAATTATTCTAACAAGGATCGCCGATTCTTTTGAATGAGAAGTAAGCGCTGCCAAAATTTAGATTATATTATCGGAAGGATTAAATGATTAATTATTACTTACCATATTAATCATTAAATTTCAATGACTATTTAAATGTGCGTTACAGTTTATGGTAAGGTAATAAATTAATGTTTAACTTATTGGAATATAGAAAACTTTTTTAAAGTAATCGGTTTTATTGATCACTTCTCCAAACATTCTTCAATGTGTAATCCGTTCTACAGTAAAAACACTAGGTTCACATTTAACACTAACATACATTGATGTAATTTTTCCAGTCCCAACAAATATCTTGTGTCTTGGTAATCAATGAAACGGTAGAACAATTGTTCCAAAACTTAATCTAGTTAACTTTGGCTCCGCCTTTAACTGCAAAAGTTGCAATTCAAAGTAACCAACAGTGGAACAATACTCTTGTAGTTATCAAACTTTCTCTGGATTTGTATATGGTAATCAACAATTTTTAACATCTTTATGGATCATTATTATTGCGTTAAATTATTGTTATTTCATGCGCTTAGAGGTTCTGTAATCATTTTTGTACTTTCTAAATAATAACATAAACACATAGTAGTATACATTGTTTCAATGTTCGATGTTAAATGAATACTCATGAAAATAGAGATGTTACTAATGAACAGACGTACATTTATTCAGTTGAATTAACAAGTGAATGCAATTGTTATTGTTTCTAGATAAATTAACATATGAACAAAATTAGCTAAGCCTATAAAAAATAATACTGTAAAATTTTGTGACAGTATAAAATTATCTACAAAAGTATGTGAAGTATATTAGTACTGAACTAAACGTATTGACGTTTAGCTTCCTGCCTGAGTATTACAACAGGCATAAATGACAATAAAAAACTGTAGTGTCAATAAATTTAGTCTTGTAAATTAAGTGTCTTCGTTTATCTACATGTAAAAAATTGAATCTAAATAATTCTTATTTAATATTTCGCTTTGGATCCAAGAAACTAAATAATTAAATTGAATAATCACTTTTCAACCAGATACTTTTGAAGACACACTTACCTTACACGGAATGTTTACATTTGAGACATGTCTGTGAACATTCATGACTAGGACACGATACATAATGTAATTGTTAAAGTCTAAGTGTTATTTAAATTTGCAAGTTATATAGAGTACTTAGACATTTTAGGCTTAAAATTGCCGAGTTTGATCATGTTAAATAGATTATTGAAATTGTCCTTAACCCTTGTGATGGTTGCACGTGCGCGTGTGCGTGTGGACAGAAGAGTGGTATTAATCGTCCACTTTGTGACGTGTCACGTTGACAGTGTAAATGGCTTTACCAATCTATTATTTCTCATTCGGAACGTCGACATTGGTGTCCAGTACGCTACAATTGATATAACACTGGTACAATTGTGTATAGTAACACGTCTACTGCATTTGCCAGAATAACATGTCTCCTCCCACACTTTATAGTGTGATTTGACGCTTTACAAATTATAATTTAGTAAAAGTATCAATCGCAATTGAGACTACCGAACGGAAGAATTAGAATGACATTTATTGTGTGGAAGCATTATACAACAGATAAGGTTTTTCAACAAGTTTCGATTTAAACACAACTCTTGGTACAAAGTAAGGCACTTTAGTAAAATTTTTCGCAGCGACAAGGATTTCAGTTTAAAGGCTTGCATGTTGACCTTAGTAAGAATCTCGGCCGTTTGTTCATTTCGATTTATCAGTACATCACAGAGTTGGAAACATTTCCTGAAAGGTGATTCGATGTCAAAAAGAACTATTTTCTCAATCTATGCCCATGGATGTAAAAAGTAACATACTCATGACTCAAATTACTCAGTGTAAAAGAACAAAGAAAAAACAAATTGAATACAGTCTTAATCTGTGAGCGATAAAGATTTTTTGAATCATGGAACTTAACACTATTACAATTGCAACGATTTCATTTCATATGGATGGATGATCAATAGGCTTCTACATTAACATAATAGACTATTCTACACTAAGAGGCTTTTATTATAATATTTTTGTTGTTGTTGTTGTTGTTGTTGTTGTTGTTGTTGTTGTTGTTGTTGTTGTTGTTGTTGTTGTTGTTGTTGTTGTTGTTGTTGTTCTTCTTCTTCTTCTTCTTCTTCTTCTTCTTCTTCTTCTTCTTCTTCTTCTTCTTCTTCTCCTCCACGAATTAGGCCTAGTTGACCTGTTATGGAAGCCTCTGCCTACCAACATCCTTTTCCATTACGTTGGTATTGCAAAGCTGTCCACTGGTAATCGTTTACCTGACATCCGGTCCAAGTGCTGGCACCATCTCCTCCTTAATGTCTTTAATCTTTCTGTGCAAAGGTTCTATTTTTATTTCTTGTCTAATATTATCATTCCCTTTCTTGTACAGGAGAAAATATCCCTGTGCGTTTTTTATTACATTCTTTTGTGCAATAATAAATTAAATCAGGAGAGAATATTGCAGTGTGCAAAAATTATATTATTGTTATAGTAATAATAATAATTATTATTAAATTATTAATTATTGTTAGAGATTCTTCTGTGTTTTAAGATAAATGTTTCTTACTGGTCTTCTAGAAAATGGGAAACGTCACACTAAATTTCTACGTTACGTGCTTGCTAAATAGTGATGCTTTATTATCTTCTCCTCCTTCCAACATTTTATCCTTTACGCAACGGTTTCCGCTTGTTGTGCTACTTTGCAAACCTCACACTGTGTTAAGACATATGTCTGATCACTTAAGTGTGTGTATGAGTTTATGTAAACCGCTTAATTTATACCGTAGTCTAGGGTACTGTCAGGTTATTAACTTGAGTTTAAAAAAAGTTATTACCTATCTGCGATTCTTAAATGACACCAACAATATATAGATTTTTTGGCTTACCAATCAATACTAACATTACTATAGCTGTGTGTCAGTTTGTTACTGTGCATGGGTGTGATGACAAACATATTGTGCACAGCTGACCTACTTGTTATATACCTTCATAATGCCATCGTTTCTGCTGTGCAAATATTATTTAACAGTATCCACTGTATGCTTATTTTCCAGTCGGTCGCGTTTCCTAATTTTACGCTAGCTGGCTGTTCACTATACTAAAGATTAAGTGTTCGCGTTTGGTGATTACTTTTTCACATCACGGGAGCTGCTCAACCTTCGAGTAACTCTTACCGTCTAAAACGTTATACTTCTTACGAGGAATAAAGCAAACAGTTTACCATGTAAATTTTAACCTTCATTTTAGGTACACGATCTTCATGAGGTTATGGTGACATTGTAATCCGTAATTTAGTGTAGCCTATGTTAGGAGCTTTTTAATAAACCATTTTTAAAATAACAAATCTTTTAATTAGTGATAACTTTTGCAAGCGCACGCAAGTGTGTTTTTTATTGTGTTTATTATTTACAGAATTTTATCATATTCCTATCTCACTTTCCCTAGACTTATTTTCAAGGAATTTTCTCTGTCCAGCTTGTTCTCTTTTTGTAGAATAAAATGTTTTAAGGTGCAAGATATTTCTCGTCTTCTCTCCATCCAAGTAGTATCTTCCCCATGAGCTTCCCGATGGGTGACGTAATTTATGTATATATTTAAATATAACAATGATTTAGATTTTGTTTACAAAAAATTGTATAAAATTTATCTCATGGTGTAGAAAAACAGTTTTTTCTATTTTTATGGTAATTGACCGATTAACACGTTTAGTAATCTTGTTATTTTTTTCTTCTTCTTAAAGCCTGCCTCATTAAGCCGAAGTGGAGCAAAACACTGGTGTGTTGTATAAAGATCAGAAAATCACTGTATCATTACCTTATTTGAAATGAGAAAATTGAAAATAAATTTTTTAAATTACAATATTCCCCGCTTTTTCTCTTTAAGAATATATAATAATATTTTTATTTTTATTTATAAATAAATAAATTTATGAAACTTCCCTCTCTTTAAATCTCGGTATCAGATTGTCAGTTTAAAAAAATACAACTACGTCATCTCAATATCTTTTTTATTTATTATTTACGATTAATTGCAAATCATCACTATAGACATCAATATTTTTAATACACAAGCAATACAAGTAATAAGCTCATAGATACTGTACTTGCCTAATAAGGATATATGAAATTTCCTTCATAAGAAAACTCAGAACATGAGCTAAACTTGGAATCACAGTAGCATTACGTGTTTAGTGAAGACTTGAAAGTATTTGAAAACTGATGTTCTTTTAAGGCTTTCCGGAAATTTTGCGGTTTAGAGTTTGAAATGTTAATGTAAAACGTATAAGTGAGATAAAAACACATCTCAAGAACAAATTAAAAAACAAAAAGTGGTAAATAAATTTATAAAATGGACAAGAATTAAAATTGAAATTAAAAGTCATTATTCTTGTAGATTTACGGAAGTATAACAAGTAGAACCTTTAATATATCAATCTATATTTACAATTCAAAGTACAAAAAAATTTGAAAAGTCAAATGTTTCTTACGCGAGTAACAAAATCTGATATTTTAGTATATCGGCTGCAGTAAACAAGGATAGAATAGTTTTGTGCTTGGTAAAATTTTGTAGAGTTTGGCCTAACAGTTTCTAAGACGATAAACCTGAATTAGCTAAATTTCCAATTAAAGTAGCACTGTACTGTATCTCCTTAAATGCTCTTCAATTTTTTCGGTTTTCATAATACCGGTGGTTGCAGCTGGAAGTTATTAAAAACGAGTGTTAAATTAACTGTGTAATGACTGAGAGCAGACCTTTCTTTTCAGGTAGTTGTTCGATTGTTATCATATCAAAGGAAGTACTCACTCTATATACATACTTCGGAGAATGATTGAAGCATACATTGAAAATGTGAATAAGATGACTACATTTTATTGTGCATTTAACATAATAATGCTAAATAGCTCTAAAAATAAAAAACCCACTTGACACCGTTACATGCGTATGCAGTGTCTACATATACAATTGGCTGGGGGCTTAAGGTAAACAGGATTACTTTACGGTGCTTATTCAAGCAATTAACAGACAAAATATGTATCCCTTACAAAGAAGTATTGTTAGTCATATACTTTCTGTTAGCATCACTTCGGCAACGACCATGACAGCTGACTCCGAAACCGTGCGGTAGGCCGATGCAACTCGGAGAACATTTCGTCTTTGGACCTGGGATAGTTTCTTCCTGTAAATTTTGCGATTCAGGGAGTCTGCCCACACTTCCGCTCCACTTAGTAGGACTGACTGAATACCTGTCATCAAAAGTCTACTTCTAGTTGACTTCGGGCCGCCGATGTTGGCCATGAGCAAACTAAGCGCCATAAATTCCTTTGCCGCTTTGTCCACCATACGCCCAATCTGCTAAAAAAAGCTCAACTTGGGGTCAATCATCACTCCAAGGTACTTCACCGCTGGCTTTGGCTCGACCACTTTGTCTCCGACTCGTACCGCTATTATAGTGGGAATCGTCTTCTTGGTCAAGACCACGACTTCTGTCTTGCTGAGGGTTAACGTCAGTCCGTGTGATTCCATCCAATTGTTGACTAATCGCTGAATGACTTCAAAAGCAACGAACTGGTGATCGCTTCCTGTATGCTCTTCTAGCACCCTCCAGCCCCGGACCAGGGTATCAGACGCCAAGAAAACGTCTGCGACAGTCTCTGTACATCCCCGGCGTCGGAAAGTTGTTGCCCCGAGTTTGAGGTCTAGAAGGCCAGCTCGGGCGGTCATCTCTAGTGTAGGTCTACCGCTTGTATCTGAGTGCGACATGCTCTGTTAAAGTGCTATAGCACTGAAATCTCCAGCCAGTCTCCAGTCACCTTTCTTCCTTCCGTGCTCAGAATGTTATCCTCCAGGCCATCCATCTTCTTACTAAAACTTGTATAGTCTCGTTTGGTGTAAAGTAGACGCTGTAAAAAATCACCCCTCTATTCTTGACCCAAACGAAATCTCTTCCTCGTCCGTGAGTTTCGACTTGCGTCATCGCTGGACCGCATATCCATATCGCAGCTGCTCCCAGTAAATTTTGGCACCACTACAGGGAGTCCCAGTCTCGGTATTGCCCGCTCAGCAGCAGCAAATTGGCCTTCTTCTCGTGTGTCAACTGTTACAGGAAATCGTTAGCTATCCTACTCCTATTCAATTTTATTTGAAGAATGTTCATCATCGTGTCAGTTTCTCGGCCTCCTTAAGCTCTTCTCTAAAGCCCCGTCAGCTTCCCGACCCTGGCAAGTTTTCAAGCTCTATTTCTTTTAGGTAGATGACATACTTATGAAGACATAAGCCTGGAGAAGCTCTACTTCGAAATTCGCAGATGACACACCGCACATCTACCTGACAAGTCTCCGCCTTGTGGCCGGTTTTTCCGCATCTGTAACACATATCAGAACGTTCTGTTTCTTACAGGCTCTGGCCCCGTGCCCGTAACCAAGTACCTTTGCACACCACCCACCCGTTCGTGATTTCCCCCCGGTTGAGTAAGTGTCCATCCATCTTCTAACCCATCTGTACAGTGACAATCTTCTGCCCTCTTTTCTTCGCCGGTGTGAAATTCACCTTGACCTAGTTTAGAAAAATGTTCACCTCAGTGCTTCGTCTACTTCGGATTCGTCTGGCAGGCAGTCAAGGTCTCTAAGTCTCTAATTTCAAGCGTCGTCTTTCGTTCCAGAGGAGCCACAGCCGCTTCGTCACCGATAACGTATTTCACTGCGTCTTAGAGTGCCATCTTGTATTTGCTCCTAAATCTAGGAAAATTCAGCCTGTCTTCGTCTGCCGGATTGACCTGATCTCGGCTTGAGAATCTTCTTGTTTGACTTTCTTACAGAGCTTCCCCAAGACTTCCGCATAAGACGGGTCTTCTGTCGGCCTTATGAGGGGCGCCTCAGCTCGGGGATTCATTCACTGCTTTTTACTTCCATATTCCTTAAGGAATGGAAGTATGGTGATGGCAAAAAAAATCGTGTTCGAGATTATTGCAGATTCTGATTCTACTACACTCAAAACATGAAAAAAAGTCGTTTTCCGAAAAGTGTCTGTGTGTCTGTCTGTCTGTCTGTCTGTCTGTGTGTCTGTCTGTAGATTTTTTTTCTATGGCAAACGATAACTGCCGCAAATTCAAACAGAATTAAATAATTTTTTGCATACAGCCCTGATTTGCAGAGTACTCGCGACCTATTGTTTTTGGTGAAGATCGGTTGAGGGAAAGGGGTAGTTTACCTGCAACGGTTTTTTTTTTAGCAAGGGTAATTTTGTTTGTTTGGCAAACGATAACAGCCGCAAATTCAAACAGAATCAAATAATGTTTCGCATACAGCCCTGAATTGTAGAGTTCTCAAGATCTGTTGATTTTGGTGAAGATCGGTTGAGGGAAAGGGGTAGTTTACCTGTAACGTTTTATGTTTTAACAAGGGTATTTCCTATGGCAAACGATAACAGCCGCAAATTCAAACAGAATCAAAAGATTATGTGCATACAGCCCTAAATTGTAGAGTTCTCAAGACCTATTGTTTTTGGTGAAGATCGGTTGAGGGAAAGGGGTAGTTTACCTGCAACGTTTTTTTAACAAGGGTATTTTTTACTTCCATATTCCTTAAGGAATGGAAGTATGGTGATGGCAAAAAAAATCGTGTTCGAGATTATTGCAGATTCTGATTCTACTACACTCAAAACATGAAAAAAAGTCGTTTTCCGAAAAGTGTCTGTGTGTCTGTCTGTCTGTCTGTGTGTCTGTGTGTCTGTCTGTCTGTGTGTCTGTCTGTAGATTTTTTTTCTATGGCAAACGATAACTGCCGCAAATTCAAACAGAATCAAATAATTTTTTGCATACAGCCCGGTTTTGCAGAGTTCTCGCGACCTATTGTTTTTGGTGAAGATCGGTTGAGGGAAAGGGGTAGTTTACCTGCAACGGTTTTTTTTTAGCAAGGGTAATTTTGTTTGTTTGGCAAACGATAACAGCCGCAAATTCAAACAGAATCAAATAATGTTTCGCATACAGCCCTGAATTGTAGAGTTCTCAAGACCTATTGTTTTTGGTGAAGATCGGTTAAGGGAAAGGGGTAGTTTACCTGTAACGTTTTATGTTTTAACAAGGGTATTTCCTATGGCAAACGATAACAGCCGCAAATTCAAACAGAATGAAAAGATTATTTGCATACAGCCCTAAATTGTAGAGTTCTCAATACCTTGTGTTTTTGGTGAAGATCGGTTAAGGGAAAGGGGTAGTTTACCTACAACGTTTTTTTAACAAGGGTATTTTCTATGGCAAACGATAACAGCCGCAAATTCAAACAGAATCAAATAATTTTCTGCATACAGCCCTGAATTGTAGATTTCTCAAGACCTATTGTTTTTGGTGAAGATCGGTTGAGGGAAAGGGGTAGTTTACCTGCAACGTTTTTTTAACAAGGGTATTTTCTATGGCAAACGATAACAGCCGCAAATTCAAACAGAATCAAATAATGTTTTGCATACAGTCCTGATTTGTAGAGTACTCAAGACCTATTGTTTTTGGTGAAGATCGGTTAAGGGGAAGGGGTAGTTTACCTGCAACGTTTTTTTATCAAGCGTATTTTCTATGGCAAACGATAACAGCCGCAAATTCAAACAGAATCAAATAATTTTTTGCATACGTCCCTGAATTGTAGAGGTCTCAATGACTTTCGATTTTGGTGAAGATCGGTTAAGGGGAAGGGGTAGTTTACCGGCAACCTTATACGTTTTAACAAGAGTAAAGTACTTGAAAATTTATTTAAACTTGTTGAAACAATGGTAATTGTTAAAAATAAAATAATTTTGTTGCCAGGCAATAAAATTATAATTTTTTCATTTTAATGTAATATAATATTTTTCATTTAATACAGCAATAAAAAGGCAGGTAAGACACAGCCTGGCTGTTTGGCTGAAAATGATTTTAAATATAAATCTTAGAATATGGAAGTCATGTATGGTTCTCCATACCGATATTTTTCTATGGCAAACGATAACTGCCGCAAATTCAAACAGAATCAAATAACTTTTTGCATACAGCCCTGATTTGTAGAGTACTCACGACCTATTGTTTTTGGTGAAGATCGGTTGAGGGAAAGGGGTAGTTTACCTGCCACGGTTTTTTTTTATCAAGGGAAATTTTTTTTTTGCCAAACGATAACAGCCGCAAATTCAAACAGAATCAAATAATGTTTCGCATACAGCCCTGAATTGTAGAGCTCTCAAGACCTATTGTTTTTGGTGACGATCGGTTAAGGGAAAGGGGTAGTTTATTTACTTTCTATATTCCTTAAGGAATGGAAGTATGGTGATGGCAAAAAAAATCGTGTTCGAGATTATTGCAGATTCTGATTCTACTACACTCAAAACATGAAAAAATATCGGTATGGAGAACCATACATGACTTCCATATTCTAAGATTTATATTTAAAATCATTTTCGAAATGAAATATTACCATAGAAACTACTTCTTTCTACTTACTGCTTCAGCCTTAACCACAGTACTGTGGTCACTAACGTATACCACCTCACGTTATCGCACTCGATTTTCACTGATGATGGAAGTCGATGGCATTGCCGAAATGTCTGGTTTTGTAGAAAACATTGGACTACGGCCAAATATCCCGGGAAGGAATTTTAACAAAAACTACTTCTTTGTTGCCGATAACGTTGTACACATATATATCAGTGGCGAAGTTACATGGAGGCAATTGAGGCAATGCCTACCCTAACAAATTCTGTAGAATAAAAATTATAAATACGTATGAACTACATAACGTAAAGATTATACATTGTTACTGTGACTGTCAAATTTATTAAACTGAAACGTGCTTTATTGAGCGACCGCTAGATGGTGACAGGTGAGATTCGGCATAGTTCGTTTAAAGCGAATGAGGCAACCTGAACTTGCCTCAGCGTTTTTTGTATACATCGTATGTAAGCAATGTAGTGGTGTGATAGGGAAGTGTAGGGAGGGGGATTGTCCCGCGCTGTACACATAGAGCGTTGAGGCATGCCTCACTTCTGTGGTCCAAACAGTTAAGTTAAAGCGCCTGTGTTGTTTCTA
This sequence comes from Magicicada septendecula, assembly GCA_034769895.1. NCBI lineage: Eukaryota > Metazoa > Arthropoda > Insecta > Hemiptera > Cicadidae > Magicicada > Magicicada septendecula. The sequence continues at coordinate 217,196,619 of CM068369.1, read as the reverse complement.
AGTGTTTATTTTATGCGGTTATTAAAAGTGTCACTGTTATTCCGCTGAACTAACAGATGATCAAGATTGTTATTTGAATTATTTGTAACATTAAACATATATATAGAAACTAACCAAGTTTAAAAATTTGAAGTTCAATCAGTTGTATTATTGTGTATGACTAATACAAGGATTGTTCAATAGACACACGTATAGAGCTGTAAAGCATTTTTTATTAAACGATTTTAAAAGAAGTCTCCAATAACATTAAGACATGAGTTCCACTGTTGCGCTAACCTGTAGATTCCCTGCTAGTAAAATTCTTACGGCTGTTTGTGGAACCATTCGGTTACAGCAACTCTACCTCAGCGTCCGATTTGACCCACCGTCCTTTTAGTGATTCCTTAAAAAAAATTTAAGATAAGATTTTTGCCTACCCATTCATTAACTACTAGCTTCGCCAGTAAGCAAATTGATGTCCATTTTTTCGGCTTGCACGCGTTATGTTGGTGTGGGTTTCGGCACTTTCCATTTAAAAAGCGTGCAAACGTAGAAAATAAACATGAGTGAGGCCAGAAATAACGTGAATTGTGTGTTTGTGTCTTACCTGCCTTTTTATTGCCGTATTAAATGAAAAATATTATATTACATTAAAATTAAAAAATTTTAATTTTATTGCCTGGCAACAAAATTATTTTATTTTTAACAATTACCATTGTTTCAAAAAGTTTAAATAAATTTGCAAGTACTTTACTCTTGTTAAAACGTAAAAGGTTGCAGGTAAACTACCCCTTCCCCTTAACCGATCTTCACCAAAATCGAAAGTCCTTGAGACCTCTAAAATTCAGGGACGTATGCAAAAAATTATTTGATTCTGTTTCAATTTGCGGCTGTTATCGTTTGCCATAGAAAATACGCTTGATAAAAAAACGGCGCAGGTAAACTACCCCTTCCCCTTAACCGATCTTCACCAAAAACAATAGGTCTTGAGTACTCTACAAATCAGGGCTGTATGCAAAACATTATTTGATTCTGTTTGAATTTGCGGCTGTTATCGTTTGCCAAAGAAAATACCCTTGTTAAAACATAAAACGTTACAGGTAAACTACCCCTTTCCCTTAACCGATCTTCACCAAAAACAATAGGTCTGGAGAACTCTACAATTCAGGGCTGTATACGAAACATTATTTAAGTCTGTTTGAATTTGCGGCTGTTATCGTTTGCCAAAAAAAAAAATTTCCCTTGATAAAAAAAACCGTTGCAGGTAAACTACCCCTTCCCCACAACCGATCTTCACCAAAAACAAAGGTCGCGAGTACTCTAAAAATCAGGGTTGTATGCAAAAAATTATTTGATTCTGTTTGAATTTGCGGCAGTTATCGTTTGCCATAGAAAATACGCTTGATAAAAAACGTTGCAGGTAAACTACCCCTTTAAATCAACCGATCTTCACCAAAAACAATAGGTCTTGAGTACTCTACAAATCAGGGCTGTATGCAGAAAATTATTTGATTCTGTTTGAATTTGCGGCTGTTATCGTTTGCCATAGAAAATACCCTTGTTAAAAAAACGTTGTTGGTAAACTACCCCTTTCCCTTAACCGATCTTCACCAAAAACAATAGGTCTTGAGAACTCCACAATTTAGGGCTGTATGCAAATAATCTTTTGATTCTGTTTGAATTTGCGGCTGTTATCGTTTGCCATAGGAAATACCCTTGTTAAAACATAAAACGTTACAAGTAAACTACCCCTTTCCCTTAACCGATCTTCACCAAAAACAAAAGGTCTTGAGAACTCTACAATTCAGGGCTGTATACGAAACATTATTTGATTCTGTTTGAATTTGCGGCTGTTATCGTTTGCCAAAAAAAAAAAATTTCCCTTGATAAAAAAAAACCGTTGCAGGTAAACTACCCCTTTCCATCAACCGATCTTCACCAAAAACAATAGGTCGCGAGTCCTCTACAAATCAGGGCTGTATGCAAAAAATTATTTGATTCTGTTTGAATTTGCGGCAGTTATCGTTTGCCATAGAAAAAAAATCTACAGACACACAGACACACACACAGACACTTTTCGGAAAACGACTTTTACTTCCATATTCCTTAAGGAATGGAAGTATGGTGATGGCAAAAAAAATCGTGTTCGAGATTATTGCAGATTCTGATTCTACTACACTCAAAACATGAAAAAAAGTCGTTTTCCGAAAAGTGTCTGTGTGTCTGTCTGTCTGTCTGTGTGTCTGTGTGTCTGTCTGTCTGTGTGTCTGTCTGTAGATTTTTTTTCTATGGCAAACGATAACTGCCGCAAATTCAAACAGAATCAAATAATTTTTTGCATACAGCCCGGTTTTGCAGAGTTCTCGCGACCTATTGTTTTTGGTGAAGATCGGTTGAGGGAAAGGGGTAGTTTACCTGCAACGGTTTTTTTTTAGCAAGGGTAATTTTGTTTGTTTGGCAAACGATAACAGCCGCAAATTCAAACAGAATCAAATAATGTTTCGCATACAGCCCTGAATTGTAGAGTTCTCAAGACCTATTGTTTTTGGTGAAGATCGGTTAAGGGAAAGGGGTAGTTTACCTGTAACGTTTTATGTTTTAACAAGGGTATTTCCTATGGCAAACGATAACAGCCGCAAATTCAAACAGAATGAAAAGATTATTTGCATACAGCCCTAAATTGTAGAGTTCTCAATACCTTGTGTTTTTGGTGAAGATCGGTTAAGGGAAAGGGGTAGTTTACCTACAACGTTTTTTTAACAAGGGTATTTTCTATGGCAAACGATAACAGCCGCAAATTCAAACAGAATCAAATAATTTTCTGCATACAGCCCTGAATTGTAGATTTCTCAAGACCTATTGTTTTTGGTGAAGATCGGTTGAGGGAAAGGGGTAGTTTACCTGCAACGTTTTTTTAACAAGGGTATTTTCTATGGCAAACGATAACAGCCGCAAATTCAAACAGAATCAAATAATGTTTTGCATACAGTCCTGATTTGTAGAGTACTCAAGACCTATTGTTTTTGGTGAAGATCGGTTAAGGGGAAGGGGTAGTTTACCTGCAACGTTTTTTTATCAAGCGTATTTTCTATGGCAAACGATAACAGCCGCAAATTCAAACAGAATCAAATAATTTTTTGCATACGTCCCTGAATTGTAGAGGTCTCAATGACTTTCGATTTTGGTGAAGATCGGTTAAGGGGAAGGGGTAGTTTACCGGCAACCTTATACGTTTTAACAAGAGTAAAGTACTTGAAAATTTATTTAAACTTGTTGAAACAATGGTAATTGTTAAAAATAAAATAATTTTGTTGCCAGGCAATAAAATTATAATTTTTTCATTTTAATGTAATATAATATTTTTCATTTAATACAGCAATAAAAAGGCAGGTAAGACACAGCCTGGCTGTTTGGCTGAAAATGATTTTAAATATAAATCTTAGAATATGGAAGTCATGTATGGTTCTCCATACCGATATTTTTTCATGTTTTGAGTGTAGTAGAATGAGAATCTGCAATAATCTCGAACACGATTTTTTTTGCCATCACCATACTTCCATTCCTTAAGGAAATATGGAAGTAAAAGTCGTTTTCCGAAAAGTGTCTGTGTGTGTGTGTGTGTCTGTCTGTCTGTGTGTCTGTCTGTCTGTCTGTGTGTCTGTAGATTTTTTTTCTATGGCAAACGATAACTGCCACAAATTCAAACAGAATCAAATAATTTTTTGCATGCAGCCCTGATTTGCAGAGTACTCACGACCTATTGTTTTTGGTGAAGATCGGTTGAGGGAAAGGGGTAGTTTACCTGCAACGGTTTTTTTTTAGCAAGGGTAATTTTGTTTGTTTGGCAAACGATAACAGCCGCAAATTCAAACTGAATCAAATAATGTTTCGCATACAGCCCTGAATTGTAGAGTTCTCAAGATCTGTTGATTTTGGTGAAGATCGGTTAAGGGAAATGGGTAGTTTACCTGTAACGTTTTATGTTTTAACAAGGGTATTTCCTATGGCAAACGATAACAGCCGCAAATTCAAACAGAATCAAAAGATTATTTGCATACAGCCCTAAATTGTAGAGTTCTCAAGATCTATTGTTTTTGGTGAAGTTCGGTTGAGGGAAAGGGGTAGTTTACCTGCAACGTTTTTTTAACAAGGGTATTTTCTATGGCAAACGATAACAGCCGCAAATTCAAACAGAATCAAATAATGTTTTGCATGCAGCCCTGATTTGTAGAGTACTCAAGACCTATTGTTTTTGGTGAAGATCGGTTAAGGGAAAGGGGTAGTTTACCTGTAACGTTTTATGTTTTAACAAGGGTATTTCCTATGGCAAACGATAACAGCCGCAAATTCAAACAGAATCAAAAGATTATTTGCATACAGCCCTAAATTGTAGAGTTCTCAAGACCTATTGTTTTTGGTGAAGATCGGTTAAGGGAAAGGGGTAGTTTACCTGCAACGTTTTTTTAACAAGGGTATTTTCTATGGCAAACGATAACAGCCGCAAATTCAAACAGAATCAAATAATGTTTTGCATACAGCCCTGATTTGTAGAGTACTCAAGACCTATTGTTTTTGGTGAAGATCGGTTAAGGGGAAGGGGTAGTTTACCTGCAACGTTTTTTTATCAAGCGTATTTTCTATGGCATACGATAACAGCCGCAAATTCAAACAGAATCAAATAATTTTTTGCATACGTCCCTGAATTGTAGAGGTCTCAATGACTTTCGATTTGGTGAAGATCGGTTACGGGGAAGGGGTAGTTTACCTGCAACCTTTTACGTTTTAACAAGAGTAAAGTACTTGAAAATTTATTTAAACTTTTTGAAACAATGGTAATTGTTAAAAATAAAATAATTTTGTTGCCAGGCAATAAAATTATAATTTTTTCATTTTAATGTAATATAATATTTTTCATTTAATACAGCAATAAAAAGGCAGGTAAGACACAGCCTGGCTGTTTGGGTGAAAATGATTTTAAATATAAATCTTAGAATATGGAAGTCATGTATGGTTCTCCATACCGATATTTTTTTCTTTCTCTTTCTTGGCACTCTTTACAGATACTGTTGGAGCTTGCTTGGGGCTTCTGTCTTCGGCCTTCTTGCGCCTTTTCTCCTTGTGAGAGACAGTCGTACTCTACTTCTCAGGATTTCTTCCTTTCTCTTCTTCTTTTCTCCCGACTTTTCTACGAGATTCGAAGCGGCCTGCTTCTTCCTTACCAGCAGCCACTGGTAAGCTAGATCTGCAATCAGCTATCTATATGCAATCTAGATCCCAGCTAGATCTGCAATCAGTGATGATGTCAATCGCTTCCTCCGATTCTATCAAGCCGTTTTCATATCCATCGAGGTATTTCTTTGACGGCAGACAGTGGGATTCGTCCTGGAGATGATTTGTCGGCACCTATTAAGCTCTTCTTCCTCTTCACGTCTCATTATCGCAATGAGTTCAGTATTTCGGGGAGAAGTTTTATGTGGATAACTGTAGTCATCTCCCGCGTTTCGGTTCTCTTCTTCGCTGCAAGAGGGGGTTCCTTTTCAACCTCCGCTTTGTCTCCTACCCTCTCAATGTCCAGGCCAATTTCTGGAGACCTCGTTCATTGCTTTGATCCACGAAGATGTTATCATTGCCTCTGCAGCAATGAACTCCATCGAAAAGGATTCCCTTCAGCTGCATTCATAGTGTCGCTTGGCGCATTGTCTACCATAGAGGCCAAGTGACTCACCCCTGTGGCATTACAATTATTTGATGACGACGACCTGTGACCAGCTCGTACACCCCTGACAGCCGCCGGTACTGGAGAGCCGACCCCCTGCACCGTACTATTGGTAACTTTCCCTACCAACTCCATATTGTATTTTTATACGGGATTACTACCCTGAGTGACGTGTGGCACACCAGCCAAAAGAAGACAAGAAAGTAAGAAGAAATTAAAGACCAATAACACTCGAATATTTTAATAGTGTCGGCGTCGGTAAAAACAAGAGTTGGTCAAGGAAGACCAACAGAACAGATGAAAAGAGGGACCTCACCCAAAACAGGTTTAAGCAAAGACTTTAAACAAAGTGCGGGTCCGGCTGAAGTACCCCAGGCTTGCCACGCCCATACCCACAAGGTGTAAGCACCTGGGGAATATTAATAGTAATAATAATAATAATTATTATTATAATAATACAACTAGTTTGAAAAATCTAGTTTAAACACAAGTAAGAAATTAACCTGCACGTCACCTATCATACTGGATTAATACCCTTGCGACATAACTGGCCGCGTTCCCTTTGTCTTAGGCATTGATGACGTATAAAGGCAATCATCGTATCGGTAAAACATACTTGTTGACTCGGTGATGTCCTAAGTGTCTTTTTGTAACTCACCAAGTATCCAAATAATTCTTGAAGTTACTGATGGTTTGGGAAGAAATTACCGTCTTTTTCTGTTATTAGCTAACTTTACTTACCGTATAAACACCTATGTGCGCGCGTGCGCCCATACATACCTGCACCAAAACACACATATAGTTGCATAAATACATACGTACATATGTGTAGTTACATCAGTGGTTTTATACTATTGAGTTCGTATCTTGATATGTATCAAATTATATACAACTCTTGTATTTTTATATTCGCATAACCTACTACAACTTCTTACAATAAACAGTTGCCTAACCTTCAAATGTATACTAAAAGCGTTAAAAACTATTGTATTACCTATAACATACTGTTATGGAGAAAAAAACAATGGAATAATTAATAAGTAGCCTACTGGAGAATGTGATACTCATAATTATTAATAACATACCTTAAATCACATTCGTAAACCATTTCTTCTTCTCTGTACACAGGTATCCAATACGCACTATCCTATATAAAAATTGATTAGAAATATATATTTTCCAATATTCTATCACAATTCAACAGTTATGACACTTAACAGTTGCACTAAGAACTCTTAAAAGTTCGGCTATAAAAGAAGCGTAGAAATGATGAACTTAATTTATCACTATCTGTCTTTTGTAACCCATCCGAGGTCACTTTTACCTACATGTTTTCATCATTATCATCATTATGATAAAAAAGGATGGTTTGTTCCGGTCTCAACCAGGGAAAGTGTACAACTCGAGCGCTTCCTCGGACGTCCCACACCTTCCCGTCACTCCGGCCTATAGTTCCATAGTTGTTTTGGGATGCGGCTGTTATCAATTCGACAAAGATGTTCCCACCAATTCAGCCGATACTGGGAAATCCTGACGATTATACTCATAATATTCAGTTCCTCCTTATAATCCGTCCGGCTAGTCCTTATTTGAGACAATTTATTAACGAATATGTCCTCCAGATATGTTACCAGCATATCACATGGTAAGACCTATGATGGGCTGCCACCTTCAGGCTTAACGTCCAGACAGATTTCCTGTCTAGGTGTTCTTCCATAAACTGGCTGTCTTACCAGACTGAAGAGACCAGGTTTCCTTGTTTCCATTAGGATCTTTAATTTGGTGCTTTCTCCTTGCCTGCCACATCCTACGTCGTTGACCAATTTCTAAATAAAACTTATAGTTTTACCTTATTTCCTTTCCATCTTGCGACTTCGTTATATGTCATACACGACATGTTTCGGGAAACATGTCGTGTATGACATATAACGAAGTCGCAAGATGTTAAGGAAATAAGGTAAAACTATAAGTTTTATTTCAATAACGAGACTTGGCGACCATAATCACAAATTATGAATTTCTAAATGTTTTCTACTACGAAATTGTTGAAATGTGCGATCTCATGCCCGCCCATTCATTTAGATACTAGGATGTTAAATCTACTGGTTTATACACTACTAAGCAGCACGCTGCAGAAGCGTGTAATTTACTGTACCTTGATGTAACACTATGATACAACTGCGCAACTGACATGATTGTTATAGGTGATAAAGTATATATGTGAAATGAGTATTTTGGCCAATATATGTCTAAATATAAAATGTTTTCTGTATAGGAGCAAGAATGCTGTGCCTTTTTTTAGACCTTCCACCCGTACGCAGCGAGGCGCAGGCAGTGTGTATTATGCAACCATTTTTCTCGCGTCCGTTATTGTGATTGGTGTCTGTCAATTTGCACAAAGGCGTACCAATTGTTACAAATCAGCTTTATCAACACCTGCGCGCATCCAATGTCATGTTTTATTCAAAACGGTCGCTTTGATTACAGGCGCTGCGTTTTTTTTACCGTGTGCGGAAAAAACTAAACTGAAGCGTTGAGTAGATAATCAACATCGGACCGGCTCCATCTATCGTTCGGATCACTTCAATTTTATTACTTGATTCATTCGTCCGTACTTTGTCAGTTGCGGAAACTCGTCCTGATTGTGCCATTGTTATTTTGTTCTGTTAAAAGTTCGTAATTATTCAGATTTCTTATGCAGTTTTTTAAATTCAATTCAGCTGCCCTGCTTTCATCAATAATTTAGCAGCCTTACCGCGTTGCTTCATGCTCATACCTCTATTGCACTTTTTCATTATTTGTTACAATAAACCTAGGAATAAATTCCGACAATTGTCTGTACAGAATGACAAGATATATATTGAGAAAATTCAAATGTTTTAACTTGTCCTCTAAACTTATAATCTATTTATATTTTACTTTATATAACAACCTTGTATTGACTTTTAATTTTTATCATACCTAGCAATTAAATTCTTCGTTGTTCACTCCAGTGTTTCATTCTAGCCCCCTACTGCAACTGTTGTAGTGTCTTTTCCACAAGTGGTAATCGTATTACGAAGTAATGTTTACAAACAGTGTAATTTGGTGATCATAAAAATACACAACACACACACATACCTTGTACTTGCATAAATCAACATGTAGCCTACACTTTTATGTAGCATATGGCTCTCAGAACATCAGACATTTACTAAACAGTCAACAAATAACAGTAAAAGATTCAACACAGCTGACAATGGATCCCACTGCTGCAGTTACTAATAGTGAAATGTGTTATTTGTTTGCTTATTTTCAAGTGCTGTTGTGTAATTAGCAAACAAGTTTTCACTTAGAGTGTTTTTCTTAGGAAACCTACTAGAGAAAAAAAGAAAGGATTTAGATTGGTTGCTACCAAAGGCCCTTTCAGTCTGAGTTTAGTTTTTTAAATGAGGCAATAATTGTGTCCGTCACAAAAAAGCAGGAAGCAACTGTGTGTCATCTTAGTTGAATTTGAGTAAATGTGGCATGTCGATTTACAAGAAATCTACTAAGCTTATTTACTCTAAGTGTCCCATATGAAACATATCAAAGATAAGCTATAGTTTAGTTTCACTCGACTGGGTATGTAAATCGCCAAATTCTAGACAGGTCTATTGGACATCCTAAAATCTATTTTTAATTTAGGAACGTTCTCTACTTCAAAAAGTTTGGCGTTTTATACGTGACAGTATTTCGAATCAGTACAATTTTACAATCTTCATCTTACAGATTTACAATCTTTACATCTTTACAATTTTCATGGAGTTTGTAGAACAACTTGTTGTTATCGATTTGCGCTAGTCTGCTTCAGCAAATTTGTGTAATGTGGGACACGTCAGATGTTTAGATGGTTGTCTTGATAATTTTTTTAACCGCACTGTTTGAAAAGAACTGAGGTTACCAAAGTCAGCCGACATCAGTTTTACTGGCTTCCTCATTTTGGGCTTTTAAATGGCAAGTGTATGGAAATCGTCCAACAACTCTTGTACATCTTTGAGAAAACATAGTCAACATCACAGGTTTAACTCGCTTCTATAATACTTGGAGTGACGAGTGCAAAAGGAAAAGGAAAAGCCATGTTGAAAGTTTACTTTAAAGTGCTTATTGTAATTCTTTCTTAGTTATTTTATAGATCAGAGTGCTTTTAAAGGCTTTAGTCTGTTGTATATAATTCTCTTGTTTAATAAATATTAACAATTACTGAAATTTGGTAACGCATTCGTGAATAACTTTGTAAAAAATATAGGAATTTCTTTATATTCTGCTATTTTATTCAAGTAAATTTTACAGACACTTCCCCTGTGTGTGTGTGTGTGTGTGTGTGTGTGTGTGTGTGTGTGTGTGTGTGTGTGTGTGTGTGTGTGTGTGTGTGTGTGTGTGTGTGTGTGTGTGTGTGTGTGTGTGTGTGTGTGTGTGTGTGTGTGTGTGTGTGTGTGTGTTAAATAGAACCTACTAGGTTTTCGTATATTTACGAGTCCTTAGTAGGTTCGTGATTTTGTAGAATAACTTGACTAGTGCTTTGAACGACTTGAAAATTATACATAAAATTTGTTCAGTTTTTCTTACTTAGTAATTTGTCAAAACTTTTCTCGTCCCGTGCCAATACTAATAGGTATTAAAATTCCCGTGGCGTAATGTCTGAAAATAAATCTTTGCTATTTCCTGACGTTTTGACGGGTAGAGATGGGACTGAAGTTAATTGTTCCAAAACAATGATGTTCCAAAACTTTGGGGCATTTCACATCATGCTGTCTGTCCCTTATAACTGGTAAGAATTTTTTTCACCAAACCTGTAAGACACTTAACATCATGCCTTCAGTCTCGTCTCTGATAGCTGTCAAAATATTATCCAGTAAAAGAAATGTAGGTTCGAGCACTACAGCACGGGTAAATAGACAAGGAATTTTAACATCTGATAGTCGTTTGTTTCTAAAAAGATTTTATATTTAATTTATCACGTCCAAAACTTGAAAAGAATGGAAATTAATATTCACTGTATCTGAAAAATTATAAAAATGTGCTATTTATTTAGAGCTCTAACAATTAAGTATTAGAAAACACAAGGGAAGATTTAGCATAAAACGTAAATTTTAGTTTATTGGGACGCTCTTGCAAAAGCTCGTACGCGACTACATTGCATATTAGAATAATTTATTTCATAATGATGGTCACAGGAACGTTTCAGACACGTAAGAAATATAATCGTAAGTCACATGCTTATGCCATTTTTGTAATAATTTACTTATCGATAAGCTATGCAAAATAAATCCAGTGTTTTCGTCTTAGCAAAAACTGAAGCTAATAATTTTCTTTGGCTTAAGGTCAACATTGCACATGAATATCCGAACTAAGTAAAGGGCGTTGGTAAGCCAAAAGTTTAATTGAATCATGTTGTACACGTTAAAATGTTACCGACTGTTTTATAAATTTAATCTTTCGGATATTTTCAAACGATTGTGATCACATGGACCCGCACCAAAGTCTGAAAAAATAACGTTTTTCAGGATTAAAAGGACTGTATATTTTAGCGACCATGCCAGTGCCCAGGCGCGTTTGTGTGTGTGCATGTCCATGTGTATTCGCGTTCGTTCCAGAGCGCTTGATCTGATACAGCTACAGATACATATCTCATTATAATGCGTAAACACACGGTGTTATGGTTGTAAAGGGAGGTGTAACGTAATCTGCGATTGACGTCTGTGTCGGTGACATATGATGCCGGGCTCCAACAGTATTAACGTGTCACTCAGCGTCCCACTCTACGTATATCGCGCCTCTTGTAATTTTAAATTAATTGTTGTAACTTGTATTATTGATTACAGTATGCAAGTCTCTTGTTTTATCTGTAAACAGCAATTAACGAAATTGTAGTGTGTACCGTTTGCCATGCCTACCATGGAAAGTAAACATTAGTTTACCACTTTTACTGTGAAGTAAAAGTCTTTCATAAAAGGCTCCATAATTCTGTTATTGTTTTAGAGAAAAATTAGGCCTATTTACACAAATCTCATTTTTCTTCATTAATGAATGAACGTTAGAAGTGTCTTAAATCATAATTTTTGGCCTTCTTTGTGATAAATTCTAACGTATAAAAACATTATATAAACTAAAATTTAAAAAATTATACAGATTTTTGAAACTATAATGATTTTATAGGGAATTTTAATTAATGTAATTTCTGTGCATTTTCCTACGTCTAACACGCCTAGAATTTTAAACAAACATTTGAATAAACTAACAAAATCTTCTACTTTCAATCACATCATCCAGTCTGACAGCATTTTTCCTGTCAAATGTTTTGAAGCCATATTGTTAATTCAAGCCGCAATATGTTAAGAAAGACAACACTTAAGAGCCCGTGTCATGCTCTCTTACAATATGAGGACTTAATATGACCGGATGTAATAAATAACATCCTTCAAAGGAATATCGGCTGATAGTATCTTAAATTAAATAAACAAATCTAATACATTGAAAGTGGATCTGCGTCGACTGGCTCCATTGCACATTCCGGGCAAATTTTGCAACCACAAAAGATATGGAAAGTGCTGTCATGTGGGGAGCTGCAAATGAAAGGTAGAGAACAAAGTGTAGTAAGTGTTTGACAATATGAAAGAATACAAATTGCATGAGCAAGTCCACAGAAAACTTGCCATCAGCGAATATATTTTGTCCGCCGATCTGCCGCGCGCGTGTGTGTGTGTGTATACACACACATATATTCCTAATTCTTTTTCGTCATATCACAATACAAATTAATACATTTTACTTACAAACTTTGGCGATACAGTCATTCGTTAACCAGATAAGAGTGAAAACAGAATTTTGGAACTAGCCATGTACACCGTTCCGCTCATATTATTTTAACAGAAACCAGCCCAATTGTTAGACGACAGTGACTGTACGCTGAAACGTCGTAATCAGCTGACGTCGTGTTGTGTGACGTGATCGATGACGTCATCAGCGTTACATACATTGTGTCCATACGCTGCGTATATCGTAATAAATGAGCCCGTCAGGGCGCTGCTACAAGTCTATATATTACAGCAGAATATATATGCCGCTGAAATCTCGACCAGACTATACCTAAACTGCTGTGGAATGAACCCAGCTCGGTGTCTGGGTAAAACAGTTTTACCCAAGCTCATATTTATCACTTATTCAAAGGCAAAAAAAGTACTGAAATAGTAAAATTTTATATATCAATCATCATACTTGAATCACAACAGAAATTATTCTTTTATTAAGGACTACGATTTTCCAAACTGTTGTTTCCTAAGTAAATTATTAATTTCATGGTTGTGGGTGTGTGTATCGTGTGAATCTTAAAGTCATGTGCTGTCTTATACATTTCACACATTTTTGTGATTTTCGCATATCAACGTTACTGCAGTGAGATGTTATTGTTGTATTAGATCTATTACGTTGACCTACTATAGGGCTGTAAAATCTTGATTATTGGCTACTATGTCTTTCCACAATCTGTAGTTTTCAGCCTAAAACTATAATCTACGTGTAATGTGTAATCTACGTCTAATTCTACAATCTGTAATCGACTATCTGGAATGAACGTGTAATATTAAATTTGCTGAAGTTTTTGGAAAATGAGATTCTTAGAATCAGTTTAGTATAGTTTAAATATGTATATACTTGCGCCAAATAATGACGATTTTTAGCGAGTTCACTGACGACTCTAAATTACAGTTTCTCTAGTTCCATTATTATAATTCTTTATAGTGTTTAAGAATCATAGTATTATAACTCATATGCTTTTGAATTCAGTGTGGTGAAAAACATGCTTTACGTAATAACTATACACATTATAAATTATAGGCATATATTATAAATTTATTTTCGTGTTTTTCCACCAGTATTTATAAAATCGTCTTAAATGTAACCTTTTAGAATTGCCACAATTGATGAGTACGTATAAAACACCAGAATAAACAACCTGATAATTCCCTGATATTGCGTTGCACGGTGGGCCCGTAAATTAAAAATGTTTGGTTTACAGTCAAATGAATCCAAGATCCATACTTATGTAACTGACCACCCACCCTCTGCACTGTTTATCACTACTAGACGATTTAATAAATTTAATATTGTTATTCTCAAATAATCTATTTCTATAAAATATTTTACAAAAGTTATATCACTTAACTCTGACGAATATGTTATGAATCTAAGTAAAATATGTTTCAACATTGAATAATTAAACTAAGTTATTGATATTTTAATATTACTAAAAAACAACCGCTTCCTGTAATCAACATTGTAAAAGCTAGGGAAAGTTAAAATAATTAAGTTAACTAAACGAGAAGCAGTAGAAGATTGCTCGAAAAAATGAATTGGATTGAGACGGTAAACTTCAGATATTGGAAATATGTCAAAACGCATTCCTGTCTCTCATTTAAAGAGAAAGGAATGTCATACACACTTGTTAACTTGACTTATAAGTGAGCTCATATTAGGTCTTCTTGCTTTATTAAATCGAGTCAATATTGTGTGGATTTTTTTAAAGCACTTTACGAACCTCTCGATGACTAACATACATTTCAAAATCAATTATCTTTCCTCCGTTTTATTGGACATTCTTTTTTATTCAAATGCGTCATCAAAACTTAAAAACTTACTTTCTGCTTTGAAATACTGATTACACACGATATTTTGATTTTGGAATTTTATAGGAGAGTTATACAATGATTAAAGGGAAAAACTCTTATCGCTGTAATACAAAATTTATTTAACTAACTATTTCCTCATTTGACACACGATTTTTGTACTGCACTATTCATAACAGTTAAAATTTCTCAGCTACCTTTGAAATGATCAAGCTACTTATAAAAGTTTGCACTGTTTATATAAATTTAATAAAATGTTTGAGCATTAGGGAGGATATTTTAGATGGTTTTATAAATACAGGAACCAGAAACCGTATCACTGAACGCTGTTCTTAAAAAAGCTCACTTCCCATCGTTGAATGCAAATATCGTTGCCTCTGTACAAATACAGAGATTATTAGTTGTTTTGATATTTCATCTTCTTTTTCACAGTACTAAATTAATATAGAATATTGAAATTTCACTTGTGAAACTTACTTGTTTTCTCCCGTACGCGCTTCGGCGTGATGTGCGCCTTCATCAGCGGATTGAGACAGACTGCCACCATTGAACACCTAAAAGCTTTATCCAACAACAATATACATTCCGTGTTTGCCACACACATACACACAAAAAACCACAGCTACACCAACATAGATACTAATCTTGAGATATTACACTACTTACCCAAAAGTCGAAAACTAAACACTGCAGAACAATATGAAATATACAAACACTACACAATACAACCAAACAGCATACTTAACGACCAATTACACTATAAATCACACACACTTTTTGACACAATTATACATAAAACAAACAATAATTCGGATCCCCGCGCCAATCCCCTTCCGACACACACCACCCCCACTCAACATACCAAATAAAACCGTTACGAGTTACTGGCAGTCTGTCTCAATCCGCTGATGAAGGCGTACATCACGTCGAAACGCGTACGGGAGAAAACAAGTAAGTTTCACAAGTGAAAGTTCAATGTTCTATATTAAATAAGAGATTATTTGTATTGAAGTAGTTGTCAAACCGCTATTTTATATTGACTACAAGTGTGACAAAGTTAGGTTCTCGAAATATTGTAGCCTACACTTGATTTATACATTTCGTGAACCGCACCTGTTTTTCTCTTTACACATTGAATGACCATCCAACTATGAAATAGTTACCCTGAACATTATATGCTAGTGTAATCTTATTTACTAAATTGCTATGCTGAGGAAATAGAGAGTACATCAATGCTGAATGACTAGGTGACGTCATGCACGTATACTTGCGTTGCAGAATTACGTAAGACTCGGGGTTGTTCTAGGTCATGTGAGATGTTTCTTCCAGACGTCACTCGATTATCTTACTGGCATCGAGGCCCGCTATTGCACGGCGGCGGAGGCATAAATACTGGATTTCCAAGCGGTCTAGTTCAGCTTTAGAGGAGCAATATCAGAGTGAGGCTCGACGTGTTCCTTTTGTGAATTGTGAAAAGTGATTAGCGTGTTAATTAGTAATCGCCTCTAATAAGGTGACATTTACAGTGAGCAAATTTAATTGAGTTATTGTAGAACACTGATTTTGCTGATTTCTTCGCGTCTAAAGTTTTTCATTAGGCTTCATTGGTGTCGGTTATTCTGTTTCCACTGTACAACACAACGATTCGTGAGACCGTCGTAAGATCACCGCGCGCGCGCGCGCACACACACACACACACAAAATCTTTCTAAGTTATAACTAAGTTATAAATTCAAAAATACTAGTAGGCTTATTTAATTGCTGAAAAGATTACACAAATCATCTCATTTATTAAAATGAAATTCTAAAATAATATTAATTTCAATTTATTATTTCATTTAGCCACACCCTCATTATCAGAGAATTAGGTCCCTTGAGGACTAGGTCCATATAATACTGTACGTTGTTGACCCCTTGTAAAATTTCCTATTGAAATTATCTACAAGGAGAATAAGAAAATACTTTCAACTTTGTAAGAAGGCCTATAGGCTATTTACATATGCACAAGCAGAGACACTAGTGTTTGCGCGCGTATGTGTGTGCGTGCGCTCTCGCGGTAATGTGTGTTTACATATTTAATAAATTAGGAAATGAAAGTTCTATTAATTATTTATATTTCTATGTTTTGACGTCTTGACATATCCGTGTATAAATAACATATCTAACTACAAATAAAGTAATAACTAACTACTTGGCTACTCACACAGCAAGAACCAAGTCGTTTAGTATTGACGTCAACACAATAATATGTAAATTACTGGCCTACGCCGAGTGCCATGTCGGACGCTGTCCTACGCCTGGTGCCATATCAGACGCTATAGTGGCAATCGTCCGTAATTTATTTACTAATTTACTAAATAAGTGCCAAAACTTTAGGCGTACTGTGCTATCGTGTTCTACGCCACTACATAAACAATTATGGTACATCCTCGCAACAGAAAATACCAGTTATTTATTTCTGATTACATGCACGCTGAGTGTTGTGTCTTTTTCTTCTAATCCTTTTTTTAAGCGAGCTTGGAATCGTGTTTGCATAGGCCAAACCACGACTCCTTTGTTAAACATAGTAGATGTGACCGACAACTTTTAGATTGCAGACGTTGCGGAAACCCAACAGCTGCAACATGACATCTGCAACAGCTGTAGCGGTTAGAGCCCTAGAGTGGAGTCATAGAGTGTGTATACTTTATCAATAGTAGACAGCTCACACATTCGGAAATTGCAAATGTAGAAATATAGAGCCGTATACATTTAATGGATTGACAGTGCAATAAGTCGTTTTAAGTATCCTCGCCCTTCTCGAGGGTGAAAAACTGTTTCTGAAGTTTAAGAACGCGAATCCACTGAACCGCGTTTTCAAGGTAAGATGATGTAATATCTGTGGTGTCAGGTGTCAGCAAAAAAAGTAAAACGGAATATATTTAAGTCACTATGACTGGACTTCATATAGGCTAAATCTTTCTACTAACAATATGTTTCCTTTCATTCATACTAAGAGTTTCTTGTTTCAGCGATTCAACTGTGGCAGAAAAGTGTTGCAATCCTGCTCTAGAGGAGTGTACTTTCCCGTTAAAGCAGAAGTACACAATAGGTCATTGCACAACAACATAAAAACTGTGGTAAAATTTAAACTGGATAATGGTATTTATATAAAAAAGACACTACTGAAATTTTATATAAACGTGAACTAAATTTGAGATTATAGACCGTACACACTTGTATTTTTAAAGTATTATAAAAAAGGCCTTCCTAGCAAAGAGAGCGTGAGTATCTAAATTTTGGATGCGTTTTGTTTAGTTTTGGTTAATCAAGGTTTAGCGTACCAGGAATATGGGGTAATCCTATTCTATAACATAATTAATTTGTATAGTTTCGTAATCTTCCTTTTAAAAGTAAGCATGAATATAAACTTAAGTATTTGTATAGATACTAACAGAAAAAAAAGTAACGTTATACTTTAACCATATTAAATAGCTAAGGCGGAAGGTAGTTTATTTAACAACAGATGAGATAATTCGCCCCAGAGTTCTGTATGCAAGATACGGTTAAGCACTGCATGAAAACTGACTAATTTGGAGGACACTTTTCATAACTACTTTAGCTGCGGCCGAGTTTTCATCTTTTTTGTTTGTGCTTACGGAAACTGAAAACGCTTTCAGGCTCTCATAAATTTTCATGAGACATTTAATAAAACTAGCTCGTAATAAGGTTTTGTGTCCAAACCGTGTGATTTTGTGTGTGTTACATATTCATCAGCGTCGGTGTGACGTTGGCAGTATGTAAAGAGGGAAACGAGGGGAGGTGTTCACTGTGTGGAAATATCACGGCTAAAACTGATTAGCTTACAGCCTAAACAAGCAACACTGATTCAATAACTCGCTCTGAATCTACAGACATACAACATGCTTCAGAGAACTCGAGTAAACACGGCATGGCGCACCTACCGTCTCTTGCCTTGCCTTGCCTTGAATATCTAACAGCAAGACGCGCACACACAGAGTCCACAAAACGCCATTAATTTAATCATCTGTTTTGCACATTGCAACCGACACACACACTCGGCGTCGGTTTTGCACGGCGCACGAATTTTGCAAACGCATGTTTGAGGGAGAGTAATCATTTTAAATGGAACCTTTTGAAATCCTATAGACGACGTTGTGTAGTCAAAGAGAAAGCGATACACTATTTTGTAAGAGTAACTTTGTTCTTATTAAGTTTCTAATTACTTCGACGTATTCACAGAATGTACTCGTTAAAAAAATATATATTAACGAAATTGAAACAACACAAATAGAGAAATATAATATTATTGTTAAATATTTCTTTCGATTTTTGATTTTTACTTCTTTTAATTTGAGAATCAATAAGTTAAATTAATTTAAGTTAAAATTTTGTTTATTAAATTAAATTTTTACATTGAAATAAGTAATAAAAAAAAGACTCGCACATAACCTCGAAACGTGGTATTAATTGATTTGACCATAGCGCACGACAGTGTTCTTCATAATAAATTCTGGGAGACTGTGGAAAACAACAGTCGTTCAAAATTTTGTATGTAAATGTCATGAAAACTATGTAAGAACACAGATAGTGTAATTTCGAGTGACAAAAGGTTTTGAAAAGAGGTGCGGATACTTTTTTAAATATTCGTGACTGGAACTGTGAATAAATGAAGGACGATTAAGCACTATGAAAAAGTGTTTTATTCCCTACGTTTTGCGGATGATCGGATCTTGTTGCTGAACATGCGTTGAACATCCAATACAAGAATAACATATACGTTGACGAAAATACAAGAATAACATATGGTGAGGAGACTGAAAATCAGCTTCCAAAAACAAAATATTTTGTGATTAGGAATGAAGAGATGCACCGAGAAAACAACAAATTATATGGAAGACTGTCACTGATTTAAAAAAGTATAATCCTGGATGAGGTAGATATAATAAACGAAGAAACAATTTACATTTGGACTCCACCATTGTATTGTTTGGAGTGACAAACCAGTATACAACTGTCAAGAAAATTATATTTTTAAATTTGTATTTCCTTGTACTTACGTACAGCAATAAGTTGTCTTGCGCAGCATAGAAGTTTGTGTTAATTATTTATTGTCTTCTGTGTCACATTTTATAGTCTTATGTAGAACAAGTAACACGGGACACGTCGGAGTTTTGTGTCAGTCATTTTTTACCTTCAAAAATGCCACTCAGTGTGAAATAGTAATTTGCAGGCCTATAATTAATGGAAACCTTGCTGATTACGTCTGAAACAAGTTGATAAAAAAATTTTACTGGTAAACTGGTATCCCTAAAAACAGAGAAAACATTTACACAAGAATTAATATTTTATAGTATTTTGCACTGAAAAATTAGAATTACGTTTGCACTTTAAAAATAAACCTAACAAAACTTGTTCTAATCAGCATGTTAAAAGGGAGAAATTCAGCAGGCTGCAATATCTTATTAATAGAACTGTGTAAACAGGAAATTTAATTATACAAATTTGTAATTTTTGAGAACACTCTCTGTGATCTAAGCTCCACAAATAATAACATAACAAAAGTATACATAGAAGGCAGAATTGACAGCGTAAAATTTCTTTTGATAAAAACCTGTAATTTGCTGAAACTGTAGTTTGTAGAAAAAATCATAAATTCGTTGACCTTTTCAAATTCTATTTTCACATATAATATTTGCACAGGACAACGGTCGACATTTTATTGAAAATTTAAACGCAAAAAGCAGTCAACGCATTCGCTAAACGAGCCGTTAAAAAGTTTTAACAAAAGCGATTCCCACACGAGCACGTTCGCAAATAGTTGAACAGGTACGTTAAAAAATTAAATTATGTTGGGTAAAGGCAAGATCTAACGGTCAATTTAACGTTAGTCGAGAAATATTCTGGCGGAAGGGTAGCAATCAAACGGGGTTTATCCGATTATCTGTCAGTAACGTAGACAGCACCGCCTACTTTACATATGAAACAGTGAATTGCTTTGTACCTCTAGTTACCGCTGGCTGCCAGGTTACGCACGCGTGGGCTTGCGTATACACACACACATACACACCACAAGGTGCTATAATTTGTGATCGTATTTAGCCTTCATAGTTCATAGTGATTTATGAAGGGACGATTACAATACGTCATAAAATAACAAGTCATCGTCTTCTGAATTCGATATTCTTGGTCATTATGTTACGTCACAGTACTCTGACTTTATAGTTATTTTACAGTTCTCTTTTTCCAGTCTTTGATTCTGCGTTCTTAATTTTTGCTTGTGTGTAACATAGTAACTAATAGAGAGTGTGAAATGGTTTTATCCTCTTCGATGTCGTCGTTATTGGTGGGTCAGTTTGTTAACGACTAGGCCAGTTGTTAGCCTCTGCAGTCTCTGGACGAGAATTTCGTCCAGAGACTGAACAACAGTAAACTGAATCACTGTGGTATTCCTCTAGTATAACAAAGTTTCATATTCCCTAAATGATACAATTATTAAACATTTTAATTTTTTTCTGCCTCAAATTGGAATTTCCATTTTCACTTGTAAGCTAGGAACTTTCTTACACTTCAGAACTTTCTTCCCAGACGACCACGTTTTACTGACTTTATTTTAAACCCAGTGGTTTCGCCAGGTTCACGATGTGGCATCCTTAGTGGTACAGCTGACAATGAAAAAATTTAACAGTTATTTACTAATACGGTCAAACTCCCCTTCAGTGGGCGTTTCTATTTTACATACAAAATACACGGCAAGTGGTTGCAAGTGATTGAATAATAAAAAAACAACAAATATATAATGATACTACTAAAATAACTAAAAAGATTTACAGATGTAACAATAATGTCTCTCTTCTAGAGGAGGAAAATTTCATTATGCACCATCAGGAGGCCTGCTATTGGTCTTCCTATGTGTGGGACACTCATCCACACAAAAAACCTCCTTTTTCAGGCAGGAAATCTCCCACGGGACTACTGTTCTTATTATTTCAGGGTGGCGCCTCGCGACTTGCTTGATACATTCTTAATCTTCCCCTTTCTTTTTCACCTTGCTAATCGGTCCTTCAGTCGTGCACGCATCTACAGAACGGTCGCGACCTCCCAGGCCTTTCAGCTCCGGAGCATGACGCCTATGATGTTTTTGGGAGTCATGGGCCGAACTCCATCTGAAGCCTTCGTCTCTCCCGAACCAACTGATCACACACAAATAAAGTGTGGTGGGCACAGTCGAAGACTGAGACATCAGAGACACGTGACAGTTCTTCCACCTAAGTCATCCTATACAGTTACGCAGATAAGTATCCATGCCCTAGAAAGAATTGGGTAAGAAAGTAGTTTACCTCGGTAGGCTTTTTATCCACCCACGGAATAATGTTCCTTACCAGCCTTGCCGTCCATCTTACTGCAATTTCCTGAACCCACCCTAACTGCCAGTACCGCAAAGAGCATTCCCTGACCATCATTTTTGTTTCCACCACCCCAAGTTTTTTCTTGGCCACGTAGATCCACTCCCTCTTTTCAGCCACAAGATCTATTGGGACTACACCACCACTGCAGGCTCCGAAACCGTTCTACGGAAGCTGACGGTCCTACATGTTCTTCTTCTTTGTATATAAGCCATCTGATTACAGTACTTCTCGTTCTTCAACGAATCGACCGTGGTACGAGTTCCTCATTTTATTTACGCACATGGGCCAACAGCCCAATTTATTGGACTTCCTTCTTAAACTACGGACTAAAATACCTCCTCTTACTTTTTAAGTACTAGCATAGGACCGTTTATCACATTACTTCAGGCTGGGCCTAGTCTTTCGTTATTACTGCTTCCTTCAGATGTATTCTTCTTTTACGTGCCTCGGTCGCGCTGCGATCTAAATCGGCTTTCTTCACTGGTAGGATTGCCTCGATGTAATGTGACACCAGGTCCCAGGAGCTTTTCCGCCGAATCATGACGTCATCTATCGTGTCCGGTGATAGATGACCCAACTCTGCCTAGAATTCTATCCGCCTTTGATTCCATCTACCGCAGACTCAAAAAGTGTGGTTCGCATCGTCATTTTTGTCAGGACACTCGACCGTCGGTGTCTTAACCATCATATGGGGATATGCGTGAAAATAGCCATTAAGAAACTGAGTAAGGTAATATGTTACTCCTCCATGATTTTCACCATACTTTTTAATTTCGGGGATGTGCCTTGCTTTCCACTATCTTCGAGGCTTCTGCTTTCCAGATATTTGACATGTTTCATGAGTAAGTCTTCTCTCCTTCTGAATTGCAGTTTTATACATAATAATAAAAATAATAATAATAATTGCCCTCCAGAAATCCAACCTGAAACCCGAGCCTACAACATTTAGGCCACCTGGCGGACGGGCAACAGCTGTTACTCTTTGGCTGGCTAACAGAGCACTGATAAGTGGGTTACACAAGGCTACACAGCGGTGTGTTGTACCGCTTTTACAACACACCGTAACCCACACCGATCGTGCCAGTGGATGGGTGACAGTAGTAGTCGGAGGGTTTGCCACGGTTCCTTTCCCGGTAGTCGTGGATTACAATGATAGGTTTCCAAAACAATTCTGGGGTTGAAGGACCCATTAAAACCCGTCGTTCAGAAGAAGCCCCTCCTCGGACGGTGACAAAAAGGAAACAGTACACTACTGCAGATGCGGAGAAGTTTTTGACGCCGTCAGTCAGTACGCCTTCGGTGGATAAATATTCTATTGTAAAAAGAACTATGGGAACTTCACGAAAGTGAGCCTCTTTTTAATACAAAAATCTAGGATACATTTTACTACTTGTGCAGGATCGTCTGTCACTGACATTAGGAATAAGGCTGGTGGTCTGTTGATGGAGACCCTAACTGACCAACTAGGGATACAACTACTCTTGTTAAAAATCGTCGGCAATATACGTGTAGAAATTGAAGTGACTCCCTACACTACTCTGAATACCACGAAGTGGTGGTGTGCCGTGACTTGCTGAACTTCACTGAGGAGGAGATGACAACTGAATTAGCACCTCAGGAAGTCACAGTATGTCGGAGGGTAATGTGTGCAGGGGGAAACAAACAGTTCCGCCTCCCACGTTTTGACGTTTATCAAAATAGCTCTGCCAGAGAAAATATAAGAAGGAACCAAACGACTGAGCGTAGACGTTTATCCCTCGTTCCATGCAGTGTTATCAGTTTCTACGTTTTAGGTACACGGCATCCAATTGTGCCCAAGTGAAGACTTTTCTTTTACAGGAAATCTTATGCTGATAAATCTAGTGCCGAGCCGATGAAGTGTATTAACTGCAGTGGCCAACATTCTTCAACGTCACTCAACTGTCCTATGTATTAGCAAGACTTAGCTATTCCCGGCGCCCATGATCTATCTAATCTCGGTGACCTGACGGAACTCGGCAATCTGCAGAAAACGAAGAAGGAATGCAAGGAAAAAGGGAAACCAAGGAAGTAAACTCTGACCGTAGCAACAGATCCTGCAACTCCAGCATGTAGCTCATCATTCAGTGGAATATCAAAGATTGTGCTTCTGGTTACTGGGAACTGAAGATGCTACTGGCCGGATATACAAATATGTATTTTAAAACACATATCAATTTTGAAAGTGGTACTTTTTTGGCTATAGATCTCTCAATCCGAGTCTTGGTCCACGTCTGTCCTGGAGAGTCACAGGAGCGACCACTTCTCAGTGCTGATAACAACGCGAAAGCCAAAGAGCATTATACGCACGCGGAAAACGACACGTAGACCGTGCTGATTGGACTGGTTCAAAGCTGCTTACACACCTAGGGACGTCAGTGGATACGTAGTGTACGACATACACAGTTTAATATTCATGTTTAATAGGGTAACCAAATCACTTGTACGAATTAATAAAGTATTTACCTTAAATTATCCGCCGTGTGATTTCTTGTAACTTCGTCTATTACGCGTTTCAGAGCTTAAATATCTATTAAATATCTGATAATGGAGCATAAGCTCTGAAACGCGTAATAGACGAAGTTACAAGAAATCACACGGCGGATAATTTAAGGTAAATAATTTATTAAGAAATGCACAGTGTTTTACAGCTGCTATCATTGCAGCAGTTACGGTTCATATCCAGAGGACCGGTGGTAGTTCATCCAAAACACCGCTACCGTGGTGGGACACTACTGTAGAAGACACAATAACAGAGAAGCGACGAACCTTAAACAGGTATAAATGAGTGCTGAACGAAGATAATGACATCGCTTCGAACCGCAACTCGCAGAGCAATACTTCCTACAGAAAGATCGAGCCGGGACAACTACGTAGCGATCAGAACACGGTCGGCCCAGTGGCAGACGTATGGAAGATCAGAGCAATCGCTGTCACATCAGTCTTTAAGCATATCGCATATTAGACCGTAACTGTATATCGATTTGTGACCTCGATGAAACTGCCGACACCTTGGCTGCGCGGTGTGTTAGGTTAACAGTACAGAAAGTTATTCTCTTAATTTCCTCGCATTAAAAGCTGCAGTCGAAGACGTTCTTGACTTCGAAACTGAAGGATACTGAACCTACGTGCCTTTCACAATGAGGGAGTTACAGTCCGCTATCCGCGCTGCCGGCGACACTGCGACGGGACCGAACGATATTCCTTACAGCATTATATGTCAACTGCGGGATATAGCTATGGCTACACTACTAGCACTTTGTAACGCCATATGCACACAAGAGGACTTCCCAAATCGATGGAAAGATGCCTTCGTCATTGCCCTACTGAAGGCAGGAAAGGGTACCCTCTAGGCAGATAACTATTATCCAGTATCGTTGACGTGCTGTTTAGGAGAATTTTTGGAATGGGTGGTTAACAACAGGCTCACCTGGTGTCTTGGAAACACGGCTTTCCGACCCCACACGAAAGCTGGTAACAGAAGCACTAATTTACTACTGATCAAATAGTTTATTTGGAGAACGCAGTTCAAACTATTTCATGAAAGACAAACACATGTTTGTAGTATTCTTCGACTTTCAGAAAAAGTTCGACAAAACGTTGAAACACATCATGAATCTCTATTATTGGCGGTTCAGGAGGTAACCTACCTAAATATGTTTCTAGCTGTCTTAGAGACAGGACTTTCAGTGTTCGGATCCATCACTATCGGTCCCACACGAGCTGGAAAATGTAATAACGCAGGGATCTCCGTTGAGCGGCTTTTTTTACCATAGCTTCAATGGGAACTTTGAGTGTATAGAAACGTCATTTAGGAAGTGCTTCTTCGTTGACGATCGAGCGTTGTTACACTTGGCTAAAGGAACCACAATGACCAAACGTAAAATGAAAGGCTCTGTAGACACGTTAGTCGAAAACTCCAACAGTAGCCTATAGGCTTCTATTTCGCGGCAAATAAGACGACGTGTGTCCACATCTGTGGGAAGAGCAAAAGGCACCCGGACACGATGCTAACCAAGAACGGTGTCCGGCTGCACTGTGGACCAAGTTTTAAATTTCTGGGCCTAACTTGAGACAGACACTTAACATGTAATGCGCATGTGGGCGGTTTGC
This sequence comes from Magicicada septendecula, assembly GCA_034769895.1. Taxonomy (NCBI): domain Eukaryota; kingdom Metazoa; phylum Arthropoda; class Insecta; order Hemiptera; family Cicadidae; genus Magicicada; species Magicicada septendecula. The sequence goes on along the minus strand of CM068369.1, from coordinate 217,170,742 downwards.
TACGAGGTGCAAATCCTCGCTAATTGCCATCAGGTGTATCTCCCATATGACCTGGGATGCAGACAGAGAAACTTTATTTCTCCTATACGCCGCACTCTTCATCCTAGAGGTCCTGCTTGAAGAAGGTAGATCCTGTTCACAATGCAGTGCTGCGCTACCCTACGGGGGCGTTCCGGATTAGCCCGGCACAAACCCTATATTGTGAAGCAGGATTGATGTCCTTACTTTTTCGACGTCTACCGAGATATGTGGCTAAAATTCTAGCTCTTTGGAACCACATAAACCATTTGTTGCTTTCAGACTACAGACTTGCGATAATATACGACGACCGCCGCGCTCACCCGACCAGCTGTTATCCGTACTGTCGAAATACCCGGCGCTATAATATCCAAGCGACGATGGTCCAAACGCGCGTTTCTTGAGAACTGTCTCCCTTCCTGCGTCGAAAACCAAATTGTCGGCTGGTTGTGGCCAGTAGAAGCAAGAAATCGTGTCACCCAAATGAACTGAAACTCCTGTTTGTATCAGGCCTGGAGGAATACATCATAAAACATATCATTATGTACACTAATGGGTCGAACACGGGGAGCGGAGTGGGTAGTGAGTTTGTTATCGAGAACGCCTCCTACTGATGGACATTGCTCAAGGCGGTAAGTGTATACACCACCGAACTGCAAGCGGCGTAGCAAGCTCTTCTATTCTGTGAACACCGAGGTGAAGAATTTTTTGTTACTTGTGCGTTTTCACTGAGCTTTATAACTGCTATGGGCAATTCCGGCAGAGTGGATCCGTTATTGTAACAGATAATGGCGTTATTCCATTCATCAGAAGATCTTGGTTCGTCTTTTACCTTCGTTTGGTATCCGGGTCATGTAGATTTTGAAGGTAACGAAGAAGCTGACCCTGTTACAAGGAACGCTGCAGACAGTCCACGAGTCGATGCGATTACTTGAGGACGCGAAACTAGCTGTCACTACCATTCTTAATGTTTGGCAGCAGATGTGGTGTACACGGCAGTGTAAACTTTCTGCGCTGAAACAGAGCGTCCGTAAATGGCAAAAGACAAGTGTTCGCAGTCGCCGTGAAGAAGTTTACATCACCAGACTACGAACAGGGCACACTAACTTGACGTGTTCATACTTCCTACAAGGACGAGAACAACCTGTCCGCACATATGGCCGAGTACTTACAGTGAAACACATAATCGAAGACCGTAGTGCCTGGACAGAACTCAGACAAAGTCACAAAGTGAAAGGTAACCTGAAAGAAGACTTCGGAAACGAACACTTAGCGATAGACAGAACACTGTCCTTCCTAAAAGCAGCAAGATAAGTGTCTAGGCTCTGAAAAAATTGTTTTGCGTTTTACTGTGTACGAATTCCTACGTTCGTTAAGCAACAAAATGTAGGTAAGAAAATGCATATAGTCAGCAATACTCCTGGTAGACGTGGCTGGAATAAAGGTCTTAGTTACCGAACTCTTAATACTTAAAAAATAATGAAATTAGTACTAATAACAATAATTATTATTACAATTGTTATTACTATTTTTAAAAGACTAAAAGTGTTGTAAAAAGTAATGGCTTTTAAAGTAAATATCTAGTGAGGACTAAGTGATAAACAACAGTACTTCAGAACAAGAAAGACTTTTTAAGTATTTAGGATAAGAAGTAAGTTATGAGACTAAATATGATATAAAAGTCAAGGTAAATAAATTTGCAAACATTTGTGCAACGATTTATTGAAATTTTATTAATACAACCAGAGAGAGCATAAGAATTAAATTTTATAAGACAATTCCAATACCCTCCTTGACATATGCAAGTGAGGTATGATTTGTGCGGCAAGATTCAAAGTGTTGAAATGGAGATTCCTCTAAAAACTTGTACCTATACATTACAAGACAGAATAAGGAATGATACTATAAGAGCAGAACTAAAAGATTAAAAATTAAATCTAAAAGTAGTAAACTATATAAATAAAAACATTGTAGTTTATGGGAGACAATGCGTTGCTGAAATACAAAGCTATTGGTAGAAAAGTCATGGGTCGTCCGAGGATAAGATAGTTGTCAAAAGTCCTTATAAACCTAGTCCTTATAGTGAAGAAGAGGATTATTATTGTTAATATTTTTGTAATTATGTACACACTAAGCAAGTTGGGGATTGAAGTAAACAACGACGCATGCCAACCATGATTACCAGTGAGAATACTACACCACAGAATAAGCAAAAAGGTTTAATGTTAACAGTAATAGCAACACAAGGTCGTTGCTCATACGGTACAGGAAAATAAGCATATCATCTACAGATTTAAAAGTAAGTTGTTAATAATTCCTGATATATTTTAGAAATAAATGATAAAAATTGTGCTATTATAGAAACTTAAAAAAAAAGATTTTTAATAAGTACAGACTTTAGGAATTTTTTTACATTTACTCGTATTTTATGTCTAGTAGCCAACTCAGCCTGCACTCCGAGCGGTCCAAATGTTGGGTGTACGGAAACACGTTTCTAGCCTTTGAAACACATATTCGTTTCCGTTTGTTCGTTCACTTGTTCAATGTGTTGAGGGTGACAATATTTCACGTAACCACTAACATCCTCCCCAAAATAGTTCACGTCATTTAACTTTAAAACAATCGCCATTTGTCATTATTAAAACACACAACAACAACAATAATAATACGATATAGATTACACGGTTGAATTGTTGTTGATCACTGGAGTCATCAAGTAGAAGCCTGTGAACTATAAAGCAGTTAACATCGCTTTACCCCCTCGTGTACAGCAATAAAACGGAGACTCGTCCCACACTCAAGATAACCATCTCAAGGGTTGTGCAACCCTCCAGTTAACGCTATAAATTACACCATACCAGACGTGTTATTCTCTTTATTCGGTACAGCCTGTTCTTGAAATGAATCTCGATCGGAAACTAGTTGTAAAACCAATCAACTGTAGTCTTTTTAAATTAAATTATTTCGTGTGCTTTTAGCTGTTATTTTATATAATTAAAGTTTTGTCAATGTAAGTACGGCACAGCCTGGTCATGAATTTATGTGATTTAATTTGAAGCGACAGTACTTTTTGTTGACACACCAGCTGGGACGTAACCGCGACAATCATACAGCGCGCACGCACTGGTACACGCACATCCGCGAGCCTCCACTGTCTAATATCAAGTGAGTTATATTGTAATAAATTTGAAGAGGAAGGATGTTTGTGGTTTCCATTGTTTAAGACAAACTTTGGACTCGTGTGCCTCCGTGCGTGTGTGTGTTTGTGTGTGTCTTCTATGCGTAGTAGTGGCGGCGGTTGGCAGTCTGCAAATAAATTTTGACTAAGTCAGTTTCCATGAACAACAAGCAATATATAATATGTCTGTGTATAAATTCCACAGTCGCAGATGTTTTGCGAGTTGGATTTTACATCTAACTTAATAAAATTATTCAAATTTTGTTAGGTTCAATTAAGAAAGGTAACAAAACTTTTGCCTTCATTGAAATTAATTATTGTAATAATTAATTTCTCTGGAATACGGAACACGCTGGCCTATACACGGTACCAAAATCAGTTAATGAGTAGGGGTAAATGAGAGGAAGTAAGAAGTACGTTAAATTTATGGTAGACAGAAGGTCCTTTCACTACCGCTAATTTAAAATAAAAAAGTTCACCACTTCTAAAAATACGTACACTGAAAACATAATTACTTATTACATTGCATGTACGGTTATTTGTATGTTTGTATTTTCGTGTATGCATGTGTGTGTGTGTGTGTGTGTGTGTGTGTGTGTGTGTGTGTGTGTCTGGGTATATGTCAGCCTGTCAATAGGAGCCTGGAAGATAAACGTTTTACTTTATAAATAAACAATAATCTGTGCTAAATAGGCCTATGCTATATTTTGTAAAGTACTGTATTACATTACAGATCGCTTGTATCATAACAATAGGCCTACATTCTGTAAATACCTTCATTTGGACTTGAAAATAAAAATGTATTTAATGTGATAGTAGATTCCTTTCTAACCACTGAGAGACGTAAAGACTCAAAAGCGGTTTTTGGAATATTCTCTGGAACGCTAAGTAACCGAGACCTGTCGTTTTTTATACAATTCTCCTGCCACCAGTCTAGATTGTAGAGCTGAACGTTAAACTACTCTAGGTTAATCTATTGTATTATAGATAAAAGAAAGCGATGGACACAAGTTAGGAAACAGGCCCAGACACAACTTTGCAAATTGAAGTTAGCCAGAAAATTCAAGCAAATCATTCTGCGTCAGCGAGCTTTACTGTTCGTTTCACAAAACCACGCGCGCGCTCGTGCGCGCCCATACACACACACACACACAGCTAAATAACATTGTATTTGCCTCTCTAACAACTACTGGTACAGTGCAAAACATGCATTGAGTGCAGTGGGATTCAGTTTCGGTAGCAGGAAACTTAGTTGCCCGGAAAACAATTGTTTTATATCTGTTTGTGAGTTAGTGTATACGTCTGCAGCCATAAAACAGGTTTTAACCTGTACTACCCGCTCTTAGTATCACAATTAGCTATGCTGATTATTTGTCGTAGGACTAACTGAGCATTTTTAAAATATATATTATAGAGGTTCGTGCTTGCTGCTCTACATAAATGATTACAATAACTTTTTCCCTGCCAGCATATTTTGGCGTTGCCAGTCAATAATAATTTCCCTTTCAATATACAGAAAAAGAAACGAAAAGGAAACGAAAATAATTGTTATAATCGCTTTTTATTCCTAAAATGCAATTTTATAAATGAAGCTAGTAAAATGTAGTACACAAAAGAATTGTAATAGTTTTTCGAGATGACGGGAACAGATAGTAAACATGTTGCATGTACCGTGTATGAAATGCGATTATAGACTAGTAAATAATGACAAAAAACTTGCAAATGGTTAAAGGGCAGTTGGATATGGTATTTACCAGAATTATTAATATGTACCTAAAAAAACATTTGTTGGGATACGTCTGGAGATAGGAACGCTGATAAAAGGAAATGTGATGCAGTGATCATGAATTTTACACATCTAAAGCAAGTCGAAATATTGTTTCTTTTGGATTACTAACAGAGACTAGGCATAAAATCAGTTTGATTCTCACAGAGTTACTTGTTCAAGAATGAGTTGTTTCCCGCTCAAACTTCACCGACACACGCATACCGGCATTACAGTTAACGTTGTATAATTATAATGAAATACATCATTAAACAATGACACCGGGTTTATAAGGTGACCTTTTTCTCCATAGACATCATCGAGACCACTACGTACAACCAATGTATTATAAAATCTTTTGTTTGTCTGCCGCGAGACATGTCACAAGTACTAAGGCTGACTCCACCGTTTCTGTCCCAGGCTTCAGCTTCATCGCATAATACAACTCATATTTACGTATTCAGCTTACCTCTTACTCTATGTGTTATTCTGCTTCTTCTCTTTCTGTTATTCTCTTCTCGAATCTTCTACCATAAACGTAGGCTACTATTACTTTCAGTAATATCCAAAACTGTTTACCCTTCTCTTCTTTACAAATGGTGTGTTCTATGGTTCTGGATACTTTCAAGCCCCTCTTCACTGGTTACTTTATATCCCATCTTATAAAATCTTTATACTTTATATCCCACCACCCTTAAAAATCTATACTTCCATCAATTCAACCCTGTACCAATTCCATTCTCTCCGATGTCACAATTCTGGAATACAAAGTAAACCACACCATTACAAACACTTAATATGCTTACAAAGTTATGTTTTTTTGACTGCTGTCTTCATTATATAGTTTACAGTAATTTATTCCCGTTTCCCAATCTATGATGTTACTGTAACTATTGCTCCGGTTGTTACCAATTCCAGATAGTAATTTAAACATAAAAAATATCTTTGAGAACGTGCTATAATAATATACATTCTTATACGATATGAAATTACATTTTTCTTTTGAATGATAAAATCAAAAATTTCTTGACACTACTGGTGTAACTACTGGGGGGCATCAGTGGATGAATCTCATCCCAGCAAATTTCAGCAAAATTCTGCAATCACTTAACGTAGGCCTGTGTCTCAGCCAATCTTGTCTGTTAAAATAAGGCTTATAAGGAATTGCGTAAGTAGGAGGTATTACAATATTTGTAAATTAGTAAAATATAATACAGTTCAATCTTCAAGCTATTCTCTTACCACCCAGAATTTAGTCTCATCCCCAAGCGAAAGGAGGTACTCTTATTTTCGCCATTGCTCAAAAAAATTCTTTTGACAAATGTGTTGAGAGCTTTTTGATAACTTTACAGTTTCAGTTCTGCAGCATGTGTTCTCAGATGTCAGACACACAGTTAGGCCTTGTTCGGGATAAAGTCAGTAGCAGACTACAAACAACAATTGGCAACGTCAAGTTAGAAACTAATAAAATAAGAAAAGAAACTCATCTTTCTTGTAAATTGTAATTAAAAAAGGTAAAATAACGATTTGCAATTTACAATTTTTGTGTTTATAATATGGAATTTTGGTTGCCAATTGCCATATTACTCAACTCAGGTAATTACAGGAGAACGCCTTTTGCTCATAATCCGGCAGACACTTTATTTTTAAACAGAAATTACACTTTTGCACACCACTATTAAAAAAATTCCCGATCAGCGCTTTCGAGTTTCACAGCTCATCATCAGTTCGGAAATATAAAACTCAAATTTTACAAATATGGAAACACATTATAGGATGGAAATATGGGAATTATAATGAACTTATTAAGTATTATATCACAAAGGGAATATTAATTATAATCTAACTCACAGTGCATTGATAACACAATTATTTTCTGTTTTTTTTTTTTTTTTTTTTTTGTACAACAGAAACCGGATCTCCAAATGAACAGAAAGTAACATACGGTAACATACATTTGAACCGTTTAAAGACCTTGTGTGTTGAAATGTAATGCGTAAATACTTTTCTTGAAATGGGTAAAAAAGGATTGAAAGGCTATGGGAATGCCTAATAAGAGCTGACTTAGGATTAAACGATGCGAAGACTTCAAGAAATTATATTCCGTTCGTTATCGCCGACAAATCGAAAGATCAGAATATGCAGGAATGTAAGAAATATTTGAAAACTCGGAATCAAATAATTATGAAAGGATTTATTTCACTGTTAAAAGACAAATGATGATTTGCGTATGAATACGCATTGCGCTTGTCTACCCAGTACGGCACCGTCATTATGAGAAATCTAAGGGTTGTTAAGAATCCGACGACAAACAGGGCTCCTCAATTAATTGATTAAGAATAAGGGGTGAGTAACAAAGAATAGATTATTTTGCTCATCTGTATGAAAGTGAAAAACATCATCCAATATTAAGAACTGAATTTGAACGTAAAATGTCATAAACCTTATAAATACGAGTCGGATATATCTTTAAGAAATTGTTGACCGTATAATTAATTATATTTCATTATGATATGTTAGTTTTAAGTTAGTCTTATTCTTCAATTTATTGAATAATTTAAACACTCATTAGTTAATTTCATTGTCATTAAGTAGCATAAATCATTTTTTATATCATTTATGTTATACAAAAACTATGGTTGTCTGTGAATTATAAGCCTAGTGATATTTCATTTTAAAACTTTTTGATCATATTTTTTATTTACGCTTATAACTCTATGCTAATAATGTATGTATATTTAGTAAATTTCATGGGTTTTCTCAACAACTTTTTTGACTAATGAAACGTCAGACAAAATTGTACTTTGTCAAAAAATGTATCTGCGTACTAGCTAGTAATCTAAGTCAATGTTTCGATGAAACTTGTACCAATAACAGATATTCCCTAAACATGAAAAATACAAAATAATTAAGAAAATTTTCATTTTATGGAATAATAAGGTTTAAAAATTATTAATTCGTTGTAAACAGAACACACAGAGTTACTTCATCGTGTGGTACAGATAAACGTTTGTAATTTGGTCTCTAGGTACTTAAAACGTTGTTAACGAGAGTACGTATCTATTGATCACTTATGAACTCTACCAAGTCCTCTATATTATTATGTTTTCAGTATGACTTGTATAGATTTTACAATCGCAATCCCGCATCTTACTTAACACGTAATAAAATAGACGTAAAAGTAAAGATACGAATTACAGGTATTTTATATTACCAAATTCTTTCATAACATTAACCCAGTTTTACTGACAAAACGGTTTCTTATTTTGTTTTTTAACAATGTAAGCTCTCGTTTTTTATTGCGCCATAACCTCGTTATATGTCGGCGTTTGCTCAGCCAACGGTCCACTACCTTATTGACGTCCCAAGAGTCATCTTCTCTCGTCCAACCCTCTTATGATCGTCTACTGCCGTTTATATTGATTTTTTACCACAATATATATAATATACTATACCACAATATAATATATATTATATATATCCGCATAGAGTTTAAAGCAATCTATTTATATTTCGAGGAAAGACCAATTTCTTGGACCACTTCTTTTCCTAATCAACTTTCAGTAATACAAAGAATTTCCTATCTCTCACAAGGGATTTCTTTTCTGTACAGAAGAAAAAGTACTTTCTTTTCCGAACTTTGAAAATGCTTTCTAATGTAGTGCATTCTCGACGACCTCTGCTTTTCAGTTTCGACAAAAAACGTATTTAAAAATTCCATATTATCGTAACGTTGTTTATATAACTGTCAGTGTATATACTGTGGTTGTGCATATTAAATTAGAATCTACTCACTTACTACTACCAGTTTAGAAAGTTATGTTACAAGTTTTAAATCACTAAATTATTGAATTCCTCAATAGTTACTAAAAGCCGTTGTACTTACAAGCCACTGTACTTACTTTACGTTCTAACTGCAAAGGCACGTATAGGGCTCTAAAAGTACCTGTGTGTGTGTGGGTGTATCAGAAATTGAAGCCGTAATATATAAGTGTATTTAAGCTTATGGCAATTGAGTTGAGGAGTAGTAAAGGGATAATAATGCTTATTTAAATTTTAGTGACAAAGTGGAAGGTTTAAAAATGTGAGACGAACGTACATCGTTTATAATATGACTATTAGCAAATGAGCAAAGATAGCGCATCATGAAACAGATGTTTCTTATGAAGTATATTTTATAAGGCAGTTGAATTGTTAGGTTACTCTATGGTTTAGATTTATGGATTGTTTCAAAGAGCTACTAAAAACTATTTTAGTTAACAACGCGGCATTTCCTTGTAACGTGACTGTTTGTAATAGCTTTGTCATGTAATCTTGAACTAAGCCGTAATGATATTTGCGGCAAGCATATTTAGTGCACCAGAAAACTGGTGAATATAAGCAGAGCTTAATAGTGATTTACAATGTTGTTTCCGATTGACTGCGTAGAAAATTCGTAGTTAATTGATGAATAAAGTTGAATTAAAAGTATATTTTTTTTAGTATATCTCACTCGTCAGCTTCAACTAACAGAGGTAAAATTACTTTAAGTGACTTCAATATCGCTGGTGAAAAGTAATAAACAATTAACGTAATTTTTAATTCTTGTTGTCCTTAAACCTGAAGAATTGCGATAAGTAGCTTGAAAGTCATAAAAGTTGATGTAAAAAGCAGAAAATGAACTTATGATTTTATTTATAATATTATAGAGTGCAAACATCAATTTTATTGTCAGAAATTCTTCATTAGAATTTTCCTGTAATGCGATACGGAAATATTTGCTAACTCGAAATATTCGTTGAACGGAATTGTAAATACTAAATTCATTTTACTAGTTATATTCAGAAGCAGACAATAAAATTGTTCCACACCACTATATACGCACTTCTATACTGGCGATTTTGAACCTTTCACCTCATCATCAGTTTGGAAATATACCTTTGAAAGCTATGAAAGGTGTGTTTCCGATCTGATGCTTAGCTGAAAGGCTTGAAAGCGCTAATCGGGAATTATCTAAATAGTGGTATCCAACGGGACTATTTTCTGTTGGTAAATGGAATTGATCGTTCTCAAATCATTTGTAATATGATCAACAAAACTATAGTGTTCACTGGAATACAACAATATGCCAAAATACAAATGTGCATGTAATTAATCGCAGTCAAACCTAAATAGCATAATTGCGTATCTGAAACCACAACAAAGTGCCAATTAGCAATCAACGTTTCTATTGAAATCGGTCACTTGGATCAAAACGCAGTGCAGCTGTAAACGTAACAGTTACCCACTGAAGTGGAAAAATATTTTGCCGCAGAGGCTGTCTGGCAGTAAAATTAGTAATTAATTTCATAATAATAATGAAGAAATCAGGACATAGTTAAAAAATTAGTTGCTGAAAACATTAATTAATTATTTAATAATTAGCTTTTTTAGGCTATTATAAAATTATGATACAAAAAACGGGTTTATAAAAGTTTTTAAAAACAATAACAAAATATCTGTACCAGAATATGAGTTATCCGAAGTACTTTCTGTGTTGTAAATAGAATATCAGTACAACTTATTGGTGCAAAATTAGTAATTTGTTTTTATTCTAAGTGTAGTGTGTTAACAGAATACAGAAAAAACAATTGTTTAGCCTTCCGATTCAAATAAGTTTTGTGGGAATCATAATATAGCATTAACAGTGTTGTAGGCTACTTTTCAATGCATATAGTGTATATAATACAGTAACAGACACGTACGAATCCATTCGTCTATTTTACTCAAGTAATTAGAAACGTATAATTACATTTACCTGCAACTTACAAATATAATTAAGCTCTACTACTCATATCCAGTCTATTATTTTATCTATCTTTATTCAAATATGAACACAAGTATTGTAAAGCCATTTTTTATCTTCGGCGTTTCCCAACATAAAACGTCTAAGTTAAAAAATAGGTAATAAGTTATTATAATAATGACGAACTGTTAGCGTAGTTAGGCTTCTACAATCAAATTATTATTCATCCACTTCCAGTGGTGTTACACGCCTTCACCTCATGTGCCTTGACCCTCGACCTCATTGTATCAGTGGTGAAGGACGCCCATCCTCATCCTCCCACCACCTCTTTCGTATCTACGGCGACAACATCCTCCCGTCTTATCCTTAACCGACCTTTTGCCCTCCATGTTTTCTACGAAGAGGGCTACTTTTGATTGTCACAACATGGTCAATCCATTACTCCTCAGTTTCATATGATTTACAGTAGCGTATTACACAACTTATTTTGCTTGTTTCATGGACACGATACAAATTTCTCAATACTCATAAAATTTTTAAAATTTACATATTTTTCTGCTTTCTGCAAACCCATCACTATACTCACTACAATTAAACACTGAATGTAATATAAAAGACACCACTATCAGTCACAAGTTACTCCTAAGAATAACTTACTTTAATGTTTCTTATGTTTATATTTCAATGAGTGATTCTAGTCTTATTCGGTAAAATATTTCTTCTTATGAGATCACTCCGTCCGTTAAGTGAAAAGAAGCTTTACATAATGCTAAACAACATTAAACAGATTCAGTAACATTTAGGTCTAGGTGTACGGTAACAAACAAGGGGAGATGTGACTGTCCTCCTCAATAATGTTTTCAACCGGATACTGTTATATACCGGTCGTAGATTTTATTAGCATATAAGCTGTTGTTTTAATACAATACATTTCAAAAAATGAATTTCCTGTTTTCATAGCCGTCTTTGCAGAAAATTATTTCTAATATTCTTGTTGAGGACACTTATCGTGCTACACTGGTATATTGTGGTATGCGACGTATTCTTGTCTTTGCCAAAAAACAGTCGATACTCAAGATTTGGCGACAGCTTATCGATAAGCCATGTTACGTAATTAATCTTACCCACTTGGTGTCTACTCGTAGACTATCTATGGTGACAACATCTTTATATTTACATTTTGGCCATGTTTCCTACAGCAGCTGCTTTTCGTTGTCTAATTATGGCCACTACATTACAGCCTCCTCAGTCCCACATGATTCTACTTAGTCTAAGTATATTACTTACCTTATTTTGCAGTAGTTCCATTATGCTACCTTCATTTGTACCAAGCGTTGTTAAGATGCTTGGTACTGAACCTACTTCTCTACCGGTTTTATGAAAACGGGATGTTCTCGTTTCAATTACGAATTACGATGAGTAACATGTTTACTGTCGTCCGATTAAGTCCTATTTGACACATCCACCTGGTATCAAAACACGTGTTCGTCAGTGCATACAGTCCCCCTTTCTAAATGTGATTATCTTTTTTTTTCCAATAGCGTAACTTTTACCATACTTTTCTACCAATAGCCTTCCCTGCTTTCAATATTAAACATTTCAAATTGATATTATTTACTAAACACGTACGACGGTTTTCTAGTTACCTTGAAATTAGACTTTCTTTCTTGCAGCGGTTTGAAGACATTATTAGTTTGTGTAGGCTTCATAAACACTGAATCGTAATACACATCAATGAAAATAGTATGTGCTATTAACAGGCCTAGTTTCCTTTACGGTATCCAGTCGGTATGAGAAATACGTTTTTCATTTTCTCTGGGTCTATATCGCAGGTTGTTAGTAACTTGTTTTTAATTTGGCGAACAGAAATGCCAAATGCTTCAGTGGCCAGTTCACGCGTTTCTTTTACGGCTACAAAAAATAAAATTTTCTTCTTTCCTTGTATATAAATGTATACGCGTTATAAATTAGCTACAGGTATGGCAATTTAAATTTCTACAGCTTGAACCTGTTTACACAGGTTCCAAGTTATATTATCATTCTATGTTTGATAATATGAATAATAGCGCCGTAAAAACAAAGTGACATAAAAACCAAACAAAATATTTCTATAATAATTAAATTATAATTTTACTCATAAGTAAAAAGCATGTAAATACTTTACTCTGTTAATTTATGAATAGCATGGCTTATGTAAGAAATATTTTCGTGCGCGTTGTTTGGTGTGTAAAGTGAGATTACAGCAAGCACTGTTAAGACTAACTTGAGTGAAGCATCAAAATGTCTGTGGCTCTCTTTATACGTATTCATATGAGGTCAAATTGTGTATGTGGATTACTTTATCACATTACCTGCTGGCCCGTTTCATTTCCCACATTACTGTGGCAACATCGATTCTCTTTCTATGTAGTTAACTACAAGAATATCTTCAAATAAATAACTGCAAGTAGGTTTATTTTCACCCGACGCAAGTTTTACAAAAATTATTCTATATTTTCAGAGATTTGCTTGAATTGTAATTGAATGTTTCGCTTACAAATGTTTTGTTCTAAGCCAAACATTCAATTACAATTTAAGTAAACCTCTGAAGATACAGAATAATTTCTGTGAAACGTGAGTCAGTTAAAAATAAAAATACTTGTAGTGTATTTATTTAAAGATATTGCATAGGAGACCTTAAGAAAACTCAACGAGTTACTTACAAAGGAAAATTAACTATAAAAGAATAAGTAGTACTTGTATTGGCTAATAAACGCCAATTAGATTTTAAGGTATGTTACAAGTGAATATTTCAACATATAAAAAAACACGTCCTAAAAGAGTAAATACATATTGATGCCATCCAGTTAATAGTGATTATATGAGTTAAAATTAGCATTACCCTTACTTCGTTGAAGTACACGGAACATTACAAATGTATACTCCACTACAATATAAGTTTAAAAAGTAGTTTAAAAATTAGCAACTAAATATGCCATGAAATTGCAGTACAGCTAGTAAAAATAACAATAAACGAATTCTACTTTACGTTTTAGCCAGTTATCGTAAAATCTGTTGTTTTACTTGTCCTTTTCTAAGAGTCGTCACAGTTACCTGTTGTGTCACCGACGACGTATTTGATTTCATTGTTTCCTACTAATGGATGGACGACATTTATTTCACTTTCAGATCTGTCTACCGTTTTCTCGTGCGTAAGCTGCTAGAAAAGCTTTGTCATCGAATTCCCTATATTTTTTTTAATTACACTCAAAACTATTATATTTATGGCGTCTAGAAATAATGATCATATAATTAGTATTTTTTTTTAATTTTTCTAGTCTATATCGTTCCAAACACGACAATTCGTGTCTTTTGTTATTATTTGATCGATACTCATTTTTGCTTTTCGTTCCAAAATAAAGCTATAAATACAATTACTCATAAAAATGTAGCATGTCTTTTGTTACAATACGTATTTTAAAAATTGGAAGGAATAAACATGTAGGGAAAGTATAACTCCAATTTAGTACGTAGCGGGAATTCAAAGAAACGGCACTAACCAAAGCCATCAATTGACTGCAAAAACAGTTTTCCGTAGAACCATGTTGCACACTGTCAAAAAAGAAAGCGCATGTTACAGAAAAAAAATTGACTTTTGAAGTAACCTGATTACAGCACAAATCCTGTTTACACAAATAAGAATGATTTATAGAATTATCCACATACATTATTGTACATTCGAATGCGTTACTGGAATACGTTTCTTAGGCACGACGTCAATTAGGTCTAATATCAACTTTTGGTTTAATTGCTTGTTTTACCTTCACTAATACATAGTACACTGAAGGGCACCTTATGTCCTGGTATCTGTTATTTAAGCTTTTACCAATTTAGCCTTGCAACAATAGACTTTTAACTGACATGTATACCAAATAACATTAAGAACTACATTATCGGGCGTTATAAACGGTTTATATAAACAACAATACAATAACAGTTTTGTTGAAATAGATTCTTCCGTAAAAAGAACAAATTACAATTTTAGAAGGAAATATCCGTTGCTGTATGGAGGTTTACGATTTAAGGGGAGAGCCGTTACAGAACAATCCTTTATGGAGGGAAAAAATAAATTATTTTATTAAAGTCAGAATTGCAAGCTACGCTGACCACGGTGTGAAATGTTAAGCATAAAACGGTCACGTTGGGGAAGTGCTAAGTTGTGCTTAGGTTGTGTTTGTTCCCACATGAACGATTTGTATTGACTCTGACGGCTGCAGTGCAATTTCATGCATGCGACTGATTCAAAGAGGAGCACAAATTGGTAATTACCACTTTGTTGTGGCTTCCGCTGCGTCATTGTTGTACCAGCATAAACAGCATTAATTATTGTGAGGACTCAGTAGGTTGCAATGTTAACGTTATCAGACCAATTTAGAAGCTGATCAACTAATCCCGTGAGTATTTAAAAGTAACTAAAGGTTTAAAGAAAGCATTTTATAAGTTTTAGGAACAGCACAAAACTGAAAGATTTGTTCTTACTGAAAGAAACTGTCAACAAATTTGTTGCTTCTGTACTTGACATTACTTAAATTTAAACAAACTTGGAGGCTCTAGGGATATAGTAGTGTACGCTGTTTATTTTGAACCATTTTTGATTAAAACTGTTAATTTTGATTTTGTCTGGGTTAAAATGATAAAATAAGATTTATTTTATGTATTGTGAAACCTAACTTATCATCAAGTGGTACACCTCGTACTTGTATACATTTTGTCTCAGTTACTTGACGATACTCCCTTACTCCAAGCAACAAAGGTGTCTGTAAAACGTGAATTTAAACTATACTAGTGAGTGATTCTCAACCGTGTTCCGCGACCTATGGATAGGGTTGGTCCAGGGAATGAAATTAAATTATTGATGAAAGTATACCAACTGCTTTTTAAACACTTTTTGTAATTCTCCTGTCCTTTATACACAAAAAACGTTATTAATTGTATAACTCATTAAACATACAAATAGTGTGTTTTTACGTATTACTTTTTATTAACTACTTAAGGTCTTGTGTATTATTGAAGTTTTTACATGTATGTAATAAATATTGTGACATTGTTCGTGTCTAGAAATAACGCTACAACCATTGTTTGCTGCCTATTATTTTAAAAAATCGCTGATTACGAATACAAAAATGTTTTAAATTCTTTTTTAAAATACACGAATTTGAATCGTTTTAGTTAATATATTGTTTAATTATATGATTCGTATGTGTATAAACATTTATTTATATTGTTCAACTGGAATCCGTATACCATTAATGTGTAGCCTCTGTGTGCATACGCTTGGTGTAAGGAGTAGGCCCCCCGTCTGCGAGGTAAAAAGTTCCCCACCTCAAAATATTTGAGAAACACTGAACTGCACTATATGTTTCGATTCTCTACGGTAAACTATATATGTAATAAAAAAAATATCTAGTGTATGTTCAAAGTCTAGTCAACTTGTTAACATAAATATAATTAATAATAGCTATTACTAATTAGTAACTCGTATTGAAAATAGTTATTGTGTTTGATGTACACGATTGTCAAGTTAATAAGCTATGCAGGAGAATAAAGATAGAAAGTAAATTAAAAAAAAACACAACTAATAAAAAAGCACCTACTAATTAAATTATTATACGAAACATTTATGCACATAAAATTACAGAATAAAACGGATTGCATAATTATGGTATTTGGACTGAAACATAAGTATTTGTCACCTTATCGTCAAAAATGTTTACAAGCAGAATGATCACTGTTGCACACCACTATATAAAATTATCCCGATTAGCGCTTTCAAGCTTCACAGCTCATCGTCAGATCGGAATTAAACCAGAAAGCTGAAAAAACCCTTCACTAACATCTCACCCCACCCTACTCACACACAACAAGCTATAATTGAATGTCCCTTCCCCACCCACAGTACTGTCCCACCATCTGGACAGTTACATATTTTTCTAGCAAATTCTTTGTGTTTCAGTGTTGTGTGTGTGCATTCCTTTTAAACGTAGTCTTTCTTATCCACACATGTGTGCCACTCACACACCCTTATTTTAAAAACACCTAATTAGTCTAACCAATTTAATTCTTAATCTTATCCATCTGTCCTCTATCATTTACTTCTTAATTATGTTATAAAATATTTCTTCATTATCAAATTTAATTTTAGTATTAATTAAATTGCCTAACCCTTTTTCTCTTTCTTTCAATATTTCTAACTCCTCCCTAAGCTTCCTTTCAACTGTGTTATTTACTATTTTTACAATTTCGTAGTCTTCCAAAGGATTAACAAACTTATGGTTGTCTTCTATGAAATGTCTTGCATATAACGAATTCGTTGTTCTATTACCTTCTCCACGTTTGTGGTCAGACAACCTGCATACGAATTTTCGTCCTGTCCCGCCTAGGTACACTTTGTTGCAGTCTCTACATTTTAATTTATAAATTCCGCTTTTCTGTAATACTGGGATTTTTTCTATATTTTTATTCCTTATCTTATCAATTACCGTTTCACATTTTTTAACAGCTATATCTACTCCGTATTTATTAAGACATTTTATAATTTTTCTATTATGTGAACCTATGTATGTCAATGACCCTGCATAATTTTTTTGTTCTGGTTCTATTGTAGCTTTTTGTATGTTAACCCTTTTCATAACTTTATCCACTATGTTAGTGTTATAATTATTATTCCTTACAATACACTTTATCGTTTTTATATCCCTATCTTTTGATTCGGTCTCTTTTAAACACTTCTGAGCTCTATAACAAAATGAATTGATTGCCACCATTTTATATCTATTAGGGTGGTAAGACTCTCTTGGTATAATTATATCAGAATACGATTCTTTTCTAAATATTCCAAACTGTAGTTTCTCATTATCTTTAATTTCTATGTTTAAATCTAAGTAATTTATTTTCTTACCTCCTATCTCTTCTTTAAATTGTAAGTTTTTATCCTCATTATGTACCTCATTTATAAATTCATGCACTTCTTCTATGCTTCCTTCCCAAATTACTAATACATCGTCAACGTATCTAGTCCATAATTTTACATTGTCTTTATATTTAGTGGAACTTATTAATTGCTTTTCAAAATCATTCATGTATATTTCTGCAAGAATAGGGGATAATGAAGATCCCATAGGTAAACCTTTTTTTTCTGTATATAAAATTTGTTATTAAACCTAAAATAGTTCTGATTTACACATTCTTTAATTACTTTAATCAACTGCTTTTTATACCTGTTTTCTCCCATATTATTATCGTTTATTAACTTAATAACTTTATTTACTGTGATATTGGTAAACATGTCCTTAACATCCAGTGATATCAATTTTGTATTTACATTAATTCTAATATTTTCTAATTTTTCTATCAATTTTACATTATTCTCTATGTTCAATTTTGTCCCAAATTCATATTTCTCTTTCAGTACTCTGCTAACTTCCTTTGATAATTTATAAATAGGTGCATTAATAAAAGAAACAATGGGTCTAATTGGTTTTCCTTCTTTATGTATCTTAACCTGACTTTTAAAAGTTGGTGCTGTTGGATTACTTTCTAATAAATACTTTTCCTTATTTTCTTCTATAAATGTTATCTGTGTCATCATTTGCTTTATCCTTGACTGGTATGTACTTTTGTATAATCATACTTTATTTCCTCATATGGTCCTTCACTTATAAATTCTTCCGTTTTCTTTATGTACTCGTCTTTTCTCAGTAGTACCATTGTATTTCCTTTGTCCGCCTTCGTAACTATATCACTCTCTTTTATTTTATTCTTTAGTTTAGTTACAGTTGATTTGATTTTTTGTTCACACACACACACACACACACACACACACACACACACACACACACACACACACACACACACACACACACACACACACACACACACACACACACACACACACAAGGAATTTGCTAGAAAAATATGTAACTGTCCAGATGGTGGGACAGGACTGAGGGTGGGGAAGGGACATTCAATTATAGCTTGTTGTGTGTGAGTAGGGTGGGGTGAGATGTGAGTGAAGCGTTTTTTTCAGCTTTTTGGTTTAATTCCGATCTGACGATGAGCTGTGAAGCTTGAAAGCGCTAATCGGGATAATTTTATATAGTGGTGTGCAACAGTGACCATTCTGCTTGTGATTTTAACCACTAACACAACTTTCTTGATTAAACTAAATTTTTTAATTGCCGCTTGAATTTCTACGTTTGAGATGCAAACGGAAAGTGAAATCCTAGACTAGCAAAAAGGTATACAGTAACCCGATGAGATAAACAAGAAGTTTTGATCATTGCAAATAAGTTAATAAAAAAGTAACTGATGATGCGGAAATTAAGTTAACTGTAGTTCCAAGAAAATACTAATATCAGACGTTAAACTTAGATGTTTTAATAGGTACAGGTAAGTACCTAACTGTTAGCGGACAGTAGAAGTAAAGAAATGGAAACGTTTATCAATAATTGTCTAAGTATAAGTTGCTACTTTTTGACAAACCTATTAAGAACAAGAAACTACAAAAAATGATAGTAAATTACAAAAATATGAAACAAATTATTACTAAAGAAAAGAAAAGAAGAATAGAATGGGGGATAGTCGGTCACGCCTAATGGAAACCTGAAGGAGGCATCTCAAGTGGCGAAATGTATTTGACATCCTTGAGTACAAGAGCCAGAGGATGCTAGAAAAATGACGATGGATAACTTGAGGGGGGAGGATAGCATGAAACGGAGTTGTAAAACTAGCCATAATGAAAGCAAGAATTAACACATTTTTATGCCCCGTAAAAGCTACATGTTATTTTTATGCGCACTTACAATGTTTCTTGATGTTTCGCAAGCATGCATGTTATATAAAGCGAGACACATTTTGCATATACTAAGCAATTTGAGATTACATCAGCAAACATTAGAAGTTGTTTACATTATACCACATTACTAAGGACACTCTTATGCGTGCGTGCCTGATTAATGACAAACGCAATATATTATTTTAATTATGACTTGATATGGTAAGTAAATTTCTGGATTTTGTTGTCCATGACTATATTTTGTTATTATTATATATAGAATACTACCGACTCGAATCATCAATTTTTATTGATAAAAATGATAATTGTTTACCTTATTTACTAAACCAGCTTTCCCTTGATAGAGCTTCGTGGAAGGTTCGAGGTAGGACCACTGTCCGTCCTGCTTATGGTGGTGGCGCCGTCGTTCAAAAGACCGTCGTGTGTGTTTGTTGTGTAATATGTTCAAATAGTATGTGTGATTTCAATTGTGTCTGTTCGTTTACGATGTAGTTTCTACAAACACACAATAACGCATAGAAACAACATCCTAAACGAATAGACACAATTTAAGACACACATATTATTTGAGCGTATCACACAACACACACACAAAAACAATCTTTTGAACGACGGCGCCGTCACAAAAAGCAGGACGGACAGCGCTACTAGTGGCAGCATCTCACGAAGCTCTAACGAGCAAAAGCTAATCTAAGCCACAAGGTAAAAATTTATCATTTTTATCAATAATAATTTCTGTTTCGCGTTGGCTAGTATTCTATATATTTAATTAATAGTTAATGACGTAATTTTTTGAAGAAGTCTCGAAATATAAACAAGTTTCTTATAAATTATTACTGGACATTTAAGAGATAAAGAACTTATATATACTTTTTTAGAATAAGTAAATGTAAGTCTTGAAAACAATTATATAATGTCTCCTATGTTATATTATTATTTTAGTGTCGTTTTTCCTCCATTAACGTTTAGCTAATTTGTTATTCTTACAATTATGGTTATCAGAATCTGTGATTTGTACAAGTAGGTTTTTGTTTCACAAATTAAATATATTCCTCCAACATTGATAAAAATGTTAATTCTGGTTGTGTATCCATATTCTCGTTATGTACAATTATCTTATTTAATTGGTAGCCGCTTTAAGTACGTAAATTTTATAGTTTTACAGTTTTTAAAATTGAATTTAGTAAGTACTATTTTATTTAAAAATTTAAGCATAGAACATACAATATTGTATATCATAGGTTTTTATTAATGGCACATGTAAAATCGGCAATATATCTGGGTATGACTCTTAGACGCTATGCTGAGATGGAAAGAATATGCCAAGAACGAACGTAAAGAACTTAAAATTCAAGAAATCGTTGTAGGTACTTGGAGAACACTCTGAACTGTCGCTCCATAATAAGGCCTTATTAAACAAACAAACATTTAAAACGGTGTGAGTTTATGGTACGCAACTTTGGGGTGCACAAGAAAATCCAACATCAAAATTATCCAGAATTTTCAAAATAATATGTATAGTAGTAATATTAATACACCGTGGTAACGACATACATCGGGACCTGAAATAGCGATGAGATCAAAGGGTTTGTAGCTGAATATTGTAACGGTACATATCATTGCCAAATTACCAACCGACATAAGCAGCATCAATAATACATAGAAGGCCCATCAGAACAACTATACTTGAATTTAAAGGAGGAAGAAAACTAAATAATATACTAAAAGAGAAGAAGAAAGAGATCAGCATTAAGAAATAATTAACTGCGAAAAAATGAAGACAACTGACTAGAGACAAGACCAACGTTGACACAATATAACCAATAGATCGGAACATACTGGAACATACACCAAATGTATGTTCCCAATACTGGAACATACACCAAAGGAATATAAATTGAAGGAGATTAATGAATTAAGTTAAAGTAGGGTAGGATTGAATTAACTCATCCAGGAGAACTAATAGATACGGAAAAGAAAATAACAAATAAAGAAAATAGAGAATAATATTCATGAGTGAGAAAAAGGAATCAGTTTAAAACAAAGATACCAACCCTATTAAATGACTTAACAATGACATCAAACCATTAACAGCCTATTATAAGTGACTCGATTGTGACAATAACTCTAATATAAAATAAAAATATAATGACCAGGAGAGTGAAATTAAAACTTTGTACTAATATGAGTTAATAAGATGTAAAAGATAACAACAACATTGTATCATATCAGCTATGTAAGTAGATGATATGGAAACAGAGATATCAGAAAAACTGATAATCTCCAAGATTATTGTAAAAATAATATAAAAGAAGCTGGAAAATAAATACCAGAAAATAAAGGATAATTAATAATATTAATGCATTTAAATAATTGTGAAAAAAGTATAGAAAGAACCCACAAAATGGAACTCATTGTTGCAAGCCAGTATAGGACACACATAACATAGTAAATAGCATTTTTCATGTATGATGACAAGAATTGATAACAAAAATGTTATCAATCCATATTCTGTTATATTGTAATTAAACTAGATCTTATAAGGATCATACCAGTACCAAGACTAGTTTACCAAGGAAGGATTTATATTGTGATTGGTGTAAATCAACAAACTGAAATGGACAGAATAGGATTTACCCAATAAACAATCTAAAAAGCCTTTAAGAGTATCAATAAGAGAAAGAGGTTAATACCAGTAGAATAAATAATACATAATGCCACTAGTAGTATATAAATCAGTAATTAATAAAATAAAATTGAGTCTTAATAATGAAAATTAAAGGGACTTGTAATGTAGCACTAGATGCAACAACTAGTGATAAATTAATAGCAAGTGAGGACACACTGGTACAGCCCAAAACATTGTCAAACTTTGTAGTTATTGTAGTGACCAATTATGTAAGAAGCAATAACTTAAAAAACAATTATGTAATTTCTAATGAAAGTGATACATGTAACACACTAGAGTACAAAACTAGGAGTGATTATAAGTACTAAAATTGAACAAAAGAATAATTTAATAACTAAAACTGAGCTGATCAGAATTTGTAATGATCGTTTCAGAGTAATTGTGTCATAATAGAAATGGTTAAGAAACCACTATTAAAAGAAAATAAGTAAAACAAATTAATAGCATCATAGGCCAATAAGCCTAGCCAAATTATTTGTAAAGTTAATTAGAAATAAGTACTTCCTTATGTCATGATTAATATTGTAATAGTGATAAGAAATTGTAGACAACGATTATGAGTAATGAGGTTGCAGTAAAAGTAAGGAATAATAATGGAAAAGTGTAATTACAATATAGCAACTAATATTGAATTAGGCCTAAACAGCCAAAGACAACTTTTATCAAAATACAACCTTATAAATAATTGTAAATAGTTCATTCTCGACTATTAGCGAGGAATACTCAATGTCTATTAAAAAATAATAGTCAAAAGAACTAAAACAAACATTATAATATATAATGAGCTAATAAGGGAATTAGTAAATTTATTTTTGTTAATAATGATCAAATTCATATGGTGTGGGGATCCAAATTATTCGTCTCAGAGATCGATGGTAATAATGAATTGTTAATTAGAGCAAAGATAAAGGAATAATGTTAATTATAAGGATTTAATAATTTGCCAGCCCTTGGGCGTCATAATGTGAACCAATTTCTTATAATCTCAACACCATTCAAAAGACGCGTTGAAGGCGTCTATTTTGCCGAAATATACCGAAGGGTCACGAAAATTAATAAAACTAACCAATCAGCGATTAGCATCGAGCATTAGATGCCAGATTCGTAAACCGAAGAGGACACAGTTCATCACAGTACTTCGACGGAGAGACCACGTCGGTTCGGGGACAAAATTTTAAGAAATTAACCTAAATCAGCTGACGGAAATCGATAACATAAAAAAAGTGAAAGTTAGGTTAGGCCGAAAGTAAACAATGTTGAGTTAACCTTATATCAGTGTCTAGTTGCGGAGTATGTGCGCATAGGAAGTGAACTAAATATCAAATAAAAAGAAAAGTGCAATTACGAAAAAGGAAATACAAGCAATTATAGTGACAATTAAACTACACTTAGAGCAATTAAGACTTGCCATAATAAAAAAAATTTATTGAATATAATTAATAAGACTTATCGAAAAATCGAAAGATAATTAAACACGAAAACCTAAGTATATGGGACCTTATCAATTTAAGTAATTCATTAATTGTTAAAGGAGTTAACTTCCTCAAAAGTGATGAAGGAAACATTTTCATAGGACACTAAGGGTGCAATGAACTTTCTGATTTCAATTAATATATTAATAAGTTAAGAAGTGTGACGAAAGTTAATGATAAATTTAATAATTTTCCACAGACATGATAAAATTTAATTATCAGAGATAATAAAATAAAATAATTTATAATTAACTTTAGGAAAGAGTAAAACAGTAGTGGATTAATCAATTTGTTCCTAATTAAAAGAATATAATAGTAAGACGAACATGCTTACCAGAATTATTGGTTTACCTAATCCAATCCATCCAATATGAAAATCAGAGAATCTTCTATAAACACTGAAGAGTTTTATAACTTTATTAAACTGATAATTTTAATTGGTGTTGAAAAAATATTATTAATTTTAAGGTTCACTGACTACAGTTCAGTACGCCAAATTAACCTCCAATGTTGACACAAGGTGTCTGTGAATTTTATGTTATTAGTTAAGATGTATTTATTGATGTAATCACTCTCCTACTACTCATTGATTATAGTAGTATAATGGTTCAGTTTTGTTTTTTGTATCTTGCAGTCTAAAAGGACCTACACTTAGATACAGTTTTAACCAAAAAATAAATTTCAATGTGGTGAATACAAAGAGTCAGAATAACCAACCTTGAGATAAAAGATTTTCATAAAGCCAATTATTATTGTAAAAATTGGACAAAAATGTCAACTTTAATTATTCTTTAAAGTAAATTCATGAGCATTATCAATCAATAAACAACTTTTTACCCAATAAAAGGAGTTAACAAAATTATTTCAGTAGACTAGACAATTACAAGTTAGGTGGACAGCTCGCAACAGTTGGTACTATTGGTAGCGGCAATTGAGATTGTTTAAATTATTTAAAATTTAAATTACCTTCTCAACTCTGGCTAATTAACAGGATTTCACTCCAAGTAAGTACACCACTAGTAAATTAAATCTACCGTCAGTGAGAAATCAACTTAGCCGATTCGTCTCAGCAACTGAAGAACATCGAATTACAAAAAAGCTATGAAGCAAACCCCAATCAAACCATTCAAGATAAAGAAAACAAATAACAAATTAATTAACAAAATAAAAGGGTATAACTTCGGCTAGTTACAAACTGGCACCGCAACTTAGGGCATAATAAATCCGAACACGAGACCCCGGATAGACGTTGGTAAGTTATAATATGAACAAAAACTCCAAAAACATGAAAATAATCAAGTACTACAATTCCTTGACAATGCTGGATTTGTTCGGTGATTGCAGAGACAGAAAACTATTGTACTGATATAGGAGAGTATAGTGTTTAAAGAAATATCTACACATGAACGCAGAGTAAACTGCAGTGAGAAGTGCGCCAATGAAAGGACATTCTACAAACTGCTAACATAGTTTTTAAATTATAAATAATTAAAAACACTATTACTTTTAATGGGGTTAACTAGTTTTTACTATACGTAAATTGGCCAGTCAGGCTGCTACAGTGTGGGAGGACAGATGTAATACTGGCCGTCTGTCAGATTTGAAACAACAAATGTATTAACCAATAAACGTAACGTTTCCGACTCACTGGTCTGGCATTAAGAGCCGCATTGCAGCTTCATCGATACCGCCATTTCAAAGGGAACAGATTGCCACGTCAATTTTTTGTGACTCCGCTGCTATACTCATTTATGTATGCCGGTTGTGGACACTACAAATTATTCTGTATTGAATGACACACCGATGTCAGCATTTATCAACTATGCATTGAATTTTAACTGACATCCCTCGTCGATACATACAAAAAAATTGCCGTCAGCGATCCATCATAAATTAGAAGCAAAGCAACCATTATCGATTCTATCAAAACGTTTTAGTCAGCGCTAAAGTTACCTTAAACAAAAGGAATATCATCCATTATTAAAAACTAACTGTTTGAGGTTATTAAGATTTCTGAATTAACAGCCTTCAAATTTATTTTAATGTGCCTAGGTAGAACTATGTATAAAAGAATTAAAATCCACTGATTACTGTTGCGACAAAAAATGTTATCACTCCATAACTTTCTGATTCTACATTTTATACACAATTACACCCATCTTGAGATGAAGAACTAATGCCACTTCCAGCAGTATGTAATATTTTGTTGAGGCGAAACATGATACAGTAGACTCCCGACCATCGGCGACCCGATAGTAGGCAGCACGGTACGGTTTATTGGTGACGATGCGCAATGGCAGGTAACAAATTGTACTTGCACTCTAACAAAACCTTTTCTATGTTGAAAACGAAAGGAGAATGTAAACAAAAATGACAATGGTAAGGAGGAAACAGTAGTCCTAACAGCAGATTCTCGGACTCTTGTTTACATCGATGGTCCTCTAGATTGCCTAGAATAACAAAATAAATTCACAACTCTTCGGTAAAGTAATATTACAGAAAATACTTTATCAAATAAATCAAAGTGAACGAATCATAAGCAAACACAACTTTAACCTACTGTTTATTAAAGAAAAATTAACAAATGATATAAAGTTGTGTTGAACTAGCAATAACAAATTAATCAAAATTTTGGGATTATATTTTATGTTATTTACAGATGATCGTTTTTCTTATTTTTTATAAATTACAATGTTATTATCTGTGTTTCAGAAGTCCGGATCTACGTTACATATACGTAAGTCATTTTAATTATTTAAGTCTTCGTTAAAGCATTTAAATTATTTTCTAAAAATTCCGAATTAATTTCTAACATAAATCAACAGGTAAGTCTGCCTATTCATAAAACCTTACTCGTTTAAACAATGTTATATATTTGTTTGAATTTTTTTAAGTGCAAACAACTTATGTTATTCTG
The DNA here is from genome assembly GCA_034769895.1 of Magicicada septendecula. Classification (NCBI taxonomy): domain Eukaryota; kingdom Metazoa; phylum Arthropoda; class Insecta; order Hemiptera; family Cicadidae; genus Magicicada; species Magicicada septendecula. The sequence goes on along the minus strand of CM068369.1, from coordinate 217,144,106 downwards.
TGTGAGGCTTTCACGCCCTGCTTCAATGATAGGAAGCCTTGCCGGGTTGTAAAATGAAACCACGGAGAGGAGAAACTCGGCCGGTTTCTGGCACTCCTCAATATTTTTCACTCGCGGATCCAGTTCACCGTGGAGAAAGAAACGGACGATCAATTGGCCTTCCTTGACGACTTGGTTCTTAGAAAGGTTGATGCCAGCCTGGGTCACAAAGTATACAGGAAACCAACACACACCGACAGATACCTCCACAAGCTGTCCAATCACCATCCGAGTTAAAAACGAGCAGTTTTGAAGACCTTGGTTGACCGGGCGAAGAGGATCTGCGAACCCCGGTACCGCAACGAGGAGCTGCGGCATCTCGAACAAGCGCTGTAAGCCAACGGAAATTCCGTCGCGGAGGTGAGACGTACAGTCCGGCCGAGAAGAACAGCCAGGCCGATGGAGTCGGTGTCTCAGGAGAATGCTTGTTTCGCTGTGTTGCCCTATGTCCATGGGGTGACTGATCGTATTGGTAGGTTGCTGAGCCGGCGCGACGTGAGTCCAATCTTCAAGCCGGCCACGATAATCCAGCAGTTTCTGAGACCACTGAATGACGTCAGAGACCAGCTCTCGTTGTGCGGAATGTATGGAGTTCTTTGCTCATGCGGCCAGTTGTACATCGGAACGACAAAACGCAGTGTCCATGTCCATGTTGATGAACACATCCGCCACTGTCGTTTGAGGCAGCCGGAAAAGTCTGCTATAGCGGAGCACGGACTCGTCAATGCCGACCATCGCATACTCTTTGAAGAACGAGGCTTCTGTCGCCGGTGAGTTCGTATTTCCCTAGCCTGCATATGGAGTCTGTCCAGATTCAGAAACATGCATCTGTTACCATGAATCGACGGGGTGAGTCCCTCTCATTGAGTGCTCTTTGGACGCAAGTTGTGGTGAACCAATAGAAATTTGCCTTTCTTCTAATTGGTTGGTGGTGTCTGACAAAAACTTCGTGCGGACACCAAAAGACATAAATATGCGTGTCCCACTCACGCCCATTAACGACTTCCACTCCCCGCCATCGTTGAGCCGTTCAGACAACTCCTGGGTCGCCCGGAGGAGAAGGCCGAGTACTTGGGCGAGTGTTTCGAGGTTCGCTCCCAACCCGCCCATAGACTGGGACTTCAACGAACAAGTCGAGATGGCTGTGGAAGACTTTCTGTCTCTTCCGATCACGGCGGAGCCCGAACCCATTATTTGGAAGAGGTCTCAGATCGGCTTGCTGAACTTCAGCCAAGAAAAGCTCCAGGCCCGGACGGTGTCACGAACAAGACTCTACGTCTTCTCCCGGATCCTGCAGTCCAGTTCTTGACTGACTTGTTCAACTCGTGTTTTAGACAGGCCTACTTGCCCAAGAAATGGCGAAAGCGACGGTCATCGTGATCCCGAAGCAGAGAAAGGATGCTTCCCGCCCAGACAACCTCCGGCCCATCAGCCTATATCAGACTGCTACCTTTATGTGATTGCTAGCTTTCTGACGGAGAAGACATTCTGCGTGAGAGTTGGCGATTCACCCTCTTCTGAGAGATGAATCACAGCCGGCGTCCCTCAAGGTAGTGTTCATAGCCCCCTTCTGTTCTCAGTCTACGTCAACGACGTGCCGAGACAGCCTGGAGTCCAGGTGGTCCTCCTTGCGGACGACACGGCCGTATTCACGGCCGATCGTCATGTGGAAAGAGCCGCCTTACGACTGCAGTGTCAGCTCGACTCGCTCGGGGACTGAACTGATAACTGGAGGGTGTCTCTCAACGCGACCAAGAGTGTAGCCATCGAATTCTCTATGCGACGGAAGCACCCTGTTAGGCAGTTACGCATCGGCAGGACGTACTTGCGCTGGTCCAACGAGGTGAAGTACCTCGGAGTACACCTTGAACACCTTGACCGTCCCCTCACCTGGCGTACCCAGTCTCAGACAGTTCATAAGCGAGCATCCGCTCGTCTGAGCTTACTGTTTCCACTCCTGATCAGCTGAACCATGATAAGGAAATTGGGCAAGATGATCGTCGGCGCGTATCTGCTGCTGGTCACTATCTACGCTTGGCCGGTCTGGTGTTACTTCGCCGCAATGCATAAAAAGAAGTTGCAAAGCGTCCTCTCGCTCTGGCTTTTCATCTCGCCTTCTAAGGAGAGGACTTGGCGTCCGATCCTTAGACTACACATTCAGGCGGCTGGGAGGCAAATTTTATGCACGTGCGGCGAGGTTCCCAGACAATCCTCTTGTGACTGGGGTGGGAAGGTATTGTATACGTCCAGGTGATTCGTGGAAACGCCCTCGGTGTATACTGCGCTAGTACAGTAGGCTAGCACAACAGCCGAGAAACGGCCTGCTAAAGAGCACACGCCCTACTTGGCCAGGGCCACGAAGCAGGAGCTCCAGAAGGTAGCTCGGAACTCAGTTTCCGTAGCGATTCGTCTCTGCGACGCACAACCGCACAGCCCAGAGTCAGTCAGTCAGTCAGTCGCCCACTAGCCTTAACCACAGTTCAGTTGTCACTGACTGCAAACCTTGGTCAGTGTGTTGCAGGCTTCTGTTCTGAAGATGCAGAAAGTATCGAAGATTTTGAGCATTGAAACATTTGCTCAAAACAATTATGGACCACGGCCTTATAGCCCGGCGAGACGAAGTACTCATATCAATTTATTTTGTTGCTTGCTGATTATCGGCTGTTGTGACTGTCGCCCATCCGCGTGATATACCGCCGGAGTGTAGCCTACTTTGTTTGAGATACAGAGATGAATCTTTAGTACGTTGAAGAAAATATTTTTTCTAACATTGACGTTTTGATAAATATAAAATATGAAATATTTTAATATTTAATAGCACGCATTTTGAATATGTTTATATAAACTCTAATTTTTGTTATTATCTAAACAGGGAAGTCATAAAATTAAGTCTTCTTTTTCCTCCTCCTTCTCCTCCACCACCTTGTTCTCTTGCTCCTTCATCGCCTTCTGCTGTCTTCGAAGCGGTTCTTCAAATACTTTCTAAACTACTTTCTATTAGGGATGAATTGTTTCAATTTTAACCGGCTTCTGGTAAATTCTAATCATCCCATTCTTCATTTCCTTTTCTTCTTCTTTCTTCTGGGCGTACTAATTATAGCTTATGATTAGTGCATATTTTGTAAGTACCTCAGTTTTCCCATGACCTAAAGATATTCAAAATTGTTCTTATTTTCATTCTAATGGTTATGTCTTTTTTCATTATTTTTTTGCTTATTGATTACGTACGATATGAAACGAACGTTATGATTATTACAGCGAAAGATTGATTACAAGACGTCGTGTTACAAACTTTAAATTTTTTCGCCAAATTCACCAAAATTTGTTTTTACATTTACCAAAATGAACTCACCTCCTATCTTCTGGAGTCTTCATATGTTTTCAAGATTCATCTTGTCTATCTGCTATAATTAATATTTTTCTGGAATAATACCAACAAACCAAACGTCAGATTGAGTTTTTGAAATAAAATATTACACAAACTTATTGTCAACATTGTCAATAAGTCAATACTGCAAACATCAACAATAATCGAAATGATGTTAGTAACAGTCTATTGAATAACAGTTGTGTATATACACACCCAAACTTAATTAACTTAATTCAAGGAAATAGAACGATGCACGTAACAAATATTCGTCTCCAACTACCTTCATGTCAGAAAACTATGGACGTCTCAGTCCTGGGCAATACTAGATAAAGAAACAGCAAAGATTACATCTGTTAAAATAAGGAAAACAAGAATGGTTGGAACAAAAACAAAAATGTAAGTTTTTCAAAACGAGGCTTATATCCGCCAGTTGATAAGGAGTATTGTATCACAATGAAACAAGAAAAACAAGAAAAATTCCAGTGAACGGACACTCAATCATGATCAACGATGTAAGATATGCGAGGTATATACTGGGAAGGTTTATGAGATAAATTTTGACTTAAAGTAGAATGATGGGATTCCACGAGAGAGACACAAAAGTGGGAGCTCATTTCAATAGTGTAAGATACTGGCGATGAAACGGATATAATACAATAAACGGACCAATACCCCGTGAGGAGACAGAGAATTAAGAATGTAAAGGATATACAATAAAAGGGAAATTATTAGAAAGTAAGTAGCTTTGATGAAATTTATTATGATTATATATAAATAACTGTTTGTATCAAAATTCCAGATTTGTAGCGACAAATTTAAATGTTAGGAATGGGTAGTTGTTTTTGGAAAACATTTATTAATAACTCTGAGGAGTTTCAAATAGTCAGAAGCGTTTGTAAATGTTCGAACCACTGTGTAGAAGCGGCCGAACGTTTCTGCAGCTTGTAGTAGAGGGTCTGTTTTTGTGTAGTTTCGTTACTAGTCTAGACTGCAGAGGTAAACGTATTATAGACAAAAGGAAGCGAAGGAAACAAACAAGCTAACAGACCGAGGAACAACTTTGCAAATTGAAGTTAGTCATAAAATTCAAGCAAATCATTCTACATCAGCGAGCTCTACGATTTGTTTCACACACACACACACAATGAAATGGAACCTACTAGTGCTTATGTTAGCCCCAAGTTGTTGGGCCAATTCTATGAAACTAGAGTTTTATTACACGTATCCTTTCTTTATTATTTATTTAATTTTATAATTTATTTAATTTTAATTTTATTTATTTAATATGTCAATAATGGTAAGAGTATAATTATGCTGAATTTTAGTCGTATTGAATAACTCCTCCTCTAGCAATGGTCACTCAATGTTGCTGTGACAAATAATTCGGTTGTGGTTATAAATAATTATGTTGTTGATAAAAATAAGTACTTACTTCTATTGTTTATCCTTCACTGGTTACAACACTATTCATTTAGTTATAGACGTTGATGATTAGTGGAATGTTTGAAATACTTCAATTCGGCGGGCCATGGGTGCTACCAACTGACTAAGATGTAAACATAACCTTAACTCAAAACCACTAATACCTCGTTAACTGATTAAAATAAATTCGTGCTTCATTAATATTGCTCAAATGCTTTTTATTCATCGTAAGATGCAATATTAAATCCTTTTTAAAAGCATTTAATCAGTTTATTTTTACTGAAAACAATCGGTTATTTGGTTTAACCCGTATCTCAGGGTTGGTCACAATGTTGTATAAATCGTCTTTGTTGACAAAATTGTCTAAGTTATTTATATACAATTGAGTCTTTTAACTCCAACATACGTAACTAAAATGCTGATTACTATTATTAGAACATCGTAAAAGGAGAGTGATAACAATATAAGTTGATTAAATACTTAACCTAGTACAATAAACGTCGTCTGAACACTGACGTCTAATTTGGAGGTTAATCGATGATGGAGAGGTTAACCACGTTAATCTCAACTCACAATAAAATTACGTTTAATAAGTTGAAAGTGATAGAATAATAATGTTTTGTTGGTTGAGTAGTGTTACTAAATAGTTACAAGTGTTTAACAACTTCGAATGGCATTATCATATAATGTACTAAATTCGTTAAGTATTTTTTATAAATGTCACTATATTTCCTTAATTCCTTTTTATATTTTCTATATTCACTATTAATACTTTAATTAGAATTCATTCCTGTATTAATACACCACTTCACTACACCTGTACTCGAAGTCGATTCCCTTTAAGTCTTGAAGGTTAGGTTGTCCGTGTTTAGATTCGTTACCGCACTGCATTATGGGTTAATCGCGAATTACTTTAGCGCAGAGGCTGTCATCTGTACTGCTTTGAAACTGGTGAAGAACTGTCCAAAATTTGCGCGTCTCTCTCCCTGTTCCTACCTATGTCCACGGGAGAATTCTCTATAAAGGTGTTTTGATTGGTGGGAATGTCGAGCATTCCATTATCAACTCATCACCTCCGCGTTGTCAAAATAATTTAATTATGTTCAAAGAGTGGGTTTTTGGGTACGAGTGTACAAAACTGACGCCAAACTTTTTATCTAAAACTATTAAAATACTTTATAATGGATAACACTTCTTTATGCTACTTGTGAGCTCAAATCTAGCTTTACCATCATCTGGCATCTGTCCTGCTAAGCATTTAGACATCTCACAAGGCATAATTCTGTCCATGATTAACAAAGCTAACAATTCTAACATTCTAACTTATATCCTATTACAATTCTTTTATAAATTTATGTCCTATATTTATTTAATTAACATTTGGTTATCACTTATATCGGATACAATGCAATCCAAATCTTTTTCTGTAATTATTTGACATTATTAACACTCAATTGTGAATAAAACACAAAGTCTGGTTCTAAGCGCCATTAGGCCTATAGTACTATGAGTTAGATTTACTTCTTACAGTATCATGGTTGCACCTTAATAGCTTATAACATTTCATACTTAATTCTAAAGAACCATATCAACTTTAGGTTAACTTAGTTTTGATTAAGAGATGCTTTTTTTTTGTATTTTATCATTAAAATCACATGAGTTCTTGTACTACTAGGCATCTTGTTATTTATCCTTATTTCTATATAATACATCTGTCATTACGGTAATATCTTATTCCTAGTTAAACATCTTAGTTCCTAGTAAGTTTTACAATATGTTGTTTCAGCTTGACATTCTTATTTTTTTGTTATTCAACTAATGAACCTTGCATCTTGTTGCAACAGGTCATGTGGATTATAGGTATATTATTAATGGTTAATTTAGCGAAATTATCAATTGGTTTACATATCAATAGTTAGTTTACATACCACTGGTTATATTGATAGCATTTACTCTCTCTTTTTATTGGTATTTCTATGGGTTTTTTAATGTACAATATGAGTCCTTTATACTCTGTCATTTTCATCCTGTTAATTTACATTAATTACAACAATTATCACATCTTAGGGATCTAGTCTCTGTCTTAGAATAGTCTTTATGTCATCTAGTTTCATCTAAGTATAATATATAATAGTTTTATATCATTTTTAATACATAGTTTTGTATTTACCAGTGTAATTTCACAGCTGTTTAGGTTAGGTTGTCTACTTTTACTTTCACTGATTAAAATACGTTTACATGTGTTTGTTTTTACCAGTTCTTTTACTCCCTTATTATTATCTGTAAATAGTACTATCTATTATTCATCATTCTGATCGCCATTGTCTAGTTTGTCTTATATTCTAAGTACATTTTAAATTATTAATCAATTCTCTCTGATATTCATTTGGCAATCTTCTTGTTTTATATTATATATTATCATATATTTCTTAATCATATAGTTATTACTTCACTCTCCTAATCTTGTTGGGTATCTTTTTATTTTAAGTCTCAGTTATTGATATTGTCGTGTCATTTAGTATGATTTGTCTGTTCTTTTAATAATTATTTTTCCATCAAATTGGAGTTCTATTTTCTACTCTCTTTACCTTGTAGATACTCTTTTCTTTATTTATAGTGGTTGAGTTATGTTATTTCTCCTTTACTTTATAAACTTAATTGTTTTTCATGATTCATTTGATCTCATTTATTTTTAATTGTCATCCCTCCTTTATACGGTATTTTTGGGTTATCCTGATTCTTTTCAATGCCTAGTATCATAATTAGCTTACTCACTATCCTAATCTATTTGGTAAATTTTTAGACACATTTTGTCAAGTCTTACGTCGGTTTGTCTTCATTACTTTAGCATTCATGTTCATTTAGTAAGGAGTTATTCTTTATTCTTTTAAATTAATTTTATATTTAATCTCTTTCCTCTTTCAAATTTTATACTTGGTCGTTCCTTGTGGTATCTGAATGTTTAGGAGTGTTCAATTTGGGTTTTTGTGGTACTGTGACGTTTTGTAACGTTACAACATACACAACTAAACAATTATAACCTTTCACACAACTGCTACTTCAATATAAGCATGAATCCATTGCAATTCGGATTCAGTTTCAGTTACAGGATTGCTCAGTTTTCACCATTGTCTTTTATTCGCGAATGATTTCGTGTATGTTTCGGTATGCATGCGTCACCAGATTTAACAAATCGCACATGTACATGTATTTTGTATTTTACAGTAACGTATTTGGTAACTAATGCTATTACGAATAGACACTGTCTTGTAAAATGTGTGTGATAGATTTCGTCCCGTAGGACCCTTAAATATTAGGAAGAATGATATTTCATGAAGTTATTGCCAGGATGCTGAATAATGATGAGCGTGGACTGTATTTGATACATTTATTAAATTTTGCATTACAATTTACACGGCATGTTAAGGTTGGCTATGTCTGAAAGACATTTGAATATTGTATAAACCAAGTCGGTTACGAAAGCTACATGGCAAAGTGAGGCGCAAATGTGCAACACTCCGGTCTACATATAAATGTTAAGGCCTAAGGCCTAGATAAATTGTCGCGACAACAAGAAAAGATGAAAAAGACAGAACAAGGCAGCAAACGCTCTGACATCTGCCACCCGCCGACGCACGTTGAACTGTGACGATGCCTGAACTTGATAAACGTAATTTAGAAAGTACAGATTAGCCAACCTTTAAATACGAAAATTACCACATTACTGTCCAGTGTGTGTTTTAGAGTAATCTATTCCAAACTGCTTTTCCTTTCCTACACTGAGATCTCGCATACGTCTAATTCAATATTTGTAATTCAGAGCCATATTTGTAAAGGCCAGAATGTTTTTGTTTATATACAAGTCATAAATCTAACCAAAAAGTAGTTTTTTAATTCAATCTGAAAAGAAAAAAGAATTAGTCTGACGAAAATAAAAATAAAGGATATACGAGAGATATCTAGAAAATAAGTTCAAATAAGGTATCAAAGAAAACTAAAATATATTTACAAAACATTTTTATTGCCATTTGAATTACACACCTTAAACTGCTTTTTTGTACAGTTTCCGTCATTTTTTAATCATTTTTCATATCGAGGCAAAAGCGTTGTATACCTCGGTCGTAGAAATTTCCTGCCTGTGATTTAAACCATGTATTAACAGCTTTTTTGGCATCGCCGTCGTTATGGAAAGCTGGCTAACAAAGAATGATTTCTGTTGCTTATAAAGATGATATTCGCTTGGTGTGAGGTCTGGGTTATAAGGTGAAATTGTTGCTACCAGCCAAATTTTGTGATGAAATGTTTCGTTGCAGCGGGAGTGTGTGGGTGGGCATTGACATGATTCATCGCCATGTCCCGGGTGACCATCCTACGTTGTTTACTCTTTATCGGACAACGCAATTTTTTAAGCGTTTAGCAATAGACAGCCGAGTTGACTGTGGGGGTTTGAGGCAATAAATGCGTACGCAAATCTCCTTTTCTCTCCAGAAGATTGTGTACACGTCTTTCAAGATCAAAATGTTTACATGAAGTTTTCCTTCGCGGGCGATGAAGTGTGCCTCCAGGCCTTGGACAATAGGTTGCGTGTGATACCCATGTCTCGTTCCCTGTACCTATACATCTCAGTAATCATAGCTTTGTTGTCTGAATCGTGTCAAAAAAGTCACTGCACGTTTTCACCCATTCATTGCTTGTTGTTCCGTAAGCATCTTCGGAACCCACGTGCACAAAATTTCCAGTAGTTCAGTTTCTGAGACCCAATTTTATGAAGAAATGAATGAGAACTTTCTGGAAAATGTAGGTAGAGGACGTCATAATGAATCGGAATTGTCTATTTTCTGTAATCGTCTCTTCAACGGCCCGCATCATGTCGTCATTCACTAAAGGCGGTCGCTTCCTCCTTTCATCGTCGTGAATATTTTCGCAAATATTTCCATAAACATTGAAAATCTGACGGTGAATTTAAATTTTTTTAATGCTTTTTGCATTCAGGAATCGAATCGCATACCTACTTTTACACACACGGTGGGCGTCTCGAATTTATTCGACATTATAAACAAACGTCCAACGAAGCTTACTCTGTTCACAGTTGTTTTACGTACAAATGGCGTTGTTGGCTTGCCAACGAATCAACAAACTGGCCACGTGCGCAACACGTGCAATCAACAAACGGCGTCGATACCGCGGCAACATTTAAAAACGGAACTTACTTTCTGGATATCTCTCGTAAATATATGGTTATTTATTAGTACAGTGCAACGCTTATAGCTTACCTCGAGGTTTGAAGTAATATAGTAGTTTGCTTGCCATTGTTGCTTAAACGTTCACGGCGATGTTTTACTTTTCAGTTTGTCGACAATATGCTCTCGGAATTCCAGTCTATTTCGTCTAGATTAAAATAAGGATACTCAACTATAATTTTATACTTTAAATCGTTTACGAAGAAACTTTTTATTCAAAACGTAGGCTATCCTATTTAAGCATTTTGTATTAAGTATTTTTACATTCCAATACGTGTTTTATGGAATATATTAGGAATTCATATGTGTTAAAAATACATTGTATGTGGGTTTTTTCGTGGTTTGTGTACCCTGTTTACTCTGTTTGCTTAATTATGAGAAACGTAATCACTGACAGCACAAAGCCTCTCTTACATTTACAGCATCAGCAGCGATCGCTCTATCTTGAAGTAAAGAAACACTATTTCCAATATTTCACTTTTGTCACCGGACACATTGTTACTGTGTGGTGGCATGATCACATGCGACACTATCAAATCGTACAAATGCCATAAACACTAATAACAATTCTGTGACATAGTGATTAAGCTATTAATTAATCCGACAGCGTCTGTAAGGATAAAGTTAGACCACGGCAACACAGATACAAAATAAACCAGTATCCAAGGAGAAGGAAAGTTTGCAGTTGTTATAAATCAAACGAATCTAGCGGAGAATAATCTAATCTTAGTATGCAATCTGTAATCTACCGTTCTGTGGAGCGACCAGGTAACCATTTCAGTTGGAAAATTTTCATACTACAGTACTATTTTACGCTCTGTGTTCTTACTTGTAATAGTCTCAATTCTTAATATAACTCTGCGACAATTGCAATATGTGTAACGCATATGAGAATATATTTAAAACATGTTCTTATAATTGGGTGCTAAAATCTGATACGGTTTCATTCTTCTCAAATATGTTCAGAAATAAGAATATTGTACGAATAAGAATAATACGAATATGGACGAATGTACAAAATATATGGAGTATATGCCAGTAGATGCCCGGGTGAAATTTAGTTCGCAAAACGTTTTGACTATAGTCCTACCTGGAAATCTGTTTACTTTAACTTTTATTCTCCGGTGAACAAGAGCGGGCTGTTGCGTAATGTTCCAGTGGTATAGCGCTCCCCAGCATTGTGAACAGGGTCTGGCATTGAGGAGCTATCTTTTTCAACCAGAACCTCCTGGTGCACTGCGAGTCTATAATCCAGTTTGGATAGCACTAATGTATATTACAGGAGCCGTAAGACATTCGTGTCAGCTTCCCTGATCATATGGGAATGCACTAATGTTTAATTAACGGGGATTTGTACCTCGCTGCTAAGTCATGGCAATAAGCATTCCACGTTAAGTGTCTGTTCAAAGTGATCCCTAAAAATTTGCTTTCAGTTTTATAGTGCTGCCAAAAGTCGTTTATGGTGAGCATCAGATCAGGGTGCCTTCCTCGGTATTGACAAAAGTGGACACAGGTCATTTTACTGCCGAGGGAAAGAAGCCTATGTTGTTAGCATTTTAAACTAACGTCTATAGCGCTTTGTATTTCACATTGCCATTGTAATTATTCACAAGCTCAGCTTCGTAAATGTACAAGCACTTCCCAACTGATGTTCCTGTACCCTCAAAGATACCGTTGACTGATATAGTAAAAAACGTACCGCTGACCGGAGATTACTGTTGTACTCCATTGTTAACCACCGCCACTGACATACGACATGGGTTCAGCACAGGGGTCGTTACAATCAGCCCACTTCCCACAAAAGTACGACTTGACTCGAGCAGAGCACATCTTGATGCAACTTGAAACGCAAGAATTGAAAACACTGCATTGGCTAAGGGATATAATCTGTCACACTCAGCCTATGAATGCGTGCTCTGATCATTTCCTGCAGAGTTGACCTGTCAAAGGTAAGGACGTGGGGCGTCTGTTCATTCCTTCGTACCGTCAGATGCATACAGGGTAATTTTTTCCCCGTCGTAATTTTCTCATTTGTAGAGTTAAATAGATCCCTGCACAATGCTATACTCCTTGTGATGTACAAGGTGTTAAGAGGCATGACCTTCCTTATTTCCTGCAGCTTGAGCAGCCCTATTGACCGTTCAGGGTCTCGATGAGTAATCCACATTCAGCTCTACTAGTATCCTCTACGGTTGATTGAACGCATCCGAAGAAAGCCTTTCCTATTAGCAAGGGACTCACTTGCCCTATGGATCCTTTGTTTCTCGTAATATCTGAAAACTTTAGCTCCGCTGTTATACTGACAGACGGTGACAGAAACATTACAGCATTGACAAATTTAACGCCTCCTTTCTTCACCCTCCGAGGAGGGTATTCGTAAACGAGTGTTTGAAGGAATCCCTCAATCCAGAATTGTTTTGCGAAACGAGCATAGGAGTTCCACGAGTACTGGGGAATTGACAAACCACCGCGCAGAGCCCTCGAGTACCATAGCAAGGACTAAATACAGTAGGGTGCTTCCCGGTGCCCTGAAGCCATCGTTTGCGACGCACTAATGTAGAGCTATTCACTCATTGGCACGATCGGTCTTACCGTGGTTTTCGATGATTTCAAGCAGGACACACAACTTTGTAAAAACTCTCCTATCAGTGGCTTGTTAGCCTGTTAAAGAGACCATGATGATGTAGGATCCGTCGTAGGACGGACGGAGTTGTAGGGAGCATCATAAAATTTACTACATTATTTACTTGGTTTTGATTTTAATACTTTGTGACAGCTGTAATTATTTAATATTAAATTATTACATAGTGTATTAAAACAACAATTTTTCAATTAAGATTCCTTTATACAATTTTGCATATTTATAATATAAATAAATATATATTTTTCATGTTAGGATAGAATTGGATTTTTTCAATTTTACAATTACAGTTACACTTTTTAAATTGATATTAAAGGAAGCTATTTCAAGGCAAACATATGCGCATGCTGACCTAGAATTAACCTCCACATGGCAATGTTTTAGTAACTCTCAATTTACTAGAATTCGTTGAATACAAGTAAATACGTATTAATGTTGTGTTCTATTTCTTTAGGTTAACTACGGAAATAGCGACTCGAAGAAAATTATAATATATAATTGTATTTTCTAATGTGAGTTATATGTATGTTTTACTATCACGTTTCTTGCTTTACTTTTCACACATAATATAAAGGATATAAAAAGGAATGAGGTATTACAACAAATTTTATAATACTAATCTCTTTCGTAATATTAAGCAAACGGTATTTATTTCATTCTTTAACAATGTAAACTCTTTGAGTTTTATTGCGCCATAACCGTGTTATATGACAGCGTTTGCTCTGCCAACAGTCCACTTCCTTATTGATGTCCCAAGAGTCATCTTTTCTCGTCCAACCCTCTTATGATCGTCTAAGTACACTTTATATTGATTTCTACACACACACACACACACTCACACACACACACACACACACCTAAAGTTTAAAGCAACCTACTTTTACTTAGAGGAAAACCAATTTCGCGGGCCATTTCTTCTACTAATCAACTTTCAGTATAGAAGATATAGAATTTCCTACCTTTAAAGGTATTTGTTTTCTTATAAAACAAAAGGATCATCGCCTTTCCTTTTTACGAGCTCTAAAATTTGTATTTTCTCACGTTATGCACATTTAAAAGTGATTGTTCTTTATTTCAAAAAAGGGAAGTAAGAGAATTAATTGAAAATAGTCGTTAAACTCTATGGTAATTGGTAATAGTGATCTAATTACTTGCACTCGGGGTCCATATGTTAATTTAAATTTTGACTGGGCGTTCTGGTTATAACCTTAAAAGTTTTAAAACTGACCTTAGTACTAGTTATTAAAAGGGTCACAAAATTAAAATCCTATTCACTTAAGTATCTGGAGTTTTACGCTTTCTTTGAAAACATTTATTCTCTTACTATTAATTCCTTTTTTCCGTCTTTCTTTTTAATGTCGTCTTTCACTTGGTTCCGGGTCTCTCTCAGGGCTTTCTTCCTTTATATTTCATGCCAAATATACTTGTGCCATAACTTTTCTCAACAATCTAGTCAAATGGCCGAAGAAATGGAGCTGCCGTGTTTCATATTTCTCGCGCTAAATTTCTAGTATTTTAGAACATTTCTTTTCTTAAACAAGTTCTGTATTACCCTCCCCCCCACCAGCGTGTGACCTTCTTCCTTATCAATCAGTTAGGTATTTAATAATATAGTCCATTTTGCTTCTACGCTATTCCTTACTTATAAAGTTTATTGTTTCTGTCTCTATTAATGATTTGTGTTAAAAGTCTTGTGTTATTGAATATATTATAGCTGTTCCATTCATTTAATTAATTTAACAAATTCTTTTAATTTGTTCTTCTATATTCTCTAATCATTCTCTGTCGTTTCCTTTCCTCGTTGACCTAGCTAGGAAGTTATATGGCTTCTTTCTATGTCAAAACTATATTTCAATGTACAGTAAGTTGTCAAAACTATTATCTTTAACTTATACTATACATGATATTTAAATATAATATAGCACAATGTTGACTTGCCTAATACTCATCTGAATATTCAATTGTTCATACTTCATTCTACTGAAAATTATTACACCTGAACTTTAGATATTCAAATTATTATATGAAAACATATTCTTATTTTTGATGACGTTCGCGATTTTTCCAGCTATTCCTAAATACATACAGATTCTCTTGATATTCTGTCAGACGGTGCTTTCAGATCGATGCTCGCTAGAAACAAGCTTTTATGCTTACCAAGGATGTCTTTTCTTAATATCGTCTATACGTCCTAATCCTGATTTGCCTTCCTAGCCTTTGTACTGCTTGCACTTTATGAAGAAGCTTAATTTATATTTTATATTTTAGTCTGTTTTTCACTGTTCTTGCATATGTTTTAGACTACTAAGGGTAAACATAGCGTTCTAAAAGTAGGAGTTTCTATAAACAGGTATTACTTCTTTAATTGTGAATTATCTGTTTTTGCTCACTGGAAAAGTTTTTCAGTTGTATAATTGTAGGTCTGGGAACACAGCAATTTTGCCTTCATTACAATCATTCTTTCCTGCCAATTTCCATTTCTTGTTTATGCTATAAGCGTTTTTTCTATATGTCAGCCAGTTCTTAATTTGCACTGTCTTCTTGACAAGTGTATAAGTGTTAAAGGTTATTAAAGTAACTTCTATCTTGCGTTTTTCCTGCTCATACAATACGTGGAGTCAGTATAATTTAAATTTCAATCTATTCATGTTTTACGTACCGAGTCACTTTATGGTTAATATAATTAAATTACCTTATTCGGTCCACCTTAGTGACACTAGCTTCTTTCGTTCAATGACGCGTTTCGGGATGAAATCCCATCTTCAGATACACAATATCAATCAAAACATAAATGTATACCACATTTTGTGGTTATGTCATAATTTAAAATGTTTAAAATCTTTTAAATAAAATATACAAAACGTAACAACTGAATCGCTCGGAATTTAAATGTTTTAGCAATATTACGAATAGAGATAAAGGACGCTACTGTTTTAAATAGGTTATGACCAATTTATAATTTACCACTACATACACAATGAAGCAGAAATGGTATAGCAGACCGGTTTTTGTATAAGTGTGGCAGGAATTCGCTTATTATTTTTGTGATATAGTTGACAAAGTCAGCATCACAGACTTTTTATGCTATAGCGTAGTTAGCAGATTAAAAATTAATATTAAAACAAAGGCAAAATGATTATTTATTTCACAACAAATCTTACAGTACTGCATTTGACAATGCCAAAAGATAACTTTGACATCTGCAATCGTACTACAGTGACCAAACGTATTCCTCTTACATGATAGAATGACGGTAGAAATGCATGTCCTAAAATACATATTTTTCCATGAGTGATGTCTGGCTGCTTTTTATGAGTACTTAAGCTTAGTACCATGTTACGTTTGTGTTGTTTCACTAATTTACATTATCCCTGTTAATCATTGTGACGTAAATGTTTATCTATACTAAACGTTCATTTTAAAAAGTTAGATTCGTACGAACTTCGCTCTTTTTTATTCAAGTTAAAACACTAACATAATTAGAATGCAAAACACTTGAAGCACAAACTACATAGAAGTAAATAACATACAGAACATGGAATAAACACATATTCATAAAGATAAGGATAAAGATAAAGATAGAGATATTCATATTCTTTATTCATAAACATGTCTACACAGATAGGTCATTGTAAATCCTCACTACTGTGTTCAAGTTTCCACGACAAGGTTTGCATTTGCATTCTTTGTATGGTACATAAAAATTAAATTTCTCATAGCATTTTACTGGCGTAGCCAAGAGGGCTAGAGTCGTGTCACTTCCCTAAATTGGGAGGATCCCAATAATGACTGAAGATAAGATTTAACGAAATCTTTATTCATACTTTTTTTCTACAGATACTGCCATGCGGGGTATGGAATGTCTGTAAACTGTGAGAGTAACTTATGTGTTATCTAATTAAGGAAAAGGTACGCTACGAAAGACTTTACACTAATCGCCAGCTCCCCGCAGTATCAACCATAAAACCCTAATTGTTTATAAACACTTAAAAAATTGTGGCTACGGAAAATTCTCTGCTTCTTGGTATTTCTCAACAATTTTTTATCAAAACTTCAATAACAATTTTTCACCTGTATGAGAGGCGCATTAAGTTTGTAAAGTTCTGTGTTCAATAAAAGAATTTGTTCTAATTATCGACAACTATTGTTAGTTCACTTCGAATCTTTAATAGTATACTACAGCTATATTTAGTTATTTTACTTCACTGTATTTGACTTTTATCATCTTTATGCTTATCTACATTTACGGATGCAGAACATGGGTAAAAGTTTACTTCATACAAGACGAACTCCTTTGTATTTTTCTCCACTTCTTCTTATATCCTTCTACTTCACTCGAATCCTCCTCTTCTCTCACGTCTTCCATTACATTTATCTACCAAGTTCTGATCTTATTTTATGATCTCTTTCTCTGCATATTTTTGTGACTAATCTTGTTTTTTCCATTCTGTTCACATATATTTACACAGGTATTAAAGTTTTGAACTACGTAATACACTTGCACTTAGATTTTTCTGCATTTCTTTATTATTTTTCTAGCCTTTATTAGGAATGCTGCTTATAAAGTGTCTTTTGATGGCATTTATTTTGTTTCTTCTTTCTACACTGATATTCATATTCAACATTCACATGCTGCCACACGAATCGCCAGGTTTTAAAACATGTACGTTGTTGCTAAGAAGTTCTGATCTTAGATCACTTGGAAAGTGTTTTATGTTATCTTACTATATATATTATTGCTGAATTTAAATATTATTTGTACATATTACATTAAAGTTAAATAATAAATTACTTTTCTATGTGAAGTTTTCTTTTTCTTATTATTATATATTTACTTGAGTCAAATAAATTTATTCAGGAAACTCTAAAGATACAGTTTCAATCTCTGAGGTGTGCAAATATAGTGATAAAAAGTAAGGAAAATTCACCAGCAGAAATAATTTATTATGTGCCAATATAATATATAACATAAAAATTCTGCTAAAAATATAAAGAATTTGTTTACATAGAAAACACACACACACACACTCATACACACACACACACACACACGCACATGTTCTTTTAACACGTCGTCATTAATGTATTTATTGGTTATTTCTATCTTAACTTATTATTAACTTTAAATACTTACATTTCTGTACTTGCAGTAACATTTTTCTTCTCAATTGGTAGGCTTTTTTTAAATGTTATTAATCCGTTGTTTTAGATGTGTTCAAGTGAAACTGTTTCCTCTTTCACAAATATGCCTGATTTATACTGTACCAAAATACCTTTAACTGTACAAGATAATGTTGCATTATGCGATAGTAATAACTTTCTCCCTTTAGAGTTGACATAATATTTTTGCAAAACGGGATCAGTTAGTTAAGTTGCATTAGAGACAATGATCAATAACAAAGGCGATACCTTACCAGGTAAGAATTGTAAGATGTGGTAAGATAATTTGATTTAATCCAATAGTTTAGACATTTTATAATATAATGACTTTTCAAGTCGATTTATAGAACAGACGAACTGTGTAAGGCTTCAAAATATAGTATGCTTCGTAGCTTTTAAGTAGTAGTTTATACCTAATAGTAATTATATCTTAGAACGACTAAGTACTATAACTAAACTACAAAATTTTACATGTAATGTGACCCAGATATAACATCGCGGTGTATGCAAATGTAATCTCATAAACGCTGATAACACATGAAATCAATATTCATTATAACTACTGGTTATTAACCTGAATAATTGTTCATGTTTACAGAGATTTCTTATCTTGACATCTGACAGACTACTCATCGGCATGTTACAAAGGGCTACAAAGGGTTATCTGTCGCAGCTAATGGGTCGTTCAAGCCGTCTAGCGCTCCTCTATTGAATTTGTTTTCAATTTCCTCGAACAGTCTCCTATACAAAGCCAAAGTAAATTGGTAATTGTAATTTATAATAACAATGTAGTGAAGGTGTTAGTTCACTGAGTTCCCAGTATTTATGAAATAGGGTTAACCGAAACGTCAAGAACTACTGTTACAAGGAACACGTCAATAGTATTCAACACTTCGGTAATTAAGCCAATAGTGTTGCTGTTATTGCTAATTTATGGGCTGCTAGTTGTTACAGAATTTATTAAATTAAACTACGGATAGCTCTATATTTAATAATCTGCAGGAAATCATACCAAACTACATGAGAAATAATAATTATATTTGCGTAATACATTTATAATCTCCTTTAGCGTACCAGTCGTATTATTTGGTTGGCTGGTCGCTCCATTCTGAGGCTTCTTTGCCTTTTATAATTGAAAATGTTCTTACCTTTCTGTACATTTCGAAAACAAACTATGTAATGTAATCAATGTAATCAAAAAATATTAAAATTCAAAATGAGTAGTAACTCTGTAGAGAGTTTGCATTGCGTTTAGCACCCAACTCGACGTAAAATGTCCATAATTGATTAGTATTGTAAATACAATTACATATTACAACCAACAAAATATTTGTGAAATGCGACTTGCGATTAAAGCAATTAATACCAAAATTCTATTTTCAAATCATGCTGTTGGAAGTTTGCTATTTTTGCAGGTATGGGCCTATGTGTCTGCAGTGCAAATGTTGAGCACCGTGTATGCAGTGTATATGCAGTTGGGCTGAAAGACATAATGTCAGTGACATAAGAAATTAAAATTATCTGTCCCAACACAGCGCTAACGCAATTGTAAGCTTTATATCCGACAATTCAAAACTTAAATGCATTATTTATTGTTGTAGCCATAAATTGAAGACTTTCTGTAAATAATGTGTTAACCTGCAATACAGAAATAACATTACAAAGAGATTAAAACTTCTATTGAATTTAAATTAAATGTTGAAAAATTTCAACTAATGAAAGGAGTAGTAGATATGTACACGACATATGAAAATCCTCTGTAATTATGCATTGACGATTTAAAAAAAATAAATTTATCTTTCAGAAATACTGGTAATTTAATTAGTTACAACAGACGCGTTAGATAAATATCAATATTACAGAAACAACAATAAATAATATGTCGTCCACATAAAAAAATCAGTTGCAATGTGGCTCCTTTGGTCTCTTAATGAGAAAACACTTAAGGATATTGCACACAAGATTATTTAAAGAAGCTCTAACATTTCTTTTACGAAAAGTGAAATGTGATCTGACTAATAATTTAATCAATAATCGGATTTTCGATTAACGTGAATTTGAAATTAAAATAAACGCACATCACTAGATAGTAACGACGCTTGGATGAATATTTTATAGGGAACATAGGTATACGGGCAGCAGGGGCAATATCATTTCAAACTGATTGGACAGTGAATCAAACCCCATCTCGTTACTGGTACAGTCAATATTTGACTGAGTCAGGGCGAGGGAGAAATCCACTGTGCAATCCACCCCCGCATTTACCCAGTCACTCGCGCACAATACTACCCTTTTGACTTATTCTATCCAATAAAGGAAGCTTTCTTATTCCCTAATTAATTACGTGATTCCATGGGGTGACTTCTCCGATTCGTATTCACAGCTTTCGTTATTAATCTTCATTAAATCTCGTCGCCGTCGTCGTGTTCTTCTCTTCTCATTCTGCTCTGTTATTGTTATTACATATAGCACAACTGATCAAATGTTTTTTCTTAACTAAGGAATATTTCATTTAGCATTGAAATGAAATTCTTTTCTTGAGTCTCCTGTAAAGAGAAAAGGAGTATTGTTTCTAGGTTTTGTGTATTCAGAAATCATATACATTAAATATAGTAATCGAAAATATTTCTAAACATATTCCAATGGAACTTTAGTAGCTCTGATTTCAGGACAACTATGTCAGTTGATATCTGGCACTTTAATGTACATTTTACAGTTTCGGTTTAATGTTATACAAAACGTAAGCTTGTTAGTATTTTATTTGCGTATATTCTAAATTGATTGTTTATTCAACCAATGCCAGTAACATAATAATTTTTTTTTAATTTCGATGTGCAGGGGTCGCATAGAATAAGTAGTCGGTTAAATCGTCTATTGGATTGCTATCGGATATATTAATGCTATGACTACAAAATTGCACTTCTGAATTTAATACAGTTAATAAAAGAAACTAATTATTTTGTCTCTGTTGACCTGACTACAAATTAAAATATATTTCTCTCTTATAATGTATTATATCAAAATCTTTCTTTATTAGTTATTTGTCTCTTTAGTGTATACGTTTATTTAAGTTTATAATAAAAATGTCACTTCCTTTTATGATGACTGTACATCGGAAAACTTCCCTTCGTTGATGATCATATCTGGAATTTAGGTGTTGGTCGTTTACTCTACATACATTTGTAGATTCCTTCCCTGTGGAAACAGACTCGTTGACTCTTTCTGGTGTCCGGCGTTCAGGGTCGTTCTCGGGTTGAGCAATTCTATAAATTGTAGTTAATTAATGTTTTCACCTTTATTTATTTTGTGTATTGAGAATACACAATAAATCTAGAAAACTTCAAGTGTTTTTGATCCTTATACGGACAATCTTCCACTATCACGGGCCAGCATTATTTAAAAATTTACGATATCAACTCGCGAACTTACTAACTTGTGTTCGTACGCCCTAGTAGCCCAAACGTGTATACTTGAGCGATAATACCGCACGTTTTCCAGTTCAGAGAGAGTACACTGACCGACAGCAAATCAGAATTCAAATACATAACTGCCTATGTCTCCTACGCTGATTGGTTAAACCGTTAACTTTATCTGCGTCTGAAGCCAAGATAAAATTATTCCTGTATTAAACTGTTCAAAAGCAATTTACAGCTTGTCCAAAAAACCAGTAGGAATTTACGGCTTATGTAAAGGGCTATAAAACTTTTATTACTAAAAACACTTATATATTCGGTTCTTTAAAATTCAAACAAATATTGTAACTCGATGGGCGATTTTATTATGCGTATTGTGGTATAAGTCTCATCTCAAATTTTTCATATTAACAAACGTTATTTAGTTTAACACGTTTACATATTCTCGCACACGCGCACTCGTCACACGCCTACGCATATTTTTGAACCATTTCACAACACTGACTGTTTTCTTTACTGTCTAAAATTTACTTGAACTAACAATTTGAACATGGCACTTATCGCCTAGTATACAATGATCAAAACTGAATTATGTATGGTTAAAGAAATGCGAATGACTTTGAAACCTATATGTGTTGACAATTTACAGCTTGTACTTGCTGAATGAAATTAAGCTGGAACATCTTTACTTACATAAATTGTTCATAAGCTTTTAACAACATGTGTCTGAAGTTTCTTTTACATTTTTAGAGAATAACCTTTAAAAGAATTCTTAATATTAAAATATGTCTACTGTATAGCAGCGTTTACTAGCGTTGAAACAGCCGTTGATACTGTTAAATTAATATCGACTCCCTGAAGTCGTAACGTGTTGATACGAGCTCCGGCTCCTTCTTTTCCTATAGATCTCGAACTGTAAACACAAGGTTTTTCAGTTCACTTATTTTGATGAAGATTAAGTTCATCTATGGCAATCTTCGCTGTGGACATATGCTTGTTTACAGGAAGGCCATTACGGTACCCTATGCGTATATATATGGAACAGAATTTGAGACTAATCGCGAAAGAGTTAAGCCTTTTTATTAATTTAACGAATTATTAGTAAACACGATTATGGATTAAAATAAAGTTACCTTAGCAGTACTTTTGAATTCCACAATTTATACGTCTTTCTACTAAGCTGTTCTGCTTCTAAACCTGATTGTAGCATAGAAGATATAACATTAATCGCAGCTTATTATTAAGAAAAAAATACGGAAGTTACAAACATTGACTGTGGTAGGCTCACAGCGTACAAAAAACGTTAACGCACATCGGGAAAATTTTAGTAATTGTATCCACGTACTCCTCTCAAATTGTATGCACATTGTAACCAAGTGGGCTCTTTAGATTATCAGAAATTTTGTATCAACTTGAAACACCCTTATTTCACTATATGCGCGGTTACAGGGCACTATATAAAATAACAACAGTCAGTGTACTAAAACAATTTCCATATTTTATATAAAATGAAATGTATGAAACATGGTAACGCCTTAAATAACTTATCAATGCAGGAACTAACTACATACATGCCCGTATTAAACAGTTTTTAAGCTCGCGCCAATATGCACACTGCTTATATTGCTTATTAGTGATTTTAGTATTAGGTTCTGTTTCTTGCACCTCTCTCTCGTTCTTTCTCGCTGTTCCACTACCCCTTATAGTCCCTTGTACTTAAATTTTTATTTCTTATATTTACTTTAAAATGATGCTATATGTCACTGTAGACCCATTGTGAGAGATTGTTTTGGAACCGAGTTTTAAAAATCCCCTAAAACAATAAAACAAATACACAAACCAGAGAGGAAGAAACAATTAGTAATTACTAGTTTTTTCCTTCTAACTTACTATACCACACTATTCTAATTGCAGTATGTTATACCACACTATTCTTATAATCAGATATATATTACATTCAGTATACTGTTTCATTAAATATTATTGAACATTGCTGATATTACTAATAAACCAAATGCTGTTCAGAAATTTAATTATAACGTAAAGAAATTTAAGTGGGGATATAAAGAAGTTGTCTAGTCCTATTGTTGTTATTTCCGATCTGATGATGAGCTGTGAAGCTTAAAGGCGTTAATCGGAATAATTTTTCTATAGTGGTGTGCAACAGTGATCATTCTAAATGCAGTACATTTATTACATCAGAACTAATTAGTTATGTGCGCAAAATTGCCTGTATTTTCCTCCATTTTCCTCCATTCTTCATGGCCAAGAATCGCCTCATATTAGATTTGCTCCAGTAAATTTGTTGGTATGTTCCTTGAAATTTAGAAAATGGCATGCCATGTCCATAATCTTTCAGTTGTATTGCTAAATGTAGTATGCGGCTTTTACCCAACCTATTATTGTGAATTGTTCGCTGCTTCCGGAGTCGTCTTTACAATATACTGTTCTTGGTTTTGGATAGCTGAATTCCCATAGTGCTAAAGTTGATGATATCAAAATATCCACATATAAGCCACTAATAATTTCTAAATATAAGTTCGTTTTTTAAGTTTCTCAAAGAAAAAATATTAAGCCGATACGTTCCTGTTTATTTCATAATGTGGTCACTTAGCTCATACAAATAAACCCATGAATGTCATTAGTCTTAAAAAATAAGTAAAATTTGTGCAAAATGATTTAAACTCGCATGGCTCATATAGCCATAAATTTGCTGTTTTTAAATTTACATATATAATTTTAATTGTATGGAATTATTTTTTACTTGGCTTCAAAGTTTTATTAAGCAGTCCGTTTAAAGTGAGAAAAATTAAAGAAGATTAATTTTTAAAAAAGAGAGGACAGATATTTTTAGGTTTACTGATGATTAAATTAAATCTTATTATAATCAATTTGCATTTCTGTATCTCTGCAGCGATGTGTTAAGTATGTGTTGCTTCTGTTTAAAGTTCAAAACATTTATTCAAAGCTGAATGGAAAGAAACATAAAGGAGATTTTTAATTAAGAGAATTCGTGCAACAGACTTTGTAGTATAGAGCCGCAAAAAGCGGTAACCCCGCACTTTCACTTCTGAAGATTGGTAATAAAGGAAAGATTGTACATGTTACTGCTATTGCAGGAGGCACTGCATTTCTCTTTTTTTACGTCTCCTGGGCTGAATGAAGGTAATTTTGTAATAGCTACAAGCACTGCTTTGGGTATAATACAGTTATTAAATTCTGTAATATTTGGTACGAACACCTTACACTGTTTGTTTAAATGTGTTTTGTTAATTTCCTCTCTGTAAAATATATTTTACCTAAGTAAAATTTTTACTATATTTTCCGTTGAATTGAACTTATTGTTTTCTAAATATAACTACATTATTTCGTGATATTTAAATTTTAATATGTGCAAAATATTTGGACACTAAACTATTTTACTCTAAGAAACTAAAATCATCATCGTCACCATCATCATCTTGGATTAAACCAAGAGGCTTTGTTTCGGTCTCGAACGGCAAAGTCTATAGCTGGTCACTGCAGCGCTTCATGGGACGTCGCACACCTTTCCGTCCCTTCGGCTTAGTTGTTTGAGGATGCGCCAGTTATCCATTCGGCAAAGCTGTTCCCACCAATTCAGCCAATACTGGGCAATCCTGTAGAGCATACTCATAATATTCAGATCCTGCCATATATCTGTGTTTCTTCTATGATCATGGAGAGTATACCCTGCTACGTGCCTGAATAGAAATTTCAGTTCAGCCGCTTGGATACGACTGGCTTGGGGTTTCGTTAAAGTCAAATTCTCAGACCTATAAAGAAGGTGGGAAGGGCCGTCATCTTGTAAAAGATTAAAATACTAGAGTTCGTAGTTTCATACTTTTTATGAAGGCAATGAACATTTATTACATTTGCTGTCGTCTGAATAAATTTTTATTACACAAATACAATTTTGTCTCTGTGATACATTTACCACTGTATTTTAGCGGAATTTTTGGAATACATTGAACAAGTGTTTGTTGAATGTAACCGCATACATAGAATATATGCTGATACATATTACCGTTTCCAATAATTTGACGCACCCGAATGTCTACACACGTAGACGTATTCTACCATTTACATACATACAAAATACACGTACGTTGTACATTTACGTATGTACGTACGTTGTATGAACGTCTGTACATTTTGTATTCAGATGCAGGTATGATAATGCCTACTTGCAAATTGCCACGCTTTATTGGTCCCGAAGATTCGTGACATGTCTCTTCAATGACCCCCTCTGTATAAATTTTACATTCAGCCTTATACGGCACTTGATTACTTTATTTTGCATAATAATGCAATCAAATGTTAATTACAGTGCTTTTCAATTTGTAGTACCTATAATGTTTCTAGATTACATTTTGTATATCACTAACGAATATATAAATATAAATATTGTAACGATACAATTAAGCCAAAACTCGTACCAGTGATAAAAAAGATAATTCTTGATATAAAAATTACTTCATATGAAATAAAATGTGTAAAAAATTATTAAAATGTAAATACTTTGACAAGACGTACAACGATATTACCCAACCCAAGTGATTGAGCCGAAAACACAGACATAAAGAAGGGAACCACGTAACATACTTATTAAAATGTGAATATTTTGACATGATTGAGCCGAAAACACAGACATAAAGAAGGGAACCACGTAACATACTTATTAAAATATGATAGACAAAACAATGATGGACACAGAACTAAAGAAGAACCAGAAGAAGAGGACAGATCCATACGAATAAACAGAATTTAAACCAGAAGAGAAGAAGAGGAGAACCGAACCGGATTGAAGAAGAAGAAGAGGAAGAATGAAGAGGAGACAGATAAAACCCAAGGGGAAACTAACACACATATATAAAAGGGAAAGATTGTACGTTTAGAGATAGAATACGGTCAATAAACCTTGAATAATTATATATTAATGAAACCAATGTTATTATTAGCATTAATTTAACATATGTACCCATTTTTAAGACAATACAATTGTAAAGCAATGTAGTATAGGAAAAGTACACTAACCCTGTCAGAAAGGTTAGATTCAACCAAAACACAACTAGCCTAATATTGTTTATAGTAAATATAATACTAAAACAAAATAGTGAGAAATGGTAGGAGAAAGTATAGGGATTACCCATTAAATAACACTAATTATAAAACAGTGAACCAAAGTGAAGTGTTTTAGTGAAGTGTAAATGCCCTAAAAAATAGTGAAAGTGGATGTGAAACATTCAAATTAGAATGATAAGTAAGTAGACACTCTTTAAAACATTGATAAACCACCAATGATTGGAGTGGAATTATAATTAATTATATACCTAGAAGTAATTAAAAATAGTATTTAAAATTAATATTAAGGAAGCTTGTAATAATATTCAGGGAGAAAGCCCAGTACCATAACTTGTGTTAACATGGCATGATAGGATAGAAGTAAAGTTTGTTATTAAAGATTAAAATTGTAAAGAATACAACACCCCATGTTGAAAGGGGAATCAACCTTCATAATATTAGAGAAAGTAACAATGTTTATCACCCTAGTTTATAAGACAAGAAAGAAATCAATGTTAATACTAAGAATAATTTATGAAATGTAAAGAATAGTTGATGCAATGTTAAAGAAGGAATATGGCTGAAAGGGACTTACAGTCCATAAACCTAACTATTATATTTTAAATGAAGAGTAATGAAAATGTATGTTGAATAGTAATTAAAACAGAAACAAATAAGTGAAGCC
Organism: Magicicada septendecula; assembly: GCA_034769895.1. Taxonomy (NCBI): domain Eukaryota; kingdom Metazoa; phylum Arthropoda; class Insecta; order Hemiptera; family Cicadidae; genus Magicicada; species Magicicada septendecula. The sequence continues at coordinate 217,117,054 of CM068369.1, read as the reverse complement.
CATCAGGCTGAATTCAGAATGTAATTTAAAAAGGAATTACACTAGAAAACAAGCATGGCTGTTTGTGACTAGGAAAACAGTTAACTGCCAAAGACATTCAAATGCAAATTGTATAAATTTCACAAAAAATCTTACTAATCTAAGAACAGTGAATGGACAGTAATTATATATCAGTTATTTCAACACAGAAATATTATTGTAATAATTTAATTCAAGAAAGATATGTTATTTATTAAATGTCAAATAATTAGACTATAGTTAATGTGTAACAGAATATGACCTTATGAGGTATCATTGTAAACTTTGAAAGGAAAGAAAAATAATAGTGATGTCATTTATTATCCCAAAGGAATTATAAGGGAATAAAATCATTAGGAAAATACTTAATAAATTTGAATAAAAATTCAAATAGTTCTAACAATGTATGTAAAGAGTAATTAAACAAGCATTGAATTATTGGTTACTATGACAACGAGACGTTTGAGGGCTTATTTTTCCGTTAAATTAGATAGACGCTGAAGAAACGAAGCGTGGGTACGCCACACGAGAAATTGGACAAACTAAAACTTTAATTTAAACAGTTATAACAAGTCGAATTAGTGAACCAAAATAATCCAATATGAAGAGACGTCGATCTATACAGAATTAATGATGTCCAGGAACGAAATTAAATAAACTAATTAAAGAAAAAACCCAGACCAATTTGAAGAAGATGCTGGAAGCCTTCAACCAGCCCAAATTCGAGAAATATACGCCTATCCTGATGACGACCCTTCAACGTGAGACGAACTGATAAGTACCGAATAATTTCTTACTCCCAAAAACCCCAAATTACTTAAATTATTTTCAAATGATAAAATTTCTCACTATTTAAAATGTAGTATTTTCTTTCAAAGGTAAAGGCATAATTTACTTATATTAAAAAACATTTATAAAGATAACCTTATGTGTGAACATAACTACTGTAACAGAAATATGACACTACTGAACAAATTGTACAAACACATTATAAATCCTAAGTACGTATAAAGTATAGTAGTGTACTTTCTTTTCATGTAATCAATGTTTATGTCTATTTTCATGATCAAAAGAACTCCAGATTTTAAAAACATAGTAATTTTGTTAAAAGTAACTGAACGATAGTGTTTTGAAATCAATTTTGCCAACCTGAGATATTTTGTGTTTCAAGCTCTAAGCCGGAGCATAATATTATAATTTTGTTTATTTATTGATAATTAAATGTGTATTAAAAAACGCAGTACAGAACATTACTATCTTGTTATTTCATAGGATTTTTTGTAAATATATGTGTGTTAGCGAAGTTTTAAGTCATAGCCAACTAGCGCTTATCACGAGTGGCCGAGTCGACAACCTGTGTAGCAGCGGGAATAATTCGAACGCCACTGCTGTCCATGCTAATACCACGTATTACTTTAAAAATTAGATGTTTTGATTGTTTTACAAAAACAATTTGGCGCCACCCGGGAATCGTAATCCCTATGAATTAACAGGTAGGTTGTACTGGTGACATTGACAACGCTACGGACTCCAGTAGTGACGTCGATTTATGTAACAACCAGTGTGAGGCAAACACACTACAATCACACTAATACCCAAAATAAACAAGTGTGAGACATTTTAACAGGTACGACCCCTAGCAATTGTTACATATTGGCGACCAGCAACGTGTGGCTGGTAAAAATAACTAGCGGCGATCATGAATAGACACGGGATGGTTACGAGACGCAAAGGGAAGGAAACATCAAACCAAGAAGGAAACCCAGAAGAAATGGAGGAAGTTGAGGAAGTAGAAGTGGAGGAAACGACTGGAGAATTGTCAGAAGAAAACCCACAGGAGGACCAAATGGAAAATCCTAATCCAACTGAACCGGAAATAGAAGCAGAAGACATGGTGACTGAACAACCAGTCAAACCGACAGAAGAAACGAATTTAAATAGCATGATGAAGTTCATGATGGAACAATTTGGACAAATGAATAAAAAATTAGAATCAGACAAGGAAGATTTAAATAAGAAATTAGAGTCGGACAAGGAAGAGAGAAGACAAGACAAAGAAGATTTGAATAAAAAATTAGAATTACTGCAAGAGGGAAGGAAAGAAGACAGGGAATTCTGGAATAAAAAACTGGACCAAAATAGTGAAGAATTGAAGAAGCAAATGAAGATGATACATGAAAGTCAGGAAGCATTGGAAAAGAAGAGCGAAGAGTTGAAGAAACAGATCAAGAAGGATCTGGAGGTAGTAAATAAAAAGATGGAAAATAATCATGATATCCTCCAACGAAAAATCGAGGAAGAAAGTAAGAAAACCAAGGAGGAATGGAAGCAACAACTAGTCGAATGTCGAGAAGAGATTAGACAAACGGTAACAGAGACCAACGAAACAGTGATACAAATCAGAGAAGAATTAAATAATAAAATTAGTAACGTTGAAGAGGAAGGTAAATTGAGGGCGACGGAGTTCTACCAAGTCCTTACTGAAGGGTGCCAAAAGAATAAACAAGAAGTGGTCAAGGAGCTGGAGGAGAGGCACCAAGAGCTACAACTGGATGTAAACAATCGGGTGGAGAAAGTGTATACCGTCATAGATAAAATCGACGGACTGACCCGAGAAAACCGAGACAAAATCCAGGGAATCAGTATGCGAGAGAAACAGATGCAGGAAGAATTAGATGCATTAAGAGAAAAACCATATAATCATACACAGTTCATAACCAGTGAGAACAGAGAAATGATTAATTTTCGTAGCTACAGGAGAAACCCGATAGAATTCCTCAAACGGGTAGAAGAACTGATAGAGAAGAACAGAGAAACCAGATGGTCTATTGTGAGGAGTATGATCGACGAGATGTTTCGTGACACCCATGACAATTTGTGGACGGCCACAAGACCTGAGATAAACGATACTCAAGAGTTCAAGAAACAGTTCAGGGAGAAGTATTGGTCCGAATCAACACAGAATGTGGTCCGCAATGACATTAGTAACGGAAGGTATGAGACACAAGGAGGACACACGTTAACATCGTACTTTCTGGGAAAGGTATGTTTAGCCAGAAATTTGGAACCCAGGATACCGGAAGAGTCGTTGGTGATACAACTGGGTTATCATTACGAAGAGGCCATCCATAAGGCCAGGCGACAAGGCCAAATTAAAACAATCCAAGGAATGGTTAGCTTACTGGAAGACCTGGAGAACGATAACCAGTATCGAAAAAACAGGATTACAAACCAAAGATACAATAAGTGGAATGAACACAATAATACACCTAATTTCCAGGGACCATACAATTATCCACAAGGCAATAATCGAAATAACTGGGGCCGGAATAACAATAATAATAATGCAGAACCAACATTCAATGGAAACGATCAGCATCGCCATCCAAATAACCAGCCTGGTAACCGAGGACAACAGAACAATCACCCAGGAAGTCCAAACAATAATAGAAGCAGCCCAAATAATAACAACCGACCAAATGAGAATTATCGAGGAGTAGAACCTGAACAACGTACCAACAGTCACCCCAACGACCACAATTACTACGGAAACCGGTATCATCCCAATTACCAGTACAACCGGGGACCCGTGGGCAATCCAAATAGGAGTGACAATCGACGTCATGTAAATTTTATTAGTGGTAGAAGGCGGAATAACCACCGAAGATACAACTCAAATTGGCACCAAGAGCCATGGTACAATGCATCCAACGAGACTGACAACAGACCATCAGTGAACAGGAACCATGAACCACTACAAAATGGAAATAACCAGCAAAATGTGCCACGCAATGAAACGAACGACCAGCCAAGCAACCTGGCCGTCAGCCAGCAGCCACCTTTAAACTAAAAAGGTCAGTGATAAAGTATGAACGCCCTTCACATGACCAATCACTTGGGTTGATACGTCAAACAACGTCAGATAAACAAACCAAAGGAATCACGATAATTTACAACAATTATTTAAAAAATATTCGAGAAGAACTTCTCGAGGAAGAGGCCACTCAATTACCACAGAACAATAGTGAAATTGTTCATATAAAGGCAACAATAAACGGTACCATAACCAGTATTCTGGTAGACACGGGGTCTAATATCTCTCTCATTAACCAGCCTGAATTAGATAGAATTCAAGCTCACTCTCGAACACCAATACCTACATTGCCAATAAATAATATAATCATCATTGGCGCAACGGGCAAACAGAACAGAACAGTGAAAAAGCAAGTGTCATTGGAACTAGATAATCTAGAATCCACCATCTCCATTATATTTCTCGTGGCAAATGGGCTACCTTTCAATATGCTCATCGGATGTGATATACTAAGAAAGTATTCAGCAGTAATAAACCTGCAGAAGGGAGTAGTGTTGTTAAATTCAGAACAAGGAACCTGGTCCGCGAACATTATCAATTGTGTACCAAGTCCAACTGCTTTAAGCCAAAACACAGAACTGAAAAGTTATTATTGCCAGAGGCATAAGCCAGATATCACCATAGTAGAGGAGGAGGAGCGTAAGACCTTATGGAACCAGAAGTTGGAAGAGATTATCACCTTCCAAAGAGAACGGCCAATGCAGGAGATTAGTAAACAACAATCCAAAAAATTAATCGCCATTTACAATGAACATCAGCATGTCTTTTCGAACATCCCCGGAAAGGTTAAGGGATACCAATGTAAAATTCAATTCCGAGAACCAGTGGACTTCCACCGGAAATCATATCCAATAGCACATTATTTATTACATTACAATACATTATTTATCCAAAAAACGAAGTTAGAATGGAAATAAATAGAATGATTGCCGAAGACATAATTGAGTACAGTCATTCTCAATATACCAGCCCCATAGTTGCCATACCCAAGAAAAATGGCAAGGTACGAATTTGCCTAGACGCCCGAGAAACAAATAAGATGATTATAAATGACAGAACCTCACCAGGAGAAATAGAAGAAATTCTGAAGAGATTCCACGGAATCAGATATATTAGCACTTGGGATACTGTATGTGGGTATTGGCAGGTAGAGCTGCACCCACACAGTAGACAATACTTAGCATTCCTGTTCGACGGTAGAAACTACCAGTTCAAAAGGCTACCATTTGGACTAATAAATTCAGTAGCAGTGTTCGTGAAGTGCATGGACCAAGTGTTAGGTCAAGAGGCACTGGAGTTTACCACAGTGTACGTTGACGACCTACTTATCACGTCAGCAAACTGGGACGAACACTGTGAAAGAGTCAGACATGTGTTGGAAAAATTATCTAACAACAATATCACACTTAAGTTAGACAAATCAAAGTTCATTGCTAAAGAAGTAAAATTCTTAGGATTCAACCTAACTGAAGAGGGAATCTCTCCATCCCAAGAGAAAGTTGACGCCATACAAAATTTCCCATCACCAAGAAACAAAAAACAGTTGCAATCCTTCCTAGGAGTATGTAATTACTACAGGAAATTTCAGACCAACTACTCCCACCTAACAGCAAAATTTTCCAAGCAATTATCTTCAAAAGAGAAATGGACGTGGGGAGTGGAACAAGAAGAAGTGTTTAAATTAATCAAACAAAAATTTGTTGACACTGTTATTTTACACCACCCTAATTTTGCAAAACAGTTCTATCTAAACTGCGACGCTAGTGATGTAAGTCTAGGCGCAGAATTATACCAAGAAGACGAAGATGGCAATCACCTAGTCATTAGCTTCGCCAGCCGAATACTCAATAGCTGTGAGCGTAACTATAATGTTACAGAAAAGGAGTTGCTCAGCATAGTATTCGCGTGCGGCAAGTTTAGGACGTACATACTTGGATATAATATAACGGTCCGAAGCGATCATAAATCAATATCGTTTCTAAAACAATGTAAGTTGAATCATGGCCGACTTACTCGATGGATACTTGCTTTGCAAGAATACCACATTACATGGGAATATATTTCAGGACGAAAAAATATAGTGGCTGATGTTTTGTCCAGAATAAATGTAGTAAATCAGACATTTGAAGGAGAAAAGGGGAAGATAGCAAAAGTGTATTATATGTTGAAGGATAGAAGGGACCTGGAAGATATTATGAACCAAATAGTGTTGCAACAAGAGCAAGATACAAAAATATCCAACATCAGAAGAAGACTGATGGAGTCTGAAGCCATTATTAACCAATTTTACTGTGTGTACAACAATATTTTATTTATGAAAACAAAAAAGAACCAAGATACTTGGAAACTGGTAATTCCTCAATCATTAGAAAATTAAATCATCAAAGATTATCATGTGAGATACGGCCACATGGGAACAATTAAAATAGTAAAAGCATTAGAGAAAGATTTGTTTATAAAAAATATTGCAAGAAAAGTAAGTAAAAACATAAAAACCTGCACATTGTGTCAGATGGTCAAAACCAATAACGAAAGGAAAGATGGAACGATGATACCCATCACATCAAGTGCCAAATTAGAGAAGGCGTTCCTCGACATATGTGGACCATTCCCACGTAGCGGAGGTCGACATGGCTACAAATTCATTGTTATCATACTTGACCATTACACCAAGTACACCAAATTATATGCTATAAACAGAGCCACAACAAGGAAAATATTAGACATTATCAAAAATAAATACATTATAGAAATTGGAAGACCGTACATGTTAATAACAGACCACGGAACGCAATTTAAAGGAAGGAAATGGCGAGAAGAGTTATTAAAATTAAATATTAAAACTTATAAAACATCAGTCTACCACCCTAGCAGCAATCCCGCAGAAAGAATGTTGAGGGAGGTGGGACGCATTTTGAGAACTTATTGTCATAACAACCAGAGAGAATGGTACAAATATTTACCTTCAACCGAAGTGTTTTTAAACATTAGTTACCACCAATTCACTGAAAGTACGCCTTACTTGATGATGTTCGAGAGGAAGCCAAACAGAGAGATACAAGAGATAATAGAATTCCCAAAAGACCCAGAAGACCCGTATGACAAAAATAAATGGTACAGCCTAATAGTAGAAAAAATTGAGAAACAAAAGGCCAAATATGCAAAGAACCAACCCAAAATAATCAAATATAAAGAGGGAGAAAAAATACTAATCAAAAATCGTGAACTACCAAGTACAATGGAAGGTATAGCAAAGAAATTATTATTGCTATACACGGTACCGTATATCATCACAAGAGACAATGGTAATAATACTTACCAAATCAGTAATATCAATACAAGGAAAATCAAGGGAGTTTACAATCAAACTTCAATAAAAAAGTTTTACGAGGAAGAATAAAACCATTGTGAAATGAAACATATTTCAAAATTCTAAAAGAGATTGTAAGAGCAACTTACTCAAATATTTAGATGATATATGCGGAACAATAAAAAAGTTTTAATGAAAAAAAAAACAAAGGAAACAGTCACACAAATTCCTTTCAATTTAAATCAGTTTAAAATATAACAAAAGATTGATATATGAAGTATGAAGTAAAAAGTAAGATAATCAGGAATAAGTTACACACATTCCTATGTAATAAAAATGTAAGAAGCACAAACTTACAATTATAATTAAAACAAAAAAATAGCTAAAAAGGAATACGCTACAAACATTCCTTTAAGGTAAGACCATTAACTTACCAAAGAATTATCAAAAATGAGGTTGAATACAGAGTAAAATAAACAAAAATAAAATCAAGTTCAAATTACTGAGATAAATACTTGAAATTATACTGAATCAAAAGTATTATCAGAAAAAAAAAATTAAATAAAACTTTACCTGGTACAAGGAGAGAGAGAGAAATTGTATATAAAACCAATATACAGATATGGCTAAAGCAGAATCCTGCTAAATGTCTAAGACAATTAAGATGATCACAACGAGCATTGAAAACAAAATAATGAAAAGTGAGATATGATGAAATTAACATATGAATAAAGATAAAATTTCTCAATATAGGATATGAGTAGATGTTAGTGTATATTTAAGGTATAGCGGAAGGAAGAATGAGTAGTAATGATAAAGTGATCTAAAAACAAACCACAAGGTGGACAATCCCAATTATATTATTATATTATTATTATTATTAAGTCGCAAGTTGACAAAGATTTAAGATTGACTGTTGAAAAGTCCAGCAATCTATATGAACTGAGTAGAGAAGATGTGCCTTTAGTCTCAGAAAAATGAGTAGTAATGGGAGAAACCAGCTACTATATAAAGTTAGGGAAAAAATTTTGTGTATGAGGGAATATGCACCAATGGAAATAAATAAAAACAGATCCAAATAAAATGGAGTGAATTAAGTAAGAAGAGAAGTGGAGAATGGAGAAACAAACAAGGAAGAGAAGGAAAAAAGTTATCTATAACTGATAATTTCATAAAACACTATGCTAGTATTTTATTAAAATGATCAATTTTAGAGGAGAGGCATTATGTAACGATACAATTAAGCCAAATCTCGTACCAGTGATAAAAAAGATAATTCTTGATATAAAAATTACTTCATATGAAATAAAATGTGTAAAAAATGATTAAAATGTAAATACTTTGACAAGACGTACAACGATATTACCCAACCCAAGTGATTGAGCCGAAAACACAGACATAATGAAGGGAACCACATATTAAAATGTGAACATTTTGACATGATTGAGCCGAAAACACAGACATAAAGAAGGGAACCACGTAACATACTTATTAAAATATGATAGACAAAACAATGATGGACACAGAACTAAAGAAGAACCAGAAGAAGAGGACAGATCCATACGAATAAACAGAATTTAAACCAGAAGAGAAGAAGAGGAGAACCGAACCGGATTGAAGAAGAAGAAGAGGAAGAATGAAGAGGAGACAGATAAAACCCAAGGGGAAACTAACACACATATATAAAAGGGAAAGATTGTACGTTTAGAGATAGAATACGGTCAATAAACCTTGAATAATTATATATTAATGAAACCAATGTTATTATTAGCATTAATTTAACATATGTACCCATTTTTAAGACAATACAATTGTAAAGCAATGTAGTATAGGAAAAGTACACTAACCCTGTCAGAAAGGTTAGATTCAACCAAAACACAACTAGCCTAATATTGTTTATAGTAAATATAATACTAAAACAAAATAGTGAGAAATGGTAGGAGAAAGTATAGGGATTACCCATTAAATAACACTAATTATAAAACAGTGAACCAAAGTGAAGTGTTTTAGTGAAGTGTAAATGCCCTAAAAAATAGTGAAAGTGGATGTGAAACATTCAAATTAGAATGATAAGTAAATAGACACTCTTTAAAACATTGATAAACCACCAATGATTGGAGGGGAATTATAATTAATTATATACCTAGAAGTAATTAAAAATAGTATTTAAAATTAATATTAAGGAAGCTTGTAATAATATTCAGGGAGAAAGCCCAGTACCATAACTTGTGTTAACATGGCATGATAGGATAGAAGTAAAGTTTGTTATTAAAGATTAAAATTGTAAAGAATACAACACCCCATGTTGAAAGGGGAATCAACCTTCATAATATTAGAGAAAGTAACAATGTTTATCACCCTAGTTTATAAGACAAGAAAGAAATCAATGTTAATACTAAGAATAATTTATGAAATGTAAAGAATAGTTGATGCAATGTTAAAGAAGGAATATGGCTGAAAGGGACTTACAGTCCATAAACCTAACTATTATATTTTAAATGAAGAGTAATGAAAATGTATGTTGAATAGTAATTAAAACAGAAACAAATAAGTGAAGCCCATCAGGCTGAATTCAGAATGTAATTTAAAAAGGAATTACACTAGAAAACAATCATGGCTGTTTGTGACTAGGAAAACAGTTAACTGCCAAAGACATTCAAATGCAAATTGTATAAATTTCACAAAAAATCTTACTAATCTAAGAACAGTGAATGGACAGTAATTATATATCAGTTATTTCAACACAGAAATATTATTGTAATAATTTAATTCAAGAAAGATATGTTATTTATTAAATGTCAAATAATTAGACTATAGTTAATGTGTAACAGAATATGACCTTATGAGGTATCATTGTAAACTTTGAAAGGAAAGAAAAATAATAGTGATGTCATTTATTATCCCAAAGGAATTATAAGGGAATAAAATCATTAGGAAAATACTTAATAAATTTGAATAAAAATTCAAATAGTTCTAACAATGTATGTAAAGAGTAATTAAACAAGCATTGAATTATTGGTTACTATGACAACGAGACGTTTGAGGGCTTATTTTTCCGTTAAATTAGATAGACGCTGAAGAAACGAAGCGTGGGTACGCCACACGAGAAATTGGACAAACTAAAACTTTAATTTAAACAGTTATAACAAGTCGAATTAGTGAACCAAAATAATCCAATATGAAGAGACGTCGATCTATACAGAATTAATGATGTCCAGGAACGAAATTAAATAAACTAATTAAAGAAAAAACCCAGACCAATTTGAAGAAGATGCTGGAAGCCTTCAACCAGCCCAAATTCGAGAAATATACGCCTATCCTGATGACGACCCTTCAACGTGAGACGAACTGATAAGTACCGAATAATTTCTTACTCCCAAAAACCCCAAATTACTTAAATTATTTTCAAATGATAAAATTTCTCACTATTTAAAATGTAGTATTTTCTTTCAAAGGTAAAGGCATAATTTACTTATATTAAAAAACATTTATAAAGATAACCTTATTTGTGAACATAACTACTGTAACAGAAATACGACGCTACTGAACAAATTGTGCAAACACATTATAAATCCTAAGTACGTATAAAGTATAGTAGTGTACTTTCTTTTCATGTAATCAACGTTTATGTCTATTTTCATGATCAAAAGAACTCCAGATTTTAAAAACATAGTAATTTTGTTAAAAGTAACTGAACGATAGTGTTTTGAAATCAATTTTGCCAACCTGAGATATTTTGTGTTTCAAGCTCTAAGCCGGAGCATAATATTATAATTTTGTTTATTTATTGATAATTAAATGTGTATTAAAAAACGCAGTACAGAACATTACTATCTTGTTATTTCATAGGATTTTTTGTAAATATATGTGTGTTAGCGAAGTTTTAAGTCATAGCCAACTAGCGCTTATCACGAGTGGCCGAGTCGACAACATGTGTAGCAGCGGGAATAATTCGAACGCCACAGCTGTCCATGCTAATACCACGTATTACTTTAAAAATTAGATGTTTTAATTGTTTTACAAAAACAATTTGGCGCCACCCGGGAATCGTAATCCCTATGAATTAACAGGTAGGTTGTACTGGTGACATTGACAACGCTACGGACTCCAGTAGTGACGTCGATTTATGTAACAACCAGTGTGAGGCAAACACACTACAATCACACTAATACCCAAAATAAACAAGTGTGAGACATTTTAACAGGTACGACACCTAGCAATTATTACAATATATACAAACAAGTAACCAATAAATATGTGGAATCTGTACAGTTTTTCTTCCCCTCTTTTTGTTCTCTTTAATAATGGAGAGAAGACAATATTTTATTTGCATGTGTTTAAAACGGGCCAAAAAAATGCGTACAGATTATGCACCTTGATAAGTATATTGTGCGGAACTTTCAGCGATTGTTCATTTTTTAGAATAATTTTTTTGAACTTCAGCAGAACTTACCAATATTACCCAGCTTCTTTGACACTTTAAATACCTCTGCCTTCTCTAAAATTCTCTACAGTATGATCCTGATTACTGACACCTACAGAGATGTTTAATAATTCCTTTTAATTATTTTGTCTGTGATTGATATCCTGTATATTCCTGTTACTCTAATCTACACTGTATCGGAATACTACGCATTTTTTGTACTTATCGATTCCCTGTTTGTAGTATTCTATACACGCAAAATACATTGCACAGAGCATTACTTTCTCAATATCATGTTTACATAAATGGAGTGAAAATATAGAGACTGAAAACATAATGTACTATGAATACTTTGGAAGTATATTTAAAACAAAAATGATGCAGATGATGAATTGAAAGAGGGTGTATACAGCGAACATGTACTAAAGAAATGCAAAAGAAATATCTGGAGAACAAGGAAATAATTAAGAAAACAAAACTTCTGTCCGTAAACCCATCTACTTAGCAGTGCTTTTATATGGGGGTATTGGCGAGGAGGATGAAGGAAAACTTGTAAGTTACAGAGACGAGAACAATACTGTGGGACAAAAAGGTGGAAAAGAGAAGAAATGAAGATATAAGGGTTGACTATAAAAGTACTCTGTCAAAGAAGCTCTGGAACCCTAGACTTTAGTGCGTTATGGTTATTTAATAAAAATAGAACAAGAACGAAAAAATTTGAGATGTGTGGGAGGCCAGCTCAATGGGGAAGAATAGAAGATGATAGTCCCAAACAGCCCAGTGGCACAGCTCAGTGGAGACTACTTTAAACTGGACGGAGATGGATTGGAGCGGGAAGAGATTGTAAGGAGTTAGAGAAACTTTGTTTGATAATGTATTTTAATACGTATAAAGAATGTATAGTCAAATAGGTAATTATTACATAGCACAAAAACCCGTACTAGAGGTGAGTAGAAGCTATATTACTGATTACGTAAAATGTCTAACATTGTTTTATCTGTATTTTTATATTTTAACATCCACATTATGTATACCAATTACGTTGTTACTATACTCATAGATCAATAGTATTTTTTGAATAAATAGTGATGAATATGTTTAATTAAAACTTATAACGCCACTAAAATATTGAAAAATCTTTTTACCTAATGAGAGCAACGTTCTTCAAGAATTTTATTTGATATAATATCCTTATTTAAGGTTTAAAAGGACAGTACGGCGTATTTCTGGTCCGATTAAGGAAGATGATGAATAGAGAATAAGAAATAACCAGGAGATAGATGAGTTATTGAAGCATGAGGACATTTTAAGATTCGTAAAGGCTCACCGAATACAATGACTAGGTCACCTAGGGGGGATGGATAATCAGCGTATGCTAAAGAAAAGCCTAAGGACACGGGTACATAAAAAATAGAAAGAGGGGTCGGCCTAGGATAAGATAGTTGGATGACGTTCTGGGAGATTCAGAAAAATGGATGTGAGGAGTTACGCAGAGATGGCAATGGACAGGAGAAGATTAGTGTGGAACCCAGGGCTCACGTTGGGTTGCAGTGCTAAAGAAGAAGAATATCCTTATTACACTGTGGTTTGCTTTACTTTTTTTGGCTTCCAGTAAGTAATAATGACAAAACTGCGAATTCGTTGAGGAAGTATGAATTCGTTGTCAATTTTAATCCAGACGTTACATTGAAAGCCTCAACTTACGTTGTTCTCACTATGATTCATGTGCTTTGAAGGATAGCAATTACTCCAGTACATTTGGCATTAACACTGTTTAGATAAAGCCGTATATGAACAGACGTATTTGTGGTTAGGTTTAGGAATACGTTACTTACTCAACTGATTATGAGTTTCATTTATTTTCAAATTTTTCACAGCCTAAGATATTAATACTCACTTAACTTATAGATATTTATTAATTATATAGATATTTAAATGCTTAACTTAAATTTTAGTGAAGTGAGATAGCTGTTTTTTTTTAATTACACGAAACAAATCCATCGCATAAAAATTAAACGGCATGATAAACACCTTAAACAATATTATTCCCTAGAAAATCAACTTACTAGAAAACGCATAAAATAAACTGCCAGACATTTTCAGGGTCTGCCAACTTAACATTTCCCAACGTCCCAAGAGGCAGTTGTTTGTTATTAGAATACTTACCGTACCAACAAACTGCTGGAGCAAGTGGAACAAATTAACAATGTTGCCGTTGTTGCATGACGCTCTGCAGCGCTGAGCACAACGCCCTCCGCTTTAACCCTCTACGGTGCACACATTTATAATCGCCCCTAACGGAGCTTCGTGGTCAATGTTTTTCCTATTTTTCTCTACAGTGATTAATGCTGTGAGTTATTTTGTTTTCCTGCATACTTCGCCTACTCTACTTATCCCATTACACATACAAACCCTACGCAAAATACAAAAGCCTTAATTTATAACGACCGCTTCAATTTATGTCCCCATTAACTTTCGTTACGCAAGCCTCACTGAGTCTCCCCATAATAATATGGCATACATATATATTATATTAAATAACGCATAATAAATGTTATACATAAATTGAATCTGCACCGAACACTAATACGTTTCATTTGTTCGAGTACAACGTATTATCAAGGAAATAGTATAATTACTAAGACTGTGTGTAAATAATACTAAGTTATTTGGAGTTTAAATTATTTTGGCGAAACGAATTAATATTAGTATGTACATTATTCCAGATGCTGTTTCAGGCACTTATTACATTATTCACATAAATGTTACTATTTTTAAATAAGAAATTAATTTGTAGGACACTCGTAGCTTATATGAATTAAAATAATTGTAATAATAATTGGCTTATATGGTAAGTGCAGTATTAAACACTACAGTAAGTTTATTTTCAGGACCCACAAACGTCACAATAATTAGTAAACGTTTGATTTTCGTATGCAAGATTCAGTTCTTACTAATGTTTATTGTAAAATCTGTTTTGTTATTTACACGCAACAGAAACTGCAAAAAACAATATTATTGTTGAAATTAGTAATTATTGTTACGAAATGAATATTAACATTAATGTTAAATAATGAATATTAATATTAATATTAATATTTCATGCTTTTTCACGTTACTAACGATGTTTCAACAGTTTTTACACTGTTATGTTAAAAGATTATAAAACATCATAAAAGTAATATAAACATTGTAAAAATCATAAAGCTGATATTTTATAATAATCTGAACATGAAAGTGTACAAACTGACGAAACACTGTTACACAAATAAATTAATATAAAATTTTTATGATGATATTATCTATTATTTATTATGAGTATTCGTCAATGAAAAAGAATGATTGTGTTATGCTAAGTTTCACTTTTTCTGATGATTCTCCAACTAAATTAGAAATACCTAACATGCTGTAATACATTGTTGTATATAGTTTGTTCTAGTTTTAAGGTTCTTTTTTGAGGTTTTTGTAGATTATTTATAATACTACAGTTTTACTAAGACTCAACATGCGTCTACACAGTGTGTTCATATTACAAAAAACACCTATATTTCTTAACGATACTTATGGATATTTAGTACCACTTTTAAGTTCTCTCTCTTTTCCCAAAAACATAAATTTTTTGCTTTACGTATTTAGGAAATTTCAGTTCAGCTCTAAAATCCTATTAAATTCTTTTGCTAATATTGTATTGTGGAACAATTAAAGTTATTAATGATTTACCTTATTGAAACCGTCCAGTGACTTCAAGTTGTATATTTATGACGCGTTTCGAGTCATATGACCCTTCATCAGATAGTTATCACTCACAAGGAGATCATCAAATATTAAAATTCACAAAAACCAAAAAACACACATATGTACAATTGTAAAACCTATACAAGCGTCCGACACAGTGCACTGCGTGAGGCCCTCTGGACCTTGTGTCGGACGCTTGTATAGGTTTTACAATTGTACATATGTGTGTTTTTTGTGTTTTAGTGAATTTTAATATTTGATGATCTCTTTGTGAGTGATAACTATCTGATGAAGGGTCATATGACTCGAAACGCGTCATAAATGTACAACTTGAAGTCACTGGACGGTTTCAATAAGGTAAATCATTACTATATAAAGTGACTTGGACCGTATAAAATAATGTTTAAATTAAAGTTACGTATTTTAAAAGTTTTAGGGTGTGTGCTGTAGGCTATACTACATTATGTCATCAGTTCGTTACACAAATTGTACAATACGGCACCACTGTGAGCGAACCGTCTTTAACTACCCATTTCATAAGATCAATCACTGGGTAATTCTGGGTAGACCCAGAGACCGAATGGGAGGTGGTGTACCTTGGCATTATTAAAATTCTGAACATTGAGCTAACCAAATTCGTTCGTATCAGTGTATTTAGTATACAGACTTCGAAACGGCATTTCAAATCTTACACTGGATCTGTTGCATCCTCACGATTTTCCTTAACGTTTTCGTACTACTGTCTGTTCTCTCTTGTCCCGAACAGACTTTGGAAGTGAGCTAGGCATTTACTGGAACGTTCGCTTCTCCTTTCTCATGATGACTTTGTATTTATTTAATAAGAACTATATTTCTGTGATTACATTTTAAAGCTATAGTAAACTTGAAAGTAAATATAAAGAACAAGTTATTTTTCATGCGTTTACAGTTTAAAGTATTTACAGTTCTTCACAGTAATAACACACAGTTACACAGCTACACAGTAATAAGCGTAAGTTATTATTTCAAATATTTCCTCATATAAAGCAGAATAATTTTAAAAGTTTATGTGATAGCTATACTAATAATCGCCAACAAATTTTGTGATATCTTTCTTTGAGAAAGCGGTTTCAGAGGAAAGATACACTATTCAACTTACTGAGTGTATCGTTTTGAATAGATTTATTTTTTAATGATATCGACCCTATAAGGAGTATAACATTCACATTTCCTTTAAAGTGGAATTATTTTTTGTTCCAGGAGTGTCGCCTTGAAGTGCAAAATCTAAATTAAAAACTAATACAGGAATTGAATATTGTAAAATATATATAATAATCTGGTAAGAAGTAGATGCCGAGGCTTTTACAGGTTTACAGTGTCTGCTAAATCCAAGTATTTTGAATTCGGCCTACGAGATAAGACATAATAAGCTACATTTTATTAAGATGGAAAGTTGTCCGAATTTGTTTTAGATGGTACCATGTAAAAAAGAATGTCATTCGTTTATCTTAGTTTTTAAACTTGTAGTGTAATGCGTCCAGCCCGTTGTAGTTTGGTTAATTGCTTTCATTAGATCATGCAGATTTGACGCGTTACGAGTGAAGCAATGCTGACACGGTGTAACATGACGCAGTTGCGTGTAACGGAAACGATGAGACGAGCGGATCGATACTGACGCCAATTAAGTATAGGGTAAACAAGGAGAGAGACATAAATACAGAATGGATGGCGTAAATGTCAGCCGAGCCGTATAGTTTGGTTTGTGGTCGGTGGTGAGTGCGTGTTAACACGGCGCGCATGATTAACTTTATGACGCCGTAAACTGCGACACACACATATACGCGCGCGCGCAACGCGTAATTTGCCATTAACATTAAGCACACAACGTATTTCTTAGGTATTCCGCTTTATATGCGGCCGTTAAGTAGAACAACTTGCTAACTACTTTTGGCAATCGGCGCAGTCCGTAAAACGTGAAAACAACGTGTACCCGGTCATAACGTATTACTTCATCGCCTTAAACTGCTGTATGTTACCACCTTACAGTACACTAACGTGTATCTACTACGAACGAGTGCAAAAATTTATATGAGAATTGTCTGTCGCGTTACATAATATTTTAAATTATTATCTGACCTATCTAAAATCGTTTATAACATATAAAATTTTCGGAATAATAATTATTTTATCAACCGAAAAATGGAAAAAGTTAAGCGGCAAGTCATTGGAACAGGCGTCACAAGTGTTAAGTACCTACAATACAACTTCGACTGCGACTACGAGATTCGTAATAAAACATCAAAACATCAACTGACGTGTGGTAACAGAAAAAAAAATGAGCAGAAAAATGAGGAAACATACATACACAAATTTATAACGCTTACATTGTCATTACACGGTAGTGAATCGTAAACTCACCAAGAAAAATGTTTAGAGTAGGCCTATTGAGTGGGGAAAATGTAATTTTTGCGACCGGTTCTTGTACAAAGCTCGACCATTTGTGGAACAACAAGATGGCAAGGGTACTTAAACTAGAATTAATTAATCGGCTCCTGAAGAACACATTTAATTCGGCGCAGCACCCACAAAGAATAAGCAACTAATGATTTCCAAAAATGGCGCTTTATTATAGGTTTGGAGAAGAGGGTATGGCAGAAGACGTTCTCGCACCTACTTATTGAAGTTTTTGATGATGGTAATGATGGTGATAAATAATTGAACAAAAACAGGTTTGTTACTTTTGCTTGAAGTTAACAATTAGGGTAACAGTGTTAAGTTTCAATACTGATTAGTGTTTATTTAAAATAAATTAGCGGCACTGTATTTAACACAATTTCTGTCAGTCCTTAAACATTACATTTTAATGGAGAAATGAATGCCGCACGTTTTGCCTGTTTTAAGGGCACTCGTAACCGGCTATGCTTACTATGTTAAATTCATCAATTTTGAGACCATTTTTCTCAAAACCTGTAAAAGATATAAGTCTAAAATTTTACCACGAAAGTTAGCACATTATACTCTTCAAATGTTACTAAAAATATAAAGGTACCTCAATTTATTAATTTTTATACGTTTTTATATTTTGCCATAAACATTTGCATACAAAAAGCACACAATACTTTTTGACGTTTTTATTTTTCAGTGAAACTACATAGTTCCAGTAGTGTAGTTATATCTCTTCTAACCCATTATCCACAAACAAATTCAGCGTGATAGTTTACTTGGTTTCAGAAATAATGGGTCATTTATCTAAAAAAGATTTTGATAAAAACGCGTTTAATGTTTTGAAACAGATTTTTATCGTTTTACCTGGTTTACAATACGCCAGCTCCATGCTTGGGGTCTTTAGTTATGTCCATTGAATCCTCTACTTTTTCTTCACATTTATAGCTGACTGTCCAACCTTTTTTATCAAAACATCTACTGCTGTTTCTGCCCCAAGTATTTGTTGCAAGTCAATTTCTTTCATTACCTCAACCATATCTGATTCTGATTTGATCCCTAATTTTTGTCAGACTTGACACTTGCTTATATTACCTTATTGAAGGTCAACACAGCATCATGTACCCAAAACCAAAGTACCCAGACCAACTAATTTAATTTTTGGCAATCTATTCCAATCAATGGATTAGCGAATTGCTTGCAGTCTGTGTAATACCATGAAGACAATTTTTTAACAAATTAGGATGACTCAGATCAGCAAATATTGGCTTGTAACTATTTGTGTTAATACAAAATTTTCCTTTGTAGAAACAAACATTTTCTTTCAAATGCTAAAAACCGCACGCATTTACGGTGTTTAATAAGGGAGTTACAGATTTGTAAATAGTGGAAATATTTTCTGCACTTTGGACAGAACTTTTCCTACAATCTGTATTCTTTTAAAAGTCATTAAAAAATAATATCAGGAGTATTCACATAAATATGGTATCAAGTTACTCAGCAAATATTAAAGATTTTTTTAAGACAAAAAAATCAATTTTTGGGTCGATGTGCCGGTTACAAATCCCCTTAAAGCATCCTCTATGTCTGCAAGACGTTTAATAATATTATTAAAATAACAGTACACACCTTGTAAAAGTACCTCTCAAAGCCACGTTGAGTTCTGGTAACTAAACAGTAACATCTAAAATAAAAATATTTACAATATTTAAGAAAAAATAATAAGGATTCATTAAATATTGACTCCGGCCACTCTTCTACGGATACTTTTGAATCCAAAAAACACGTAGTCATAGTTGCAAGACTCTCTAGATATACACCTACCTTTATAACATATTTATGCTAAACCACTCTTGTCATCTTATAGTGTATACGATGACATTAAAATCATGTCAGAAATAATTTTGTAATTAACCTTAGCGTAAAGTTACATTTAATATACTTCATTAAAGAAACGTTCTCGCTATTTGGAAAATCTAAACGAAAGCACCAACTATATTGAGGCGCTCTAAAAGATAATATTTGTCAGATACTTTTTTAATCAATAGAAACATAAAAAAGTGACTTACAGTTTGTTAACAGAAAAAATATTAATAATAATTACGAAATAAAATTTAGCAGTTGTCGTGTTTTATTTTAGACTTTAAAAATGAATCGCCGTTGAAAAATAAAATTTAAGGTTAAAACTAAAAACCACTGTAACCTCTCTATGCTTTTAGTATTTATTTTATTTCTTTTTAAATTTCTATCTCCTTGCTTGTTGGTTTTGAAAGAGAGGTTACAAGTTATTTAGGACTAGGCCGAAGCCTAGAGAAGCAAAAATTATGCTGGGTCCAGTATGACGGGACTTGCAATAAAACTCAGCTGTAACAGAACGATAACAATTTATTTTATTTCATGCCCTGCTTGTATGCCCAATCACAAGTATGAATATGGTAAAAGATAACAAGTGTGTAAAATCTTAGTCATAACAAATGTGTGTAAATATAAACGATCACAAGTGTGTATAAATCTTCAAATCTTCAGCATAACAATATGTATAATATTAAGCACAACAAATATATATATAAATCAATGGACACCCATGTAATATAATTATAAAATTTTCTCCCATCTCGTGGCTAGCTAGACACATGACAACACACACAGAACACAAGGTACACCAACTCACAATTACATTAATTTTTAACACGCATGCCCCTGGAATGCACCCACCCAACAGGTAGAGTAACTACAATCTTATAACTCGGCAGTGATAAAATATACGCCCTTCGGCGACCCGTTCAGCAGAATAACGTAAAGTCAAAACCCCAGGAAGAATGATAATAATTCATGAGGCATAAATAACCGGACCACCCCTTTATCTAGCATTCCATTGATCCATGATGAGCGTGTGAACCTTAAGTTCCTTTCACATCATTAATTGAAACTGACAAATCTACGTCACCTACTTTCAGACGGTGTTTATAAAATTCTAGACAGTTATTTGACTTCAAAAAAAAAAATTCCAAAACGAATGAAATCTCTATGTACCTTAATAAACAGAAATTAATTGCTTGAGGCATTACTATTTCAGACGATTTTGACAATACATAATTTACTCATAAAAGAAAATGATGAATACATGTTTTATAGTCAAAAATTAAACAGCAAATGCTATAAGTGGGAAGTCAACCCATATGTGTTTGCCAGTTAAGAAAACAATCAGTTTAGCCCTTGTGCAAGGGGCAAAAATCAGCTAAATATTTCCATTACATTAGTAAATTATTTCTATTAGCCTCAAATAACTATATAAAATAATTAAAGGAAAGAACACAGTAAGGTGGTTGTGCTCTGGCATCTGTGGGAGCGCGCCCACATGTAGTTGACAAAAGTTGACAGGCATTCAACCTGTCTGAAGTTGCACCAGCGTGTGTCAAAGAAAAACTAAGTCCCATTTTGTAATCCCAGAAAACGTCCCAAAAAAAAAAAACCCTGGAAAGTCCCCAGCCCTTAAATGTGAACCCCATAGACAAATGAAATTTCATACACAGCTGTTCCAGCCGGAACAGAGCTACTGAGCAATAATTAAATTTCGTAAAGAGTGAAATGAAAATGAGACGCAACAGTAAAATGGTACAAGAATAAAATCCCTCTGGCGCGCTCCCGCAGTGCAGCACGCACTTACAGGCATAGCATTTAGTGTTACATAAATGAGTTATAAAAAAGGTTTATGAAATTTAAGTTATAGTGTTCAGAGTCATGATCACAGCTCAACTTCCCGGTAAACAGTCTGGACACGTGGTCCCATGGCTTCCAGGCTATTTGCAGTAAACGGGCACACTGCCGGCCCGGCCCCAAAAATGAAATAAATGCAAAATATCACCTTATAAGTGCTGGCGAGTGCGACATAGAAATTCAGTCTCCATCTCCCTCTTCGTATACGATCTTGACATGGTTCACAGCTTGGGCAGATGTTCAGCCCACAGCAAGCCAGGAAACCGGCTTAGTGCGAGAACCCTGTGAATTCAAGTAAATTAGAGAACAGTCTATTAAAAATGTGCACCCGAGTTAAGGTAATTAACCTCTTAACGGGCCGCCAGCTAACTCTCAAGAAAAGCACAATATTCATTAATAAAAGTTTTTACAACCAGCTTAAAGAGTCTAAAAATCAGCCATGGAATAAGTAAATTTGCATCATGAACAGAACTTATTAAATTGTGGCTTAATATAAAGTGCACTGTACTCAGTCAACACGCTTCCACAAAAATTTGCAGGTTAAACCGGCCACGTGGAGAGCAGTAATCATTATTTGACCAAAAGAAATTTAACAGCAAGTCACTCACAGCATTGAGAATGTTTTACCTTCAATTAAGTTTCATACATAGAAGCTCTCACACATTTTCTCTATTTGTGAAGTTAATTAACACACTCTGCGGCAATTTACTACATGCACAGACACCTTTCACGACCTGACTGCGCACCAAATTGTTAGTCATTAATTTTTAATGTAGTGCACTTTTACCATGACAATGACTTTTGAAAAACTACTCGCACTATTACAGAAAATAATAAAGCATGGACTATATACAGGGCGTTACGTACAACAGTAAAGAATGAGTTTCTCTTACATAACTTTGTCGGGTCGCACACGCACATTTCATTACGTATTTTATGCAGCTGCATATAGTTATTAACTATTTATACATGTATAATAATCTATAAAGACAAATAAATGCAAAGACAAACTTACCGGGAGTCAAATTTACGCCTAGCCAAGCATGTAGAAACAGCAACTTTCGTCGTACTATACGGAGAGCGGAGACGGGGACAATTCTCTGAGCGAGGCGAAGCGTGGACTGCCCACCGCGGCACACAATAGTGACCGCACATAGCCGAGTTGCGCGCGCAACCGCACACAGTGCCGCTCCCCTCATACCGCGGACCAAAGTTCGCCCCCGCTGCCTCGGCTCACGTTATGTTACAATTACGAAACCTTTCTAGAATTTTGTAACCGCCGGCATCAAACCGGAACACCACTAATCACAATTTTACAATTTCAACATTAAATGAGACTTGTAAATAAGAATAAATAAAACAGGAACACATATTTACCTATTACAGAAAGAGACAAACTTGAATGGCTGTTTACGACTGTTACAGTAATTGCTTTAGTTTAAACGTTGTTAGAATACTTAATGTATGGGTTATATTGGCCTGTGTATACCTTTTGTGTGTATGTAGTTTGCCCCAAGTTGTTGGTGCCAAATTTGTAATATGACTCTTAATGTTAGAATAAATAATAAGATTCCTTATTTTTCTTGTTTAAATTTCAATATTATTTTTATTTACTCTTTTCGAAACTCCTTTCTGTTGTAGAGCATGAAAAATCTCAATCTCAGGGTTCATGTATAAGTCATGTTAAAGTATAGTACATATGTCGTAAACATATCATAAAACATAATATTTATAAATAATGTTTGGTAATTAGGTGTTGATGTATGTTGTGTATCAGTGGGTTCTTTGGATCATACAAAAGAACAAATGAACAATTGAAAAAGAAAGTCATGAAACTCCCCTTTTATTTTATTAGTTTTTTTTTGTAAATTTTTTTTTGAATTTTTATTTTATTTTATTTTTAAGTTTTTTTTTTTTTTTGTAAAGGGGAGAGACATAATATTTAGAACTAGGTGGTGAACCTAGAGGAAGCAAAAGTGTGCAAAGGCCTCATTACAATTACAGACATGTCCCCCCAGGTGAATGACAGGACTTGCAAATGAAAAAGTCTATTAACCAACAAGCGTATAATTTATTAAGCCTGCAACTCTTACATGAGGTGACAAGTTATAGATTGAACAAAGAGCAAATTAACTGCAGGATTATATATATCAATTAATATTCTTAATGGCATAAAATGTGGGTGAATAGAATATTCACATAAATTGCATAAATCCTGCCACATTATGTTCCAGTTAATGGTTGCAATAATATTATTCACAAAATAGAAAATCACTAATCCGTAAGTGTTGTATAGACTTCAAATAGGCTAGCCTTTTAGTAACTTAGTAAGCACATTTATGATCTTTTAATTTATAACATATTCCCCCAACAAAATATATAAAGATTACACAAACAAGCACATACACAACATAAATGACACAACATCCCTCATTTCAGTACCAAACCCCTCATAAAACCCATTTCAACTAGAATAAATGAATGCACAACTATATATATATGTATAAATATAATTAACAAGGTAATCAGATAAATCCAGCTACGAAGCATTAATATGCCTTGGTAATTAGCACCAGAAAATGTAAGTGCCCGCCCCCAACCAAACCAGAGACTCAACATACTAATCAACCCTCACCTTAATCATAATAAGCAATAAGAATATGTGACCATGAAAATAGTTTCACAACTTAAAACATCAGACAGCCCCCTTTACGTGACTAGAATTCTGCCATGACCGCATGACATGAAAGCACAAAATAACTAACTCTCTAATAGCTTTAATTGGATTAAAAAAGTAGAACTTAGAGCCGACTGCGGATATGCGTGTGTGTGTAATTTTCTTACACATTATAAGCAGATATAATAGATTTCATTAGGTTTAATTGCGTAATGTTCACACATGCAGTCACAGAACTGAACATGAGAGTTTGTGCAAAAGTTTAACGGTTAAAACTTCATGAGTGAGTTTCTGGGAGCTTCCGTGCATTCACAATGTCGTTGAGATAGAATTAAATAATTAGAATGTTCCCACCTGGATCGTCCGGTGCACTTAAGCAATACTGTGGCTGATCAGTAGTGCCTCGGTTGTACTAAGAAGTCCTGAGCGTCATAAGTGTGTCTGAACGGTAGATCTCGACTGACGGCATATCATGGCTAAAGGATCGTCTCTGCCAGGAGGATGGACCTCCTGGGAGGGTCGTCACACCCGACACCCATCTCGCCCTTGTTCGAGCACCTGCGACATGCAATGAGTTGTATAGGGTGTCATAAGGAAATGATCTCGCCACATATGCCATCCGCATTAAATTTCTAACACAAACTTTAAAGCTTCAACAGCCACCACACACACATCGCCACTAATTCGTATTAACCAGTATTGAACTCCCCAGCTGTGACTTATTTCACTCAACTACTAATTACGTTTTAAGTATTTCGTTGAGAATGTTCAAATTAATTAACTGAGTATTTCATAATTATTAATGACACAAAACAACAGCTGAGTGCAAGATGCATTATCATTTTCTTTACTGAAGTCAATTTGACCCGCAACATTTACATTCATATTAAGTTAATCTTTAATTTGCGTTAACGCCCAAATTGAAAACTGATATACACGCACACACACGCAGGGTATATTTTATAATTAAAGCTGAAACACAGACAAAACATTTTTTTGTTTGTTAAAATATTCTTTTAGAATCCGTTAACTTGTACATACCTGGAGCAGAACTTTATTCAGCCAACCATAGAGAAAGTCGACGAAGTCCTGAACTGATGAGTGCCGTCAGCCGAGAGCAGAGACCTGGTTCAGGGTTCAAACAGAAATGAGACAGATTCAAAGCGTCTATCTAACCACGAAACCTCTCGGATACAGGAATGTACAAAAACAGCTGGACACGCCAACTGAATTTCGTAGCTGCACAATAACAGTGAGCATAGCACAACGGCGACGAGATGCGGTGGCCGCGCGTGACGTCAAAACCGCTCGTATTAAAAACACATCGCCTACAATGCCGAACCCAGTACGGCACACCCTCACCCCAAAAGGGCAACATGGTTGACCCAAATGAAACCAGTACTCAAGCTCGACGGCTGCGGGAATCCTGGAAAATCCCAGATTCTAAATCGCACTTGGTGAGTTCAGTTACTCAGGAAAACGAAAGAGGCAGAAGGAAGAGGTGTGAGTCTGTAAATGTGTGTAAGAAGATGTAAGTGTGCGTCCCGCATGCTCGCCGGGCCCTGGTCCGCATGCAGATATAAGGAACAGAACAGAACAGAACAGGAGAAAGAGAAGAATCACCGACGCCAGCTCTGAGTACTGACCACCAAGGCCTCCAAAACTCAACAACTGTGACCCAGGACTATTAACACTATCACGGAACAAATCTTTTCCACCCAGGAAATGCGAGTACCATTCGAGAACCGTCCACCTCGTGGACCGACCAGCCATGTTCAGCAAACAAGGCATCCTCCATCCTTGACACATGACTGGCCCACCTCCCACACTAGGGTGGGCGGACCCGATTCACAAGGCAGAGAAGACCGCGCAGAGGGCACGCGAACATCAATCCTATCTCTTACCTTTTCAAAAGCAGCTTAACTAGCAGGGGGGAGTTTACTTTTCCACCGTCTAAACAAACCACACTTAATCCAAAACTGACACACCAGAGAAACCAACCGAGGAATGCGGCATGGACCGACCCTACACTAACCAAAATCAAAATCAACCACTATGACCAAGGAAACACCAGCACATAACTTCTCCATCGTACTTTTAGAACAGGGAAAACTGACGATCTCGACAATCTAAGGTCACTCTCCAACTCTCTAACTCCTTATTGATAATTTTTTCTTTTTTTTTTACTAAGGGGAGGGGTAGGAAAATCAGGAAGATGAAACGGGGTAAGGATCATTAAAGGCTCAATAGCTAGGAGTAAGGGTAAGGGCATGGCTCCCTCCGGAAAAGGATGAATGGAGGAAACCAAGGCTCGCGTGGGCAGGGGCGCAACCCTGAAATAGATGAACACCACTGGGAGTGTGGGGAACATCTACCCGCTACCCGTTAACCTCTGCTTCTTACCTTTCTATGACGCACCTTAGGTATTCGCTCCTTTCGGACACCACTCTCTAAGAAATTATCTTGTTTTGAGCTGTACTGACTGGTTCCTTCGGGATCAGAATCAAGGCAACTTACCTCACTACTTTCACTCCGCTTTGGATTATGCTCGTCGTCTAACTCCTCTGCTACAATTTCTTCCTTTTCTACAACTTCCCCTTCTTCGTCCACATAATCCAAATCAATTTCCTGACACTGCACCTCCTCAGCATCTTCCCGTTGCTCCTCTGATCCATCTTCTTCATCACACGCATCGCCAGCTCCTTCACGAACGTCTTAACTAACCTCTTCTCTGATCTCATTTTCATCAACACATTTATCATCAACATCATCGCCACTACCACCATCTGAACACTGCACATCCTCGTCCTCCTCTAGTTGCTCACCTGGTCCACCTGAAACTTCCTCCCGTTCCTCGGAATCCTCAGCACTACTTACAGAAGGCGTCTGCACATCTTCACACACTACATCACTCTCACTCACAAACTCTACAACGCTGCCACCAAATTTCTCCTCAACTTCTGCCTCACTTGCGGCATGGACATCCCCTTGTCCATCCACAACCTCAGAAACACTCGCAGCCCAGACATCCCTGTGTCCATCTGCAACTTCAGACTCTACAGTCTCCCTAACACCTACAACTATACTCACCTGCGCAGCATCTCCAGACCGCTCTTCTGACTCTTCTGTCGATTCCACTCCTTGACCACTTTCAGCAACCACAACGTCCTCAACATCTTCCACCCTGGAATCCAGCTGTCCAGGTTCATGTGCAATGACTAAATTAATTTCGACTGGCGATGGTGATGTTACAGGATCTGGATCCCTCACGAACCGAGATGTAAATACCGGAACAAATTCTGCGGCCTCTGGATTCAACCATGACGTCCTCTTCGAGTCCGGTAATTCAGTATTAACTGACGCGCTCTTATCCTCCTGTATTGTTCCCACGAAGTCATTCCGCTCTTCTACTTCTGCTTCCTTTTCTTCAACTACTACTCTCTTGGGCACTTGTACTTCCTCTGGAACCTCCAAAGCTTCCTTTTTCTCCAAATAAGAAGGACGCCTAACTACCGGCTCCCTACTTGCCGATGGTTGTTCCCTAACATAATTTCTTTTTCCCCTGTTAATTTCATGTTTCTTTGTTTTCTGTGCTGTAGCTGTTGTTACCGCCTTCACACTTGCCACCCCCTTGTAGCCTCCATCACTTCCGGAATATTCAGGCTTTCTAACAGTCTCTTGTGTTCTCCTCCAACCACCATGTTTGTCCCTTTTGGCTCTTCCTGATGAACCGCTGGAGTATTGGACATCGATAGCCTCTTTTCCACGGGACTCGTCAACCTCCTTGACCGTTCCTGAAAGCACACACAGTCGCTCAAGGTCCGCAAAACAACGTGGACGATCTGCGAATGCCAAACGAGATCTCTCCTGGGGAGTCAGTCCTTGTAGAATTGCTTGGATAACTTCCGTCTCCGGTAACCCCAATCTTAACACCCGGGCCGCTTTCCGTATATCGCGCACGAAGTCTCCTAACGCCTCTCCGTAGGCCTGTGGGCGATAGAATCTTTCCAACTCAAGCTTGGCGCGTCGTCGAATGGGTAGGAAGAAGTTCAACACCTCCCCATGGAAAGCATCAACACTGTCACCCCGACGCAAAGCCTTGGTGACCAGATTAGCCAACGTACTCCGACAATACGGGTATATAAGAAACAAGACCTCCCCATCGGACACCCCTGGGAAATCTGCCACCTGCAGGACCAGGTCCAAGAAAACCAACAGCTGATCCTCATCAAATCCATCCACCACCGGAAATTTCTGGAGAACGTCTGTAAGTGGGTGGGGCAATTCCTCGTAGCATATCCCCGCCAGAATTACACAATTCAAAACAAACAATCATAAAACAAATCCCCACTAAACACCTAACACAAACATAACCTACAAAAACATATTAACAAAAATCGGAAAAACTCAAGTACTGTCCTTCCTTTGAGTAGACCCCCGGGTTCTCTAGCGCTGCGGAAACCTGGCCTATTCCGAACCATGCACTCCACGACGGAAGGAGACAAGAGACAAGCAAGAATACTAGACACACATAACAGCAAACAGCAACTCGACACACACGTCGTACCAACACATAATTGACAACAAGCAAGTAACTATCAACTACAAGTCCTAATTCGGGAATTAAAAATACTTTGACATCAACCGGACACAAGTCGGTTCCGGTACCGATTCCCGATCGGGCCATACCGCATCCCGTCAATGTACCACGTTAAACACCGACCCTAATGAACATTCCATCTTCCAGGCCACGCTTGAGACTCCCCGGCCGTACAAGCTATCAAAATTTTTAAACACCGTTAACCGCCTCAGTGGTGCGACCCGACTCACAAATTAAACAACTTATAACTAGCCTACACGGGCCTATATCAACTATGTTACAATAATTGCATTAATATTTCCGAGTCTGCAAGCCCCGTCACACACCAGGACCCAAGGGTTCAAGCCTAGAATGAACCACGCTCTGATCTACCATTTGTAACCTCTCTATGCTTTTAGTATTTATTTTATTTCTTTTTAAATTTCTATCTCCTTGCTTGTTGGTTTTGAAAGAGAGGTTACAAGTTATTTAGGACTAGGCCGAAGCCTAGAGAAGCAAAAATTATGCTGGGTCCAGTATGACGGGACTTGCAATAAAACTCAGCTGTAACAGAACGATAACAATTTATTTTATTTCATGCCCTGCTTGTATGCCCAATCACAAGTATGAATATGGTAAAAGATAACAAGTGTGTAAAATCTTAGTCATAACAAATGTGTGTAAATATAAACGATCACAAGTGTGTATAAATCTTCAAATCTTCAGCATAACAATATGTATAATATTAAGCACAACAAATATATATATATAAATCAATGGACACCCATGTAATATAATTATAAAATTTTCTCCCATCTCGTGGCTAGCTAGACACATGACAACACACACAGAACACAAGGTACACCAACTCACAATTACATTAATTTTTAACACGCATGCCCCTGGAATGCACCCACCCAACAGGTAGAGTAACTACAATCTTATAACTCGGCAGTGATAAAATATACGCCCTTCGGCGACCCGTTCAGCAGAATAACGTAAAGTCAAAACCCCAGGAAGAATGATAATAATTCATGAGGCATAAATAACCGGACCACCCCTTTATCTAGCATTCCATTGATCAATGACCCATGATGAGCGTGTGAACCTTAAGTTCCTTTCACATCATTAATTGAAACTGACAAATCTACGTCACCTACTTTCAGACAGTGTTTATAAAATTCTAGACAGTTATTTGACTTCAAAAAAAAAAAATTCCAAAACGAATGAAATCTCTATGTACCTTAATAAACAGAAATTAATTGCTTGAGGCATTACTATTTCAGACGATTTTGACAATACATAATTTACTCAAAAAAGAAAATGATGAATACATGTTTTATAGTCAAAAATTAAACAGCAAATGCTATAAGTGGGAAGTCAACCCATATGTGTTTCCCAGTTAAGAAAACAATCAGTTTAGCCCTTGTGCAAGGGGCAAAAATCAGCTAAAATATTTCCATTACATTAGTAAATTATTTCTATTAGCCTCAAATAACTATATAAAATAATTAAAGGAAAGAATACAGTAAGGTGGTTGTGCTCTGGCATCTGTGGGAGCGCGCCCACATGTAGTTGACAAAAGTTGACAGGCATTCAACCTGTCTGAAGTTGCACCAGCGTGTGTCAAAGAAAAACTAAGTCCCATTTTGTAATCCCAGAAAACGTCCCAAAAAAAAAACCCCCTGGAAAGTCCCCACCCCTTAAATGTGAACCCCATAGACAAATGAAATTTCATACACAGCTGTTCCAGCCGGAACAGAGCTACTGAGCAATAATTAAATTTCGTAAAGAGTGAAATGAAAATGAGACGCAACAGTAAAATGGTACAAGAATAAAATCCCTCTGGCGCGCTCCCGCAGTGCAGCACGCACTTACAGGCATAGCATTTAGTGTTACATAAATGAGTTATAAAAAAGGTTTATGAAATTTAAGTTATAGTGTTCAGAGTCATGATCACAGCTCAACTTCCCGGTAAACAGTCTGGACACGTGGTCCCATGGCTTCCAGGCTATTTGCAGTAAACGGGCACACTGCCGGCCCGGCCCCAAAAATGAAATAAATGCAAAATATCACCTTATAAGTGCTGGCGAGTGCGACATAGAAATTCAGTCTCCATCTCCCTCTTCGTATACGATCTTGACATGGTTCACAGCTTGGGCAGATGTTCAGCCCACAGCAAGCCAGGAAACCGGCTTAGTGCGAGAACCCTGTGAATTCAAGTAAATTAGAGAACAGTCTATTAAAAATGTGCACCCGAGTTAAGGTAATTAACCTCTTAACGGGCCGCCAGCTAACTCTCAAGAAAAGCACAATATTCATTAATAAAAGTTTTTACAACCAGCTTAAAGAGTCTAAAAATCAGCCATGGAATAAGTAAATTTGCATCATGAACAGAACTTATTAAATTGTGGCTTAATATAAAGTGCACTGTACTCAGTCAACACGCTTCCACAAAAATTTGCAGGTTAAACCGGCCACGTGGAGAGCAGTAATCATTATTTGACCAAAAAAAAATTTAACAGCAAGTCACTCACAGCATTGAGAATGTTTTACCTTCAATTAAGTTTCATACATAGAAGCTCTCACACATTTTCTCTATTTGTGAAGTTAATTAACACACTCTGCGGCAATTTACTACATGCACAGACACCTTTCACGACCTGACTGCGCACCAAATTTTTAGTCATCAATTTTTAATGTAGTGCACTTTTACCATGACAATGACTTTTGAAAAACTACTCGCACTATTACAGAAAATAATAAAGCATGGACTATATACAGGGCGTTACGTACAACAGTAAAGAATGAGTTTCTCTTACATAACTTTGTCGGGTCGCACACACACACTTCATTACGTATTTTATGCACCTGCATATAGTTATTAACTATTTATACATGTATAATAATCTATAAAGACAAATAAATGCAAAGACAAACTTACCGGGAGTCAAATTTACGCCTAGCCAAGCATGTAAAAACAGCAACTTTCGTCGTACTATACGGAGAGCGGAGACGGGGACAATTCTCTGAGCGAGGCGAAGCTTGGACTGCCCACCGCGGCACACAATAGTGACCGCACATAGCCGAGTTGCGCGCGCAACCGCACACAGTGCCGCTCCCCTCATACCGCGGACCAAAGTTCGCCCCCGCTGCCTCGGCTCACGTTATGTTACAATTACGAAACCTTTCTAGAATTTTGTAACCGCCGGCATCAAACCGGAACACCACTAATCACAATTTTACAATTTCAACATTAAATGAGACTTGTAAATAAGAATAAATAAAACAGGAACACATATTTACCTATTACAGAAAGAGACAAACTTGAATGGCTGTTTACGACTGTTACAGTAATTGCTTTAGTTTAAACGTTGTTAGAATACTTAATGTATGGGTTATATTGGAATGTGTATACCTTTTGTGTGTATGTAGTTTGCCCCAAGTTGTTGGTGCCAAATTTGTAATATGACTCTTAATGTTAGAATAAATAATCAGATTCCTTATTTTTCTTGTTTAAATTTCAATATTATTTTTATTTACTCTTTTCGAAACTCCTTTCTGTTCTAGAGCATGAAAAATCTCAATCTTAGGGTTCATGTATAAGTCATGTCAAAGTATAGTACATATGTCGTAAACATATCATAAAACATAATATTTATAAATAATGTTTGGTAATTAGGTGTTGATGTATGTTGTGTATCAGTGGGTTCTTTGGATCATACAAAAGAACAAATGAACAATTGAAAAAGAAAGTCATGAAACTCCCCTTTTATTTTATTAGTTTTTTTTTGAATTTTTATTTTATTTTATTTTTAAGTTTTTTTTTTTTTTTTTTGTAAAGGGGAGAGACATAATATTTAGAACTAGGTGGTGAACCTAGAGGAAGCAAAAGTGTGCAAAGGCCTCATTACAATTACAGACATGTCCCCCCAGGTGAATGACAGGACTTGCATATGAAAAAGTCTATTAACCAACAAGCGTATAATTTATTAAGCCTGCAACTCTTACATGAGGTGACAAGTTATAGATTGAACAAAGAGCAAATTAACTGCAGGATTATATATATATCAATTAATATTCTTAATGGCATAAAATGTGTGTGAATAGAATATTCACATAAATTGCATAAATCCTGCCACATTATGTTCCAGTTAATGGTTGCAATAATATTATTCACAAAATAGAAAATCACTAATCCGTAAGTGTTGTATAGACTTCAAATAGGCTAGCCTTTTAGTAACTTAGTAAGCACATTTATGATCTTTTAATTTATAACATATTCCCCCAACAAAATATATAAAGATTACACAAACAAGCACATACACAACATAAATGATACAACATCCCTCATTTCAGTACCAAACCCCTCATAAAACCCATTTCAACTAGAATAAATGAATGCACAACTATATATATATATGTATAAATATAATTAACAAGGTAATCAGATAAATCCAGCTACGAAGCATTAATATGCCTTGGTAATTAGCACCAGTAAATGTAAGTGCCCGCCCCCAACCAAACCAGAGACTCAACATACTAATCAACCCTCACCTTAATCATAATAAGCAATAAGAATATGTGACCATGAAAATAGTTTCACAACTTAAAACATCAGACAGCCCCCTTTACGTGACTAGAATTCTGCCATGACCGCATGACATGAAAGCACAAAATAACTAACTCTCTAATAGCTTTAATTGGATTAAAAAAGTAGAACTTAGAGCCGACTGCGGATATGCGTGTGTGTGTAATTTTCTTACACATTATAAGCAGATATAATAGATTTCATTAGGTTTAATTGCGTAATGTTCACACATGCAGTCACAGAACTGAACATGAGAGTTTGTACAAAAGTTTAACGGTTAAAACTTCATGAGTGAGCTTCTGGGAGCTTCCGTCCATTCACAATGTCGTTGAGATAGAATTAAATAATTAGAATGTTCCCACCTGGATCGTCCGGTGCACTTAAGCAATACTGTGGCTGATCAGTAGTGTCTCGGTTGTACTAAGAAGTCCTGAGCGTCATAAGTGTGTCTGAACGGTAGATCTCGACCGACAGCATATCATGGCTAAAGGATCGTCTCTGCCAGGAGGATGGACAGTTGGTCGTCACACCCGACACCCATCTCGCCCTTGTTCGAGCACCTGCGACATGCAATGAGTTGTATAGGGTGTCATAAGGAAATGATCTCGCCACATATGCCATCCGCATTAAATTTCTAACACAAACTTTAAAGCTTCAACAGCCACCACACACACATCGCCACTAATTCGTATTAACCAGTATTGAACTCCCCAGCTGTGACTTATTTCACTCAACTACTAATTACGTTTTAAGTATTTCGTTGAGAATGTTCAAATTAATTAACTGAGTATTTCATAATTATTAATGACACAAAACAACAGCTGAGTGCAAGATGCATATCATTTTCTTTACTGAAGTCAATTTGACCCGCAACATTTACATTCATATTAAGTTAATCTTTAATTTGCGTTAACGCCCAAATTGAAAACTGATATACACGCACACACACGCAGGGTATATTTTATAATTAAAGCTGAAACACAGACAAAACATTTTTTTGTTTGTTAAAATATTCTTTTAGAATCCGTTAACTTGTACATACCTGGAGCAGAACTTTATTCAGCCAACCATAGAGAAAGTCGACGAAGTCCTGAACTGATGAGTGCCGTCAGCCGAGAGCAGAGACCTGGTTCAGGGTTCAAACAGAAATGAGACAGATTCAAAGCGTCTATCTAACCACGAAACCTCTCGGATACAGGAATGTACAAAAACAGCTGGACACGCCAACTGAATTTCGTAGCTGCACAATAACAGTGAGCATAGCACAACGGCGACGAGATGCGGTGGCCGCGCGTGACGTCAAAACCGCTCGTATTAAAAACACATCGCCTACAATGCCGAACCCAGTACGGCACACCCTCACCCCAAAAGGGCAACATGGTTGACCCAAATGAAACCAGTACTCAAGCTCGACGGCTGCGGGAATCCTGGAAAATCCCAGATTCTAAATCGCACTTGGTGAGTTCAGTTACTCAGGAAAACGAAAGAGGCAGAAGGAAGAGGTGTGAGTCTGTAAATGTGTGTAAGAAGATGTAAGTGTGCGTCCCGCATGCTCGCCGGGCCCTGGTCCGCATGCAGATATAAGGAACAGAACAGAACAGAACAGGAGAAAGAGAAGAATCACCGACGCCAGCTCTGAGTACTGACCACCAAGGCCTCCAAAACTCAACAACTGTGACCCAGGACTATTAACACTATCACGGAACAAATCTTTTCCACCCAGGAAATGCGAGTACCATTCGAGAACCGTCCACCTCGTGGACCGACCAGCCATGTTCAGCAAACAAGGCATCCTCCATCCTTGACACATGACTGGCCCACCTCCCACACTAGGGTGGGCGGACCCGATTCACAAGGCAGAGAAGACCGCGCAGAGGGCACGCGAACATCAATCCTATCTCTTACCTTTTCAAAAGCAGCTTAACTAGCAGGGGGGAGTTTACTTTTCCACCGTCTAAACAAACCACACTTAATCCAAAACTGACACACCAGAGAAACCAACCGAGGAATGCGGCATGGACCGACCCTACACTAACCAAAATCAAAATCAACCACTATGACCAAGGAAACACCAGCACATAACTTCTCCATCGTACTTTTAGAACAGGGAAAACTGACGATCTCGACAATCTAAGGTCACTCTCCAACTCTCTAACTCCTTATTGATAATTTTTTCTTTTTTTTTTACTAAGGGGAGGGGTAGGAAAATCAGGAAGATGAAACGGGGTAAGGATCATTAAAGGCTCAATAGCTAGGAGTAAGGGTAAGGGCATGGCTCCCTCCGGAAAAGGATGAATGGAGGAAACCAAGGCTCGCGTGGGCAGGGGCGCAACCCTGAAATAGATGAACACCACTGGGAGTGTGGGGAACATCTACCCGCTACCCGTTAACCTCTGCTTCTTACCTTTCTATGACGCACCTTAGGTATTCGCTCCTTTCGGACACCACTCTCTAAGAAATTATCTTGTTTTGAGCTGTACTGACTGGTTCCTTCGGGATCAGAATCAAGGCAACTTACCTCACTACTTTCACTCCGCTTTGGATTATGCTCGTCGTCTAACTCCTCTGCTACAATTTCTTCCTTTTCTACAACTTCCCCTTCTTCGTCCACATAATCCAAATCAATTTCCTGACACTGCACCTCCTCAGCATCTTCCCGTTGCTCCTCTGATCCATCTTCTTCATCACACGCATCGCCAGCTCCTTCACGAACGTCTTAACTAACCTCTTCTCTGATCTCATTTTCATCAACACATTTATCATCAACATCATCGCCACTACCACCATCTGAACACTGCACATCCTCGTCCTCCTCTAGTTGCTCACCTGGTCCACCTGAAACTTCCTCCCGTTCCTCGGAATCCTCAGCACTACTTACAGAAGGCGTCTGCACATCTTCACACACTACATCACTCTCACTCACAAACTCTACAACGCTGCCACCAAATTTCTCCTCAACTTCTGCCTCACTTGCGGCATGGACATCCCCTTGTCCATCCACAACCTCAGAAACACTCGCAGCCCAGACATCCCTGTGTCCATCTGCAACTTCAGACTCTACAGTCTCCCTAACACCTACAACTATACTCACCTGCGCAGCATCTCCAGACCGCTCTTCTGACTCTTCTGTCGATTCCACTCCTTGACCACTTTCAGGAAACACCAGCACATAACTTCTCCATCGTACTTTTAGAACAGGGAAAACTGACGATCTCGACAATCTAAGGTCACTCTCCAACTCTCTAACTCCTTATTGATAATTTTTTCTTTTTTTTTTACTAAGGGGAGGGGTAGGAAAATCAGGAAGATGAAACGGGGTAAGGATCATTAAAGGCTCAATAGCTAGGAGTAAGGGTAAGGGCATGGCTCCCTCCGGAAAAGGATGAATGGAGGAAACCAAGGCTCGCGTGGGCAGGGGCGCAACCCTGAAATAGATGAACACCACTGGGACTGTGGGGAACATCTACCCGCTACCCGTTAACCGCTTCTTCTCACCTTACTGTGACGCACTTTCGGTACTCGTTCCTTTCGGACACCACTCTCTGAGAAATTATATCGTGTTGAGCTGTGCGGATTTGTTTCTTCTGAATCAGAATCAAGGCAACTTACCTGGCTACTTTCACTCCGCTTTGGATTATCCTCAACATCTAAATCCTCTGCTTTTCTTTCTTCCTCTTCTACAATTTCCCCTTCTTCGTCCACATAATCCAAATCAACATCATGACACTGCACATCCTTACCACCTTCCAGTTGCTCCTGTGATCCATCTTCAACCTCATCTTCTCCAGCTCCTTCACAAACTTCTTCACTAACCTCTTCTCCGATCTCATTTTCCCCAACATTTTCATCATCATCAACATCATCGCCATCACGTCCGCTACTACCATCCGAACACTGCACATCCTCGTCCTCCTCTAGTTGCTCACCTGGTCCACCTGAAACTTCTTTCCGCTCTTCGGAATCTCCAACACTACTTACAGAAGGCGTCTGCACATCTTCACACACTACATCATTCTCACTCACACACTGCACAATGCTGCCACCAAATTTCTCCTCAACTTCTACCTCGTCTACGTCTACCACACTTGCGGCATGGACATCCCCTTGTCCATCCGCAACCTCAGAAACACTTGCAGCCTGGACATCCCCTTGTCCATCTCCAAACTCAGACTCTTCAGTCTGACTAACACCTATAACTGTACTTCCCTGTGCAGCATCCGCAGACCGCTCTTCTGACTCTTCGGTCGATTCCACTCCTTCACCACTCTCAGCAACTACAACGTCCTCAACATTTTCCACCCTGGAAGCTAGCTGTCCAGGTTCATGTGCAATGACTAAATTAATTTCTACTGGCGATGGTAAAGCTACACCATCAAGTGACTTCTCATATCCCTGCGTAGACGATAATGATGTCACCGGATCTGGATCCCTCACGAACAATACCGGAACAAATTCTGCGGCATCCGGATTCAACCATGACAACCTCTCTGAGTCCTCTAATTCAGTGTTAACAGACGTTTTCTTGTCCTCTTCTATTGATCCACAGAAGTTATTCCGCTTTTCTTCTTCTGCTTCACCTTCTTCATTCACTATTCTATTACACACTGGTAATTCCTCTGGAACCTTTAAAGTCTCACTTTTCTCCAAATAAGAATAACGCCTAGCTACAGGCTCCCTACTTGCCGATGTTTGTTTACTAACATAATTTCTTCTTCCCCTGTTAATTTCATACTTATTGGTTTTCTCTGCTGTAACTGTTGTTACTGTCTTCTCATTTGCCACCCCTCTGTAGCCTCCATTACTTCCGGAATATTCAGTTTTTCTTATAGTCCCTTGTGTTCTCCTCCAAACGCTATGTTTGTCCTTTTTAGCTCTTCCTAATGAACCACTGGAGTTTTGGACATCTTTAGCAGCTCTTTCCCGGGACTCATCATTCTCCTGGACTCTCCTAGCATGCGCACACCACCGGTCCAGGTCCGCAAAACAACGTGGAGGATCTGCGGAAACTAGCCGGGATCTCTCTTGGGGATTCAGACCTTCTCGTATTACTTGTATTACTCCGTTAACTTGTACATACCTGGAGCAGAACTTTATTCAGCCAACCATAGAGAAAGTCGACGAAGTCCTGAACTGATGAGTGCCGTCAGCCGAGAGCAGAAGACCTGGTTGAGGGTTCAAACAGAAATGAGACAGATTCAAAGCGTCTATCTAACCACGAAACCTCTCGGATACAGGAATGTACAAAAACAGCTGGACGCGCCAACTGAATTTCGTAGCTGCACAACAACAGTGAGCATAGCACAACGGCGACGAGATGCGGTGGCCGCGCGTGACGTCAAAACCGCTCGTTTTAAAAACACATCGCCTACAATGCCGAACCCAGTACGGCACAGTCATAATACTAATAATTATTTCTGTACAATTAGAATTCACTATTATAAAGTTTTTATTGTTTTTGTGACAGTATATCGCTGTAACTCGATCTTTAAATGTTAAAATGTTTTCAAATATCTTGGTTGATCATTGGAGAGATCTCACCAATTTTGGAGTTTTCTTTACGATCTTATTTCTTGATCTTTCGCTCCTAGACTTCAAGTTTTTTGTGCCATCGATTAAAACATCCTTCTTCTAGTTATTTCCATTGTTTTTCTTCTCATTTCGTCTCGTATCTGCCTTTAGTTTGTATAAATTCCAACAGCAAAATTAACGTGTTTTCTCTGGTTTCAATATTTTTCCAACAATAACTTCATTTTTACTAAAACACTAATTCATTCATTTCAGGTCTTTGCAATGATACGTTTATGTGTCACAGGTCCGATTTCACAATTTATAATTAATATGATTCCGTAGAATCTTTTTTATCTTCGTCACTATTATATTATAAGTTTGTAACGTAATATTCTTTACCTTTTAATTATTTCCACTTGGTTTAATCTCATGAGTGACCTTGTTGTTTCATATAAATTACATGTTTCATGCAATGTTCATATTGTAAATATGTTTATTCACTTACACTATACACTGTTTTTACTTTTTAAAGCCTATCACTGTTCTTCTCACCTTTTTACATTGTTACACTACCTGACTTTTATAATTTTTGTTCAATATTATTATATTTGTAATTTTATATTACTCACATTCTGCAGTTCACTTATACAAAATAACTGTCTG
Source organism: Magicicada septendecula (assembly GCA_034769895.1). Taxonomy (NCBI): domain Eukaryota; kingdom Metazoa; phylum Arthropoda; class Insecta; order Hemiptera; family Cicadidae; genus Magicicada; species Magicicada septendecula. The sequence goes on along the minus strand of CM068369.1, from coordinate 217,077,538 downwards.
TTTCGAAGACCTCCTTATAGTTTTAATCTAAGGCTATACTCAATGTCTTTTTTCTTACATACTGAGTTTAACATTTTGTACATTATAATTGTTTACTAACACCAATTTACATTTTTTGTCATTTGATCGTCTCTTCTGGGTATAATTGTCATCGTCAGTTATTGTTTTGTCATGTTAATTGCATTATTTATTTCCTAAATTTGTACTCTCTCTTTCCTTATTTTCCTATGATTTATTTATTAGAATATTTCCCTTTCTGTTTCGATTACTTTTTATTCCTTGTAAATATTAATTATCTTTAACCAATATATTGTCTCTTCATTTCTGTATTTATTAAGTTTATTTTATTCTTCTATGTCTTTTATTACTAATAAGATTCCGTTTCTGCATATTTCACATTGAATTTTGATAGTATACTTTCCTTTCTTTGGAGGTGGAACCTTGTAACCTTATAACGTTAAACACAGATCTATTAATTTGAATTTAATAAAATGTAGTTAAGTTTAAATCAGTTTTTTTCAGTAATACTAAAAAAACCAACAATAATATTTTATTAGTACGAACAATGTAATGTAATATTTAAAGTTGTTTAGCTTGTTTTCTGAATAACCTACTATATTAAACATTACAATTTAAATTTCCTGTTTCCATATGAAATTGAATTATTAAATTGTTTAGTTTGTATCTCTCTAAAAAATTACGATAAAAACCTTCAATATTTTACACACCTAAGCACTTCTTGTTGACACTTTTTCTCAGCTGTTGACATTTGATGTTACTGAAATAAATCAGTGGTCTGAGGTTACCGAAAGAGTCTTGTTTTATTTGGACGTACTGAAAAGCAAATGTTTTATTGCTGATAATTTTTGGGATTGAAAGCCACTTCTAATGTACGCAAAACACATTTATGACAGTAATGTATAGTATAGTGTATACTTTTACTGAGAAAAATATTTCTGAACCAAGACGTTAGGTGTACAGAGGATTACCATAGTAAAACAAAAATACACAGTATAATAATTTCAAAGATTGTAAGTATTGTAAACAAACAAATTAAAAAATAGCATTTTAAGAAAATTAAAGATAAAGGTATTAGTCATAAGAATTAATGAAAAATTAAAATTAAAAAAGGTTACAGCAAATGTTTTAAAATGTTAAAGTTAGAATTACAGTTGCATTTTTTCATTCCGTTTCATTTGCAGGTATACTACTAACAAAAACAACTACATTTAAAATTATTTTCGCCTAATAGAAAGAAGTACAAATTTGTACAAGTTGACTCTAAAATGCACGGCAATCTCTCAGAACCTGATTCAATACCTAAAAGTAAGAAATAAAGTTCATATAAACATAGGTTCGAAAACGGTTCGTTAGCGAGTTACGGCTCGGGAACCAGTTCGCCCTTATTTCTGCTCCCACGGTAAAATGACGCCATACTGAAATTCGTGGAGTTTTAAATTAAGAGTGGTGTTTTCTTATAATTTTTGATTTACAAAATTGATTAAAACAGGTGCCAGAGCTCTATCTCAATTAGTTTCTAAGGGAAACTTGGTAAAATACAAAAAATTGGAGTAATAAAACAAACGTTTTTAGATTTGGGATAAAATAAATTCGTTAATTTGTTATAAACAAATAAAAATTGCAAACTAACTTCGTAGAGAATTGAACTATCAGAAAACTGATTTGTATAATGTCTATTTAAATTAAGTACAAATTTGACAAATTTGAATTTAATTAAAAACAAAACAGACCAAAATAAGCCAGCAAAGTGTTACAATTTACAAGAAATGGTATTGCAAACTTTCGAAACTCCCTACATTTGGGCTACAAGACATGACCAACATAGTTTTTTTTAATGTGTAGTGCGGTCTTCTTGGTGATAATCTCTGAGGCCCTTTTTTCTTACCACTAAGGCTTAGTGGAAGACAATACATTTTTTTCAAACGAATCTGATGGAACTCTTGGAAGATATAACACGTTCAGACAAAGTGCAGATGTGGTTTTTGAATTACGGTGCATCTGCTCACTATTGTCGTGATTTGATGAACCATTTAAATAATATATTCGGTAAGCGATGGATTGGTCTAAACGGACCAGTAAAATGGTCACTTAAAATGGACCAGTAAATTATCATTGAATGTTTCGAAACATGTTTGTATTACCTACAAGAACAAGATAACATTACAGCAAAATAAATTGTTTTTAGCAATTGTTAGTCGAAGAAAACTATGTAATTAGGTAAACGTCTTCAAAAATGGTGTAAAGAAAATTGTGCCCAATAAATTAAATAGACATTTTTTATTGTACGTGTTACGTGTTTTACACGTACAGTTATACGTTTTAAGAAATAAGTTTCAGTACTGTCTAATGCATCAGTGTAGCCACAAAATGTTTGCTTTACCGTAGCGTATGCACCTAAAATTGTCAGCACCCCAAAATAAAAGAAATTTATTGTGTCCTTTATTCACGAAATAAAGGAGTCACATTTCCCAACTCTATTTATTCATTTATTACGTGCGTGGGAGACGTTTTTATTTATGAAACGGCTTATACTGTTTAATACCTGCAATATATTTTATATAATGGCATAGTGTTGCGCGTAGTTTGTTCGCCGTATAATGGTGTAAAAAGTGGGCTGGCGTCCCTGCTGGTAGTGTATAAGTTTCATAAGGGCGGTGGAGTGCGGGCGGTGCACCCTCCGCCCTGTAACGCTGGTTAGCAAGTTCCGATGAAAATTTGTTACGCGGCTCAACCCTCAGCAAACAGTAATGAACTCATTTCAATTTTAAGTGATTTACGTTGGTCATTATTGTTCTAACTACAACACTCTTATACAGTGTGAGGGAGATTCGTTTTGTCCTACTCTAGCTGGGGCTTAACGATCTCAGTGAGCCAGTCGGTAATTTGATTCTTAAATATTTAAGGTATTAAACGAATATTAGTTGACTCACGAGTGCCACATTTAATATTATTACACGTAACTTCTGTTACTTCCATATAAGCATAAAAAGTAACACACAAAGAACTGTGTACTTGGTTAGTACAGCCTGCTTGAAAATAAGGAACATTGATTAGACAATAATTAGTAATGTTTACTCTAGACTTTTCGTCATGTGTAATCCGATTTTTACATATATCTTACATTCCTACTCACTTGAATAAACTCTACTACACAGTTTGTGTACACAGACGCTTTGATACCCCTTAATTTAAGATAAAAAAGTGTCAATATAGCTTCATTTTACATTTGGAGCAGAAATCACGACAAAATATTTCGCTAGCCGTAATTCTCAAACGAAGCGTTTCCGGGTAGATATGTTTATAGGAACGGATTTGCAAACATTAATGGTCCGAATTAGCTTCTGAAATATTGCCGTACATACAGTTGTGAATGTGTAAGCGGTTGACGTTTATTACACTATGCTTCCACATCATATCAAACGTTCAGTCCAAACGGACATGAGTTGTAAACTAAGATAGATGTGTAGTTATACTTACTATCAAAAAAATAAAAACTAGATGTAAAGATATGAAATATTTTGCTGATTTGTTATAACATGGACAGGCGATTCATGTTTTAACCAAACTGTTACATGTCTGCAGACTGTTGTTATACTCCTACTACCACTGCTGACCATGTTACTACTACAGCTACAGCTCTTCTGTTACAAATATTCCTGGAAGGGATATAGGCCTACTACTACTACTATTGCTACTTACTACTACTACTACTGGTTACTACTACTACTACTACTACTACTACTACTACTACTACTACTACTACTACTACTACTACTACTACTTTTGAGCTACAAATGTGATTGTGAGGCTCAAAACTCTTTTCAATGCACAGAAAGGACTCCTTCGGCTGGCCCTTCATTTAGTCTCGTGCGATCCAAACACTCAGCCGGACAAAAGCATCGCAACAAATGCAAGGCTATCCGTGTCTTGGATCTCAATTATAGCCTTCAGCTTGGACTGTGCGTTTTGCCCAGGATGGCTTAGAGAACGGCGCTAAAACCTAATTTATTTGCTGTCTTATTTGCAAATTTAGTCAACACATTACCTGACCTGGACCACTTGGTCCCTGCGTCATCTGGTTTGACCCCACTGCGGATTTTTTATGACGTCTACATAAGATTTCCCGTCTACGGGCTTTATGACCATCGCATCCAACCGGGGTTTCAGTGTTCCCGACTTGTTGGGCTAGCGTCCTTGTAGAATAACAGTAACAACAACAAAAATAATGTAATAATAATAATTACAATAAGGAAAAAATAAAAATATTTGGAATCGCTTTTTCTCTACGTCTGCGGGAGAGAGCGACCACTACACTGTTCTGATAACAACGCGAACTCCAAACAGCGTTATAGTCACAACGAAAGGTGGTGCGTGGACCGTGCTGATTGGACAAGCTTCAAGATTGCTTGTACACCCACAAATATCGAAGAAGATGTACAGAGTTTCACAGCTGCTATCACCTTATCAGCAACGGGTATCCCGCGAACGGTGGTCGTCCATCCAGACCACCGGTACCGTGGTGGAACAACGCTGTGAAAGACGCAATAAGAGAGTAGCGATGAGCCCTAATAGACACCATTCTACTATTGAGAAAATAGTTTATCTGGAAAACGCAGCTGAAATCAGTTTCATCGCAGGCAAATGCATGGGTGGAATATTCTTTGATTTGGAACAAGCGTTGGTCAAAACGTGGAGATTTATCATCATGCAACAACTACATAATTGGCGGTTCAGAGGTAACCTGCCCATATTTATCTTCAGGTTTCTTAGAGACATGACTGCCGTGTTCGTGTCGGACAATCACTGTCGGCCCCACACAAACTGAAATTGGAGTACCGCAGGGATCTCTCTTGAGGAGCTGGCCTTTTCTGTCGCCATCAACGCAATATTTGAGTATATAGAAAAATCACTTGGTAAGTACGAACGGAGTCAGCGTTTCTACCGTCCCTGATTCAGTAGCTGCACGAAGTGCAGTGTATCCGAAGTAGCGCCGCGTGTTCTGTGAACCAGGGCTCTCTCCCTGGCAAATTTCCTCAATGCAAACCGTTCTTTGGGAAGCTGGCGAACCCAAAACACCCATCTGTTAAAGATACGTGATTTGAGTAGTGACACCTGAGGGTGTCGGGGGGGGGGACTCACGGTTGGTGATCACCGCCGATTTCGTGTGGCCTCCCGTTGGTCCAAGACCCAACACAGACTCGAACTGCTTTTGAGCGCAGGGGTACTCCGTCTTTCGGTGGCATGTACTCTGATGGTTGGGAGATGTGCTTATCGTTAGCGCGAACGGTAATGGGTGCGCCCTTACGGCAAGTATCGCCTTGCGAACGGACAAGGCTACAGGTGGGCAGTCCCTGTATCCGATCAGGTTGGCAGAAGCTGTGTCGTATCTATCACGAAGTTCGGACGATTAGGCACAAAAATGAACTCTAATAGGATAGGGCTTGGGCTGTTTGTTCTCCCCTCTTCGGGAGACTGGCGTCCGTTGAGTCGATAGAGATCCTGTGGTTCGATCCCGAAGGATAGGCCCGCGACCATTCCAGGCATCAGGGGTCGTCGTGTTGATGAACGAATTACTCAAAAATAGAACCCCGAGAACGTGAACCAGCCCGGCCAGGGGTCAATGTTCACGCATTGAGGAAGGGTTTGGCTGTTGAGGAAAATGGTAGGTGTGGTTGACCAGCTGGGTAGATTTTCCCTAAAACTGGTCATTCTAGGAGTTCGAGCGTGTGTCTTGAAATACTTTACACTTTGGTAGGCCACACCCGTTTCCTCTTTGGAGATTTTCCAACTCTTATTTCGCGTCTTCTTCGACTCTCAGATGCTCTACTGTACGGATTCACTGAATTTGTCTAACTGCCTTTGACAATTCGGGTACAGTGGATCCGTTATTACAGCAGATATTGCCCTTATGCCGTGTGTTAGAAAACGTTGGCTAATCTTTTACTTTGCTTAGCGTCCGTGTTATGTAGGTAGCGAAGGTAACGAAAAAGCTGACTGCATGGAGAAACGCTGCGGACAGCCCAGGAGTCGATGCAGTTGCCATACACCTGACGAAGAAAATATAGCTGCTACAACTATCATTATTAAAGTGTGACAGGAGACGTGGAACACACGGCAGAGAAAATTTCCTGCCGTGTAAGCGAAGCGTCCGTAAATGGCAAGTAGCAAGTAAGCGCAGTTGTCGTGAACAAGCTTGCTTCACCAGACTGAGAATTCGGCACACAAACTTGACGTCTTCGTAACTCCTACAAGGACAAGAACAACCCGTCTGCACTTGCACTTAAAGTGAAACACATCATCAAAAGCTGGTCTGCTCTTGCAGAACCCATGCAGAGACACCGAGTAATAGGTAACCTGAAAGAAGAACTCGGAAACGAACAGTTAGCAATAGATAGAACTCTGTTCTTCCAGAAGCAGCTATATTACTGAATAGGCTTTGAAAACGCCGTTTTGCGTAGTAATATGTGCTAGTTTCCACTCTCGTTGGGTCAGCTACACAATGTAATGTAAAAAAACATCATGTCGAGCAAAGATCCTAGTAGACGTCGTTGGCTAAAGACCTGAGTTGAGGAGCCCCTAAAGCATAAAAAAATAGCAAAAGAAAGACGATGTAATAGAATAAGAAGAAGAAAAAAGTAGAAGAAGAAGAGAATTAATTATTAGAAGAACAACTACAACTACAATAGCAGCAACAACTACAACAGCAACAACAACAACTACTACTAATACTACTACTACTACTACTACTACTACTACTACTACTACTACGACTACTACTACTACTACTACTACTACTACTGCTGTTACTACTACTACTACTTCTACTACTACTACTACTACTACTGCTGCTGCTGCTCCTGCTACTACTACTACGACTACTACTACTACTACTACTACTACTACTACTACTACTACTACTACTACTACTACTAGTACTAGTACTTACTATTACTGTTACTACTAATACTAATAATAGAATTAGTTCTGCTACAAAAAAATTATTATTCCAAATTATATTTGAATTTTAAATTAAATTACAATCAGTTCCATTTTAAAAGAAACCAGTCGTTCATGTGTAATTTCTTATAGGCTTACGAAAGTTCCATATGTTAACGTTATTACACACTTCCAAATATAATTCTCATTTTCTTTAAAGCGGTCCCATTTTCAACAATTTTACCAGCGAATAATTGTATATAATGAGCAAATTCAATGTTATTTATCGATTTATGGTATATCTGTATTTATTTCTTATTCATATGGGCACTAATCTTATAATTTCTTGTCAACGATTTAGCGTAGATCACAGTTACTATAATATTGAAATCTCATTTTAGTTTAGAAGCAATCCGACTTCACACACTTATGTTTAGAAACTCCGTGTAGATAAAATAAAATCATCATACAGTAAAAATTAAATGGTAATGAGTTACAACCGAATAAATAGTTAAGGTAACGTATTTAATTTTATTCTGTCTAGAAAAAGTAGATGTTAACCGAATTGAGGCCGCTGCTGCTGAATAACGAAATAAAGAAAAAATAATCACTTTTGTTATCGAGCGAGAACCGCCCATAACAAGTGACGTAAATATGCTGCCAGCGATATCTGACGTGTTGGCTACGAACTACGACAGCGAAAAGAGAATTGTTCTAGGAGATTCTGACAGATATGCCGGGGCAATCAAGTACTGTGTGACACTAACGTGCACGCACGCCACGCACGCGCGCACGCACACACACACACACACACGCTGTCTCACGCACTTTAATAAAAATATTTCCAGATGGTTCTCGTATAGCCATGACAATAACCAAACTGTGGAAAATGTCAGCTGAAAAGTTCATTATTCAGAATGACAAACCAAATCCAACAAACGCACATTCCTTATTTTCTGCGCTTTCCTATCCACCATCTATCCAGCAAACACTATGAGTTTACCTACTGGATTTTTCTCATGTATAAACAAACAGACTTGAACTCAGCTTGTAAACAGGTTACTCCCCTAAATGCCACGTACTGTATTCTAAAACTAATTATCAGTTTGTGTTCGTAACAGAATTCAGTGTATTGCAATAACCACCTACACTGTAGGACTATATATGACTGTTTTTCTCTGAATTACATATGTGACATTTATGCGACAAATAATCTATGATGGATTTATATGGAGCTTTACTACTGGTTAGAGTATGAAACATTCAGCACTAAATTTACTAAACACTTTTGAGCATGCTTCTTTAACTACTTGTTCTTGAAAATATACTTTTAGGACATGTATACTTTTTCTCTGTCACTCCTAAGCATCTGAGTCTATAATTCTGATCACGCCTTCCATCACTCATAGTCCTGGAAAGGGATCTACAGCACACATTAACTAAAGGATTTTTAAAAATGTTATATTGACAAATTTTCAACTGGAATTAAACTTGCACTGCAATTATTAAACTACGTGACATTTTAAAACACACTTACGTATCTCGAAACATGTAGATTTTGGTAACGTGGAGTCATGTACAGTGAATCGAAACACCTTGAAGTGTAAAAGCTCAACATTTCTAATCACTAACTGCAAAATTTTAATTTGAGTTAAATTTGCTCGTGGTACTCTTATGAGAAAAAGCGAAATAGAAGAATGTTTATCCTTCTAAACGCAAAAACGAATATAAGATATTCTTGTGATTACGTAGTAATTAGCCGTTAAAATATTTTAATGCTTTTAAAGCATTACTCATTAATGTTCATTCATTATTCATTACTCATTACAATTCATTACTCATTCCGTGAAAAAAGAAAAACAAGTCAGATTAAAAACAAATAATACGATGCGAAAAAATTTAACTGAGGGATATTTCACGTTTACAATAAAATAGTAAAAGTACGAAACCTAGATGAGTGAGCACAGAATGATAAGAGAAAACAATACGTCTAATCAATATGGCTTTCTGGAAAAAAGTCGAAATATGTATAGAAGAGCACGGATAAAAAAGAGTTGGTAAAACATATTGTAAGGATTACTAATTACCTGGAGTTTACATAAATGTGTCCATGGTGTAAACATGCACACATTCATTTAAAGCTATCTGCTACTGCATTCTCAATTCATTGGAGGAATTGCGAGGTAGCGCGCCATTGGATGTTAACCTCCTCACATCTTCTTACGTCTAGATATATATGTACAATTAACTTACTAAATATTTGTGTATTCCGTTGATTTGTAATTAGCAATAAGTGAAGTAAAAAGTATTCTTGCGCCTGTGAGGCAGGCTACCTGCGCGTCATTTTCGTCGTGCACCATGTTTACAATGTCGTGTAAATCTAACGCCGAAAGCCCTCTACCTTACTACGTCTTCCAACGGCTGGTCGATTATTCCCATGCGTCGAGAATTTTGCCGTAGAACAAAGTTTTGCAGCCTGCCTTATTATAAATAGCTGTGGTTCAGAGGTGTGTGGTCAGTTTGAACTTGCAGTTCACTGTGCGTTATCGGATTTTCAATGTGTTTTATAGCAGTTACTATAAGTGATTATTGTAAAGTATTGTAATTACTGGCGTTTCTAGTTAGTGGCTTGCATTACATATTGCGACAATTTTAATTAGATGATACTGTTTGACTGTTACGTTAGCAAGTGTTGGACAATCGTAAACTTGAGGAATTGTTGCAAATAAGTATTTGTTGTAATTTTTTTATTTAAATTGTAATTAAAAATGCAATAAACAATCTCTTTTTGTACAATTATGCATTTAATTGTTTAAAAAACAACGGCGCGTGCGAACGTGGTAACATTATGCACATACGTAAAATGAACGGCCGAAAAGGGACACTTCTTTAGATGTTACGTTGGTGGTTACGTTGGAAAATAAAATGGATGAAATATGTAAAGAAAAGGCATAGGTACGTTATATACTAATGAGGGAATATAAAGGGAAATTGCAAAACTAGGGGGACAATCTGTACCTACAAAGAGCAGTTTCATTCTAATTAGATTAGCTGCCCAATACAATGTGCCGATTTAGATAGCTTATACGATATTTGTATGTTTGCAAACACAGGATGTATGCAAACATACAGTATGCTTTGTTTTTAAGCAATATTCCACATTTGGTTGTATAACGTGAACCGCTGCTGCGATGGCGCCCCAAAATTTCAAGCGAATCAGAAGGGCCCAATCAATGCCGCAGTCTGAAATGACACAATAAGAATATCAACAAAATTGTACACTTCAAGAGAAAGGTACAAAATTATCGTAGAAGAAGGGATTTCAGTCTAGGTTTGAAGAGAGGTCGGTGTCATAGCAACACGTGTAACGTTATAGGCCTATTTGGTGAAACCTATCAGTAAGTAATCCTGATGTAGTATTGATTCAGTTATTAAAAACTCGCTTACGTATCTATTTTAACTACAACAAACACACATGCGTGTACTGAATTCATATGTTTGAATGCGTTAAGTACCTAAATAATCCAACACAAACAGTAAATATGTGATATGCTATGAAAATAAGAACTAGCCAATCATGGCGATGGAGAAATGGCATGGCAGAATACAATATAAAGAAAATAAAAGAACCAACGTTTGTGTACGCTTCCGCTGTTTGCAATGCAACCTACGAAGATGTAAAAGATTTGTTGTTATGTATCACGCATCCTGTATTACTTGTCTAAAGGAACATTTCTCTTGTAGAGGTCTGCGCCAATTATCCCTTCGGCCTTCAGTACCACGAAGTGTACCACAGTGCACACTTTACAGTGTGATTAAGCAGATTAATTTGTTACAAAAAGAATTAACTTTTCGACAGAGGCTTACATCTTGTGGCTACGGATTAGTCAAACCCGATGTGCCCTAGCTGGATTTTCACTTTGCATCAACTTGTCTTGGGTGAGATACCTCTCTTTAATCTTTCCGGTCCAGTATCTCTTGACTGCCTCTGGTTCTTTCCTCAACCCGATGCTATTAGAGTACTCATGGCTAGGGTGTCATTATTTTTTCGTTTAAATTTCTTAATTTTGGATAGCTTATGATATTAGGGTGCTCACTGATGCCGATAGGTAAGCGCTGCAAATTCTAAAGAATGTCCAATATCAGATTAACGGATACAACCCCAACAAATTCTGTCACCATTCAGAAAGAAAAGGGTGAGGGCGAGTCTGCCGGGCCCAAAACAGGGCCTGTTCGGTTAAAGTATGGTAACTATAATAGGAGAGTCTCTGGTCTTCCTGGTAGGGGTTGTTCAACATGCCAGTAGCCTGTTCATGTAAAACGTTTAGATACCTACAGTACCCAAAGCAGCCTCGGAATGAGGACTGGGAACTTCAGTAATAAGACCCTGGCAAAGGACAAGGATTTGAATAAATAGATAGCAAACAAATTAAAGATTTCTACATGGGATGCTCGAGGGATAAATATAGAAGAGATAGAAGTAGCGCAAGTATTAGAAAAAGTAAATTTTAATATTGTATCATTAACTAAACGAAAAATAAAGTTAAGAGCATCTGTAAATGCAGGGAAAATAATGCAATGCTTAATACTGGTCTGGACGAAAAGTTCAGCTTAAGTAAAGGGGTGCTTACATATTACGGATAAAATTGGGAAAAGAGGTACAGACTATGATTTTGTGGTTGAAAAAATAATAAACATACAGCTTAAGTACGAATGACAATACAGTATCATAATAAGTGTTTATGCTCTAGAAGAAGAGAAGGAACAAAAAACAACTTTATTTTATAAAACGCTTTAAAAAATAATTGATAAGTATATTAAAAAGTATAGAGTAATACTTGTTGGTGACTTAAATGTTGGATTCGGCAGTAATCCAAAACTTATAGAGCCATAAGGAGAGGCAATATTAAACAGAAATGACGAAAGAATAAGAGAATTTACAGTGATTTAAAGGAAATAGGTGTATTTTTAGAAAAAATAATATTCATAAATATACCTGGTCGTTTAGAGGTTCTAGACAAGTTATATACTACATAACAGGTAATAAGAAACTAGCGTTACAACTTGAAGATAGAAAAGCCTGGAGGGGTTTATGAAATCTTTCATTTTTTCTGCCATAAATATACAACTACATAAGCAATAGAAAGACAAAATAATTTTGTCCAACAAAAAAGAAATAATGAAAATGTTTTAATGTTTATGAATTGGATGATGATAGTACTAGAAATCTTTATTAGAACAGAGTAAATCAGTACATTTCGGTAATACCTTCTATTGAAAACATAGAGGTGAAATGGATTAATATCAAGAAAATAATAATAAGGGCAGCTAAGAAAGCTGTATCCTGCAAAAGAAGTATAAACGAAGAAAGAATCTGAAAATTTGGGCAGAAGAAATAAATTCTTCGATAAAGAAGGAAACTCATATTTTAAAAAAATGTATAGAATACAAGTTTACAATATAATAAGAAACAAAACATAGAGAATTGTGTACCCAAAGATCATAGATGTTATGAAAGGAAGACATTTTGATGTATTTGAGGAAGACATTGAGGATATTAAGGCTAATACGACGGCAGCTCTGAAGGTCATTCCAGAAAAAGAAGTCCAAAATTGCTACGAAGAGTGGAGTGGGCGCTGGCCTCGGTGTATTAAAGGTGACCGCAGAGGTATTGTGCGATAAGGTGTGTAGCATATTTTCTAGGATGAGTTCGTGAACTTAATTGTCGCCTCTTTCCTGGTTGCCGTCCTCAAAGAAATATTCGAGTCTTCTGTCGTTAGGAACTTCTCCTGGCAAACGTCAAATTCTGACTTACAATTGGTAATATTTTTCCTTAATCAGCTTCTAAACACTCTTTATACCACGATTATAAGGGTAATTGTTAAATAATAATGTTTATTTAATAATTTTTTTATCAAAACAGAGGTACAATTGGTGGAAAATGCGTAACAAGGGCTACAGAAGATCGGAAAGAGACTATAAATAATATCAAATACAAAAAATGTATAAAAGCTACCTGCAATATAACTTGTCCATTTTTTCATTCTTAGTTTTGTTCGAGTGTAAGTCATAAATCTTTTCTAACACAATACATATAACATTTCAAAATCTGCCTTTCTCTGTCCATATCTCCCACTTCAACTGTGGGATGGGTGGCATCAAAGATCGTTTCATTTTTTGACCTGTTGAGACAAATTTTTGTGAGCTGCCTTACTTGGTGATGTAACATCAATCACACTGATGTAGTCTCGTTTTCTTCTTCGCCAGAAGTCTCATTTTCATTCTGTTGTGTATTCATGTCCTCGATGACTGTCTGGTGGACTTTCTCGTCTTCTACGTTTCTGGTAACATCTGGTGGTAATGCTGAGGTGGTAATTCCTATTGGATGATTGTTTATTATTAAATGATGGGCTCGATTATTTATAAACTGAACAAAAAGGAGGCCGCTTGGCCTGTTTGTTGCTTTGTATCTTGCATCCACGAGGCGAACATATTTTTATTATTTTTATCTTGATTAGCCCGGTCTACTGGCCCTTGGTTTTCCTTTCATTATCTTTACCTCAGGCCAGAGTGTAATTAGATCTTTGATATCAGAGTTGACAAACTCTCTGCCATTGTCAGATTCAAGATGTAAGGAGCTGTAAATTTCAAAAACATATTTATCAGTTGGAATGTTACTTCCTTAGATCTTTTGATTTTCAGTGCTCAAAGTAAAACTAAATTTGTAAAATGATCCTTGTAGAGTCTTGTGGCTTTTCTCGAGGTTTAAGTCTTTCTCGACATCCGTGCTCTACAGCAAGATGTTTAAATAACATCGAAGATTTCCTTAATAAGTGAGTAATATTTCACAAGTTCACTCTTGGACACCAGTTTTTTATCTCACAAATCTTCAACAGATTGAATCGTTTTAATCGCCTGTACTGCATAGTTTCTTTTTCACGGTAGACTTTACCTCTTTAACTTTAACAAAAATTTTATTGTAGAGATTTATGGTTATTTCATTCTCCAAGCAAAGAATTTTTATAAAAAATTTCCATGCGCACTTTTGTCTTGTTTAGTTGACTTTGCTTCTTACTAGTCATTGCGAACATACTGTCGCACAACCAAACGCCACCAAAAACAACAAAACCACAATAAGAAATACGTGTCACACTCGTGTCACTGGAAAAAGAGAAAGCAACTCATCCAAAAACGTGCAGGTCTAGACATTCATTGTGTAGGTATGGACGTCGTAGGTGACATAGTGACGTAGGTCACTGACTCATTTTTAGTAAAAACTAGTTTCAGCTAGTAAAAACTGTAAGCGATTGAAAACATAGCAATTATTACAGCCAATTCTAGTTTCCCATTACACCTATAAGTTAGTTCTAGTATTAACGAAGGGCTCTGAAAAAACTAGTTCTAACTAGGTAAATCGGGTAGTAACTGGTTTCGAGTTTTCACGGTAATATAGATATTGAGGACATGTTGCAAGCTTGGAGATCCAGAGTGACCTCGGGAATACTTAAACAATCGATTTGTTTGGGTTTCCTGCTATATGCAGATGACACATTTATTATTTAAGGAAATGAGTTTGATTTAAGTGATCCATGTTTGAGTTTTAAGAAGTAGCAAAAGAGTACTCATTGACAGTTTCAGAGAAGAAAACTACAATCATGGCTTTTAATAGTAAATATCAAGTGAGGACTAAAATAACTACAAACAACAGTAATTTAGAACAAGATACCCGTTTTAAATACAGCGGATGTGAAGTAAACTATGAGTCTGAATCTGATATAAGAGACAAGATAGATAAATTTCGGAATAGTTGTAAAAATACATAAATTTGGATACACAAATTTGGAAAGAATCTTAGAAATTGACACATTGGCACATGCGAGTGAGGTCTGCGTCATGGTAAGAAAGGCCTGCGGCAAGGCTCAGAGTGCTGAAATGTAATTTTTCAAAACACTTTAAAGTATACATTTCTAGGTACAAGAAGGATTTAAGATATACACAAAACTAGAAGTAAAAGATATAAATACAATTAATAGTTAAACTACAAATTTTATTAGTGGTTAAATAATTTATGCTACATTCACTTGTTGCAAACACCACTAGTCACTGTGACAGTAGGAGCAGAGGAAGAAGAATGAAATTAATATCAGTGCTTATTGTCTAACCCAATAATGATGATAAAGGAAGAATACCCAATTACACAGCTTTAAGATTAAAAACAATTCTATGGCGTTACGTGGTTATAGGTATAGGCCTAAATATAAGATGAAGTTACAAAATTATATGAATCAATAAGAAATATAATATTTAAAGAATGTCAAGATGTCAAACAAATTATATTTAGACTAAATATGTTTATTTTTATAGCACAGAAAATAACACATTACTATGATTTATTCGCGTTATGTAACTTTGAGATATGTTTAAAAAACGAAACAGTTAAATAACTATTGACATAGTTCTAAGCGCATGACAATATTTCGAGGCCGGAGACAATTTCTGTTGAACGCTTATTAAGACAGCAGTAACTGTTGTATTCTCAATGGTAAATATTATAACGTGTGTGACGTAGCATTCATTTCTAGTGTAGGAGGTTTCGAGGTTTCGAGTAGTGCAGAGAACTGTCAGACAGGCAGAGAGACTGGCAGAACAACTGTGATAACATTAGTTTATTAAAACAAATTGAATATGCTTATTTTGACGTCATTAAGATAACTTGAATGCAGCAATCATTTTTAAGTTCATTTTCGTAAAGTTCATTCCAAATTTAGATTAGTAGAAATAAAGGTTTATTGACGTTCTACTAGGCACCGATAAGGTTCCTCTCCCTTACATCCCTGTCTGCGTCTTCTGTCTAATTTTTCCTTGGGAGATTGCTCACTTTTTTCCTTTGTGTTGCTAATTCAATAAAGATTTGGGAGCCTCTTTTCAGCAGTTTCTTAGAGCGCACATACCAGATCACCTGATTATTTCTTTTAACTTTACTTTATTTACCTTCTGTAATGTACTAAATATTTATTTACAAATGTTTTGGGTATTTATAATTTGAGGCAAATAAGTTAATGCCTTGACATATAAAATTAATTAATGAATTAATTAAAAAATACCCACAAAAAAAATGTATATCGAAGAAAGCAAAAGTTCTTGTACTTGGACGTAGGCTTCCATATGCGGTAGGCTTCCATATTGTTAAAAGTTGCCTGGTCGTTATTCCGTGATCCCACATGTCTATTATTGCCAGACTGTGGAAACATCTAACACTAAATAATATTGTCACCACCTAACCGCTCCGGTAAGTTTTACAGTATAAAAATACAACATTACAATTTAGTCGCATACCAGTATGCCTTTACGCAGAATGATTAGTTTTCAGTTAAAAAGCTAATATTGCAGAACTAGATTTAAAGAAGTTTCATTTTCTCACATAATAAAGATGAACGAAAGGAAACGACAATACAGTATTATATCTGGAAGCTACCTCAAAGCTCAATAACGTTCACGTAATACTTAAAAAGAAAAACTGCATTTTACGGAAACTTACTCGAAATAATCAAAACGGATTAACAGAAAGAATGTTTGGTCATTCTAATCTGGGACAAAAATATTTTTGTTCGTAGAAGTCAAAAAAGATTTTGTGTAAATAAACATAAAAAAAAAAAAATTTTACAGAGGGATATTTTTCTAAAGTGTTCAGACATTCAAGGAATTTAACGAAGAATTCATAAACAAATAAACTCTGTCTGGACAAAAAAAAGGAAAATAGTAGTAAAGGCTTTAAGAATTACTTGCAAGAGAAAAAGGCATGGAGAAGAGAAGATTATGAAAAGTAAGTTCACAATATCCTAGTCTGCCCAACACTGCAAAAAACGTTTAATTTTCTTTTACCATTTGTAAAACCAAGTAAGGGAAGTTTGTTGCATCAGATACCTGATGATAAACAATAAATTTTTCAATTAGTAAATTTGCCACTATTGCACATAGATAAAGGGCAGGTAATTTAACGTATATGTAAATTTTAAGCGTACAGTTTATGGTTTTACTGTTATTTTTACTGTATATGCGTTGCCTGTTAAGCAGGATTTACACATATTATCTAAAACAGTCTGACACAGTGGCCTGAAACAGTGTTCACCTTTGCACCGGATATAGAATGCTCTCTTCAGACCACACTTTACAATATATTCTGCAGCCGTAAGGTAGTCCACTGGCGTGTTAACTAGATTCAGAACATGTTGGAAAACGAAAATTTGTTTTAAGATAAAGAGAATTCTTGGAGCCTTGAGTGTAAATAAGTCATTACACTTACTATTATTTATTTCTGTGATGATTACATTTACATATCTTTATTTTACATTGACTAATTTCTGCTAATTATATACAGTTTTATTGAGATTATTCTTTTGGATTTGACTCTATGGTAATATTTGATTTTGGTATAAAATACTGTTTTGCTTTTCTATTGGGTTTTTTAACTATTTTGTTGTATTATTATTTATATGGTTTACAATTCAAAATATAATAATATTATCTTCTTGGCTTCCCTGCCTTGACAAAACTTTGAAATTAGTGAACATTATTTAAGTATAACATAACATCATATATCTATCATTTTTATATGTTATTTAATTACAATAAAAACATCTTATACCTATCATTTTTAACTATATTATTTAATTATAACAAAAACATCTTATACCTATCATTTTTAACTATATTATTTAATTATAACAAAAACATCTTATACCTATCATTTTTAACTATATTATTTAATTATAACAAAAACATCTTATACCTATCATTTTTAACTATATTATTTAATTATAACAAAAACATCTTATACCTATCATTTCCTTATACATTATTTTTAAAAACTCTTATTATTAATAATATTTTCTGTTATTATCTGTCTTTTATTTTTAGGTTTCTTATTGTAACACCTTTCATTATCTACATTAATAGTAGTCTTTTAAATAATTTTATTTATTTCATTATTTTTGATTAGGGTATGTCAGTTTGTTATTCCCTACACTCATGGTAGTCTCTAACTCTTATTATGCTTTTTTACGGTATTTCACCTTCTATTCTCTACACTAATGGTAGTCTTTTATTCGTTTCTACACTATGGTAGTCTTTCACTCTTATTATGCTTTATTCTTATATTTATTTTACAATTTAGTTCAATGACAATGTATCTTGTAACTTGGGTTACTGGGTTTAACGTTTGTCATTGTTTTAACTCTGTTTAATTGGTACATGTTCTTCATAATATCTTGGGAATAGCCTTTCTTTATTCTGTATTCCTTGTATGAAACTTGAAATAGTTTGTTTCTTATTTCTTATTCTATGAGTATTTTCTTATTTTTGTATTTTTAGGTCCTTATGTCATCAATTCAATGAGTTGTACCTGATTATTTTTTCATTTACTTTTTCATTTACTGCTCCTTATCAGTATGTTATCGGTTTTGTTTTTACTGCTCCTTATGAGTAGGTGATTATTTTTTTATTTGGGATCTTCTGATGTCACTAAGTTAACACATTATATATGATTATTTTGCCATTTACTTTTTCATTTACTGCTCCTTATCCTACTGGGTATACGGATGTTGTACTGGGGTTTTATATAGATGGTTTCTTTTATTTGGACCAAGAGTTTTCTATGTTATTGAGTTTATTTTTTACATTTTATTGACTATAAAGATCAGCTTATTTAATTCATTTTCAACCATTTATTTATCACTCATTACTGATTGTTTCTTATTTTTTCTCTTTTTTAATGTTGTATTAAGTTAAGTTTTAAGGTGATAATTCTGTTATGCTACATATGCTCTCCTGTAAAAGTGATTAGTTCAGATCATACTCTTAGCATGGATGAAATAATTACTAATGATTCTTTTTATTTACCATATTTTTATTCGTGATTTCACTTTATATACCTTCTTTTTCCACCATTGCTCTCTCTCAGATGATATGCATCTCCTTCATTAGCTTCTTTATTCATTAATAAGTAATCCTTAGTCTTATGTATATCATTATTATCATATATTTTTTCTTCCTTATTCGGTGTTTCCTCACCGGTATGTTTACGCCCTAACATTCCCTAACATGTGAGCTGGAACAGTTCAGAGTGGCACATTTTCGGCTACATTCTCTGCTGACCAGTAGTTCACTTAGCTGAGCTCAGAGGAATTATCATCTCTGCTCAAATATAAGACTCATGGAATTTCTCTACATCCAGTCATAAAAATTAATAATCATTAAAAGTAGTCTCTTTCGACTAATAATAAACATCCTTGGATTCTTCACTTCATAATGTTTCAAATTAATTAATACTTTTATACGCTTGATTCTTCTTCTCTATCGAAGCTCATTCCATATTATGTGGCTCAGGTATGTGGTATAATATACATTTCATCCCTTCTTGGCACTCTTTTCTTTGTTTGCTGTTGGTATAATCTGTTTCTTGTTTACATAGTAATTAGCATTTATATAGTTTTTTTTTATTTTCATTTGGTATTCGACGAGTCATTCTATTGCTCATGGCATAACATTAATTCCTTCTTCTACTAATTATCACTATAATAGTGGTTATTGCAACAATATTATCATTATGGTACCAGGTTTTTGGTTTCTGGTCTTAATATTTGGTTCTTCTTTAGTTGGTTCTTTTTCCTTGGTTCTTCTTCATCAAATTTTTCTCATTGTGAGTTTGATTAAATTATTTTGGTTAAATTATAAAAATATTCTGGTCTCCGCTTCCTTTCTTCACTTTAAAAGTTCTGTATCATTTTGTCTTAAATTATTTCATTTACATAGGTTATAATAGTTGTTACTGTTATCATGGTCACTATTACAATACAAACTGTAGTATCTTCTTTACAGCTATGACAGTTTATTAGGGGTTTTTCCTTTTCAACACTGGTTATTATGAATACTTGATATAATTTCTTCTTATCACACTTTTAACATTCATAGATATATTTTTCTTGTAATATTAATTTATTCAATTATTTTATATAGGTTGTTCTCATTATTTACTGGAACATGTTTTTTTTTACTTTGTCCCTGGAGAGTTTGAGAAAGTTTACATATTTGTACTCCTTTTATTCTCAAATTCTTTTATATAAGAGTTCTTTCAAATTATTAGTGTAATTTTTTCTTACCATTTTTAGAATTTAGTAATTCTTAATAATCACTTTTCCACCATGTTTGGTTTTATACAATAGGTTTTTAAAATAATTCTTGTAAGTTGTTGTTACTGGTTCTTTTTGAATTTAGTAATTTTATTTCTTACCAAATTCGTTTTCTATAATAATTATTTCAAATAATTTTTGTAAGTTGGTCTTACTGTCTTTAGAATTTTGACATTTTTCCTACAAAATTCCTTTATACAATTGTTTCTTCAAATAGTTCTTTGTAAGTTGGTCTTACCATTTCTTTGAATTTAGTTGTTACTTTTTCTTACAAAATTCCTTTATATAATAGGTCTTTAAAATAGTCCTTGCTGTCCGGACCACCATTGTTTTCAGAAATATTTATGTACTTGCGACATCTATCGCTTCTCTCTTGTATTCCCTTTTTTTCTGTTGTTATATTCTCCCTTGTTTCAAAGCTTACTTGAATCATTCTATAATATTGTTTATTAAACCAAGATGTCTCTGGTATATCCAGGATGAATGATATCACAAATTTTTTACCATATGTTTCTATTTCTGTCGCATTCCATCTATTTATATTCCCTTTAAAGTTGTAACATACGGTTTTATTGTAAGTTATTTCTGAGATTTGTCTGACCAGCTTCTATAATCTATAGCATTCATGACGTCTTTTTCACTGGTTATTGGGATATTCAGGGCATCAATTAAACCACTGTGCATCATCTCCAACTCTTACCGTTTTTTCATTAGTTTCTTTGGATGTATTGGTCTCATTTTCTTTGATTTCATTTCCATATGCTTCATATTTTCTTTGTTTTTGTTAGGTTTAATTTCAGACAATAATACTACTTGTTCCCTTGTTTTATCGTTTGGTAATTCTTCTGTTTCTGGTTTGCTATCATTTTTTATTTCTTCCCTCCACAGTCTATTATTATTTATTATATCATCCATTTTCTTAGAATGATCGTCTATTATCTTACTCTGATCTTCTAGTTTCTCCATCAATCGTCGGTTACTATCATCCAATTTCTCTCCCAATTTCTTAAAACTATCCCTTAACTCTTCCTCCAATTGCTGGCCTAATTCTTCATTTATCGTTTTGAATTCTTTCCTGGCTCTCTTGCTATCCTCCTTCATTTCCTTAATCATTTGTAGGAACATTTCCATCATTTTATCCATTTTCGTATCTTCCATTATGGTGGATTTCTCTAATTGTTTCTCTGTGAGTGCGGGCTTGTCAGGTTGTTTCCCTTGGGATACTGGCTCGGTTGGTTCTGCTGGAGGTAATATCAACTCCACACCTTCCACGGGTGTCGCCTCCTTATCATCCATATTTATTTCTTTTTCGGCCTCCGCCGCTCTTTTCTTCAATGTTGCCCTCCTGTGCATCTTGCTTCTTCTTCTGACCTGTTAACAGCTGCCAAGCTAAAATAGGAAACTGGGCGAATTGCTTTTAATTTATAGGCCTATAAATTCCTATTTTAAGCCCCTAAAGTTGGATGCCAATTTGTAATAAAACGGAGTTATCACAAATAATATTTAGGTTTATAAAAACAAATTTTATGTTTTATTAATTTAATTAAAAAATGTTTATAATGTTTTATTTTATTAATTTAATTATTTACGTATTTAATTAATTAATTATTATTTATATTTTACTTAATTACTTCAATTGTGAATTAGTTATTGTTTATGTCTTTACGACGAAATATTTTTTTCACTGTGTTAATCTTATTATGTCAACTGAATCGAAGTTTACTCTCTTCTATCTCAGCTCCTCTTCTTCTTCTTCTTCTTGATTTTTTCGTAATCCTTCTAAATTATGTTAGGAAGAAAGAAAAAACTAATTTTTATAATTCAAATAATAATAGACACGAGTATTTAAAACAATTCTGATATTTATTTTGAAAATTGTGCGCCAATCTTACGCGCATCGACAAATGGTTGCGGCTAAGACACGACTCAGGTCGATTGTGTCACTAGACAAATATATGAAATTACAGAAATTAATTAATTGAGTTCTTTGAACTGTCGAAATGGTAAGAGAAGGGCAAGTCACAAGATACAGTACTTACAATTAATTCAAACTTAAATACTATTCCATAAAAGTAACATAATTCAGAAAATAATGTCATTGAATGAATAAAATTTCGAACCAAGCAGTAGTGTATGACGTCACGTCGTCACTGGTTCTGGAAGGCTGTGTACAGCTCGTTATGCAAATAAAAGTATGGATGCCGTCCGCTTCGGTTTTCTGCTACCCACGCTGACTCCTATGTTTCGTCTTCTCCCTCAAATATAATGGTGGATCTCGTACTCTGCGGTGATGTGGTCCCTCTGGATACTTAGTTGTAGTGTTCTCTTCTCCTCGGCGATGTTGTTTTGTGCTGGATTATTCGTGTAGTGTTTTGTGTTCCAAAATCTGTTTGCGTTCGTTGTTCAATTGGAATTGGTGTTGAGTTAAAATTTCAATATGGCGGTTGGTTCCTTGTGCTCTTATGTTGGATCGTATTATTACAGTGATTCGTTTTAAGTTCCGATTGTTAGTTAAGTTATTAGGTGTTAACTTTTAGTTGATAACCTCTTTAATGTTTTGTTATGTTGCACTTCATTTTTTTTCAAACAATTTAAAATTTTTGGATCTTCTGTCGGTACTTTCTGATCCGTACACGTTCACGTTTAACAATTAACTGATGACTTAAATCGTCGTCTTAATGTGGTAATTTCCGAAATATCTTATTCTCCTTCCCATTGTCTGGAGCCAGCTGTCGCCTTGGCTTAGATCTGACATTATAAAAATATATGATATTTTTTCTTATTTATGGCTATAACTTACATAGTTGTTAATTTTATAAATATTTAAATACCTAGCAATATTCTTGTTCTAATTTTACATAATTCAATATATAACTTGCCCTATTTTAAGTTCAATTTAGCTTGATGATTACATTTTTTGATATTTCTTATAGGCCTTATTATTTTTCACATAATTAGTAATTAAATAGTTTACAATTCATGTTGAGTTAACATTTTCCTTAAATAATTTACTTCCTTCATTATTATTCTTTGTTGTTAACAATTTGTTGTTATAACACTCTAATACTGATTAATTCACATTTTAATTGTACTGAGTCCCTTGTTAGGCCTTGTATTACATACTTCCAATAAAGTTAATTTTATCCTCTGGTCATTACACTTACTATTATTTATTTCTGTGATGATTACATTTACATATTTTTATTTTACATTGACAAATTTCTGCTAATTATATACAGTTTTATTGAGTTTATCCTTTTGGATTTGACTCTATGGTAATATTTCATTTTTGTCTAAAATACTGTTTTGTTTCCTATTGGGTTTTTAACTATTTTGTTATATTATTATTTATATGGTTTACAATTCAAAATATATTAATATTATCTTCTTGCCTTCCCTGCCTTGACAAAACTTTGAAATTAGTGAACATTATTTAAGTATAACATAACATCTTATATCTATCATTTTTTATATATAATTTAATTATTATAACTAAATTTAACATTTAAATTATGCTGTGCCCCAAATTCTGGAGCGCCAATTTTATAACTTTAATTTATGCTGCTTATTTTATTCAGCATAAATTAATTGACATATTTAATTTATGTGTATTTTCTCTTATCTCAGGGTTTATAAAATAAAATGCAGACTTCTTCTTATAAATAGTTCTTCGATTTATTACAATTAGTTATGATTGATTATCATATTTATCACTGACACATATTCATTTTCATAAACCTTATTTCATTACTCATATTTATAGCTCCAATAATTTAATATTGTAATACTTATTCAAAGACAAAAACTTTAATAATAATTCTCTTAAATTTTAAATACTATGACATAGTTAATTACTGATCTGGATTCATTTAAAATCGGTGCTCATAAATAAATTTAATTTCCATAGTTTCCTAATATTATTTAATTTTGTTGTTAAGTAGAAATTTTATCTTAATCCTTTAATTAATTCTTATGAGTTCTTTAAGTGAACAGACAGTGGACCTAATACTAATTATGGCATGAAAAATTTACTTGTGGTATGTATCCAAATCTGGTAGAGGTTCATATGGAGTTGTTCGCATGTTGATCGTCTGGCTTAAGTGCGATAATTGCCTCTGGATTTTCAGATTGTAACGTGGTCTCCCGTGGAGTCACACAAGACACAGCACAGCACCAAACTTCACTCACTCGGAATTAGTTCGCGTTAATTTTTATTATAGTTATTCGCTTCCACAGGCATTATTGATTATTATTTATCAACTGCGTTATGGTTTGAACTACTGTTATTTACGAGTTTAGTTCGTCTCGTAATGTTACTCGATGATAAAGTTATTGTTGCGTATTTGCAAAACTAAATTACAGCGTTATTTAATTATCATTAGTGTTGTACTAATTCACTTGTATGTCACTAATAAAATTACAGTTCTTTTACCGAAATTGTTTTAGTACGAACTTACTTTTCTAACCATCGTACCGAATTTCTCTAAGTCCAATAACTATGTAATCTCGGTCGCGGTCTTACACTCCATTTCCGTCAAAAATTTTAGTTCAACTCCTTGAGCGCGCCTTTCTCGCGTCCCTATATCGAATTCCGTATTTCTCTCACTTATTTCTGATTTTTCTTACGCTGTTTTCTAATTGGTTCTACTTTACGACTCTTCAAATCTAGAGACCACCTATTTTTCCGAAAGAACCTTTCTGATAGGATTTTGGATTCCCACCAGATTCCTTCCCTAGGTCAGTACACTGAGGTCGTTGTCGCTGCTAGATACTGTACCAATAAATTCTTGCCTGTCACTTTTTTGGAGTATACAAAGCAACCCTTAACTTTCTCGTCAAAGTATTGTTTTCGTGCACTCATATATCGCACAGAATTTTCCTATTATATTCGGAGTAGCGTCCGATATATGATGCGCTCGTATCAGAACTCTTTCTCCCACTTCAAATTCCGTAATTTTCTTTGATTTATTTATTCGGGCCGCTTGTCGTTCTCACCTTTCCTTGATTCGTAATTGTAGTCTTTCTAGATTTACTCCTTCATTGTTAATCACAATAGGGTCTACATACTGTTCCCAATGTCTGGTTGGTCTTTTTCCAAACTGAGCTTCGTATGGCGTAATCTTTATTGTCTCTTGGTACGTTTCATTCATACAGGACTTGATTGTTTTTATGTATTTTGCCCATTTAGTGAGTCTCTCTCTGACAAAAATACGGAACAGGTTTCCGAGCTGCCGGTTCCACCTCTCCTCAATATTAGTCCAAGGATTCCGAATCGCTGTGTATTTATGTTTTATGTTTAGCTCTTTCAGACCCTGCATCCATTTCCGTGACGTGAATTGCGTGCCATTGTCTTTCAACACACTATCCGGTTTACCATGTATGTCAATGTATTGTTGTAGTCGTTTCAATGTTATGTTTGTGGTGGCTCTACGTAAAGCATACAACTCCACGTATTTCGTAAATTTGTCCACAATAACTAATAGATACTTCACTCCACCACTGGACATCGGTAGAGGTCCGTAATAGTCCATGCTTAAGAGCTCTCCCTTTCTTGTAGGCAGGATGGGTCTTCTTTCTCCAGAAATGAGTCGATGCCCACTGTCTTTACACCTCTGACATAGGTCACAACATCTGATCAGCTGGCTGACACTCTTGCACATTTCTTCGAATTTAAAGTGGTCCTTCAGAAGCTGCAGAGTCCTTTTTGTACCTGGATGGCCATATATCTGGTGGATCTCTTGTATCAATTCCTTCCGAATTTCCTTTGGGATGTATAATTTCCACTGCGTCTTCCATCTCCTATAGAGTTTATTGTTTATTACTTTGAAATGTTGGTTTAATATATCATGGTCTCCCTCCTTAACTCTGTTGATCAATTGTCCTAACTTCTTGTTTTCCATTTGTAGCAGGTTTATTTTTCTTAACTTTGTTGTTATATCTTTGTTCATTTTTATTTCCATTGTGTGGATCTAGTATTCGTATTTCTCGTCGATAGGTTCGTTTATAGTATCACCTTCTGGGTACTTGCTTAAGACTTCTGCAACAACATTGTCTTTATTTGTTTTGTTTTTCTGTTTACACTTTAGGTTTATTTCACTTGAAGTTTGGAGTCATTGCTTCGAACTTGAAGGTCGTTCATCCGGTTTTACAGCCGTTTGTCGTTCAATCGTGAAACTGTTTGTAGTGGTTTGTTTACCTCCTCCGCCGCTGCTCCTAGCTGTTGCGTCCCTTTGTGGATATTTTTCTCTCCAACCAATATGCGGCTTACTGCTTTCATTGTTCGGCTGGCGAGACGGCGCGTCCCTTTTGCAATTTACGGCTGGTTGCTTACTCACTTTCTGTTCATTATTGCTTCCTCTTGTATTTATATTCACGAAGAAGTGCTTCAAAACCATTTATAGTCGTTACTCCTCTCGTAACTACAGTGATTTGCAATTCTCTGTTATAATGCCTAGCTTATTTTGCGATCATATGTTTATCACACATGATCGGGATTAACTGTCTGCTTCTTAAGACACATCGCTCCATGTATTGAATCATGTTAAGCGATCCATTTGGTTTATAGCGCCCATATTCAAGTTGGTCGCGAACCTTCTCTTGTTGAGTCGCACTCCAATATTTGCTCATGAAGGCTTCCTCGTGCTCCTTAAACGTCCTTACCTGCTCCCTCACGATTCTCCACCAGAGAGCCGCTTCACCGGTCAAGTGCCGTCCGATCCACCGGGTATTCTCCTCACCATAATACGTTTCCTGAATTTCCCGTAACTCCTTCAAGAACTCCATTGGGAAATTATCCTCCCCGTCGAAAGTGGCTTCCTTATTTACTATTGCTGTATTCATGGCTACAGCCGGTCTTTTTTCGATTTCCTCTAGCCTACGTTGTACTCGTTGCTGATTCTCGCGAACCGTTGTTAGGTTGTTGGCGATCTCATCGAGTTTTCACCCCTTTTCTGTAGAGACTTCGTTTATCTTCTCTTCCGTACTTTGGTTAGCTTTTTTATGCACCTTACTTGCTGTTCAATCCCGTCGATCTGTAGTTTATTTTGATGTTGATTGTTGATTATGGCTTCTTGCCATTCCTTCCGGTCCCTCTCGGAGTTTCTTTGTTTTCTGTCGCCTGTTTCTTTATTTCTCTGCTTAATTCGTTAATTCCGCTTTCTTTCTTCTTCTGCACTTCTTTTAACTTTTCTGACTGTCTTTGTAGTTCATTACCCACCTGGTGGAATTGTCCTTGTAAATCTCCTTTCATTAAATCTATTTTTTTGTCTAATTTCTCGGCGAGTTGTTTACCTATTTGTTCATTCTGTTTTTTCGTTTCTTCAATTTTTTCGTCTATATGCTTTTTCATTTCTTCATTCTGTTGTCTTTGTTTTTCATCTCTTTCTTCATTCTTCTTTTCCGATTCTTCAAACTTTTGTTTTATGAATGACATTAACATTTGGAAATTGACTTCAGATAACTGTGGTCCCCGGGCGCCATTCTCTTCACTCGTTGTAGAGCTCTCTTCATTCACCACATTTCTATCCTCAGACTGCTTCATCCCCATCTGATTGTTAATTTCGAATACCTCGGAATTTTTTTCCCCTGTCGCCATTTTTGCCTTTCGTCGGGTTATCATTCAGATACTTATCGACAAATAACAATAATAACGTTCTTATTCTACAGTACTAACATTTACTTATTTAACTTATCTCTAACCAATGACTGTCACTGCCCTAGCCTAATTTCTGTAATTAAGCCGTGCGGTGCGGCGCCAATTTTACACTTAAAACGAGTTGTACCCGTTTACGCCACATGTTGGGCGCAAAATTTATAACAAAATTTAACATTTAAATTATGCTGTGCCCCAAGTTCTGGAGCGCCAATTTTATAACTTAAATTTTATGCTGCTTATTTTATTCAGCATAAATTAATTGACATATTTAAATTTATGTGTATTTTCTCTTATCTCAGGGTTTATAAAATAAAATGCAGACTTCTTCTTATAAATAGTTCTTTGATTTATTACAATTAGTTATGATTGATTATCATATTTATCATTGACACATATTCATTTTCATAAAACTTATTTCATTACTCATATTTATAGATCTAATAATTTAAATATTGTAATTCTTATTCAAGGGCAAAAACTTTTAATAATAATTCTCTTAAATTTTAAATACTATGACATAGTTAATTACTGATCTGGATTCATTTAAATCGGTGCTCATAAATAAATTTAATTTCCATAGTTTCCTAATATTATTTAATTTTGTTTTTCAGTAAAAATTTTATCTTAATCCTTTAATTAATTCTTATAAGTTCTTTAAGTAAACAGACAGTGGACCTTATACTAATTATGGCATGAAAAATTTACTTGTGGTATGTATCCAAATCTGGTAGAGGTTCATATGGAGTTGTTCGCATGTTGATCGTCTGGCGTAAGTGCGATAATTCCCTCTGGATTTTCAGATTATAACGTGGTCTCCCGTGGAGTCACACAAGACACAGCACAGCACCAAACTTCACTCACTCGGAATTAGTTCGCGTTAATTGTTATTATAGTTATTCGCTTCCACAGGCATTATTGATTATTATTTATCAACTGCGATATGGTTTGAACTACTGTTATTTACGAGTTTAGTTCGTCTCGTAATGTTACTCGATGATAAAGTTATTGTTGCGTATTTGCAAAACTAAATTACAGCGTTACTTAATTATCATTCGTGTTGTACTAATTCACTTGTATGTCACTAATAAAATTACAGTTCTTTTACCGAAATTGTTTTAGTACGAACTTACTTTTCTAACCATCGTACCGAATTTCTCTAAGTCCAATAACTATGGAATCTCGGTCGCGGACTTACATTCCCGTTTCCGTCAAAAATTTTAGTTCTACTCCTTGAGCGCGCCTTTCTCGCGTCCCTATATCAATTTCCGTATTTCTCCCACTTAATTCTGTTTTTTCTTACGCTGTTTTCTAATTGGTTCTACTTTACGACTCTTGAGATCTAGAGACCACCTATTTTTCGGAAAGAACCTCTCTGATAGGCTTTTGGATTCCCACCAGATTCCTTCTCTAGGTTACTACACTGAGGTCGTTGTCACTGCTAGATACTGTAGCAATACATTCTTGCCTGTCACTTTTTTGGAGTATACAAAGCAACTCTTAACTTTCTCGTCAAAGTATTGTTTTCGTGCACTTGGTTGTTCTAATGGCATTAACTATGCAGCTGGCGTGTATACGTATTTTGGTCTATTGTTAATACATCCAGCTGCTCTTCAAATGAGTTCGTTTACGTTTGTACAATTTTTTCTAAGGATTTGGGTAGTTGTCAAAATTTAACGTTTCTTAGTATGGAGAGCGATGAACTCTGCCTGCTTGCCGTGAGCGCGTTGGGGCTGTTACATGATTTTATTGCCTGTCAATCACCTCTGCGTTTCACACAACAATTCTCTGTTACGGCGCTTAATGATACATCTCTACTCAAAATAAGAAATTTTTTTAAAATTTCTGATTTTGGCGTTATATTATAATAAAATCATCTTATTTTTAACTATATTATTTAATTATAACAAAAAACATCTTATACCTATCATTTTAACTATATTATTTAATTATAACAAAAACATCTTATACCTATCATTTTCTTATATATTATTTTTAAACACTCTTATTATTAATAATATTTTCAGTCATTATCTGTCTTTTATTTTTATGTTTCCTATTGTAACACCTTTCATTTTCTACATTAATAGTAGTCTTTTAAATAATTTTATTTCTTTCATTATTTTTTATTAGGGTATGTCAGTTTGTTATTCTCTACACTCATGGTAGTCTCTAACTCTTATTATGTTCTATTAGGGTATTTCACCTTCTATTCTCTACACTAATGGTAGTCTTTTATTCGTTTCTACACTATGGTAGTCTTTCACTGTTGTTATGTTTTATTCTTAAATTATTCTTATATTTATTTTACAATTTAGTTCAACGTACAAGTTAGTTTGACGTTTGTCATTGTTTTAACTCTGTTTAATTGGTATATGTTTTTCATAATATCTTGGGAATAGCCTTTCTTTATTCTGTATTCCTTGGATGAAACTTGAAATAATTTGTTACTTATTTCTTATTCTATGAGTATTTTCTTATTTTTGTATTTTTAGGTCCTTATGTCATCAATTCAATGAGTTGTACCTGATTATTTTTTCATTTACTTTTTCATTTACTGCTCCTTATCAGTATGTTATCGGTTTTGTTTTTACTGCTCCTTATGAGTAGGTGATTATTTTTGTGTTTGGGATCTTCTGATGTCACTAAGTTAACACATTATATATGATTATTTTGCCAATTACTTATTCATTTACTGCTCCTTATCCTACTGGGTATACGGATGTTGTACTGGGGTTTTATATAGATGGTTTCTTTTATTTGTACCAAGAGTTTTCTTTGTTATTGAGTTTATTTTTTAACATTTTATTGACTATAAATATTAGCTTATTTAATTCATTTTCAACCATTTATTTATCACTCACTACTGATAGTTTCTTCTTTTTTCTCTTTTTTAATGTTGTATTAAGTTAAGTTTTAAGGTGATAATTCTGTTATGCTACAACCAATTAAGATATATAAATAAGTAAGCATAATTTACAATTTGAGTAATTAAAATGAATAGGAAAATTAACATGAAAATGATGTTACATCTCTACAAACAATTATGACTCTTGTGTCGAACTCAAGGAATTTGCTAATACCTTTAAGGGTATATTGTCAACTAATGTCATTTATGAGCTAATAAACAGTATATAAGGTATATTATGTGTCTAATAAAAATAAACAAACAAATCTTTTAGGGAAATTTTAATTAATTTATATTAGGTGACATGTGCATTATAAAAGATAAATCTGAGCAAGTGTTAAGTTTATTGTCATCTTAATTTTACCAAAACTTTTTTAAATCAAGTACAGAAAACGTAGAGTAGTTGTGCAATGAAATATAAGACCTTTCCGTGGTAGATATCACCTTATAATTTGTAGTATAGCAATGTAAAAATATTTATATTTATTTATTTAATGTATTTCGTACATAATTTCCAATTATTTAGTAGGAATATACCTGTTGTAGTACCAAGCCACGTGTCCGTTAACTATATGAAAAATATATTGTACTAACCGTCTGTGACTTCTCGTATATGATGTCCTTTCCTATTGCGACATGTTTCGGGAGTTGGGTTTCAACGTTTTGAAATTATTTTTGAAATCCACAAAACTATTTTGCATATCAAATTTAATAAATCTTGCTTGAAATACGGTGTTACACCAAACTATGCTACCATACATATAAAATGCTCAAGTATTGCTGACAGAAAAATTAAGAAACACGCTAAAATATATAGAATTAAGGAGGAAATAAAATCTCTTCACATCAAAAAAGCATATTTAAACACAAAATTATATAAAATACATAATGAGGTTACTAGATAACACACACTTTGCCGCATTAGAATACTATCGTGATTTTATAAACAGAGATATACAACAGATTACTTATCGCATGCGTATCACACAGGCAAACTTCAAAAATTATGAACGATCAATTACAGACATTTGATAATATTAAACATAAAAAAAGATTCTATACACGACTACGGAATTTAACTTCCATCGAATTAAACTCAGACGAAACTGAATTACTAAATAAAGGTTTGAAATATAATTTACCATTACATACATCCAATTTTAGCCGCAAACATATTATTGCAGAAATTTTAAACGCCGAAACTGTCGTCAAAGCGATATCTGACCAACAAGAACAAAATAAGATGCGGTTTTTAATAAATGACAAGTTTAATAAGATTATTCAAAGACATAACATTAATAAGAACAATCGCTCTGTTTTTTCAACCAATTATAACAAAGAACGAAAAACTCTAGTTAATCTCAAAAAGAAATTAACTGATAATCATGCTTTAGTTACTAAAGCAGACAAAGGCAACACTGTAGTTATCATGGACACGAATACTTATAACAAAAAGATACAAGATTTTATAGCACACAATAACATAGTTAGATTAACTTCTGACCCTAGAGAACAATATACTAAAAGTATATATCAATGTATAAATAAATGGATACATCTATTTGATGAACGGACTAGGAGGTATTTGAAACCTATCAACGCAAAAGCGCCCTTATTAACATGATTACCGAAGTTACACAAAGAAAGTACCCTTATAAGACCGTTAGTGAATTTCACCACTGCCCCGGGACATAAAAACACTAAAAAACTACTCAACATAATCAAACAGAATATAATATTGAGGAATAACTACAGCTTAACTAATAGCATTGACTTTGTTGAAAAGGTTAAAAAACTAAAAATTGAACCTTCATATAAAGTGGCGTCCCTCGATATCGTTAACTTATTATATACAAATATACCGATATCCGAAACTCTACAGATACTGAAGAAGAACCTCATAAATACCAAAAAACTAGATATCAAGAGTATACACGAATTGATAGAGTTATTAAAGTTGCTCCTCGACCAAAATTACTTTACCCATAAAAAATTATATTTCAGCCGACGAGAAGCCTATGGGTTCACCTCTTTCAGGCCTTCTTGCAGATATATAGTTAAATTACTTCGAGAATTCCTATATCTTTGAGAATGATATACATAGTAACAATATTATATTTTATGGTAGATATGTCGATGACACGTTTTTAATTTATAAAGGTACACAGCGGCAGATTGATCGATTACACAGTTGTTAGAGTTTCGTCCGTAGGACCCTTAAATGTTACGAAGAATGATGCTTCATGAAGTTATTGCCAGGATGCTGAATAATGACGATAGTGGACTGTATTTAATACAATTATTAAATTTCGTATTACAATTAAATCGGCATGCTAAGGTTGGCTATGTCCGAAAGACATTTAAATTTTGAATAAACCAAGTTGGTTACGAAAGCTACATGGCAAATGAGGCGCAAATGTGCAACACTCCACACTACATAAAAATGTTAAGGCCTAAGGCCTAGATAAATTGTCGCGACAACAAGAAAAAAATGAAAGACAGAAGAAGGCAGCAAACGCTCTGACGTCTGCCGCCCGCCGACGCACGTTGAACTGTGACGAAGCATGAACCTGATAAACGCAATTTAGATAGTACAGATTAGCCAACCTTTAAATATGAAAATTACCACATTACTGTCCATAACTGTCCGCAAAAATCAAAAGATTTTTAATACATTTTAATAACTTATTGTACGAAAACACAATGTGTTCTTAACAATAGATGTCAACCTCAATAAATTGTATTGAACCTTGAGATTGAGATGTTAGATAACAGTTATAACATTAACTGTTTAGAAATAAACTTAAGTGATGATGATAAGAGTTGAGCAGGCCACAGTTGGCTTGCAAACTGATTTATACCTGAGTATAAATGCAAAAATTAGCAATGTATTGCTAATATATATTGTATGTATACAATATAAAACAATATAAGACATGAAAATACATAGTTTAACAATGTTTGATGATGAATAATCGGTGACTCATCACATGATGGGCCTGATACAAATTGCAAATATTTTATGCAAGTCATGATGGTTAGCTTGAAGCAGTCAAGGCCAGTTGACCTATACAATAGTATTGAATGTAAAATGAACAGACAAAATTATTACAAAATTATACATGTAAAGACATAGATTTAGCATAACGCCTTATAATAATTGAACGATGCATGCTATACCTGAAGTTTCAGGAATGTACAATAAATTGTCATGTGAAAACAGATTATACATTGTTGAATGATTGCAAGCACAAAGTGTAATGACATGTATGTCATAATTAAGCATGAATAATAATTGTGCAATACGTGATTGCCAAATACAAAATACACAATATAAAAATATATGCGTGGCGTATGGTTATAGACAGTAGATGCGGTAATCCAATGTGTTTTACATAGGTACAAGTTATACATAGTAAATACAATAGAAATTGGTTTAGATAATTACAAATACATGGATACAAGGCACAATAGCATAAGTGACAAGTACAACAAATGTGTTTAAACAAAATGTAATACATGTGTTGAACAATTGGGAGTAATAAATTTATAGAGTAATAAAATATCACACATATTGACAAAAAATGTGCAAGAAAATGCATACATGGTTTGTATAGCTGCAGACCATGCGAATATTATATAACAAAATTTTTACATAAGAACAATACCACCAATGACATGACACATAACACATCTATATCAAAATATAAGTATGTAAAAGACATAGTATGTCTCACAAATTATTAATATATAAATACAAAAATAGTAAAGTATACCACCATAACAATATGATAAGCATAGATACAATAACATAGTGCATGGTTGTAAAATTACAAGTCACATGCGAATTTAGTATGTAAAATACGCAATGATGCAAATAAACATAAAATGTTGTGATAATACATATCACCAATTAAAGTTGACCAAATTGTCAGACAATAAGGTAATGAAAGCCAGTGGCCAGGTGAAATATAGCATTGTGCTAAGTAATTATATTGACCTTGTGTCTAAGCCTCTTCCCGCGCTGGCAACAAACATAACTTGTGAACTGGTCTGCGAAAAATGCCAGTAGGCGTGCGAATGTCTACTACTCTAATTAAGTTGTCTGGGCCGGGAAATGTGGCGATAATTACACAAAATTTCCACGCTAATGGAGGTAAGTTATCCTCGATCAGCAAAACCAGGTCACCAATGGAAACGTTTTCCTTAGCGAATTTCCATTTGTGACGTTGTTGTAATTGATGTAAGTAGTCGCGAGACCAAGCCTTCCAAATGACTTGGACAAACTTCTGGAGAAGTTGCCAACGTCCAAGACGAGAGATGGGAACGTGAGATAAGTCAGGATCAGGTATCGCCGTTAAAGGTGCGTAAATTAAAAAATGGCCAGGTGTAAGTGGCACTGAATCATTTACATCGGATGAAACGGCAAATAATGGACGTAAGTTTAGACATGCCTCTATCTGAGACAAAACCGTGGTAAACTCCTCGAAAGTGAGTATAGACTTGCCGACCACGCGACGCAAATGATACTTTAAACTCTTTATACCGCTCTCCCAAAGACCACCAAAATGAGGTGACGAGGACGGACTAAATGACCAGGTAATACCATGAGAGGTCGTAAAGGATTGAATTGATAAGGTGGCATCCTTATTATGCCAAAGATTGTAAAGGTCATGCAAAACGTTGCGGGCCTTCCTAAAGTTCGTGCCATTATCAGAATATAACTGGCTGGGTATGCCCCTACGTGACATGAAACGACGTAAGACAGCTATAAACACGTTGGCCGTAAGGTCGGAAACCAATTCCAAATGAATGGCTCTGGTCGCTAAGCAAATGAACAAAGACACATAGGATTTTGACAGAGTCCTAGAAATCTGCCCGCCATGACGGATCATGAAGGGACCACTATAATCAACTGCGCAGAATAGATGCCATGTGTAGGTTTCAGTGAGACGCTGAATCTCGGCAACACGATTAGCGACGTAGGTCTTCCACCTAGAAGACTGGGCATGAATCCAGTAAAGGGACACCATGGAGACAGAATACAGGTAAAAACTATTGATAAAGGAATGAAGAGCAGGGGTGACCTTGAATATTAGTCGCGATAAAAACAAGCAAGCGCAGAGTTCAATGCGAGGTAATGACACCTGTCGTAGGGGGGCCACGCGAGATTTAGAACACAGAAGGTGACAAGAGGCCGATAAATCTTGATAAATGTCTCTAACGTAAACACAACGCCCATAGCCCTTTTCAGAAGCATCCGCAAACCCATGTAATTCAACTATCTTTGCCTTAGACTTGCAACGAATAAAACGTGGGACAATAATTTTGCCGATTAGACATAATTTATCGCATAATGAATGCCAATGCAAGTGTAATTGCCCGGAGATTGGCTCATCGCAACCAAGATTGCACAGCCATAGTTGCTGCATAAACTGTTTGTAAAGGAAAACAATGGGAACGACGAGTCCGAGTGGGTCGTAAATACCCGCGATAATCGATAGGATTTTCCTCTTAGAGATGCTTGATTCAACAGGGAATGACTTGATGTCAAGCAAAAATGAATCTGTAGAGTTATTTCAAAGAATGCCCAACGTACGCACATTACCTTGTTTGTTTAACGGGAGTGATAAATTATTATGATCTGCGACCACATTGCGTTCATTTGATGCCCATTTATGCAGAGTGAGGCCGTAATGGCTCAACAACGTACCTAAGTCAGATTTCAACTTGGTCAGATTAGAAATGGTGTCTGCACCGGTTAACAAATCATCGACATACAAATCGTTAATTATAGCTGATGCAGCGTCAGGAAAATAAGCTTCATGATCCTTACCAATCTGAATAAGACAGCGAGTAGCCAAAAATTAAGCACTAGCAGTACCGTATGTTACAGTTCGTAATACAAAATGTTTAAACTGTTCGAGGGGAGAGTTACGCCACAGAATACGTTGAAAATGACAATCCTTATCAGATACCAGAATTTGTTGATACATTTTCTCGATGTCGGCGATGAGAACATAGTTGTGCATACGAAATCGCAAAAGAATAGAAAAAAGGTCTTGTTGGACGTTTGGGCCTACTAACAAAATATCATTGAGAGAAAAGCCATTGGTAATTTTGGCCGAGCCATCAAAAACGACGCGAAGCTTTGTCGTAGAACTAGAATGTTTAAAGACGGCATGGTGAGGCAAATAGTAGGTATTTGAAACCCCAGAAGTGATAGAACAATCGTCGACAAGCGTCATGTGGCCAAGATCCTTATACTCCTGAATAAAGTTTGCGTATTCGCGCGCAAGCTCAGAATCACGCATGAACCGGCGTTCTAAATTCAAGAATCTCGCTTCAGCGTTAGCATAGGACTCACCCAACTGGGGATTGTCAGACTTAAATGGTAGCGAAACAACGAACCTACCCTCATCATTGCGATGAGTGGACTTAACAAAATGCTCCTCACAAGCTGAATCGTTACTAATGAGTGCATTATCAGGGATAGTTTCGGTCTCCCAAAATTTCTCAAGAAACGCCAAAATTTGACTGTCGTTGTTCCTAGCCAGGAACGAAACAGCAGGACCCTATAACGGCAGTGTTTGGGCAGATTGCCTGCTAGAATGTAGCCTAACTTTGTTTCTTGTATAATAGGAAAGTGAGAACCGCGTACATATTTGTTAGCTAAAATCAGATCTAAATAAAATTACGCCCATAACAGTATGTCGATATCAGCTAATATGTTGAAATGTGGATTGTTGAGGAAAACGTTATCTGGGACGTTAAAATGATTTATGTCGAAAGATTGTGCTGGCAGTTTATGGGTTAATGCAGATAAGACCGCACATGTTGCTTCAAAGCTGAATCTTTGATAGCGAGAAATAATGCGAATAGACGCCAAGTTAGTGGCACAACACGCCGCATTATTATTACCTGTAATTGGTATGTTAGATTTAGTCAAGTTAAGCCGTAATTTCTTTGCAAATGATTCCGTACAAAAATTCACTTGTGACCCAGCATCCAATAGAACTCTTGCAAGTTGTTTGTTACCAGCCCGGTCGATGACAAACACAAGTGCTGTCGATAAGAGAACATTGTTTGTAGACTGTAACTTAAGTGAACAATAATTGCTACTGCTGGCAGAACCTGGTTTTGACACATTATTAATGTGCAGCAATGTATGGTGTCGTTTTGAACAGATCTTACATGATTGTTTGACTTTACAATTAGATGAAAAATGATCTGGTCTTAAATAATTGGTACAGCATTTATGCTTTAATATAAATTGCCCTCGTTCTGATGTGCTTAATGCACGAAATTTGTCACACGTGTAAATTGGATGACTAGATTTACAGCATGGGCATAAATAAATATTTGAAGCTGAGTAATAACTTTTAAATGCAGTGCTGCCAGCAGAGTTTCGTAATTTATGTTTGTCAGATTTGTTATTGAACCTTAAAGTTAGCTTGTTGAGCTGCTGTCCGGCATCGATCGGTAATGTATTTTCTAACAACTGTATACGTGCGTTTAAAAACTGGGTGAAGCTTTGAAAGTTAGGAAGGTTAACGAGATCTATAGACTCCTTCCATAATTGAAACATGGAATGATCCAGTTTTGCTGACAATAATTGTACAGTAATAAGCTCAAATGAATCCACTGACAGTTGCATAGCTGCCAGAGAATTAACTGAAGACGTTATTGTATTTATGAATTCTGCCAAACTTTGGACAGAGTCCTTGATTGTTGACTTTACTTCAAGCAAATTTTGAATATAATACTTCGCTAATATGAATTTGTTATCATATCTAGCGGACAGCAAACTCAACGCTATGGAATAGTTCTCATTACAAATAGGTAATGCCTTAATTAGATCTAGTGGCTCATTTTTAAGAGATGAATACAAATAATGTAACTTCTGCACTGACGTTAAATCAGATCTGACGTGTACCAAGTCCAGAAATATTGAATAAAAGTGCTGCCATTCTAAAATATTGCCTGTGAAGCAGGGCAAACTTATAGGTTTTAATTGCATATTGCTCGTTAATACTGGAGATACAGTCTGAACGTTGAAAGTTTCTATTAATTGCAAGATATTGGCTTCTGTTGAATATAACAGCTCTTCAACCTCAACTCGGTTTCTTGAGTAGCGTTTATGTCCTTAGAAATGAGTTCAATTTCAGACAGTACCTCATCGTATTTTGTTGCCAAACTTTTTAGACTTTCGAGTCTAACCGTTAAAAAATGTTTTGTATTAGTGTTTTTATCAACGTTAGTAGTGGGAAAATGAGGATTCAAACCCACCTCCTCAGGGCATATCTGGACCGCAGCATCCCAATGGACCACAGCATCCGCGAATTTCCGCGAATAAATTTTTTTATTTTTTTTTATTTGATTTTTTTATTTTTTTAATTAAATTGATTTGCATATCAAGGGGGAGGGTGGGGGGGTGGGATGAGGTTCAATGGACCACCTGCATCCGTGAATATAATTTTTTATTTTTTTAATAAAGTTGATTTGCATATCAGGGGGTGGTGGTGGGTGGGAGGTTTTTTTTATTTCATATCAGTGGGTGGTGGTGGGTGGGGTGGTTCCAACTTGATGCATTATAGCGTATATTAAAATATATGATCGGAGTTACCAACCTTTGCATGAGTTCAAATTTGTCGCGTGTTATAATGTATATTAAATCTATATGATCAGGTGTACCAACCTTTGCATGGATCCTTTTTGTATTATAGTGTATAGATATTTTATATGAGCAGGTTTGTCAACATTTTCTGCGGCGAGGGGCGAATTCAAATATGTGTTATATAGTGTATATATTAAAATATATGATCAGGGTTACCAATCTTACATTATTGTGTATAGAGCAGATCAGCCAACATTTTTTTCTCTTCTGTGGTGGGAAATTCAAACTATATGATCATGATTGGTACTCTCTCTCTCTCTCTCTCTGTCACATTTGAATGTAAGCAAAACTATCTCTCTCTCTCTCTCTCTCGTTGTCAAAACGTTATGTTCAAACCGTTTCTCCTCTCTCACATTTGAATGTGGGTAAAACTCTCTCTCTCTCTCTCTCTCTCTCTCTCTCTCTCTCTCTCTCACTCTCTCTTGTTGTCAAACGTGCGATACATTATTAGCAACACGTTATAATGTATATATATACCTATATGTGTGTGCGGTTAGTCGATTGTGACGACGACGAAATCAAGGCGAAAAATTCAAACATTAAGCGGTCTCCCTAAATCATATGTTATGTTCAAACCGTTTCTCCTCTCTCACATTTGAATGTAAGTAAAACTATCTCTCTCTCACTCTCTCTTGTTGTCAAACGTTATGTTCAAACCGTTTCTCCTCTCTCTCTCTCTCTCTCTCTCTCTCTCTCTCTCTCTCTCTCTCTCTCTCTCTCTCTCTCTCTCTCTCTCTCTCTCTCTCTCTCTCTCTCTCTCTCTCTCTCTCTCTCTCTCTCTCTCTCTCTCTCTCTCACTATGTACATTGAGTAGAGTAGTCGGTGTGATGATGAAATAATTTTAGCGCACAGTCTCTCTCTCACTTTAGAAAGTTTATATATATTCGACAAATATTAACTGTGTACGTACTTACAGCGCTCTCTCTCTCACTCGTCGTCAAAACGCAGTATTCATTTTTTCATTGTATTAAATAATTAAAAAATATTAACTATGCGTGCGTGTGTGTTGTCAACTACTTACATGCGTGTTCTCTCTCTCTCTCTTAACATAACGCTCCGTGTGAAGCGTTTGTAGAGCAGGTTTCAACTGTGCAAGGTTTCATACCGTTTCTCCTCTCTCTCTTACCGTGTACATTGAGTAGTCGGTGTGATGAGTAAATAATTTTTAGCTCTTTCTATATTTGGCAAATATTAACTATGTATGTGTGTTGTTGTCAATGAACTACTTTATAATTTAATTACCTGTGTGTGTGTGTGTGCTGTTACAGATGACAAATCCATACGTTAACGGCTTAACAATCTTCAATACGCTCTTCTTCATGTGGTACAATACTTCTGTTTTATGGTTGCAGTTTACACACATAGGTTCAGTGGTGTATAACGAAATAAATAAAAATTATACACACATGAAAACGGTGGTTGAAATTCATACAAATCTTCTGATGTAACAGTTCCCACAAGTAATACAGTTCACAAAAAAAAAAAATTAATTGTACACATGTTCAGAGGTGTATAGTGAAATAAAATAAAGCCATAATTTGTTTAAATGATTAAATATATTTTAAAATTCACAATATAAAATTGATTTTTTTGAATAGTTTATAAATTTACAATTCATAAATAAATAAATACATTATAAAATTGGTATTTTTTCGAAAGTTTATATATAATTGTGTCGTACTTGTAGGAGAAGCAACCTGCAACATAACAATACAAACAGTATAAAAAATCATGTTAAATATCACACACACACACACACACACACACACACACACACACACACACACACACACACACACATGTATAGTTGGCAGAATCAACGCTTTACGCGAGTAACTTCTTAAATTATGTGTCATTCTCTCTCTCATAAGTTAATATCCATTCATCAAAACTTTGTAAATTAGAATCTGCACTACATTCAAACACACGCACACACAGTGATAAAAATTAGGAATGTAGGTTGTTACCTTAACGAGATACATGCAGAACTAGTGCTGTTACAAAATATATATATATTAGGAAAGCCCACAGACTACTAGAAATAGTTGTCGCCTGAAAAAAAGAAACCAAACATTACAAACTAATAGGTATAAACACAAATATTGTTACAATAATAATAATAATAATAATACACAAACTTACGTTTACTGCCGTCCGAACTGAAGTATGGAGACTCAATAACTATGGATATCACAGTGAGAATTTTTTGTTGTTGTTTTTGTTTTTAACAGGTGGTGTAACGTGGAATTTTAGCAGGTGGAGGAGCAGAGTCGTCATTGCCGTCGGCACGTATCCGATAATGACCGTACGCAAGTGTATCACGGCCATTGTCTAGTATATAGCGCTTATCATAATACGGTGACAACGCTTGCTTATTTACGCGCATCGTGTACAGCATATGATGATCGCTACGTAAACACAGCGCACTGACAGAAAACTGACAATGATCAGTGAGACACTTGCGATACATATCGTGTCGCAGACTCCTCTTAATAGCAACTCGAGGCACACCTTTAGACACACGTTTTTGACACTCATTGCTGGGATCTTCGTGGGCCACAAGGAACGAATAACATTTCGCTCTGAACCTACGAATTCTCTAATAGGACGACCACACGTTTCATCCTTGAACAGCCCGACAACTTTTTGTTCTTAAGGCTAAAACAAGGATGAGACGTGGGGTAATCCGAGGTGTCAAAAACGTGCAAGTCCTTCTTCATATCTGCATACAAGTCGGATGTTTGAATAGTATACATCCGACTGTCTGTATCAGTCATTAACAATCTAACGTTGCGGGCGTACTTGGCGACAGCATAACGATAATGAAAGTCGTACATTATTGTTTTGCTAACGTCAAGCACCGTGAAGCCGACATACACGGGACGAGAAAGAACGATGGATTTTTTACGGAGTGAGAGCCCCACCAAATCGTTCGTATAACGAATCATACGTTTTAGCCTAGGTGTGGAAACTAGTTTTTGAAGCCGTCGTTCATCTGAGACTAGTTGAAAGTCTATATGTTTCCGTACGTTCTCCAGCGACTTGCCGTATACGGCGTTGTTCATCAGTTTGAAAAGGTCTTTTTCAAAGTTGTTGACGGCTTCTTGCCTCTTTCGGGTGTTGAAATCGATAAACGGTTTCAACCAAGCGCTTTGCTTAAAACACAACACCCTATGAGTCGCTTTCAGCTCTAAATCAAGACTTAAATACAATTTCAAATTTCGATAATGGAGAACGTAATTTTGTGTGTCCTCCAAAGTTGTTAACAACTTCTCTACGGATGACCCTGATTCGTTATACGATGATCTGTATATACTCTCGTGTAAACGTTTGGAAAAGGGAGAAAGGATATCGTGTGTTACACGCTGGCGCACAGGTGCAAGCGGGTAGTCGGAATGCAGGTCGTGTAGGGTATTAGGATAGTGTAGGTCGACTTCGAGGAT
The DNA here is from genome assembly GCA_034769895.1 of Magicicada septendecula. Taxonomy (NCBI): domain Eukaryota; kingdom Metazoa; phylum Arthropoda; class Insecta; order Hemiptera; family Cicadidae; genus Magicicada; species Magicicada septendecula. The sequence goes on along the minus strand of CM068369.1, from coordinate 217,034,715 downwards.
GTACCCGATGTCGGAATCATCACTCACATTACGTACGTCCAAGGACTCGATTTCGTTACGATCAAGCCATCGGAAGTCTGCGTAAGGGAGTGGTTGCGACATGGCTGCACCGTATAGATTGTTACAGTCCGTATACAGAATGAAGGAGGTCGGTTTCGAAACATCGTACTGATCTGGAATCAAAGGGTTGTTAGCGACTGCATGACGGTTGGATATCATCGCGCAGCCTCCGCGGACCCCAGACTCGACAAACAGATGTTGATTTATTTCTGTCAACAGCTCTAATTCGACCCCTGTCATTTTTAGCATCGCGTTCCAAGCGAGTCCGGGAAGCGAGTAAAAATGACATGGGTCCAAGCAGTAATCGCGTAAGGCCATGTCTCGAAAACTTTCAAAGACATCGGCCAGCAGCATTACGTCTGTCAACAAATACAAATCATGGTAATCTCCAAACGTACGCAGATTGAATGCACTCTACACGTTTTGTGCGTGCTCGTAATCTGCGTCCGAAATAGATGATTCCATCAACCGGTTATCAAAGTGTTCACGAGCGGGTAGACTTGTTTCGTTGAACCGATCAATACTGTCAACGTACGCGTATGGGTATACCCCCTTGCGTACGAGCAGATTGGTCTGTTCATCGAAACCCCGTCTAAGCATTTCCTCTCTAAGCAAAGGAAATTGGCTCCCGGACGCGGACAGATTGGTAACGAGTGTGACCAGAGAGCGATTAAGAAATTGAAAAGATTCTACGAACCGCAAGGGACTCAGGGAGAACGACACGTAACGCTCGCTGGATGTCGCAATGCAGGATACGCGTTCGTCCTTATATTTCCCTAAACCGAGCATTAAATGGTGACAGTCGTAGCCACGAAGGTTGTGAAAGAAGACGGGGATATGACGAGGCATCTTGTAGCTCAGATTGCAGCTATTGTGGGCTGCTCCCAAGAATTTCCCCGTAAGATGACAATGATTGCGTACCTTGTCATCGTCTGTCAAAGGGCGCTAACACAAATAACAAACGGTGGCGTTAGTGAACGCAACATTGTCATCATCGGACATAATTAATTGTACGTTATGTCGTACTACCTTCATCATATCCTCGACGTCTTTCATCAACCACGAGAAGAACGTGTCTACGACGTTTTCACCCCGATAAACTTTAGCCTCTCTCCAGAGGCTGTGCGTGTGATCGACGATAGCATAGGAGAAACCTGACGGAATATGCATCGCTTCGTATGATGTGGACGATACAGGAGGAGAAGTTATTTTCTGACGGGCACCGCTGCTATCGACTGAGTAGAATTCACCTAACTCTTGCACTGTCGTCGGGACGTTGTTACCAGGTGAACACGATTGAAGCGGAGTGATGAGGGACTCGAAGTCGGCGTAGACGGTGAAGGGTACTTTAAGACAGTGTGTGTAATTTTTAAAGGACATAAACTTCTCCTGCTCCGTGGGCATTTTGGTTTTCTGCTCGCCGTAAGGTGTGCAGTAGGGGAGATGATCGGACAGACCATGTTCCCTAGTGAAACGATGCAGGCAGTAGTCGCAGTTAAATGATTTATTGTTGTGTTTTGTTAGGGATGATAACAATCTACTCATGTTACTGATAAGACAGTAATGTTTTCGGCTATTTGTATCGGTCAGAAGCAAAAGATTAATGTGATGCGACCTGTCCTTATTCGTGGTAATTCTCAGAGGGTAAACCTCATTTTTTGATTCGTTTTTGATATTGTCTTCTATATCATAGCCGAAAACGTTTATAGAAATGTTGGGATTCTGTGCTTCAAATTTGGAAATGGACTTTAACGAAACAGGGTACTCGATACCAGTCATATTTAAGGTGTTTTTGAAGGGGGCGTATTTTGAAGCACGGTCTTTGTGTTGTTGTTGAGGGTGTATGTGGGCTAGAACAGACCACAGAAAACACATTTCATCTCGGGGGTTCATGATGTTGACTACTGCCCTAGTGAGTGAGAGTTTTCGCTGGGTTGGAAGGTAGGAGGACGCTGCTAGAGGCTGGTACCGTCCAACAACCAGTTCCAGCTTCAGTACAGTGTCCACCGACCATCCGCTCCGGGTAAAATTAGATATGCTATTGAAAATTTTATCATAGGATTCATCGAGTAGACAATTCAACTCGTCGCTGTCGTCCGTGAGCAACGTGCGACAACGTCCGTGGAAGACGGCGTCTTTCGTTACCTCTTTCTCCTCACCACTGTCACCATCTACCACGGTTTTGGTAAAACGTATCCTGCACGCAATATGCCACTTTATATTGCGTAAACGTGCCTGCTCTGCCTGAATATCCTCAAGCAATAAAGGACGTGCCTCAGTCATTACGAATACTATGTCATGATCCGACGCGTTGACGTTCACTGGAAGGTAGTCGAAAGTTGTGATGCACCCTCGGACACTACTGTTCCTCTCGATATAAAATCGAGTCACAACTGAAACAATAGAAACATGAGTATTATTAACCAATAGGAATGATAAATAACGTGTACAGAAATTCATGTTTGTAGTAAATAAATAACACTCGTCGGGGTAATATGTCAGTTTAGTACAAACCGTGAAGATGTCGGCTACTCCTGATTTTAGTATTGAAAGTGAAAGAATAAAATTATTCAAGTATTGGGAAGTGACGTTTATCAGCCCCGACGAGTTAGCGTTTGCAGGATTCTACTTCCACCCTACAAATTTTGATGTTTGTGGGCATAGTATGTCATTCGTAGACGATAGAGTTAAATACTTTTTTTGTGGAATTGAATTAGTTGATTGGAAAGAAGGTGACAAACCTATGAAGGAACATGAAAAATTTTCATCTACATGTCAATTTCTAAATGCTGTTAAGAGTGAGACTTTTCATACACAGCAATAGACATAGTATGACTCAAACGTTAATTCACATCAGCAAGTTGGCACGCTACATAATTACAAAAATAATTTCTTAACTGCAACAATTGGTATTGAACTTTTTACCTTGTTCAGTCTGCTCCTTCCCACGTTTCTGCTGAAGGTTAGCCATGATCTTCAAGAGAGAGAGAGAATGAATGAATACTGAAAAACAAAAGGTACTGTTATAACGCTGGTATTATGTTAGTGTATCTTAAACGTCTTATATATCATTTTCTAGCGCAGCAACATGAACGTGTGGTAAGTAAGACGTTGTTGCAAGTTCATTGGTTATATATAGTGCGAGTGTGTGCAACTGTACTAAAAAAGCTGTTATGCGCATGCGCAAATAATTCAAATGCACTTAAGTAGATGACTGAAAAAGAGATGATTTACATAATAAATGTACGCTTAGACCAACTGTTCGTTAGATCGAGAAAATTGAGTTTATTTTCGCGCGCGCACACACACACACACACACACACACTCACACACACACGCACAGACGCACACGCAACGTAACCACACACGCAACGCGCGCACATACAGACGCACACGCAACGTAATCACACACACACATACGACGTGCACACGTTTGGGTTGAAAGCAAATCCAATTACGTTTGTTACATGTTTTGTCGCACTGACCTCCATACAAAAACAGATTTAAATAATTTCATGCCTACAATATATATCCTATGTACACAAACTATATATATCCTCCGTTGGGTTGCACACACACACAACGCGCGCACACACACACACACACACAGACGCACACACGCACACAACGAGCGCACACGTTGGGTTGAAAGCAAATCCAATTACGATTGTTACACGTTGTATCGCACTGACATGATATTTATAGATGACCTCCATACAAAACACAGATAACAGATTTAAATAGTAATCCATACAAAACACAGATAACAGATTTAAATAATAATAATTTCAGGTTTGCAATATACAACCTGTGTACACAAACTTATATAGCATCAAACTATATATCCTTCGTTGGGTTGTAATTATTATTAAACAGTAAAATGCTTAGAATGAAAATATTTGCTATAATTTTAGTAACATATAACAGCGTCTTACATACCACTCGAATCTATATATACCGTTCTGTTTCAGATAATAATAATAGTTTGAATATAAAAAGACTGTGTACGAATACAAAGAAATATCAATTATTTGAGTGAAAGTGATTGTGAGTAGGGAAACAAACGAACCGGTAAACATTATAAATTTCCATATGATTACAACAACAGCTTAAATCAAGAACGCACGCTTAAAATTCAGCTATACCTAAAATATATCTTCAATTAGAAGTGTGATATAAAAAGTACAGTAAGAATATATTTCAGAAATTGTAATTTGATCACACACACGCACATACACTTATTTGAATTAGTCATGTATTAAATCAATAAATAATGCACTTGATAATGTTTTAATGCAAATAATTTTTTATGTTTAAATAAAATCTGTACATACAATAAAATTATGCTCACTCACCAAACTAGCGTATGTTGACTACACACAATTAGAAAATGACGAACGTTGTGTGTATATTGAAGCTCACACGCTAAAATTCAGCTATACCTAAAATATATATCTTCAATTAGAAGTGCGTTAAGAATAAAAGTACGTTAAGAATATATTCAGAAAATTGGAATTTGATTATACGCGCACGCATACACACACATGTATTAAATACAAATATAAAAAATACAGTAAGAATATATTTCGGAAATTGTAATTTGATCATACGCACGCATACACATACATGTATTAAATTCAATAAATAATGTTTTAATGCAAATAATTTTTACGTTTAAATAAAATCTGTACATACAATAAAATTATGCTCACTCAACAAACTAGCGTATGTTGACTACACAGGAACTTGCGTATACTGAGATGCACAATAATACAAACAGTCTTTCAACTATTAAAAATGTAGTGATAGATTTATCGGCACACGCAAGTAGTCAATGCCTAAAATATATATCTTCAATTAGAAGTGCGTTAAGAATAAAAGTACGTTAAAAATATATTCAGAAAATTGTAATTTGATCATACGCGCACGCATACACACACATGTATTAAATTCAAATATATATCTTCAATTAGAAGTGTAATATAAAAAAAAATACGGTAAGAATATATTTCAGAAATTGTAATTTGATCATACGCACGCATACACATACATGTATTAAATTCAATAAATAATGTTTTAATGCAAATAATTTTTACGTTTAAATAAAATCTGTACATACAATAAATTATGCTCACTCACCAAACTAGCGTATGTTGACTACACAGGAACTTGCGTATACTGAGATGCACAATAATGCAAACAGTCTTTCAACTATTAAAAATGTAGTGATAGATTTATCGACACACGCAAGCGGTCAGTGAGAAATTATCGCTGAATTTCTTGCGTATATATTGGTCTCTGGTGGTGGGGAAAGCAAGTGTTTGTTTTGGAAGTGAATACTTTCTAATCCATAATTACTTGCGGTGGTGCTGCTAATGAGTGTCATGTGTCAAATTAGAAAGTGAAAGGAGGATTTAGCTAATACACAATGGTTTATTTCGTTATAACCCTCTGAACATACATACAATTAGTTGTATAGTAATCAGAAATGTGTGTGAGAGAGAGAGAGAGAGAGAGAGAGAGAGAGAGAGAGAGAGAGAGAGAAAGAGAGAGAGAGAGAGACAATTTAATAGTTTGAATTTCATACCACAAGGTAAACTATATTTTTAAGTCGTGGGTTGTTTCTTGCAATCACAAAAAAATTATGTAAAACTGATAATTGTTTTATTAAAATCTTAGCGCTATATACTAGACAATGGCCGTGATACACTTGTGTACGTGCCAAATTAATTGCCGAGGGCGACGACGACTCTGCTACCCCCACCTGCTAAAATTCTACGTTACACCACCTGTTAAAAACAAAAAGAAAACAACAAATTCCCACTGTGATATCCACAGACACTTTTGTTTTCTACTGTTAGTTATTGTCACTTCACACTTCAATTCGGACGGCAGTAAACGTAAGTTTGCGTATTATTGTAACGATCTTTGTGTTTATACATATTAGTTTGTAATGTATGGTTTCTTTTTTTTATAGTATAATGGAAAACGCTGCTGTAATAATTGACTTTCACTGCTTTTATGATGACAACGCCAATTATATAGTAAAGGAATTATCAGTCATGGACATAACACGTTTTGCAAGCAGACATTGGATTTTCGCCCCGCCTGCTACAGTCGTTACGAATTCGAAATACACTAGGACCAACTGTTGGTTAACGACAAACTATCATGGCCTCAGATGGAGTGAAGGAGAGACACCGTACAACAATCTTGTTTCAGTGTTAACAACGTATACGAACTTATATAAATATGTGTTTGTGAAGGGTCTTGAGAAAAAACGTTTTTTAGAATCGAAAATAATCCATCATCATATAATAAATCTTGATGATATTAGCTGCCCTAAAAACATACCATACTATTTCCCGGTACGTTATGTCTTACACATTGCAATTCTTCTTCTACACTATGTACAAATCATAATGTGTACGCACTTAGAGAGTGGACAAGTAATGATTTTTCTGTTATACAAACATTTATAATGTGTCTCATAGCATTGTTAATTTCGTTAGGAAACTTGTATATGACTGCAGGCGATATCTATTTCTGTATGAAAGTAGTCTGTGGGCTTTCCTAATATATATATTATGTAACAGCCATAGTTCTGCATGTATGTACATGCAAAGCTTCAGGGGATGAAAAAGCGAACTTCCTGTACAAGTACGACACAATTATATATAAACTTTTCGAAAAAAATATCAATTTTATAATGTATTTATTTATTTATGAATTGTGAATTTATAAACTTTACAAAAAATCAATTTTATATTGTGAATTTTAAAATATATTTAATCATTTAAACAAATTATGGCTTTATTTTATTTCACTATACACCTCTGAACATGTGTACAATTAATTTTTTTTTTTTGTGAACTGTATTACTTGTGGGAACTGTTACATCAGAAGATTTGTATGAATTTCAACCACCGTTTTCATGTGTGTATAATTTTTATTTATTTCGTTATACACCACTGAACCTATGTGTGTAAACTGCAACCATAAAACAGAAGTATTGTACCACATGAAGAAGAGCGTATTGAAGATTGTTAAGCCGTTAACGTATGCATTTGTCATCTGTAACAGCACACACACACAGGTAATTACATTATAAAGTAGTTCATTGACAACAACACACATACATAGTTAATATTTGCCAAATATAGAAAGAGCTAAAAATTATTTACTCATCACACCGACTACTCAATGTACACGGTAAGAGAGAGAGGAGAAACGGTATGAAACCTTGCACAGTTGAAACCTGCTCTACAAACGCTTCACACGGAGCGTTATGTTAAGAGAGAGAGAGAGAGAACACGCATGTAAGTAGTTGACAACACACACGCACACATAGTTAATATTTGTTAATTATTTAATACAATGAAAAAATGAATACTGCGTTTTGACGACGAGTGAGAGAGAGAGCGTTGTAAGTACGTACACAGATAATATTTGTCGAATATATATAAACTTTCTAAAGTGAGAGAGAGACTGTGCGCTAAAATTATTTCATCATCACACCGACTACTCTACTCAATGTACATAGTGAGAGAGAGAGAGAGAGAGAGAGAGAGAGAGGAGAAACGGTTTGAACATAACGTTTGACAACAAGAGAGAGTGAGAGAGAGATAGTTTTACTTACATTCAAATGTGAGAGAGGAGAAACGGTTTGAACATAACATATGATTTAGGGAGACCGCTTAATGTTTGAATTTTTCGCCTTGATTTCGTCGTCGTCACAATCGACTAACCGCACACACATATAGGTATATATATACATTATAACGTGTTGCTAATAATGTATCGCACGTTTGACAACAAGAGAGAGTGAGAGAGAGAGAGAGAGAGAGAGAGAGAGAGAGAGAGAGAGAGAGAGAGAGAGAGAGAGAGAGAGAGAGAGAGAGAGAGAGTTTTACCCACATTCAAATGTGAGAGAGGAGAAACGGTTTGAACATAACGTTTTGACAACGAGAGAGAGAGAGAGATAGTTTTACTTACATTCAAATGTGATAGAGAGAGAGAGAGAGTACCAATCATGATCATATAGTTTGAATTTCCCACCACAGAAGAGAAAAAAATGTTGGCTGATCTGCTCTATACACAATAATGTAAGATTGGTAACCCTGATCATATATTTTAATATATACACTATATAACACATATTTGAATTCCCCCCCCCGCCGCAGAAAATGTTGACAAACCTGCTCATATAAAATATCTATACACTATAATACAAAGAGGATCCATGCAAAGGTTGGTACACCTGATCATATAGATTTAATATACATTATAACACGCGACAAATTTGAACTCATGCAAAGGTTGATAACTCCGATCATATATTTTAATATACGCTATAATGCATCAAGTTGGAACCACCCCACCCACCACCACCCACTGATATGAAATTAAAAAAACCTCCCACCCACCACCACCCCCTGATATGCAAATCAACTTTATTAAAAAAATAAAAAATTATATTCACGGATGCAGGTGGTCCATTGAACCTCATCCCACCCCCCACCCGCCCCCTTGATATGCAAATCAATTTAATTAAAAAAATACAAAAATCAAATAAAAAAAATAAAAAAATTTATTCGCGGAAATTCGCGGATGCTGTGGTCCATTGGGATGCTGCGGTCCAGATATGCCCTGAGGAGGTGGGTTTGAATCCTCATTTTCCCACTACTAACGTTAGTTATAGCCGAATTGATTCGCACTATGGCAGACTTTAAGCCGCCTCTCTTTCTGACCAACTCTTTCTTCAGCCATTGTACGCACCTGTTAATGATGTCGTTGACGTCGTACCTGGTATGCGATGTCCTGGAGCCTGGAGGCCGTGGAATTGATGGCAGACACGCACGGACTGGATAGATGACTGCTCAATCTGGTGTGTAGACGCTATCACATGGATGGTCTTGCAGTGGTGTCGTCACGAAGCTCAATGGCGACGAAAGAAATGCTGACTAAGTCCCGACACGGTCGAATCAGACAATATGCTGAATCGCCCGTGATGGCCAGAAATTGGTAGAAAAAACCGCTCTGATATAAGTTGCAGAAAAGCAAAATGACGAATCCAGGCACAGAGCGACCAAAAAATGTTAGAGTTTCGTCCCGTAGAACCCTTAAATGTTAGGAAGAATGATGCTTCATGAAAGTATTGCCAGGATGCTGAATAATGACGATAGTGGACTGTATTTAATACATTTATTAAATTTCGTATTACAATTAAATCGGCATGCTAAGGTTGGCTATGTCTGAAAGACATTTAAATTTTGAATAAACCAAGTCGGTTACGAAAGCTACATGGCAAATGAGGCGCAAATGTGCAACACTCCACACTACATAAAAATGTTAAGGCCTAAGGCCTAGATAAATTGTCGCGAAAACAAGAAAAAATGAAAGACAGAACAAGGCAGCAAACGCTCTGACGTCTGCCGCCCGCCGACGCACGTTGAACTGTGACGAAGCATGAACCTGATAAACGCAATTTAGAAAGTACAGATTAGCCAACCTTTAAATATGAAAATTACCACATTACTGTCCAACAGTTATCTAAATAATATTAACAAACATATAAAATTCACCTTGGAACATGGAGACAATGGACAATTAAACTTTTTAGATCTGACAATCACAAAAAACACCAACAATAAATTAAATTTTAATATATACAGAAAACCAACGACTACAGACACCGTGATACATGCCACATCATTTCATCCCATATCGGAAAAAATGTCTGCGTTTCACAGCATGATACATAGACTTTTATCTTTGCCCCTTGATACCAAAGATTTTCTTAACGAGTTAAATACCATCAAATACATCGCAGTCGCAAATGGTTACAATACCAACGTCGTAAACAACATTTTCAAGAAACATAAAAACAGAAAGAGTAACATTAACCAATTATCAATGACTGCACGGGAGAAAAAAATCACACAAATATATCACCGCAACATACACCAATTTTATGCCGAACATTTTAAAATCACTCATAAACAAGAACAGTGATATTATAGTCACTTACAAGACTACAAATAACATCTTCAATAATCTTCGCACCCACGAATACACTTGCCTTGAGAATAAAACGGGCGTTTATAAATTGTCATGCAATGACTGTGACGCTTTCTATGTGGGCCAGACAGGCCGCGGTTTCCTCAAAAGATTTAACGAACACAAACCACCCAATATCTATCGCAACTATGGTACCATCAAACCAAATTCGCCAAAAACCTTATTAATGAAAATCATAATTACACCGATTTCGGAACCGATTTAAAACCCCTCCACTTTTGCAGTGGTGGACGTTATATGAACGCACTCGAGGAATTTGAGGTGTAGAAAGCGTTCAGGGACACTAGTACCGAGCCACACATTTTGAACGACCAGTTATTATTCAAATCTAATATATTGTATGACACCGCGTTGAGATACTAAGATAACAAAAATCAGTTGTGGTTAATGCGCGGTGGGTCGCTGCGCAGTGTACACTGTTTGCCCGATGTGCATATTGAAACGTCGCGTATTTGGGTATATGAGAGTGATATTATATTCCCCAAGTAGTATGCGTCACTTCTGAATTATAATAACTGACTTTTTTTTTTTTAGAAAAATAAATAAAATATTTTATTTAATGTTACTCCATCTAAACAGAAATCGAGAGTGTGTGATTTGTGGTCAAAGAGGGAAGTTGTTCAGCCTTATGAAGAAGAGAGAGAGTAAGTACCAATTATTTACACTTGGTTTAGACGATTCCGGATTTTTTTCCAAATTGCTCGCTGTGATATAAATCAGCTGATGGTGAGATAAGTTTCTACACTTAGTTCAACCAGCCTACACTATAGCAAAATCTGATCCGATGTTGATTTCTTCTGTTTTTGTGCTGAGACCTATTACAACTACCCACTACAAAAATTATAACACACTTTATTATTCAAGATTATTTTTCAATAATATTATTTATTAATATTATTGGTTTTTTGTTTCCTGCCACCAAAATACAAGTATTACAATTGATCTTTCCTTAAATAAAACATAATCTCGACTTCACAGAGCAAACATGGAATTATCTAAAGAGAAAAACATATATGGTTTTTATTTACCAAATTTTACTCTATTAAAAAAAACCATCAATTAATATATAATTCTTAATAATTCCCCAGGGTTCAGGGTAAGTTCTTTTTGTTACGAGAGTGTCAGAAATGGATAATTACTTAGCTTTACAAATACCGAAAAAATTATTAAATAAATTTGTTTATTTTTCCGTGTAGTATGTAGTTCCAGGATGTCCGTAAGAGCGCAGCGTGCTTTTGTTTACTTAAAAAAAACATATGATTAAATGACTATTTTGTGTTCTATATCCACGTTCGGAATGCGTTTTCTTCTTGAACTATTAAACGAAATGTTTATATTACCTCGCTCCTTATGGTTCTTACTGGAATGAAGCTTTTTTCGCTGGTGAGGTCCGTCTTGCGTTATAATTTCCTTACCGTCCGGCGCTTTTTCCGATCGTCAAATAGAACTTATGGCGAAACAAGGTTGAATCATCCGAAGATTTTCTTTCACTGTTTTGTAAAGAATGTAACCATTTAATTTTGATAAATCATGGATGATTATATAGTGGTCATGTTGCTTGTTAATTTAGTATTAATTTTCCTTCTTCAAAGTTCCAAAAAAGGTTATTTTTATTATAATTGTAGTAGCATCATTTCTTCAACTCTATGGTTTTATTTCAAAATTTATTATTATTAACAATACTTGTTATTTCCGTCACTCTTAGTAACCCATCGTATTTTTATTATACAGGCAGTTTGTAATTATTATAAATTTATATTTTATTTACCGAAAAATAATTCTTTTCCATTCCGGTTTCTTTATTAATTTGTTTTACATAATAAGTTTTTATTCATTTTCTTATGACCTTGTATATAAATATTTGATAATTTTATTACCTTTAAATAAATTTATATATATTTTTTATTAGTATCTCATAGTATTCCTACACTGCACTACTTCCTGCTGCCATCTCCCTCATAGTATTATTTTAATTTTTTATTATCCTTTGATATTTTAAAAGTTTTTATGTTTTTTAAAACTAACCCTGGGTTATCCTATATTACAACACAAATATTTAAAAAAATATAACATTAACTTATGTATAACAATTGGTTGTCCATACAATATAAATATTACAATATATAAATAAAAATACAAAATCAGTTAGTAGTATTATAGCCTACTCTCATAGTTTTATAATTTCCAAACCTACAGCACAGTTCTGTAATAAGTTACCTTCACTTTTATTTTTTACCTCAATGGGTACACTATAACTCACTTTGCACCATATATCACTCGAATTGTTTATCATTTTTAATGATATACTTTAATTTAGAGCTAGTTATATGTTACCCATTTCTGACCTTTATATTATCATGAGTTAATTTATTGGGACCGGGTTATGTAACGTTACATAAGGCCCCCCCACTAGAACAAATTTATTTTAGTTTAACTCGTTTATTAAAAATAAATTGTTGATTATTTCTATTCTCTTAATAGTCTTGGCTTTATTTTCATAATAGTGTTTCATTTCAAACTGGTTATAAACTCTGGTAATTCAGACTGGTGGTAATTGCTGTTTTCTTACTATACTCTCTCTCTCTTGGAGGCAAATTCATCAATTATTTATTTCTGGGTAGTGGTACTTCCACATTTTATTTGATAAGGACTGGTCACACTAATCATATTAAACTTGTTTTAACACTCATTTCTATTTACTTTTATAAACTCGCTTTATCAATTAAGCTTCTGTCTGCTATCTTCCTTCTATTTTCTTTATCTATACTTCTGGAATCCAATATCACTCTTTTCAGCTATTTTATAATTATTATCCCTTAAATATTCAATTTCCCTAACATTTTTCCCTATCTTGTGCGGTGGTACCAGTAGGGTGGACACTCTGGGTCCATAACTCCGCTGTCCATCCTTACACCTTCTGAGACCAGGGGAACATCATCCCTGCTCATAAAAATTATTGCCGGAACATTTCTACGGTCAATACATAAAATAAAAAAAATTATAAGTAGTAGTCAATTAGCGACTAGTACTAAACACTTTTGGGATTCTTCATACTGTAGCTGTTTGCATTTATTTATATATTTCTTCTTCTCCTTGATTCCTTCGTCTTTTCCATTAATTAATAGCATATAACATTATTGATACGCCTTATGTTAAAATTCTTTTGACTTTACTTCTTGTGACATATTTCTCCGTATCATTTCTTCTTATATAATCTTCAATTCCGAGAAATTCTAATCATTGTATTAATTATCATCCTCCTTCAGTTTCATTGGTGTCATTAAATTATTCTTTATTCTTCTTATCTTACCACATTACCATCAATTGTTATTGTTCATTTAATTTTTCTTCTGTTTATTACCATTAGAAATATTACTTTTTCCTATTATCTCATTTTAAATCAATTCTTTATAACTCTTATTTACTAATCTGTTATTATTTTTTATTAAATTATATGGTTTCAAAATAACTTGAGTAAGATGTCCTTACATGCTTTTAGAATTTTGGGGTTTTTATTTACAATGGGTTGCTTGGTCTTGTATCCATAAAATCCGTCCCTTTTTCTGGTTTGTTTGGAGCCTGTTTAACCGTGGTCCATTATTTCAGGTACTCCCTTTACTTGGATTACTGGGGTGTTCGTAATGATTTTTGTCCTTGTTAAATAGCTCTCTATCCTCTGATATTGTAACTCTGCTGATATTGAATTTTCATTAACTTCAACGGTTACCATCGTTTTCCGAACTCTTTCTTCCTTTGTAACATATTCTTCTACTACCATGTCTTGTAATTTTTCTAATACACTTGTTTCTATCATATTTATATGTAGTCTATTACACCAATATGTTGGTGACATATCATTTACTGGTGATGTCATTGACCTTTTATTTACTGGTATATTTAATTTAAATATAGATTTAGTTAAGTTTTTTCTATAACTTTTCGAAACAGTCAATTCTCTGTAATTAACGATTGGGAGATTAAGTACATTAACCAGCCCACTCTTAATCATATCTACTTCTTCCCGTGTATGTTTCCTTTCGTTAAGACGTATTATTCTTCTTTCTTTCGTTTTCTTAATTATTTGTTTCTTTACTCCCTTAATGTTAATTTCTATGGGCCTTATCTTTTCTTTCTCTCTGTTAGGATTATCTTCATATAACAATGCACTGTGGTCTTCTTTAGTACCTTAGGAAGTGCTGTTAAATGTTTTATCCAAATTATTAAAACCGCTGTCCATTTTCTTCATAAATGTCTCCTCCTTGCATGTACCTGCTTTTTGGATACGCGTATTAACATTTTCAAACTTCTCCCCGAAAGTTTCCCATATCTCCTTATTGAAATTCTCCATTTTACACTCAAATTGTTTTAAATTCTCATTATTCTCTTCAAATTTTGCATTCATCTCTTCTCTTTGCCCTTCAACCGTTTCCTTCAGTTCATGGTATTGTTCATTCATGGTTTGTTTGATATTTCCATGAATGGTTTCTATTTTTTCATTTAGTTGTTTAACTAAACTTTCCTGAATGCTATCTATTTTCTCATTGGTCAGTCTATTTTGTTCCTCCTGCTTCTTAAAATTCTCCTTATTTTCCTCATTGGTTTGTTTTAAGTTTTCCTCCTGTTTCTTAAAATTCTCCTTATTTTCCTCATTGGTCTGTCTCAAGTTTTCCTCCTGTTTTCTAAATTGTTCATTAGTTTGTTTATTCTGTTCCTTAAATTGTTCATTAGTTTGTTTATTCTGTTCCTTAAATTGTTCATTAGTTTGTTTATTCTGTTCCTTAAATTGTTCTGCCATAAATTTCATCAGGTCTTGCCAATTAGGTTCTTCTCTGGCTACCGCTTTGTCTGGTTGGTCCCCTTGGGCATCCTCTTCCGCTATTTCCGTTTCCGTGTCCATAACTACTTCTGTTTCTTCTTTATCACCTGTCTGTTGGTCCATTTCACTGTCTGTGACTAATTCTATTTCTTGTTCCTGTCCTCCTTCTTCAATCTCCTTTTCTTCTGCCCTCTTCTTCGATTTGCCTCGGGTATTATGCATTTCTTGTTTTCTCATAACTGCCAACGATAATTAGATTTTTTGGTATATATTTTTATTAAATATCAAAATTCTTTCCTAATTACCGTCCTTTTACGTTGAGCGCCAATTCTGAAACGTCGCGTATTTGGGTATATGAGAGTGATATTATATTCCCCAAGTAGTATGCGTCACTTCTGAATTATAATAACTGACGTTTTTATTATAATTTTATTTAATGTTACTCCATCTAAACAGAAATCGAGAGTGTGTGATTTGTGGTCAAAGAGGGAAGTTGTTCAGCCTTATGAAGAAGAGAGAGAGTAAGTACCAATTATTTACACTTGGTTTAGACGATTCCGGATTTTTTTCCAAATTGCTCGCTGTGATATAAATCAGCTGATGGTGAGATAAGTTTCTACACTTAGTTCAACCAGCCTACACTATAGCAAAATCTAATCCGATGTTGATTTCTTCTGTTTTTGTGCTGAGACCTATTACAACTACCCACTACAAAAATTATAACACACTTTATTATTCAAGATTATTTTTCAATAATATTATTTATTAATATTATTGATTTTTTGTTTCCTGCCACAAAAATACAAGTATTACAATTGATCTTTCCTTAAATAAAACATAATCTCGACTTCACAGAGCAAACATGGAATTATCTAAAGAGAAAAACATATATGGTTTTTATTTACCAAATTTTACTCTATTAAAAAAAAACATCAATTAATATATAATTCTTAATAATTCCCCAGGGTTCAGGGTAAGTTCTTTTTGTTACGAGAGTGTCAGAAATGGATAATTGCTTAGCTTTACAAATACTGAAAAAATTATTAAATAAATTTGTTTATTTTTCCGTGTAGTATGTAGTTCCAGGAATGTCCGTAAGAGCGCCGCGTGCTTTTGTTTACTTAAAAAACCATATGATTAAATGACTATTTTGTGTTCTATATCCACGTTCGGAATGCGTTTTCTTCTTGAACTATTAAACGAAATGTTTATATTACCTCGCTTCTTATGGTTCTTACTGGAATGAAGCTTTTTTCGCTGGTGAGGTCCGTCTTGCGTTATAATTTTCTTACCGTCCGGCGCTTTTTCCGATCGACAAATAGAACTTATGGCGAAACCAGGTTGAATCATCCGAAGATTTTCTTTCACTGTTTTGTAAGGAATGTAACCATTTAATTTTGATAAATCATGGATGATTAAATAGTGGTCATGTTGCTTGTTAATTTAGTATTAATTTTCCTTCTTCAAAGTTGCAAAAAAGGTTATTTTTATTATAATTGTAGTAGCATCATTTCTTCAACTCTATGGTTTTATTTCAAAATTTATTATTATTAACAATACTTGTTATTTCCGTCACTCTTAGTAACCCGTCGTAATTTTATTATACAGGCAGTTTGTAATTATTATAAATTTATATTTTATTTACCGAAAAATAATTCTTTTCCATTCCGGTTTCTTTATTAATTTGTTTTACATAATAAGTTTTTATTCATTTTCTTATGACCTTGTATATAAATATTTGATAATTTTATTATCTTTAAATAAATTTATATATATTTTTTATTAGTATCTCATAGTATTCCTACACTGCACTACTTCCTGCTGCCATCTCCCTCATAGTATTATTTTAATTTTTTATTATCCTTTGATATTTTAAAAGTTTTTATGTTTTTTAAAACTAACCCTGGGTTATCCTATATTACAACACAAATATTTAAAAAAATATAACATTAACTTATGTATAACAATTGGTTGTCCATACAATATAAATATTACAATATATAAATAAAAATACAAAATCAGTTAGTAGTATTATAGCCTACTCTCATAGTTTTATAATTTCCAAACCTACAGCACAGTTCTGTAATAAGTTACCTTCACTTTTATTTTTTACCTCAATGGGTACACTATAACTCACTTTGCACCATATATCACTCGAATTGTTTATCATTTTTAATGATATACTTTAATTTAGAGCTAGTTATATGTTACCCATTTCTGACCTTTATATTATCATGAGTTAATTTATTGGGACCGGGTTATGTAACGTTACAATATTCATGTTGCAAAAAATAGTATAGTTCGTTATGTTAAAATGTGCTATTTGTGGTCATCATAACGCATGGATTTTAACGTTTGACAAGTATATCACTGAATGATATTTGCTACAAATTTTATGCTTTGAAAATGGGACAAGCGTCCCGAAACATGTCGCAATAGGAAAGGACATCATATACGAAAAGTCACAGACGGTTAGTACAATATATTTTTCATATAGATAATTTCCAAGTATAATCGACAAATATTTTACATGAATATATATTGCAACAGTACAAATGTATAGGGTACTGTGCATTGCACAATTAGTTAAGATAATTAATATAATTTAAATAAACAGTCCATATTGTTAGTAATAATAATAATTCAGATTGAAAGGTCTAAAGGGGACGACATATTTGCATGTTTGAACAGGTAGGTCACGCCACACAGCTGCGTCTGTGTGTACACTGTATCTTACGTGTGTGAGTGCGGCCAGTTGATTCCTGCAAAGCATCACCCCTAAATAAACGTTAGTAAATATATGAGTTATGGTGATAAGTGTATATGAAATATCACAAAACCAAATACGCCACTGTGTGTGTAATATAAAGACGCACGTGTGTATGAAAGATGGTGCGAAAATAATAAAAAGTGCAAATACAGTAAAAATAAATATAAATAAATCCCATAATAATTAACACAACGAGAAACGGTTTAAACACAGTTGTACACATAAAAATTACCGACCAGTTGAATATCGGGTAATTTACAAAAGACTTCGCATGTTGCGAAGACAAGTGAAATAAGTGTGTGAATAATCGTGTTTGTAAAAGGACGCCACAACAGACTTATTCCTGCAGAGAATTGTCGAAACATGAATTCTGCGCCCTAGATTATAAATACGCGAGGCACATCAGCCTTGTTCTCTTTCTCGTTCAACTACAGAGGCAGCCGGAGGCTATGCCCGGCGACTTCAACTCTTTCTTGTCAAACCACAGTGGCAGCCGGAGGCTCTACCCAACAACAACTCTTTCTCATTCAACTACAGCGGCAGCCTGAGGCGATGCTTGACAACATCATCACTTTCGTGACACCACCGCTGCAGCCAGAGACTATTACGGAGGACGAGGGAGCAGCACACTACATGGCATAAATTCCAGACGTAGAGGAAGACCCATCGGACTTCCGAGAGGATTCGGAGGACAAGGAAAGGATCCAGGACTTCACGACTACGCAGGATTCACCAACATCAAGGGCTCAGGACCAGAAGAGGGTACGCTGAGGAACCACTACAATTAAGGTGAAAGAAAGCCTTGTATGCCGCATAACAAAAGACTTAATCAAAGATAAATAAACATTGTAAAATGTTTTATATAAGACAATAATTTATAAAAGTATTTATAATAAACGATTGATTTATAATGAATTATTTTACATTGTTGTTATTATTACGATTACACCCATTGAAAAATATAACGTTATAAATAAAATGTGCTACCCAACGTGTGGATCATCAACGATTAATGTTATAAGATATACAACATGTGAGTAAGCGGGATCATTAGTTCCAAGAGTGGTTATGAATAGAGAAAACGGGAACCACACCTTATGCCGAATGCTACTAGTAACTCAACCCCGCGAATAAAATGAAAAGAATAAAACATATAGTGTGATCTTCAACTCTTCTTTGTACAAAGTTACTACAAACGAAATGACATTTCTTCCCACGAAGGAAAATAAATCCTTTATTGAGTAATAAATCTTATGTTGTTAACCAAAAAACTTCACTAAATTAAAAGTTGCTGATTTATTAGGAAAATTATCTGGTTAACAATTGTTACGAAAATGAAATAAGAAATTGTTGCCATTGCCACCTTGAGTTTCCTAGAAATAAAATGGTGAAATAGTACAAAAAATCAGTAATTTGCTATTATCTTCATAAATATCAATTTTATGAAACAATTACTAGAGACCTAATATGAAGGGAATAAAATATTATATGAAAATGTTTGTTATGGTACTTTGCATAGAGCCTATAGTTTTGGTGTAAATTGTAGTTAAAAACAAGGAAATTTTCAAATTTTTATATTCCCCCCCAGCGCTAAGTAGAAAATTTTATTCTGATGCGAAAAAACTAAAACGAATAAAATTAAGTAAAATACAAATTTTAAATAGGTTAATTTTACAAAATACATATTGTACAATAGGTTAGTTTACTTTCGCATATATAACAAAATGGTAAATAAATATCTTAATTAGTTACAAAATGTTACTTTTGTTGTATGTACACATAGGTAATATGAAATTCACCTAACAATAAATTAAAATTCTTCATCACGTTTGTTTGTTGCTTCTTTATTATCTGTATTTTTTATTAACGTTTCATTTTGATCATCATCATTGTCATCAATATCAACATCTTCATCACAATCTTCTATAATTTTGAAAAATTGAAGCAGTCATTGAACATGAACACTTAATGGACAAAATACTGAAAGTTTTTTAAACAAAATATTACTTAAGAGTAACGAAATAAATACAAAAACAGTGGAAGATTTATAATGTTATGCTCCGAAATGTGTAGAATGTATACAACTAATAACATCTATACCAGTACGCACCATTGGCGCGCAGCTGCCGGCAACTTAGACCTCGAGTGAGCATTCTTCTGTCCATATTTTCGGTGCCTATGAACCTAATGTATTAAAAACTCGAGAACCTACCGGGGATTTCTTCTTCAGCAATCAAGTTTTAAGGAAAATAATGCAATAGTTTGAAATCATAATGAGTTTTAAAAATAATGTTTATATAAACGTGTAAAAATGTCCTGTTTGCGCACTTCTTTGGCTTATAATTATTAAATTTAAAAATACAATGTAAAAATAAATATATTTTTTTGACACATGAAAGTAAATACTTCAAGATACAAAACCAAGATTGTTTCATGTACTTAACATCATGTTTTACTGTTTTGCAGGTATTTATACGGTCTTTTTAGAATAAATAAAAAAATTGTTTTTAAATAAAAACAAGAAATTTAATAAATTAAAAGTCTATTTTTTAAAAATTGGTAATCAGCAGGAAGTTTTTCACATCAGAAATTTAAAGTGTTTTAGTTTTATTATTATAATCATTAAAAGAATCTCTATTTTAAATAATACGACTAAAAATATTATTATTTATTTAAACATATGTACTTTTAGCATATACAGGTTTGTTTAAATTATTACAAATTATTATACATGTTTAACTATATACATAATTTACAATGAAATGAATATTTTGGACAGAAAATCACTCCATCAGATAGCTGAAGGTTTATACTTCAAAATGCTTTTTTTTAATGCGTCCATTTTTAAGGAAGTTGCTGCAATTTAAAGTTTTCGTTTGTCGGATATTTTTAGCCGTTTTAAAATAGCGCGAACTTACTTGGGATCGAAAATCGCGAGACTTTCAACTATGATTAACTCCAAAACGGTTGCATTTATAAGAATTTTACTAAAACCCCTTTTTATAGAAAATTTTATGGTCTTTAAAAACCATCGTGGTGATGGTGATCCCTATCGTGTTTTTCATAAATGATATTAATGAAGATAATTGTAAAAAACAATTTCTTTCGTCAATTCGTTATTTTTTTTCATAAAGCTTTTGGGCTGGCGGTGGCAACAATTACTTATTTCATTTGCCTAACAAATTTCAATCAGAATCCGTTAAAATCAGCCACTTTTAATTCAGTGCCAGGTTAAAAACCCTCCGGGACTGGGCTACTATAAACAACAAGTATCGTGATATCGTCGACACGTAAAACAAGCTTTACTGATCCTGGATAGTGATAAAAATCTTGAAGCGAGACCAGCATATTTAGACGTAGTAGAAGCCTAGATTATCGAAGACATATTGACTTTTGCAGATGAATACACCGTATGTGCTGAAGCAAGGGTTGATGTAGCTTTGCGAGATAAGATATTAACTTTGCCCATCAACCTTGATACTAAACGTTGTTTATCATAATTGAGTACATCTCCATGGAGTAGGCTTATAGCCCTGCCTTCTTCTGAGCATACCAGTGTCTCTTTTTCCTCAGGGTCTTCAATTTTTACTTGGTTTACTAGTCAGTCGTCGCTCATTGTTTAGATAAGTTAATGTTAAAATTTCTGTAACCTTGGGCACAAACCTATCATTACATTATGTATCAAAACTCAGCATTAATACCTTCATAATTAAATCAAACTTATATGGCTGAAACTTCTATTCGCCTCAAATATTTTCGATCAGAGTTCTTGTTTCCGCAACGTTACACCTATCTCTCATATGCTAGTGCTTGTGTTGTCATTACTTTGTAAAATTTTAATTTTGTTCTCTAGTTTTTTTTGCAAGTAACCTTCTCTGTACAACACATCATTTGATACCTGGAGTTTATTTGTGATTTTTATTCTCAAACGCTATCTAATATCACACCTTAGGAGGTTATGTTAATTATTTAATTTATTAATGATTTTAAGTCAATGAATTAATGCTTATTTGGCTGTTAAAGTAGTATTGGAAATTATACTGAGCAGATAAAATATTGATCGCGGATGCACCGTTACCTGTATAAGTAAGGCGATAATGCTTTCACAAAAACTTTAATTTTGAGCATTCACAGGGTGTGTAGCACAAACCTTGCCTTTTCATCCGAGCTAATGCTGATTCTCCCCTGCTTGAAGAGCGCTTCTTAATTTGAAACACAACAGCGAGAGCAGAAACTTATTTCTTTCAAGTGCGTCTTATTGCGCAATGTTCCGTAACTTTAGGAAAGTTTACGTAAAGTCGTATTGTTGTTGGCGCGTATGAACGTAGTACAGCAATTCTCACTTTATATTAAAATTTCTCTTTCGTAACTTCAGTTTAAAATAAAATGACACCTCGCTGCCTATCTAACTATGCCAACTAAACTTCCCTCTCCAAAGTGATGCATCTAATTTAACGGATCAGACAGCCAGCCATTTGTGGAGTAGTTAATCATGTTGTCATAATAAAGTCAGATACTAAATTCCCTTTATGACCAAACAAACCAATACAGTCATATCAAAAATTAAAACGCTCTTACGTAATATTAATGAAAAATAATATGATAACGTGATAAAATAAGCAAGATTATATATATGGTAACAAAAAATTAAGAGGCAAATTCGGGCCTATTTGACTACGTAGGTCATACCTACTAAGATCACATTAAAAATAAGATGATAAAATAAACGTTAAGAATTTTGGAACACTGTACATATTTTTCCATATACTTTATAGATTTCATGAAATAATTGTAAATCTTATCACTAACTGCTAGGAAAGAAGATGAGCAATAAGAATATGTGGAATAGAGTTTTTGAGCTTAATAGATAAACATCGATCTAAAATAACCGCATCGTAATTGCAAAACATAAAACAAATATTAGGAGAGACAAAACGTGCCAAAGCCAGAAACTAAAGTAATCAGGATCGATATTACCAGATATAATATGGTCACTACAAATGGGACACTCGCCCCAAGTGATTAAATGAGATATGACAATGGGACACCCAGAGAAATATTCCCCAAAATATGAGAAATATAATGTGAGACAATTAGAACAACAGACAGACCGAGGAACATGGACAATCAAAAGCATTAAAACATTTCCAGAAAGATGAAGCAAATTACTCGACTCAATCATTAACACCGTAAGATACAGAATAAAGAACATAGAGTCAGACAAATGAGAAAATGTATACAAAAAAAGGTAAATTTTCTTACAGTTCAAAGATCCAGTACTATTTACCAAAATCAAAAATATTAGACTTTTCCTTTCACTACGAAACTTGCAGAAGACTTCTTACTTGAACAGTTCATGCACTTCACATTCTTAATACAACAAATACAGAAGGATTTATGTTACCGGCAAAATACAAAATCAGTCATTTTATAGAATGCCTAGGAATTTCATACAATACCTGAATCCAGCCGGGAGAGTATGAAATAAAACGCATTTCATACATTGCCTTGTATTGTATACACGTTAGGCATTGTATAGAATGCCTAACGACTACTAGGTAATGGATAGAAGACAATGTGTACGTTATGGTTTCATATCACAACAGCTGAGTCTAGTGCTAATGACCGCGTCGCTTTATTGCGAGTTCGATTTGACGCTGACATATCTCATCTTCAAAGTTCTAGTGCTAAAAACAGTGTTTTTCACAGTGATATCTAGTGTTTTTCTCACTATCATAAGCTAGTGTAGGACGTGCATGCTGCTAAGAAGAAAAAACGGAAGAACAAAAGGGATTACAGGCTACTGAATAGATACGATATTATGCTTGTTGAAAATAAAAGCAAACTAATTCATCCCCTCAAGAACGGGCAAATGAAGACATTGAAAATATGATTGCAATTTGGATGCAAGATGAGGAAACCGACCAAATGGAGTGAGGGCCTACGGTTAGTTCAGCTGATGAAAAATAGAGCCTTACACTCTAGTATCAAACGATCACCCTATGAAGTAATCTCCTTGGATCTAAAGTTAAGGTAGGGCTTACTACATCCTCGATTCCCCATGATGTGATAGAAACTCTTGAAAGTGAAGAAGATCTCGAACAAGTCATCAACAATATACAGACTACACAAAATACCGATACCGGCATAACTAAATCTATCGACCCTACCATGCCTAACCTAATTCAGGCAACAGAACATGCAAGCACTTCAACTGTAAGCGTTGATCCTGTAGAGCATTCTAGCGCAGCCAAAACCACCGACACAAATCACTATTTAGACGCAGCCCAAGAATCCCGCCCAAATCCGACAACGGCATGCTGTGTTTGTTCAAACGAAACTTTTGGTTCTGATATGTGTGTAGAGTACTGTAGGGATATGCATAGCACATGAGGGCATTTTTTTAACACTAGTGGCAATAGTGGAGGTCAGTGTGACTATGGCAAGAAGCTGTGTAGTCTCTGCTTCAAAGCAAGCACTGCAACTGAAGAAGGAGAAAGGTCAAAATCATTTCTAGAACTTTAGACAAAGAAGATGAAATCTGATTGTGAGAAAAAATTCCTCTAGCTCCTGTGGGCGTATCTGTTCGTGTTCCAATTCCTGAAGTAGAAAAGGGGCGAGGAGATCTTCGAAACGTCCTAGCAATCGCCGTGAGTGTGACAGAAGACGGATGTTACAAACTGGGAACTACTAACGGATTGTTAAAGCAGCTGTACACAAGATTCATTGTATGCCCAAGACCACTAATCGGGTTTGAAGATGTTCCTGAACAAGAAACCGCAATTCGTTCAGCCGCTACTGCCCAATCATCAGGATCCGGACAAGTGTTCGTAAAATGGGTGTGCAAGACTAAATGTCAAAAAAAGTAATTCTGTAAAACATGAAAGAAAGTGTACTTCAAAATGTGACAGCTCTCTGTCTTGTAATAAGTAGAGTATATTCCATACATTTAGAATTGATAAACACCAATAATATCTAATGTATTTTTTTAACCAGGTTAGTTCAAAAGTTCTTATACAGTATAATTTTCATAAAATAGTATCCGAACATAATTAAGTAGAGCATAGATAATCTCGAAATTCATACAAAGTCCTCCTCTGTGTAAAATCAAACAATTATATGTGATTTTGTGATAAAATGTTTTCATTTTTAACGTAGTAAGATTATTTTACACTTTGCCAAAAGAATCACTGGCATTATATAGAATGGCTAGGTAATGTACAGAATGCCTGCGTAAAGTATTAAAAAACATTTGAAAAGTATTCTATTCTATACTTTGCCAAAAAACTCCACGCATTTTATTGTATGAAATGCCTAGGTATTTTATAAAATGCCTGGAATACATACTTTGCCGGTAACATATACAATGTACTTAAAGACTTAAGAATGACAGTAGGATTTGTTAAATTTTTCGAACAATAACCGTAAATAGTTACGAAAAATTTTAGGTAATTATTGAAATTCTAAGACGTCAGTTATTTCGGGAAATACAAAAGAATATCTTTGTAGTATGTGGATGGTGTATCTGTGGACTTCATTACGTCTCTGTCTTGTGACTGAGATACGACAACTATAGGATACGGATTCATGTCTGCAATGAATATTTGATTTTTATTGTGAAAGACATGCTGGCTATACAAGAACGCTGTTATTTTTGTTCTGCAAATATGCAGTGACATTTCTGAAGCGGCTATAAAGCAAGCTGTCTCCCAATCACCTTTCGAGCAAGCGCCTGCAGCTGTTTCCCGGCGGCGTGAGGTTTTGGGTTTATACCCCTCCCTCCCTCCAAGCGATCGCAGACTCTGCCCAGCACACTCTACCTCATCGCGGCACGGGAGTGAAACTAGCCTCTCGGCTGGAATGGAGCTGATGAATGCCAGGCTAAAGTGTGTGCTTCGTGAACGGGAGCCAGGGTATTGCCGTTTCTGGTAAATAGCTGTACAAGGTGCAGTGAACCTTAGTAGCGGAAGTGAAACGGAGCCAGGGTTTCCAGCGTCATTGGTTCAGTAGCTGTACGAGTCCGAATTAGCCCCGCGTGTTCTGGGAACCAGGGCTCCCCGGGATCGTGAATCGGTCCGGCCGTGGGTCCTGTCCTCCGGTGTTCACGAGTTGAGTAGTGGTTTCCTGGTGGCTGTTTTTGACCTAACAAGGGTAGATTTTTGTTAAAACTGGTCTTTCTGAGAGTTTGGTTGTGTCCTGATATCCTTATGGACTTTGGTGGACCACATACGGTTCCTTCTCTTTTAGGAGGTTCTCCGAATCTTTGTTCGCGACTTCTACGACGCTCGGACGCTCTACTATTTTCTGCATCATATTCACGTTTAGTTTAATGTTTCAACTAAAAAATCTACTTTTCACTTGACACTTTACAATAATTGTGTAGATTATCACTGCAGTTGATCTGGTTAGGCAATGACCACCGAATCTTTCACCACATGTACTGACACTAATTGTATATGTGTCTGGTTCCGTTTTAATTTTAAAACAACATGATGATAGGGGATTAACCAATTTAATGTTATCAGTTAATTGAACCGGTGAGTGAGGAAAGGAATAATTACACTCTTTTGACAAAATAATCTGAGATAGCCGTTTTGTTCATCAACAATACGCGCAAGGGATGGGTTGAAAAAAGAAATAATATTATCAACGTTTCTAACTAGATGAAAGTTCCTGTTTGTTAAATGGTGACTGGAGGAGGGTAATATCCGACTTAGTAGGCCGTTTTCAAATTAAGGTTGTGTCAGTGGCTGGCTCAGCTCAGTCTCAGCTACCTTTCTTGCTACTATGTACACAGCGTTATTTCACTATTTTCTGGAAGTATTCAGTTTGATTAATAAATAAAAATTTAGCATATTTGTGTTTATGTACACACTTCGGTGTAACCAGTCTGTTTAACATTATTCATTATTATTATGTGACAATAATACCTATGAATCATTTTAACTTTCCATCGGATAAACTGTATGACGGCTCAACGGGTATGAACAAGGAAAGGCTAATGATGTTATGAAGATAATGAGACAATTATTTAGGGGAGTGTGTGGAACTGTACAACAGTTTTTTCCTTGCAAAATTAAGCATGAGAGAAAATATGCTGGCCACGTAATTGAAGTGAATAAAAGAAAGTCAAGATCTGATGTAACTTTTTACAGTTTTGTTAGTTTCGCCTTGTAACTACAAAAAACATTAAAACATGTCTAGAAAAATAAATTAATTGTCTGTGAAAATTCGCCTAAAGTGTGTATCTATTAATTATATTTTTGAACAAAAAAATTAAAAAATTGTGAAGCAAATAAAATGCAAGTTATTTTCAATGAGTGGATAAAGGAAATAACTTTTAAAATACAAAAAAATCATGTTCAGCATACACTAGGCTACAAAGCGAAGTTTGGTACAAAGTTATATTTTATATAAATGATAAACATTTTCTCTATTGACAACATTTAAATCAATCCAATAGGGGAAGCTGTGCAATGTTTTTTCTCTTCACTGAAATGTAAGTTTCCACGTATTTATTCCCTTTTTCCACTCACCGGTTCAATTATTAATTTGTCAGGAAAGTTACTGAAAGAAATGTTTAAAAAAATTTTAGTTCACAGTGTCAGAGTATTTATTATATACATGTACGTCTGTGTAGAAATTGTTTGATGCAATTTGATTCCTGTAGCATATTGTTTTGTTGTTTTCTTCGATACATTTTTTAAAGTTATTTCTTCATGAATATGCTCCTTGTAACACGTTTCTACAATTGGAATTATGGTAATCAGACCTATGAATATCAATCCTGCTACCACCTCCAGAATAATAACAGTCGGTCTGTGTACGTCTGCTGGAGGGTTCCTGGATGAATCATACCCTAAAGCAATTAACACGACAGGGAAAGATAATTTGAAGAGGGGCTGCATAGGTAATACCCAGAGCAAAATTAAAACGATCCCCAGTAATGAGGTACAGAACCAGTTACAGAAATGTACCTCATAATGGGGTGAATTGGCGAACATCTTACCAATTACTCGATCGTTTTCTATACTGAAGACGGCCGGTGGTGTGACCGAAACGTCTGTAAACAATGCTAGACTTAGACCACAGCCTAAACCCGGCAAAAAGTAATATCAACAATGTAGACGCTGGCTGTGAAAGCATTAGGAAGTCTTTAGAAAATAAATAATTCTATAAATAATATTGCCTGAAGAATTGTAAAAATAGTTTCAAGGCCGTAAGGTGTATTTCTCTTATGCAAATCTTACACCAAGAAATGACAATTGTCGTTGCTAATATTCTTATGGGAAATCTATTATTACAGTGCTTTGAAATGAATCTGTTTACACTGAAACAGGAAGAGAACGTATTTTAAACAATGTAGTGTAAATACCCTTGTAACAGAAAAAGGATAAATACATATTACTTTTCCAATTACTCTGAATGCAATTACTATTTAAATAACTCTGTCTGATATGCTCTGTGTCATTAAGGCTCTGGTAACAATTAAGTCGACTTATAACTACAAAAGTCAACTGGTTCGGTTACTGCGGGACATCCGTCAAGCAGGCAATGTCATGTGTTGACGAGGAAGTTTCATATGACTCTTGCAACCCAGAAATCTCTGCACTGATCTAGAATCATGCAGAATACGCAGTACCCGACAAACTACTACGCACGTTACCTATGGCACGTTGTGGTTACGATATTTAAATAGGACATATAAATATGTTAGGATGATAGGATGCGACAAAACAGTTATCGGATAATCCTTGTACATAACAAAGAATTCTAATTTATATTTAAACGCAAATTGATTAAATTTTTCCAAATGCATCGGCCGAAGGCCTACAAATCCTGTTTCATGAGGAGAATATGTCTGTTGGACACATCTGCAGTTATTTATTTTTGTTAATGTTTATAATCCACTTGTTTGTTAATAATTCACTTAATCCACTCCACTTAATGTGACCTTAACTGTAGAAAGTGGAAGTATGAAACAGTGTATGGCACACATTACTGATTTTATTATTACTATCATCTATATAAATCGCAAAATATGAATATTATCAAAATTCTCGTTTTACGAATTTGAAGGCTAATTTTACTTGGTGACAAATCGTTGTGAAAACTTTTGTACAAATCTTACAAATATTGGTGTACATAGGCCTACATGCATTCGTAGTGTACGCAGTATGCGCCTAAATACATAAGCGCGCGTAAAGATGAAGTGATTTAAAATTTTAATTTTACCGTATATTAATTTTAACTTATGCCTTCAAGATCAAACTACTACTACAGTTTATTATGTGTATTATGTTATAGTTAATTGAATCGTATCACTATTACTGGTTATATAAGTATGTTTCGTAGTTACATGAAAAGACTTCTAACGTATTTAACAGCAAGGTAGCATCTGAAATTCTGGCATAATGTATAATTCATGGGGCAGTCAGTGGTCTCTGTTATAAGGAGTAAGAAGGGGAGGGCGCTTGGGGAGACCGCCGGCGCTGAATTGAAAGGGTCCTTCTGATGGATTGCCTCGCCTATCATGAAATATTATTGAATGGATGAGAATCCATTAGAGTATCTCTTCTTTAGGAAGGGGCGAATGAGATAGTACGATTGTTCTGTCATAAAGATGAAGTCGACAAATTGTATAGTAATAAAAACATACCCGTTTTCAACAGGGTATATATCTTTTCTCACCCCCGTCTCCAGCAGTTCAATGGCGATTTCATTAGGGAACCAATACTTTAACAGAACATTAAAGGAAGAAATGGTTTTTTTACCAGTTGGTTGTGATAAGGCTGATAATTAATCACGTGTATGCGAGATGCATTATGTACAAGGAAATAATGTAGACACACATTCTCTACAACATAAATTAAAGAAAGAAAATGTTCTATCCTGTACCCTATTCCTTTCAAAGTTTATAATAATTTTAAATTTATAATACCCGCGCGCACACAACACACACGTACCACCACTCTTGTCTGTTTATTTCACATATTTTCTAACCCTTAAGAAGAAAACATGTTAAATTGTAGATTTTACACTAATATGATAATTAAATTCTTGCGAGTAGAGAGTTGACCGGACAGGATGAAAAAAAACGTGTGAATACGCGTTTAGTACCATCTTAGATATCGTCAAAGCGCAAACAATGTTATTAATAATAACATTTTACATAAAAACAATAAATAACAGAATACCGTCAATTATATTAATTTTGTTTCTAGCAATTTAAACCTTTCATGATTCGCCTCATGGTAATCCCATTATCAAAGACTTTCATATTGCCTTCAAGAGTTTGTGATCGCCGCCAGAAAGTCAGATAACAACTTATGTGCATTTTAAATTGTGTTTACAATAAGCATTTTTTCGAACAAATTTATTTTTCCCACTGGACTGGTTAATAAATTTACGTTACTTGGAAAAATTTATTTTTGTAGATTGAATAAGGTTTTTAGTATTGAAAGTACCACAGCTTCGAAAACTTATACGAGTCAACTCTCTCTTCACATGTTTTTACAGTTTAATTAATACAAAGTATATTTACAGAAATGCTTTCTACTAAAAGAGAAAGGACTACTACTATAATGAATTTTTTTATATGACAAACTATAATTGAATATCACTTAGTTGACCGCAGCAAAGTTGTATCTATAGTAAGTAGGGCTACAACGCTCCACTGCAAAGTCAAGCCGCACGTGCAAGAGTACGGGTGTGGACAGATAACTACACGATACCCCGGTAGCTGGAGACCTCTACACTCGTAAGGGTAGAGCGAGGGACACGATCAATTACAGTACTTAATTAACGGGGTTTACGATACGACTTTCCTGCTACTCTATAATGTAAATACCTTTACATTTTTAATTATATCTACGAACGTTTAGCAAGGAAAGTTTAAGAGGGTCCCTGAGTAGGTTTGGGACAATTTTTGCATTATTTGCGTTGAGGTTTCGAAAACATTTATTGTCTTCATCAGTATTATTTAATACTGTTTTACTTAAATTGTAATTATTTTTTTATGTAAAACACTTTGTCTCACCAACCTAACATACACATACATACATCTTCATGATGACAATAATTATTGTATAAACGCCAATACAAATAATGTGAAAGTTGTGTCTGTTCCTGTTGCCGATTCTTCCTAAACATTTATTGATTGACGGTCACTACTCATTTAAAAATATTATATCTATACAATTACACTATTAAATTTATCATTTATCAATATAAGCATAATTTTTAATTTTCAGTTTATCATGATTTTTATGTTTATATTTTTAATTAACAATCATACTAAGATTGTCACTCAAAAACTCGGAGTCTTGAAGACCACCGATGTATGGATGCGGCGACCACGGATAAAATCGTAAGAGCTCTCTTGCCCTCCCACTCGGAGAGAGGGCGACCGATTCTGGGACCGTCAGATATTTTTCTACTTTTACAGTAGAAGAGTTAGAGCTGGTAGTCAGGACGATGAAGAACAGGAAAGCTTCAGGCCCTGACGGAATCCCTAGTGAGGTGCTGAAGGCGTCTTTCGTCAGAAGCCACACTTGTTACTGCGGATGCACAACTTTCGCGTGCCGAGGTAAGTGCTACGGATAGTGGACAATTACCTCAGGGACAGAGCCTGTGTTATGGAACGCAGGGAGAACAGGGGCGTATGGCTGTCACGACCGTGGCGACCCAGGGTTCAGTCCTTGGACCGGACCCCTGAAACGCATCGAATGACAGCATGCTAAGCATGAAGATGTTGGAGGTTTGGTGGGGTTACACCGACGATATGGTGGCGATTGTTGTTGCGAATAGTCAACAATTAGATGGTATCGTACGGGCTGACCTTAGAGCTCAACAAGACGGAAGTTGTGGTTTTAATTAAGAAGAGGATTGATTCCCACTGTAATCCCGGTAGAAGTCAGAGACGAAGTGGTATAGTCAAAGCCAGCGGTGAAGTACCTTGGAGTCATGATCGATTCCAAATTGAGCTTTCTTGAGCAAATTAGGCGTACGGTGTACAAAGCGTAGAAGGGAGTGATGGCGCTTAGTCGGCTCATGCCCAACATCGGCGTCCCGAAGTCAACCAGAAGAAGATTTTTGATGCCAGCTGTCTGGTCAGTCCTACTGTATGGAACAAACGTGTGGGCAGACTCCCTAAATGATAAGGTTGGCAGGAAGAAACTAGCCCACTAGCCCATGTCCAAAGACGAAGTGCTCTTTGATTTGCATCTGCCTACCGCACGGTTACCGAGCCTGATGTCTTGGTTGTTGCCGGAGTGTTGCCGATTGACGTTCCGCCAGGGAACTTAAGAGAGTCTTTCAGAAGAACAAGAAGGTAGATGGTGAAGCTGAACACCCAGAGGCATGAAGCCAGTTGCTGGAGAGCTTACAGAAAACTTGGGAGTAAGAAGAGCGAGGTAGGTGGAAAATAAGGCTCTTCAAGCAGATGCAGCCGTGGGCGGAGGAGAAGCATGATGACATTGACTATTACCTCACCCCGTTTCTGACTTGACACGGGTATTCTGAAGAGAGATGGAAAAGCCGAGTTACAAGAGTGACTATGCTGCACGGGAGCTGCGGACGATGCCATCCATACATTCTTCGTCTGAGACAGATGGAAGTAACATAGAAGATAGTTTCAAGATAATATTAGGCAGGAGATCTCCCCGGATATCATCGTTGAAGCGATGCTTAAAGGAGAGGACACCTGGAACTGCGTGGCACACTTCGCAGAAGAGATTCTTCGGGCGAAGAAGATAGATTTGGGCAATACAAAATAGAAGAATAAAAAGTCAGATGTGAGCCCTAGGGCTGAAGAACAATAGGCCTAGCCTAGTCTGAAGTGCTGTGTCAAATAGTACCAGGTTAATGTACTAGAAGAGGAAAGAAAAGTGTTTATTTTAGTGGGTCGGGTACAGATGTTTTTAATATTTAACTTGTAACAGAGGTAAAGTGAGATAAAGTAATACTACGCACAAGGCCGTAACAAACAGAGCAAAAGACTCATATCGCATGAAAAAATTAGCTTAATATTTGGTCATGATATATCTAGCTTTAGTGATTATGTAAAAATATTAGTAAGAATTGTTATAAAATTATAGCTGAAAACATCAGATTGTTTATTTCTTACATTTTATTATTATAAGATAAATAATTAAGAGAATAAACGATAGGTATATTGTCATTTCGTTTTTAAAAAACCAGTTTGTGTTAAAACTAAATTAAAGAACTACATTTATGTTCCTATTAAAAATGGTCGAATAGGAATACATATTTCCCATTTCGCATTTCGCGGTTTGTGAGTTTTGTACACAACAATTTCAAGGTAAACGAGAAAGCAGTTAGTTTTCATTTTCTTTTTGCGCGCGCGTTTTGAACAAGGTGGTATTAGTGAAGATGTAATACGATTTCAACAAATTAAGTAATGTTAGTTATATTTACTCGCGTTGTTACAATACTATTTAAATCATTTTAATGAACATGTATAAAAGAGAGGTGGTATGTTAAAGGGGGTATTAATTGTAAAACATGACCATTACACAAAACATTTTAACATACGAATAAATTCAGAGTACAAAAATATTACTTTACTTTGTGGTTATCAAACCCAGTGAGGGAACACATTTTATATTGCAAATTCTCCGGCGAGACTTAGGACAAATTGCGCGTAATAAATAATGAAAGAAAATATTGTACACTAAAAACAAATGAAGAAATCATCATTAAAATAAAACACCGAGTTATTATTTAAAGCCAGGTAAATGAGACTAAATGAGGGTAAGTGAACTTAATCTGTGAGGGCTACGTTTATTTGTCGCGGTACCCTTGTTATGAATAAGGCGGGGCGCGGTGATCAGTCATCGGGTGTTTGAGTAAGCCTTGGTGACAACCAGCCCGGCTGTGCTCCGCTCTGCAACTCCTCCGCCAAAAGACGTCGTCGCCAGCTTTTAATATTAAGTTGTACCGCCAGCTCTGCAAATGTTGCATCATTCTCTGGGTAACGTGTGGAAAACAGTATTATGTTTAAAATTTATTTAAAAAAAAAGGTTTTCTTCAAAGTACTGTAAAACAATGTTTAAACGTGGTTAAAGTTAGAACATTGTAAATATTACCTTTAATAAGTCACTTCGCAAAGTCGAAAGTGAGAATGACCTGAGACTTGTAACCAAATGGCACTACGTTTTTTCTTTATGAACTACTTACCCATTTTCAAAATCTTACGTTCAATTATGAATTTTATTTTGCTGTCTTTCTTACTGCTCTTCCTTTTTTTGAGTTCTTCCTCTCCCGCCGTAATTTAATTAACTTTTACTTTACGTTCGTTTGTTAAGTAAAAAGCCAATTACGACTGCCAAAACGTGTTGTTGAATCGAGTAGATTGAAAGTTATAAACAAAACGGTTAAAGAAATAGAAACTGAAAATTCAATTTTATTGTAGATTACAACGATAATTAGTAATTATGTACCCTGATACATGGAACGTTGTTGTGGATTGTTACAAATAAATGTTTATTTCGCAGTCAAATGTATTACGGCATTAAACCGTTTTCACATTAAAGTTATTTACTTTCTGCAAGCACATTGTAAGTAATTATAGAAATGTACGGTTCATTTTAATTAAATTACTCGGTGCAGCAATGGCTTATTAGTAGAATATGTTATTGTATAATGAAATAATATTATAATCAGTACAATTTATAAATTGTCTCACATACTCTTATAAGGAAGTACTATATTAACTCGAGGTCTCACTGACAAAAAATCTAACTCCGAAACGGAATGAGACAACGATAGATATCACATTATATTGCCAAAGATCTTCGAGGGTGCAAAAATAAAATACAACTGATTCCTTTCTAAAAGATCAAACGTCATCGTGTTAATAAATTCTGTAGAAAAACTATAAAGACAGGTTGGCAAAATGTTGGATAAATCTGTTACACCTTCATGTATGCAAAATACATGAAAGAGGCAGTGGAAAGACGAATGTGAATGCTGTCCTTTAGGGTGGTAGAAGCATAATATTGAAGGTTTAGTCCGTGGTTGATAAACACCTGTGGTAGACAAACTTAGGACTAAACTAGAACTAGTTATAGTTTCCCGTGAAATTACTATGATAATGATAATACAAAATATTTTGTAAATTTTACAAATTAATTTGTTCAATTTTACAAATTAAATTCCATAGCACGACATCGTATTTAACATAACATAATCAATGTTATTACATACTATGACTTAATGCATCATATTGCAATGAAAACATAAGCAGAAATTGATGTAAATGATCTTAGATACGTTGTATCTATAATGATCAGTACAAGACATAATTACATTGTTAAACATAGAAGTTATTTTTCTTTTATGAGTTAATTTTCATTGCGTCACTTCTCGTGTTTACTATACCATTTCATTCCTAGACTCACATTTTTACTGATGAAGGTTAATGTTGTCCAACATCACTTTTAGTCAAGGTGTTGTACTATCTTTACCAAACCCATCCTGTAGGAAAGTGAGTCCTGTTTGAAAGCCAGGAATTGACTTCTTGGGTAAACTCTTCATTATTCTCGAATGTGTTTCTTTCCAAACAAATTCTCCATTGAGGAAAAGGTCTGTAGTCGCAAGGCCAGAAGTTCCTGTGTCTGACGTGATTGGCAACATACCTGATCTTTTCCGTCTTATTGGAAGTATGAGCTTCAGAAGTGTTGGACGATATGTGCAATATTGATTTATTACTTTTGGTAAGTATTCTATAAGTACAATGCTTCAATATTACCAGAAATCAAATGACAGCGTGCGGCTTACAATCGGGAACAACATTGACTAATAATAAAAGTGACATACCGGCGTATGTCGGTCTTCCGCAGTGTTACCAAAACAATCAAACAAAACTTCTCACACAGTAGTGCTAAAACTATCTCATCAGTTCGCGATATTAACAACAAGCAAACGTACTTATGACACTAGTAATATTTATACCG
The DNA here is from genome assembly GCA_034769895.1 of Magicicada septendecula. Lineage (NCBI taxonomy): Eukaryota > Metazoa > Arthropoda > Insecta > Hemiptera > Cicadidae > Magicicada > Magicicada septendecula. The sequence goes on along the minus strand of CM068369.1, from coordinate 216,999,011 downwards.
AGATAATATTAGCGTTTGCTGTTATGAAATTTTCATAATATCGCTTTTATTAACACCCGATTTTTCTAAAATATTTATCAGTTTTTAAAGTAGGAAACATTTTTTCTGTTCACACCTGATAATATTTACAATTTTGTGTCTTTAGTTGCACCACCATTTGTTTACTCACAGACTGTCTTTGTGTTTTATTATATATGTTCTTTACCGAAGGTGAAGTGTAATTATGTGGAACAATACATTGCTATATTCCTATTTCCACAAACCTTAAACCAATTATATTTATAGCGACTATTTAAACCATACTTTAGTATACCATTGGATGATACCGTGGGCTCAATGGATGATATTCCATGCTACATTTTATTTTATTTTAAATCCCTTCTTGAGATATAAAGTTTCAGTCAAGTAACAAAAAAATGCCCAGACGAGGGAAGAAACATTTCCAGCTTTGTTTGTAGGAAAGCTTTTCTTATATTGTTGCATAGATTCAATATATATTATGAAGATTTTACATTTCGCCTTGTATATATACTGGTCAGTATTTCGTGAACAGTTTACAGTATTTCTACTTGCTAACGTGAACGTCTTGATGACAGTGTATAGAAATATTTAGCCTAATGTATGTTATAAGCTGTTTACGCTTCCGAAAAAAACGTGCGCACACACACACATCTGCGTGCGCGAACTTTCTTGCAAGAATATAAAGACAGGTGTATTGATTAACGAGAAAATCAAAATCATTCAGGTAAAAATATCATGGAATATTTCGCGTAATAAAAGTAAGTTATTTTTTACAGTAAATTTTACTTCTTACTTTTTATAGTTATTTACTTCTTAGTTTTAACTTAGAAAGCTCTCTGAATTACAAAAGGACAAGTTACCAATCAAAAGAAGAGCGTGTATTTTAATCCTAGTTCGAAGAAGTCTTTTAATGTATACATTTTGACTACTTTCGTTAATGTAATATATCTGAGAATAGTCAAGAATACAAACTTTTTCGTAAAATGTTCTTTTAAACACCTGAAAAACAAATTCTTGATAAATGTTAATACGTACATGAGTACACAATGCTTTGCAATTTAAGGTGGAAATATTTTAGTAAAGGAAGTGTTATGTATGAAACTGACTAATATTTCTAATACTACACAGTATATAGAGAGACATATTTGTTTCAGCAAGCGGTGCATATAGTTAGTGCTGTGTACCCAACCACATTCAAGAGTTATGTTTGAAAGACATCTGAGAGAATGGAAATGAAGAAGAGACTGGAAGTTAGCTGGAGCGAGATGAGAAAACTGCAGGTTAAATTATTCTTATCTACTTGGAAAAAGTTTTAACAAGTTTAGAAAACTTGTTGTTTTACAAAGAGAGTAGTGAGTGTTTGCTGAGGAGGGATTTCTTAATTACCATATATTTTCCACATCAACACTTTGCTTGCAATTAAAATTTTAGAATGAAATGAAAACAGAAAACTGGGGCACGACTGTTATTGAACGTAGTATTATCTACTCGCTGTTGGTGTGGGAGTTTAAAAAACCGGTTCGTTTTAAAGGTAAACATAATCACTTTCTGTGAAGTAAATTTATTTTTACAGAAATACACTTTGCAACGAGGAAATAAAAGCAGAAATAGTTAAAAGTTTATATTGTTTTCCTAGGCCTATATCTGCTTTGCATCTGCAAGCGTATGCCATTTTCGTATCTGGATGCTGACATCAGATTTATTGAAAGACCAAAAGCATATTTTTTAATTTAAGTTAAAATAATACTGTGATTACACAAAACAAGAAGCACAATTATTTGAAAATTATTGTCAGTTTAAAAATGTTTAAAGAGTAACAAATGAGAAATTTATATTTTCACAAATAGACATTTTATTCGTAAAATAATAAGAAAGATTTATTAAACAGTCAAACAGTTAAATACAAAACGAATTATAAATTAGTACATAGCAAAATTAATACGAGATGTAACTATATATTAATCAATTGACTCTCCTATTGCTTTGATAAATAGGGCTGATGAACTTGGTTCATTTCAAAGGTTTAAGTAACTCAGCATTTTCTATCATCCTTATTATTTTTTCAGTTTTAATTGTTAAAGTATCATCAAATTAATTTATTTCATTGATCATTAGTCCATATTTAAATAACAAATGCGGTCACTCTGTCTAATATACCACGGATGTTTCACTATGATTTGGAGTACTTTGTAATTAAATTCATTATTAGTTTCTTGATTAGAACAATAACAAAGACGCGTGTAAGGAGCTCTGGTACGTCTAGTTTGTCTCCAAAGCTTACTTTACAAAACACGAACATTCCTTGTAATGTTTTAATAATATCTGTAATTTGTAACTATGCAATAACAATAAGTCTGACTTAATTTGGTATTGTGTTAAATTTTTGTAACCACCAACTTTTTACGCAAGCACTGTTCATGTCGTCAGCAGTACGCACAAAATATGGTTCAATTGTTAAGACGGTGATATGGATTAATCGTTTACTGATATCTTTAAAACTGAGTTATTTTTCAAGTCTTCTTCTTCATGAAGTTCGCAGTTGGTGTGATGATAGTAATTTTAAAAAGCGACAACAGAGCATACATATTAAAATTTAGTAGCTGTAATGGTTAATTTTTGATACTGACATTCACCCTTTTGATCTATTTACAGCCGACGTTTTGTAAGATACATAAAACATTCTTTAAACAGTAATTAACGTACTCTCTACGCTCCTGTTTTACATATGCGTTTTGTAGAGGCAGAAATCTTTGTGATTTTTGAGAAGTCAAAATATATAATGCACCACATCGACGAACATCTCTGCAAATAGGCCTTCTGCATTTTCCAGCTCGATCGGGCACGATAGTCATGCCTTCATATAATCTTTTAAAATTTTTCATAATTCAGACTTCCAGATTTGGTCCGTGGTGACACTAGAGTTGAAAAAGTTTCAAAGAAAACAGTATATATTAATTTAGGTTAAATTCCTGTTAGCATGGTGGCCGGCAGGCATATTATAAATTTTGATCACTTTTCTGGTCTTAGTATGTTAAATCTATTTAGATTTTGTCTAAAATTCTATTATTTAGTTTGTTACTCGTCGTTGACTTGTACATTTTTACAAATATTTTGTACATTTTTGGTACCTAGTATTCCAAATTTTAGAATTTTTTTAAACCAACCACTGTAGTCAGATTTCGATTATAATTTTGTTTACATACCCTTATGGTTGTTTTAATTTTCTCAGATTTCAAACTCTTACATTTTTATTTCTTGCCTTTTTTTTTTTTTTTTTTTTTTTTTGAGAAAGTATCTCTTACAAAACAACAAAAGATTTATAACGTAAGAATATGGACATATGGACTTCCTTTCTAATTTTTACAAATAACTGTTAAGGTATTCAAAAAAAAAATCAAGAGACAACCCTCAGAGACACCCGTAGATAGACAGACAGACAGATGACAAATAACCGAATTATAACTGAGAATTCTAGTCGCTCTTGCAGGAAGTTAATACACAGGCAAAGTGAGTGTAAAAATTATTAATTCACACGACACTTGAACAAGGTTTTCATGTAGAGAGAAAGTGCTACACTGCTTTGCGCGTAAGGATTTTTAGTGTAAGTAGTAGTAGCAGTTGGTGTATAAACCTGTAAGGAATAGGGTCCCAGTTTTCTGCTGTTTTGTCGGCAGAGCGATTAGCGGAATATAATTCCTACATCGTGAAAGACGCTTTGTACTGTAATTCTATTTCCTTTAGTTTCAAAGTGAAGATCCTGTCCTATATTAGCTTTTCTTGCGAGGAAATTGAGAAGAAAACTTTTAGTATCAATTTAGCGTCATATTCTATACATGTGATAGGCTTAGACACTTATATGCTAGCGATGGCTCTGCTCGATTTCCATACTTTTCTCACTGCGGTCGGCCTTATTATGGCTCCAAATTTATCTAAGCAATAAATTAGATACTTAATTTTATATCGTTAGTAGCACATATTCATATTTATTTTCAAAAAATATTCGTACTTTACTCTTCGAGTAGATATTTAATGGATTTTAAACATTTATTTTAATTTTCCATTTAATCATACAAGTATTTTCTGTTTCAAATACACGATTTTTCAAATATAAAATTCTTTTTTAAGATACTTTTATAAAAAATACATTACAGTTTTTTGTTTACAAGGACATTAAAAATATTTAAGTATCAATATTGACGAACTTCAATAACGACACTAGAGTCCAACAATCCAATTCCAATTCACACTGTGCGCATTACTTAGAAATTTAAAAATATGCACAACGAAAATGAAAAATATTTATATTTTTAAGACAATAACACAACCTGAAAGTATCGATCAATTTTATAAATATTTCTTATGTATTATATTTCTTACGATTTTGTCTCAAAGCTTCTGAAACGTTATTTGCGTATGTGCGAAACTATATTTCACAAATATTAAAATTACAGAAGTAATCAGACATACAACGGATGGCGCATTTCAGTCGTAATGTAATGATTGAATTCTGTCGCTGCCACAGACAAACGGTTAAATAACCTGAAATAGCCCGAATAGGTTGGAATGTTTTTTTACGGAAAGTGAAATTAATCTTCTTGAACTTTTTTTCAATTTTGATACTTAAATACAAAAGTGGACATTTTAAAAAATAGTAATATATATTATCATGCAACTGTGTATATTTAAAGTATACAAAATATACACTATGCACATGCAACTATAAATTTATGTATACGTAAAATCCAATTATTGTATTATTAATTTTCATACACAGTAAGTCAACGTTTTATAAAACATAATTTCCATTTAAAGTTAACAAAGAATAAGACCAGTCTTAAAGAAAAATATATTTAATAAGTTGTAGGCTTTGTTAAAATTAATTATTTTTTATAACATGATATAATATTAATAGAAAAATAAGAGACTATAAATTGATAACGAGTAACAGTCTTGTTGTTGATCTGTTTTTGGCAAAATAGTATCCTGTAAACAGGGCCTTGTAAGTGGGACGTAAGTAGCTCTGACCTACGGTATGTAGCCTTTGATCGTGAATGGATGTTTACATTCCTAATCCAATTACTAGAGCAAATAATTACATTCCACAGTTGGATGTGAGTATACTCAGCATAACTAATGGAATAGCGGTGGTTTTGAAATACTTGTAGAAACATTCAAATTCTATAAAGTATTACAATAGTACCGAATTTTAACGTAAAGCTGTCGGGCGTTATGACAACAATAAGCCAAATATGACGTTATTTTTGTATAGCCGCACTCATTTTTATCTTGGTTTTCATATTGTATTCTATTCTAGCAAACCAATTACTACATTCAAGATTGAGAAAAAGAAGGAAGCGAGGGAGAGAGAGAGGGAGGGAGAGAGATAGAGAGGGAGGGGGAGAGAGAGACAGGCAGAAGGAGAGAAAGAATGAGTGAGACGCATGGGGAGGAAATTCCCGCGTGCAAGAGCGTATATCTTATTTCGACGGTATTTATACCATACCTGAATCGGTTTAGGTTTACCTAATGTAATTTACAAGTTCAGACAAATTTAGACATTCTTCAATAATAAGCATCCCTATTCTTAACATATTGTAACGTCTCGTTACTAATTAATATTTATATAATGAAGGTAGGCCTCACTTTGTAAGCGCCAATTTGTAACGTACTGGTTACAATTATAAGATATTATATATCTCGTGTTATTCGTATTATTTGTTGTTACGTCTCACGTTGTAATCGCCAATTTGTATTATTCAATTAATTACAAATATAAAAGCTATATATATGCCCTAAGTTGTTTGTGGCAATCTGTAATATATTTACAAATTTATAATATTTGTAAATGTACTGAATGTAGGCCTCTCATTATGGACGCCAATCTGTAACTTTTTTTATTATAAATTGATAAATAATTTCCAAGTTGTTGAGCGCCAAATTGTTTAATAAAATAAACAATTAAAAAAAATTAATAATATATTTCTTCTTTTTTTATATTAAAATCAAACTTGGTACCAAAAAATAGGTATTGCCAACTTCGCTTCTCTGGTTCAAGAAAAACTAACTTTCGAATATACAAACAATCGTTAATTACCAAAAAATAATTATACATACAAATTATATTCATAAATGCTCTTTTATTTTTCTCAAAATTCTTTATATTTTCCTTTAAATCAAATTAAATAACTTTCATTTTAAGAATATTTGTCCAGGCTAGTAAAATTTTTTCGCTCAGTGGGTGGCATTCCTTCTTGAATTCAGGCATACGTATGACAGCAAAAGTATTTATTTTATAATTGGGTGGATCCTTCTGACTACACGATATTTACAAAAATACCCTTTGTGAAGTACAAAACATCACAAAAACAAAGTCAATTATAAGATACTACAACAGTAAATTCACAAACACAAAGAAATAATAGTTCAAAATTGAAATAATTATAAAAATATAAGTGTCTCAGTTCAGTGATAGTGTAACTAATAATTCTTAAGTGTGTAGAAAGTGTAATAGTGAATTATTGGTAACCGTTATTAAATCGTTTTTTACAATTAGAATCTAACCACTATAATTTCCTTTTTATTTGTTTTATACACTTATTTAATCACACTTTTCTTCTCTTTTAAAATCATTTAACATAATTTTTTTTTCAATAACTCTTCCTCTTAGGTCTTCCTTCACTTAACCTGATCTTCGGTTCGATTCTGAGTTCACTTTTTTACTTATGTATTAAAGATTTTTTGAAGTGTACTATATGAAATCCAACAAAGAACTAATTCTTCTCGTTTAAATTTTGGGTCGTCAAGATACAAAAAGTGTAAAATTCCCATTGGTGGAAATTTATGACATTGTTATTGATGTCATCACCTTTTAGTATTAAAATTTACAAAATTATTTAAAATTGATACAATTTTCTTGTACTAAATACTAGCTTGAAGATATTAGTACCAGTAAACAGCTCTTTTCTTACTGATTATTTTAAGACATTACATGACCAGTTTCTATTCAGTAATTCAAAAGTTACATTTTTTTATAATTTGGCCTACTTAAATAAATTAGGTTTCAGTATTTTTTTCATATTTAACTTATTACTGTGGTTGTACAAATAATTTTATGTTAAATAATACATTTAGAAACTAGTGGTTACTAATAAGAGCATTAACTTTATAAGAATTTTTCTTTATATTGGGAGTTTTTGATAATTGTAATAAATTAATAATTAAAATTACTTACTGCCAAAATGTTTCAAATTCCCGGGCGCCACCTCATATCTACAAGGATGTGGATATAAAGGATTCATTTTCCAAACACACAACAACAATATTATGTCTAATGCTTATTTAATTAATCAAGTTGTAGCAAATTACAAATATAACATTCTGGATGGATATTTCCTTAAGTAGAATCACTTCTCTTATCTTAACAATGAGTATCTCTGAAATCGCGATGAATTAACATTTAATAATTTTATAACACTTATAATTGTAAATTATAATCTACAATTGTATTTGGAAAATTTATATTATTGTTTAGATATGGTTTTTTAAGAATTTACTAGTTGACGTTTTATTTCGCTTCAGTCGAATGCAGAGCACTGAGAGGCAGTTCTCAAGGTTAATTAATTATTAGTTTGAGTTCTTTGACTTGAATGAATTGAGTTTGTTGACTTAACTCTAAAGTACCATTAGTTTGAGAACGTTGATTATTCGTAGTTCATACTCTCGGTGACATCATGTGGTCCTCTGTGTTTAGTAGTTGCAGATCTCCGTAGTCGTTGTAGATTACGTATCCTTTCGCGGTCACTGCACCTCACAATCACTGTTTAATTATTGACGCATTCTCGACCTGTTCACTTTTCACGGCACACCTATTGTGTTGAATATGAGTGTCCTTAATTGATGTGGGTAAAGTTCATGTGTAATGTTTTTTTTTTAAATAGTTCTTAGATTGCTGATTTTATGTCTAATGTCTCTGTTGTAGAATATGCACTGAGTCTCTATGTTGATGTGTTCTGTATTATAGAAAAACTGCTGTGTTTCTTGTGAATTATTTGTAATTGTAGAATGTCTGTTAATTGAATTTGTCTTCACTTAGTATTGTACTGTGTATCCGTATTCTCCGACACTTTGTTTAAATTATGGTGAAGTTCAACTCTCTTGCGAGTTAAGATGATTTGTGGTGATCACTTTGTAAATGATGAGTACTAGACTAGACTAATGATGAGTACTGGACTAATGATGAGTACTAGACTGATGATGAATACTAGACTGATGATGAATACTAGACTGCCGTTTTTCTGTTCTGAGATCTACCAAGTAAACTCTCATCCCGCCTACCTCGGCTGAATCTTCCATCTGCTTGGATACTCTTATTGGTTCCTTAGCCAGTGTGACAAATTGTACATTCGTAATTGGTTTTCGAGTATATCTGCTTTATACGTGATTCTCTTGTCGAACTCCCATTGGTCCTGATTGTTCCTACAGCCGTTTTCTCTATTTACTAGGAATCTCATTCAAGCACTCCAGAATTCGTGAGTTTCACTTTCCCCTTGTAAATCAGGCGACATTTCTTTGTCTCTCGTGGCCGTCTCCTAGTGTCCACTTTCTGTTACACTTTGACGTAGATACAATACTGGTATTGTTCGATCTGCTGCACCATTGTTTATTTTCAAGTTGCACTCTAGCTTTGTTTTGAGTCTGGAACGAATCTTCCTTTGTAATCACGACTTTCGTCAATTTTCTACGTTGTAATTGTTCTGGCCTCTAATGTTGTACCGTATCGAATTGACAAACTCTTTGCTTTCAGTCTGTGTCAAAGTTTTAAAAAGGGTAAATTGGTTTATTGGGGGTTATGCCTTTCTTACTCAGACCAGCTGCCTGATGCGAAATACAACGTCTCACATATATTTAGTAAGTGTCACTCTTTTTGTCAAACAATTAACTTTACAGCCGTAACACATCAAGCTGTCTGTAGGTTACAATGCCAAGAGGACAGTCTTACAAACTTTCCCTTCACACCCTCACATACTTCTTTGTCAAATATAACTGCTAGTACACATTATTTTTTAGCTATTCTTTACTACTTGTACAATTTTATAAATATTTTTCAAAAATAATCGTTACATTGTCCTTAAATTTTTATTAATTGATGGCGTGTAACAAAATCAAATAATAAAATTTGTGCCCTTTTTTTTATTATGTAAATTTAAATTAATTATGTAAACTTTAATTAATTAAGTATAAATATCTAATGAGTTACATTTATTGCTAGTGATGTAATCCCTTTAACGGGTTAGAGGACGTTCAACTTGGTTTGTTTACGTTCGAAACTGTCTACAGTGTACCCTTGTGTCTGGGTTAAGATTTATGACTTCATCCCCCTGTCACTCGACACTTTCACACCTTGTTGCTTGGCAAAGGGTCCTACTAAAGGTTTAAATTTTTCTGTTTTCTATGCTAACCTATACAATTGTTTACAATCCTACGCACTACCATCCATTCAGACCACTTATCTTCCTAACATATCATAATATAGAATTAACAACTATCTAATTCATTATGTACATCTGTTTCCATATAATTATTCACCTAGATACTATTACTGTTCTTTCTTACTTCCTATTAGTTAAATATCCACTTATATATATTTTTCATTTGTCAATAATTTTCTACTTGCAATTGCATACAACAACAAAAATTCATAATATCCTATTAATTATCACTTAGTTCTTATCATTACTTTCATTGTTAGTCATTGTTCAATGTCTTTGTTTTGTTTTTCTTAGATATACTTTTATTCTTCTACATAATATACAAAATATAAATCTTTACTCTGTTATACATCGTCAGTTGATAATCTTACTTCGATTATTACTTTAAACTTTTACAATTATTATACATAACTTTATTATATCATATTTATTTTATGAGTGCTACAATTTGCTTACTCACGTAACCGATCGTTACTAACGCATTATTTCCTTTTACTGCTCTTCTTGTCAGGTAATATATTGCTTTAGCTGTCGGACATTGAAATTTCCTCTTGTTCCTTTCTTCTCGTCCAAATATTCTAACATATAAGTAGCTTTACTTATTTGCTTCGCAACCCTATATGGTCCTTCGTACAGGTCGCAAAATTTCGCTATTATCTTATTCATTGCATCGGATATTGGACGTGTTTTAACTAATACCAGGTCACCGATGGCGAATGTTGTTAGTTCTCTTTGGTTCATCTTATTTGCATGTCGCTCTCTCTTTTCTTTAATCCTTAAGTAAATGTCTTCCGGCTTATAAGTAGTTGGTTCGGAAATCACACTTCTGTCAATAAATTTGGTCCACTCTCTGGTTGGTTTCTTTCCAAAGTGTGCCTCGATTGGACTCATCTCAATGGTACTATGGTATGTCTCATTTAAACAAATTTCAATGGCTTGGATATACTTGGCCCAATTTGAGTGTTTCTCTTTGACAAATACTCGAAATAAGTTTCCTAGTTGTCTGTTAGTTCTCTCAGCTATATTTGTACACGGGTTCCGAATAGCGGTAAACTTCGGTTTAATTCCTAGTTCTCGTAAACTCCTTGTCCAAACATGAGTAGTGAATTGTGTTCCATTATCAGTGACAATTGATAACGGTTTTCCCCATGACGCTATATATTGTTTGAGTCTATTTATGGTAGCACGAGTTGTAGCTCTTTTCAACGCATAAAGTTTGACGTACTTTGTGAAATTATCGATGATAACAAGAATGTATTTAACACCTCCAGTCGATGTAATTAGGGGTCCATAGTAGTCCATGCTGATTAACTCCCCTTTCTTCTTTGGCAGCATCGGGATGGTTTCTCCTACATTATTCTTATGATGATCCTTTCATCGCTGACATGTATCGCACTTAGTAATGATTTGATGTATCGTTTTGTTTATTCTGTCTCCAGTAAAGTACTCTCGAAAAAGTTTTTCGGTTTTTTGTATGCCGCAGTGTCCGTATACAACGTGTAATTCTTGAATTAAATTTTCTTTCATGTTATTCGGTACATATATTTTCCATGACTTCTTGTCTTGTCGGTATAGGATTTTTTTAACATATTGATATTTATTACTTAATTTAGAGTCTTCCTTACTTTCTAATTCACAAATAATTTTGTTCAATTTAGGATCTTGGCGCTGCAATTTCTCAATATTTTTTATATCCTTCATTATTTTCTTATCCAATTTCAAGGTAATACGATTAATTTCCATCTCTTCACTAAAATTGACATCACTGCTGTCCATAGAGTCCTCTGGGTTTCGGCTTAGTATGTCGGCTACAATATTTTCTTTGCCTTTACAATGCACAATGTCGAAATCGTATTCTTGGATGCACAGTATCCAGCGGGTAATTCTAGCATTTGATAGGTGGCATTTGTGTAGGAATGTGAGAGCTTTATTATCTGTTATGATTGTGAATTTATGTCCTAATAAGTATATCCGAAATTTCTTCAAACAATGTATGATACTCAGCAGTTCCTTCTCGGTTGTGTGATAGTTTAATTCAGCACCTTTGAAAGTTCTGCTAGTAAAAGCTACGACGGCGATGTGTCCTTCGTCATCATATTGAAACAATTGCCCTCCTAGTGCGTAGTTGCTGGCATCCGTTTGTAAATAATATTGCTTCTTGAGATCTGGGTGTTTTAAAATTACAGTATCTATAAATAATTCTTTGACTAATTTAAATTGTCGGTCGTGCTGCTCCGTCCACTTGAAGTAGCGCTCCTTCTTTAACAATTGTATTAATAAAGATTTTGTTTCAGCATATCGACTGGTAAATTTGTTATAAAAATTTGTAAGTCCTAAAAACCCTTTTAGTTGCTTTTGATTTCTTGGACGTGGAAAATTTTGGATTGCCTTTACCTTGTCTGGCATAGGACTAAGGCCTTCTACTGATAAACAGTAACCAAGATAATTAATTTCTCTACGGAAAAACTGTGATTTTTTGAAGTTCACTGTGATGTTTGCTTCGTATAAATTGGTCAATAATAGATCTAAATGTGTGAGGTGTTCCTCCAGACTGTTAGATGGACATAGGCAGTCGTCTACATATATTATCGTAAATTTCTTGACTGCATCTGACAACACAGTATCCAATCCTTTCGTCAGGCTGGCCAGACTTGTCTTTAATCCAAACGGTGTGACTGTGAAGCGGTAGGTCTTTCCTTTATATAGAAACCCGGTGAAGTCCCTGCATTCTCGCTTAAGTGGTACCTGCCAGAAGCTGGAGCGTAGGTCGATCGATGACATATATTTTACTCCTCCGCAATTAGCAATGAGCTTGTTGATTGGTTGTGCCCCTTCGAAGTCAGGTATCATCACCTTGTTTAACTTCCTGGCGTCCAAACACAATCTTACGCTCTGGTCCTTCTTTATAACTGTCACCATGGGATTGATATATTGGCTGCTCGCTCGCTCGATCACTCCGTATCTTAACATTTTCTGGATCTCCTCTTCGACTTTGTCTTGATAGGCAATTGGTATAGGCCATCCCTTTTGGAAGAAGGGGGTGTTGTCCGTGATACGTAGTTCATGTTCATACCCATGAATTCGGCCTGGTTCTTCTCGGAATAGATTTCTATTTTTCATTAATATTTTAGTTAATTTTTTCTTCGTTTCTGTATTTATATTAGTTAACTCTTCGACAGCTTCTTGAAAGTTAATAGATTCCTCATCGGCCGTTTCTTTATCCAAAGCGATCTGATGTATATGTACAATTTCATTAGAATCCTCTACATTTTTCTTATAATTTCTATTTTTAAGATGCATTACATTTTGCTGGAAATCTATAGTACACTCACCTTCCTTCAACATATTTATTCCTAGTATACAGTCTTTATTCAGTCCAGGGATGATAAAAAATACTAAGTCAAATTTATAATTATCAACCTCAGCTTCTAAAAGTACTTGTTTTCGTATTAATTTTGATTTATGTCCGAATGCACCTTTTATATTGGTATTCGATAAGTTTAATAACTCGATCCTACCTAATTTATCTTTATTCTGGTTGAACCACGTTTCGGCAATTCCGTTTAATTGACTGCCCGAATCAATAAGTGCAATTACTTCTACATTATTTAATTTTATTTTTATTTCCGGACATTTATTGTACGGGAAATTAGTGGTTTCTTCTTCTTCATCCATTTTATCCAATTCTTCACGAATATCAATATAATCTAATGCTACGTCTAACTGGTTATTTATTTTTCTACTACCTAAGTATTGTTGCCGCGATAATGGGTTGGCTGGTCGTTTTTTGTACGTGATTCTTGTGAAGGGCCAGGTTGTTGACGCTCAATTGTTACTGTGTTGACAATGGGCTGTTTTGTTCCCCTATCCTCTGTACCAAACGTTTGTTTATTGCGCCACCCAGGTCTGTGACCCTCGTGTTCAGTCTCCATTTTCATACCCTTCGTTTTATGATAGCTATTGTTAATATGTCTTCCACCGTTGTCAGCCGTTGTTTGTTGTGGCGGCCGATACGATCCTCTCATTTCTCGTTGTTGAATGGTAGCAAACTCATTTAATAAGCTTTCAAATTGATCTACTTGTTGGACGCCTCTAGTTATGATGGCAACTTCTATTTCCTTACTATAGTGGCGTGCAAGTTTGCGAATTAAATGCTGATCCGAGATTGGTGGGATCAGTTGTCTGCACTGTAGAATTTTATTCTCGAGGTATTGCACCATAGTGAGTTTACCATTCGGATAATAACATCCGTACTCCAAGCTGTCCCGGATGTTTTCTTGAATTTGTTGACTCCAGAATTTCTTGGTAAACGCCTCCTCGAATTGTTCAAACGTATGTATTTGGGATTGTACGATTCTCCACCATACTGTTGCTTCACCCTCTAGATGCCTGTTAATCCACTTAATACCTCCGCTGGGGTAATATATTTCTTTAACCTCTTTTAATTCTTTTAGAAATTCCATGGGGTAGGCGTCTCGTCCGTTGTACCGTACCTCCTTTAACTGTTCTTGGTTAGCCACAATAGTATTTTGGTTGTTTACCATTGGTCTTGACTCCAACTCTGTTAATTTTCGTTTTAATTGCTCTTGATCTTCTTTCATCTCGTCGATGCGTCGACCCTTTTCTTCAGCTAATTTTCTTAATTGTTCTTCCATTTCTTCTTTGTTTACGGTAGAAATATTTCTGACTTCTTCTCGGACGACCTCTTTCGTTGTTTTTATTTCTCTTCTCACTTCCTGATTGATTCGATTTAAATTTTCACTTAAGTTTTGAGTAGTTTTTTGTATTTCACACTTAAATTTTTCACTTTGTTGCTGTACCGCCTCGCCAAAATTATGCTCAGTCTTATTCAATTCTTCACGCCATGTTTTATTCACTATTTGAATATCACCAACTAATTTGTCATGCAACGTGTTCATATCGTTTTTTATCTCCTCTCTTAACTTAGTGTGCTTTCCTGTAATATCCTTAATAGCTACTTCTAATTTATTCTGATTTGCTTCAACTTTTTCTTCTAATTTCTTCTGATTTACTTTAATATCTTGAATGTCTTCATGTAATTTATTCAGACTTATTTCTAATTTATTCTGATTTGCTTCAACTTTTTCTTCTAATTTCTTCTGTAATTTCTTGTTATCTACTTTCATCAATTCGTATAGCATTTGCAGCTCACTTTTTGGCTGTGGTCCTTCTGCCTTTATTTGTTCCTTCTCCGTCTGTGGTACTGTTGCACTTACTTGTTCAACTTCTGCGTGTGGTCCTTCTGCCCTTATATTTTCAATATCCGTTCTTATTTCTTCCTCCATCATTGCTATGACTTGAGGATCTCCCATTTGGTTATATATCTCCATCTGTTCGCTCTCTTCAGCTCTCCTTGGTACTTGTGTTTCTTCTTCACTGGCCATTGTCGTATAAGGTGTTTCTTTTCCATTTTGCGTGCCTTACTTCGCGTCAACATATACCGTATATATTCGAACCGTGACTAAGCAACTGTAGTTACAATTACTAGCCCTATGTTCTTAATGTCTACTCTATTTATTAATACTTCTATTTTATTTCTAATTCTCAGTTTAGTTAACTTATTTAACTCAATTCATTCATCTGCCTTTTTGACAAATCTAAATGTAGATTTTGCCACGCGAGTTGGGCGACAAATATAAGAATTTTTCTTTATATTGGGAGTTTTTGATAATTGTAATAAATTAATAATTAAAATTACTTACTGCCAAAATGTTTCAAATTCCCGGGCGCCACCTCATATCTACAAGGATGTGGATATAAAGGATTCATTTGCCAAACACACAACAACAATATTATGTCTAATGCTTATTTAATTAATCAAGTTGTAGCAAATTACAAATATAACATTCTGGATGGATATTTCCTTAAGTAGAATCACTTCTCTTATCTTAACAATGAGTATCTCTGAAATCGCGATGAATTAACATTTAATAATTTTATAACACTTATAATTGTAAATTATAATCTACAATTGTATTTGGAAAATTTATATTATTGTTTAGATATGGTTTTTTAAGAATTTACTAGTTGACGTTTTATTTCGCTTCAGTCGAATGCAGAGCACTGAGAGGCAGTTCTCAAGGTTAATTAATTATTAGTTTGAGTTCTTTGACTTGAATGAATTGAGTTTGTTGACTTAACTCTAAAGTACCATTAGTTTGAGAACGTTGATTATTCGTAGTTCATACTCTCGGTGACATCATGTGGTCCTCTGTGTTTAGTAGTTGCAGATCTCCGTAGTCGTTGTAGATTACGTATCCTTTCGCGGTCACTGCACCTCACAATCACTGTTTAATTATTGACGCATTCTCGACCTGTTCACTTTTCACGGCACACCTATTGTGTTGAATATGAGTGTCCTTAATTGATGTGGGTAAAGTTCATGTGTAATGTTTTTTTTTTAAATAGTTCTTAGATTGCTGATTTTATGTCTAATGTCTCTGTTGTAGAATATGCACTGAGTCTCTATGTTGATGTGTTCTGTATTATAGAAAAACTGCTGTGTTTCTTGTGAATTATTTGTAATTGTAGAATGTCTGTTAATTGAATTTGTCTTCACTTAGTATTGTACTGTGTATCCGTATTCTCCGACACTTTGTTTAAATTATGGTGAAGTTCAACTCTCTTGCGAGTTAAGATGATTTGTGGTGATCACTTTGTAAATGATGAGTACTAGACTAGACTAATGATGAGTACTGGACTAATGATGAGTACTAGACTGATGATGAATACTAGACTGATGATGAATACTAGACTGCCGTTTTTCTGTTCTGAGATCTACCAAGTAAACTCTCATCCCGCCTACCTCGGCTGAATCTTCCATCTGCTTGGATACTCTTATTGGTTCCTTAGCCAGTGTGACAAATTGTATATTCGTAATTGGTTTTCGAGTATATCTGCTTTATACGTGATTCTCTTGTCGAACTCCCATTGGTCCTGATTGTTCCTACAGCCGTTTTCTCTATTTACTAGGAATCTCATTCAAGCACTCCAGAATTCGTGAGTTTCACTTTCCCCTTGTAAATCAGGCGACATTTCTTTGTCTCTCGTGGCCGTCTCCTAGTGTCCACTTTCTGTTACACTTTGACGTAGATACAATACTGGTATTGTTCGATCTGCTGCACCATTGTTTATTTTCAAGTTGCACTCTAGCTTTGTTTTGAGTCTGGAACGAATCTTCCTTTGTAATCACGACTTTCGTCAATTTTCTACGTTGTAATTGTTCTGGCCTCTAATGTTGTACCGTATCGAATTGACAAACTCTTTGCTTTCAGTCTGTGTCAAAGTTTTAAAAAGGGTAAATTGGTTTATTGGGGGTTATGCCTTTCTTACTCAGACCAGCTGCCTGATGCGAAATACAACGTCTCACATACATTTAGTAAGTGTCACTCTTTTTGTCAAACAATTAACTTTACAGCCGTAACACATCAAGCTGTCTGTAGGTTACAATGCCAAGAGGACAGTCTTACAAACTTTCCCTTCACACCCTCACATACTTCTTTGTCAAATATAACTGCTAGTACACATTATTTTTTAGCTATTCTTTACTACTTGTACAATTTTATAAATATTTTTCAAAAATAAACGTTACAACTTTTACAAAATCTCTTGATTACACTATAGGTATTATAATGCATAGTGTTCGTTAAGCTAGAACTCATTTTATATAACAAAATTTCTTATTTCTATTACAATTTAACGTTTGTTAGTTAGGCCTAGTGAACAACACTATCTATTATTATACATTTTATGGTTTAAAACATGTTTAGTATATTGTAATGACCCTTTCTACCTTCCTAGGTAGATGTAAGTTTTTTCTTTGTCACAGCAAATACATTCTTATTTACATTATAGATTATCCATCATAAACACTTATAATTACTTATAACATACTCAAAAAAAATACACCATCTATTACATTATATAATAGGGTTTAAAACAATTTATTATACATAAAATGTTCTCTTTTACGTACTAATCATGTGTAGGTTTTTAAGCTCATAGTCTTTTATTGTTTTGTACTTCAGTGTTTTTTTTATTAAACCATTTTTATTTGGAGGGTAACCATCACGTCACAATATGCACTTTTGCAGTGCCTCTTTCAGTGACAACATAATACTGGTTATACACATACAAACGTGAGGTCAACATTTACTTGTTCGTGTGTGACTTATTTGTTTTAATAAAACATACATTTTTGTTACTAAAAGTAATCTAAATATAAGAATTATGCAATACTTAATTTAAACAGATTAATGTTAATTGTAATTGATATTTTCACTTTACAGAAACTGCCATAACTAATTTTAAGTTATACCAATTTTCTTGTAAGTGGTTTTTAAAACTTAGTACACTCGAAGTTCGCCACAATAATACTATAAAATTTTGAATGCTAAGATTGTTATTTAGCTTAATTTGCGTAACGTTCTGTTTAAATTATCTTTGTACATGCAACTATTTTAAAATGTTGATTCGTTGTAAATGTCATTGTAAAAACATTTTGTTTAAATATTTGGTTATTTGTCCGTTACTATCTTCATAGATAATCTCAGTTTTGACAATGAGGGGGAAACTTCCTTGGCTAAGAATCACATTGTTGTTTCGTAACATATGAATATGTGTGTTACTTAATTACCAAATGTTTACTCCAAGTACAATCGTAAAACTTAAATTCTGAAATGAGCTGGTGTAACTAGCGCACTTATTTCCTCATGTTTAACATAAACAGACAACAGAATAAAGAAACAAAACAAAAATTGCGAAGAGGAGCTGCTTGAATTATCTACAATATGTAAAATATGCTTAACCGTAATAAACAGTTTTGACAGTTAAATATTAAGTTTGTAGTTTCCTACATGAGCTGTTTTAATTTTTATGTAAGCATCAATGTTTGTGGAAACTTATATATAATTAAATAAAAGGAATTATGTATTGTAAAGAAAACACACATATTATTTTGTTGCAACTGTAGAAGTGCTTAGTGCAATAAATTTTAAGTCAAGTCGGTAACATACGTATATGTTAATATTAGTAAATACTGTTAAACATATTTTTTGTGATATTCAAAGTCATAATTGCCAAAATGGCAGTGTGCCATAGAGTAGTCGTAATGCGTCACGGCTTGACTTTCAATACCGTTGTGAATAGAAATGTACTTTGGTTTTAGACGTCCGTCTCCCTTGGGAAAGGACGACTTGCATATGTGCTGTCTACATACCAGGTTCCTGATAGAAAATCTATAAATTCACACCATGTACATTAAGAATGGTCGCAAAAGACGACTGGAAATGGCCTTCAAAAATATTGTTGAAATGTACTTACAAAACTATACATCATTTAATAATTTTCTTACCTGCATTATAAAACATATTGTGTGAGTTTTTTCCTACATCGTTTCTATAAACTATTGTTGACGAGTTGTATTTTTTCTTACAAAGTGCAATCAACTATATTTGTAGATTTGGAAATGGCCTGTACATACTATAAATTGCGAAGACATGCTGTAAAGTTAACAGATAACTAGAAGAGTTATACGTGAATTTAAAAGCAGGTATGAAGTTGAATGATGATGTGACAGAGTGGTCTGATGTTAGTAGAGGAATAGGAAAAAACGATAATTTTCGTAGAACTGGTTTAGTACGTAGAGTGCAGGACACAAAAGGTACTACTGTAAAAGAGAGAATGGAATTGTCACTAAATGGAAATGTTATAAGATGGAATAGAAGCCTATGTAATAAAACTGATTGTAACAAAAATAAAAGTGTTAAAATAATAATGACAAAAGTATAAAATGAGGAATATTAAAGAGAATAATAGAATACGTACATTTACTCACCAAGCATTTTAACTAAGACGTGAACTATAAAAAATAAAATAAAAAATAACTCGAGATAATAGTGATCCCTACTAAAAAAATGAAAGTAAATAGCTATTGTGAATGGAAGATTTAATAAGAAGCTATATCATTTGGAAACATTAACATGGACATAAGGGAGAGACTGGTAGTCACATAATTCCTTTTACGACCCGAGTAAACCATGGTATTTTTAAAAATTTTGCTTGTTCCGGCTGTGGTCCATTGCTGAAAACGACGTATTCGTTACTGCTTGACTTTTCGGTAGTCCGAGCGTTCGTTATCATCACAGTCAGAACCGGCAGCAGGATGACCAACGATAGATGACCCAGGGCCTGGAAACCAAAAAACTACGGTTGACTAGCCAACAAGTTTTAACAGATAATAAACTAGCAAAATGTTTTACTGTGAGAGTCGGACACATTAACAATGAAGGAATGGGATAGAGATAGTTTTGAGGCGATAAAAATGTGAATCTGGAGATAAAGGATAAGATAACGTGGGTACGTGGATGAAGTAGGCAATGAAGTGGTGTTCAGAAGAATGAAGAAAGGTTGGCCAGTAGGTTGCAATGCGTTTATTGAATCTGTGAAAAAAAAGAAGCTGGTTTAGACACATTCTGAATGGACTTGTAACAAAAGTGAACGGAGACAGAAAAAGAAAGACGGCAGTGAAGATAGAAGCTTCTGGATGGCATAGAATGAGGAATGTCGGAGGAAAAGGTACAAAGAAGTAAATTCGAAAGGTCGCGATGCAATTTCCCCTATTAGAATTCCCAGTACAGCCATGTATTTGCAGCCCGTAGGTCTACGTGAGTTTAACCATTTTTAACACTCACGCTTACAACAAATACGAATAACAGACATAAAAATACGTCAGCCTTCGTCGATATATGTAGTCAACTAATTTTTGCACGAACAGGAATGTCATTTGTATAGATGACTTGTATTTAGCGTTGTGCTGTATGTACAGTTTAGGTTTGATAATTATACAGCTATTACATTTTTACCAGGGAACAGCCAGCAAGTGCCAGCTCAGAGCAGGGTCAGCTGTTTACTGTACCAAGGCTAGAATCCAATTATTTTTGCAAAACAAACAAACTCACTTTTTTAATTTCGTAATACCAGTATACTTGTTTTCATCGTACCCATTACCCAGGCTTTCCATTGTGACTAAACATTTTTACTTAATAGGAACGATATAATTGTCGGATTTGGTCCTTGCAATTTTTATTTTTTTGCTTCGCTTGTGCAAGTAACAAATACTGTATGTTTTCACATATTTTGTATTTAAATCTGTTAAAGATTAGACGTAAACCGTATTTTAAAAACAGAAAAATTATTTCCTGTTGTTTACATTTTACTCAAAAATTTAGTCCATAATTTTTTAAGTAATACAAAAAATACCAGTAAATTGACTATACATTTTGCATTACATTGCTTTATACTTGAGGATAAAAAGCAAATAATATGTAGCCTTAGCACAACTGAACAGTAGTGTTTTGTGTACATAGTTCAAGATGATGATGACGACGAGAATGACGGCAGTACCACAGGAAGATGTTATTTTAACTATCGTCTTGTCAGAATATTGTTTCCTTTATTAAATAAACATTTGTTATGTCTCACATAAATTATGTTTGTACACTACCGCGTTTGTTATGCTTATAGCCTACAACATTACTCTTACTTCGCCTCGATAATTCGACGACGACGACGACGACGACGACAATGATGATGATGATGATGTTAATAATAATAATAATAATAATAATAATAATGACATTACAGTTACGGGAGGCGTTGCTATATTACTTAGCAACACATATCCTGCTAGATTTATTCCGCTCGCTACGTCTCTACAAGCAGTAGCACTCAGTTTATTACAGCCACTGAAGACGACCTGGTGCTTCATATAGGATCTGGTCGAGCAGCTACCCATATCTATTACTCCTTGTCGGAGACTTCAACGCCCACAGTTCCAATTGGGGTTGTCTTACGACAAACAGCGCTGGATTGAGAACTGAGGATATCTTGCTAAACAACGCGGTAGTATTTTTAAACACATGCGAGAGCACACATTTCAACGTTGGAAGTGGTACTTTCTCGGCTATCGATCTTTCGATCTGTGGTCCGGGTCTTGCTCCGTGTCTGTCGTGGAGAATGCTCCCGGATCTCCATGGAAGCGACTACTTCCCTGTGATGCTTACCAAAGAGCGTTATACGCACGCCGAAAAGGTGGCGAGTGGATAGTGCTGATTGGACAGGCCTGCTGCTGCTGCTGCTGCTGCTGCTGCTGCTGCTGCTGCTGCTGCTGCTCCTGCTCCTGCTCCCGCTCCTGCTCCCGCTACTACTACTACTATACGACAAATAGTAATAGTAATAATAATAATAATAATGCATTAAATAGTATCTATTAACCGTTCCTATTGATGTTTACCTCATTTGAGCAATCTACAGGAAATGTATTACTTGAAGTTTCCACAGTTAGGAATAATAATATTAAGGAATCCAGAGTGCCTAAGCTCGATAGGGGTCAATTTGTCTTTATAATTTCGCTCCCTTTCAAGTTGTCTAAAGGGTAGACTTGTACGCGAAACGCAATGATAACACTACATAAGAAGAAAGATAAGTAAAATCTTATGGTAATGTCATGCCAAGAAATCTGCTTTCAAGGCTCATTACCTCAAATGTTTGTGGTATGTTATCTTTTATTTGTCATCAGTCAGCGTAGTAAACTTGCTCTAGATTTTATGGTAATATCGTGGGTTAGCGTGGGTTTTCAAAGTGTAAACTGCATCGGCTCGAGATATGTTGGTCTTTTCAGTTGATTAAATTTCTTGACACTTATATTTAAACTTAGCTGATAAAACCAAAACGGCCAGAAAGTTCGTATACTTTCTTTTTGAATTAGTGAATTTTTAAGTGTTTGCATTTTTTATATTTATTATATTTGCAAACATAGGAAAACAAATGTAGTCGTCCGTGTTTTTTGAACAGAAAAAATTAAAATTGTATATGCATTGTCGACATTTTACCTTAAATGTTATAAACATACACTCATATGTTTGTTACTATTATTACTATCATGTGATTATTGAAATTAGAACTTTATTTTAAATCATGATTACACTGATTCTCAATCTCATTGAAATAATATTGAAACTTGTATTTGTGAATAACATAATACTACGAACTCTGTTTTACTTACGGTTACTTATAACGTAATTTTTCGTCATACTGCTTAAACGGAGTGCATTTTATGTTGACATTATACTGTTTATATTATATAGTGACTGAGGCTGTGTTTAGTGCGTTAACTCGCTCACTTATTTTGCACTAACGAAAATATACGGTAATGAATTTTGTGGTTATTAATTCAGTATACCTCTCAGTTCATTGATTCCATGACTAGATTGTATATTTGTTGCCTGGTTTGTCGTTGTCGAATTTTGATTTACTAAATCGTGCTCATTTTATAATTATTGTTTACACAGTTGTATGTTTCATCGGCTTTAGTTTTAACTTGTTTGGTTAGACTTCTTTATTCTACCGTTTACTTCATTTACTATCAGCTTAGGTTGTTATTTTCTCTTCGTTTATAATACCACTCTTCTTTCCAGATGTCATTTAAATCAATTTTTAAATTACAATGGCATTAAATTAAATTTAATTATAAATTTTTAGACCTAATTGTTGAAAATTATTGTTAACTTTCTTGATCTTACAAAAATAAATTACATTTTTACAATTTTGATCTATCAATTAGTCTTTTATGTCTAATACATAACTTATTTAAAAATAATTTTACATATATGACATTAGTTGTTTCCATTTTAAAATTATTAATTACTTATGATATTTATTGCATTACCTAAGTTTACATCACGCTGTCAGTTTACTTTCTCTTTTATTGAAATTTCTTTTACCTTTAATAAACTGTGATTTACCAGTTTTTTTAATATTACACACATGCTTTTAGTTCGATTATT
The DNA here is from genome assembly GCA_034769895.1 of Magicicada septendecula. Taxonomy (NCBI): domain Eukaryota; kingdom Metazoa; phylum Arthropoda; class Insecta; order Hemiptera; family Cicadidae; genus Magicicada; species Magicicada septendecula. The sequence goes on along the minus strand of CM068369.1, from coordinate 216,975,637 downwards.
AAAATGTCTTCGTAGATTCATTCTTTTTATTATTATTATTATGTTTTAATATTTACAGGGATTATCCAGAAAACTTAAAAAATATTCAAGACACAATTAAATTACTTTCCAAGTACAAGTTTACGTTTGCGTGTGCTTTCATTAAGTCTATAATTTTTTAAATCTTAATTTCATTATAATTATTTCAAATACAATATTACAAGAACACAAAAAGTTGTAAACGCAAAACAGTTGACAACACAAAAATTTTTAGTTGCCATAAAAAGAAGACATAGGCCTATAGGTTGTAGTTTCTTCTGAACAAAACCTCCCACGTGACAGTTGATAATACCCTTTCTACGCAAAGGGCTATTACGGCTGTTGTACCTCAGGGAACCATCTTAGGTGTCCTGCTTTTTCTGTGTACATCAATGACGTGCCCAAATTGCTCGGAACCAGGTTTGCTAAGATCGCCGATGATACGGCGGTCTCTGCCGTCGATCGTCGGGCCGAAACAGCCGTTATCTGGCTCAAGGAAGAGCTTGATTTCTATGATGAATGGAAAGAAAAATGGTGTTCCGCTATTAACGCGGCCAAGAGCACAGCCGTAGTCTTCTCCAGAAGCAGAAGGTTTACCGACAGACTCTATGTAGGCGATTCTCACCTGCCCTAGTCTCTCGGTGTTAAGTACCTCGGGGCACACTTGGATCGTCGTCTCACCTGGCGGACACATTCCGAGCAAGTAGCGCGAAACTCCCAATCGTCTTTACGAACTGCGACCCCTGCTTTGCAGCAATTCTATGACCCGCCGCCTAGGGAAACTCACGTTTGCCACTTATGTGGCACCGAAGGTTACCTAGGGACTACTTGGCCAAAACCCATAATCGTGAGCTTCAGCCCCTTCTAGATTTCGTAAATCATAGTTACCTTTTAAATTTATTTTTAAATTTATAATTATCATCACTTCTAATATAAAACATTCTAAGTATTTTTAAAACATACATCTGCCATAATGGAAGAATTTTACACTTTTAAAAAAGTGGCCAAGAGTATCCAAACTTACGTTTCTAAGAAAGAATTCTAATGATTGCCTTTTTTATATTGTAACGAGAACCGTATCTAATCGCCTAGAACAGCCGACAGCTTCGTTCCACCCGTCCCTCCGTCTAGTGTGGCAGGTGTTGTTTCAGTCAAGGCCGCGTTTAAGTATGCTACAGATTCTTCAAGAGCACACTTGAAATACGCATTAGAGTCAGCAATTAAGTTGAGAATGGAAAATTTCTAGAAGGCGTACCGACCTATAAATATCGGTATGGAGAACCATACATGACTTCCATATTCTAAGATTTATATTTAAAATCATTTTCAGCCAAACAGCCAGGCTGTGTCTTACCTGCCTTTTTATTGCTGTATTAAATGAAAAATATTATATTACATTAAAATGAAAAAATTAAAATTTTATTGCCTGGCAACAAAATTATTTTATTTTTAACAATTACCATTGTTTCAAAAAGTTTAAATAAATTTTCAAGTACTTTACTCTTGTTAAAACGTAAAAGGTTGCAGGTAAACTACCCCTTCCCCTTAACCGATCTTCACTAAAATCGAAAGTCATTGAGACCTCTACAATTCAGGGATGTATGCAAAAAAGTATTTGATTCTGTTTGAATTTGCGGCTGTTATCGTTTGCCATAAAAAATACGCTTGATAAAAAAATGTTGCAGGTAAACTACCCCTTCCCCTTAACCGATCTTCACCAAAATCAATAGACCTTGAGCACTCTACAAATCAGGGCTGTATGCAAAACATTATTTTATTCTGTTTGAATTTGCGGCTGTTATCGTTTGCCATAGAAAATACCCTTGTTAAAAAAACGTTGCAGATAAACTACCCCTTTCCCTCAACCGATCTTCACCAAAAACAACAGGTCTTGAGAACTCTACAATTTAGGGCTGTATGCAAATAATCTTTTCATTCTGTTTGAATTTGCGGCTGTTATCGTTTGCCATAGGAAATACCCTTGTTAAAACATAAAACGTTACAGGTAAACTACCCCTTTCCCTTAACCGATCTTCACCAAAAACAATAGGTCTTGAGTACTCTACAAATCATGGCTGTATGCAAAACATTATTTGATTCTGTTTGAATTTGCGGCTGTTATCGTTTGCCATAGAAAATACCCTTGTTAAAAAAACGTTGCAGATAAACTACCCCTTTCCCTCAACCGATCTTCACCAAAAACAACAGGTCTTGAGAACTCTACAATTTAGGGCTGTATGCAAATAATATTTTGATTCTGTTTGAATTTGCGGCTGTTATCGTTTGCCATAGGAAATACCCTTGTTAAAACATAAAACGTTACAGGTAAACTACCCCTTTCCCTTAACCGATCTTCACCAAAAACAATAGGTCTTGAGTACTCTACAAATCATGGCTGTATGCAAAACATTATTTTATTCTGTTTGAATTTGCGGCTGTTATCGTTTGCCATAGAAAATACCCTTGTTAAAAAAACGTTGCAGGTAAACTACCCCTTTCCCTCAACCGAACTTCACCAAAAACAATAAGTCTTGAGAACTCTACAATTTAGGGCTGTATGCAAATAATCTTTTCATTCTGTTTGAATTTGCGGCTGTTATCGTTTGCCATAGGAAATACCCTTGTTAAAACATAAAATGTTACTGGTAAACTACCCCTTTCCCTTAACCGATCTTCACCAAAATCAACAGATCTTGAGGACTCTACAATTCAGGGCTGTATACGAAACATTATTTGATTCTGTTTGAATTTGCGGCTGTTATCGTTTGCCAAACAAACAAAATTACCCTTGCTAAAAAAAAACCGTTGCAGGTAAACTACCCCTTTCCCTCAACCGATCTTCACCAAAAACAATAGGTCGCGAGTACTCTGCAAATCAGGCCTGCATGCAAAACATTATTTGATTCTGTTCGAATTTGCGGCAGTTATCGTTTGCCATAGAAAAAAAATCTACAGACACACAGACAGACACACAGACAGATAGACACACAGACAGACAGACACACACACAGACACTTTTCGGAAAACGACTTTTTTTCATGTTTTGAGTGTAGTACAATCAGAATCTGCAATAATCTCGAACACGATTTTTTTTGCCATCACCATACTTCCATTCCTTAAGGAATATGGAAGTAAAATCACCATACTTCCATTCCTTAAGGAATATGGAAGTAAAAGCAGCTGGCTTTCAGTCAGTCCTGTTGAGCGATTTCGTTAGCACGGATCGAGTGTTTGTAGAAGTATTGTGGCGAAGTGTTGTGTTATAATTAAGTGCGTGATTCTTTATAGTTGATATTATTATTGCGTGTGGACAAATTTTACTTGAATTATTGTAAGAGACTATCTTTTTGATTACAAATTATTAATTGTGATATTAGTATTAGTAAGACTGTCCTATACGACGATCAGGGGGACCGCCGTAACAATACAGTAAGGATCTATACTTTCCACCCCAACTACTAATTCCGTAATTCATGTTAGAACCAACCAATACATTATAGATTGTGATCAGGATGTTTACTGAACAAAAATATCTTAGAAAGTAGAATATGACCTATACTAAGTAAGACCTTGCTACATACAAATTAAGGTGAATCTGGAAAGTTATTAGAGGACGACCTTAGTTAGACCAAATGAGCTAAGAATACATACTAGGTCTACTGATCGTCCTTTCAAGTAGAACAATTCATCGAAGACAAATTTTCACTTCTACTCGTGTCCTCATTATTGTGATTGGTAAAGGAAACACTTGCTGGCACTGCATATAGTGCTGAAGTTAATGAAATTAGAGCGCTCACGAGTGTCTATTCCAATTATTCACCGAAGAAATTTGGTGTCAGTTGTATTCCATGTTGATAATTATAATGCGCCAGTCTGACTCCTGTAATTAAGAAATTATTTTTTTTTTCTTGTATTACATTACTTGAAACCGTCCAAAGGAAGTTGAACGTAAATGAGGAGAACTTTATATTCCCAACAGCTCATCGGCCAAATGTTAACTTTCGCAGATATCTCCATATGTGAAAGCTGAAAGTAGAGACCGCTGATCAATCATCACAAATACTTTATTGGAGGCCTAGTAGTAATATCGTTCAGCATAAAAACCTGTAGAGAAGGAGAGCAAATTTGTCTCAGGAAATTTAAAGAGTGAAATATACGACGGGAAACCGAGAAGAGCTCCTAGAGTTGGCCTGATCAACTGTGGAGTGCGACAAGGGTGTTCATTATCGCCTTATCGTTTTAATTTATATATTGACGATGTCACACAAAACTGGCAGATGTGTATTCCAGAACACTGTACGATTGGCCACTCTACAATTGACACTTTGTTGTTTGCGGACGATCAGGCTATTCTGTCGGACCCTGAAAAAAGACTTCAGATGGCTATACAATTGTTAAATCGAATCTGCAAAGACTCTGGATTGCAAATATCCACACTGAAGACCAAGCTAATAGCGTTTCGTGAAACTGATGCCATATGGGCAAAAATTGTTATAAATGATACTGTCCTAGAACAAGTTAGCAATTTTTGAATATCTGGGCTACAGTGTGTCTTACAATTACAATGCAAGCAACTACGTTGTGAATAAGTTGCATAAGTTCAACTTTATGTGCGGGACGATTAGGCGAACACCTAAGTCAACAAGTAAAGGAACACTTCTAAAAATTCTACAAGGTGATGGCTCTTCCCACACTTTTTTATGGGTCTGAGAATTGGATTTTAACGAAAGGCCAGGTCAGTTGCGGTTGAAATGAGATTTCTCAGGCACGCGGCAGGGTATACTCTCCATGATCATAGAAGAAACAAAGATATACGGCAGGCACTGAATATTATGAGAATACTCGACAGGATCACCCAGTATAGGTTTATTTGGTGTGAAGGTCTTTGCCGAATGGATGACTGGCGCATTCCCAAACAACTATGGAACTATAACCCGAGTGGACCGAGAGGTGTGACTGGAGTGACCAACTCTAATCTTTCCCTAATCTTTGCCTCTAACCTTAACTCTAATCGGTCTAATCTTTGCCTATTTGAGACCGGAACAAACCATCATTGGTTTAATCCTAAAGCAGATGAAGAAGAAGAAGAAGAAGAAGAAGAAGAAGAAGAAGAAGAAGAAGAAGAAGAAGAAGAAGAAGAAGAAGAAGAAGAAGAAGAAGAAGAAGATGATGATGATGATGAAATATACGACTTGGGAACGTTCCGATAATTTTAGATACTAATCAGGGATATGAGTTAATTATTTTTGTAAGGCTTATTGCACAGTCAGATTTTTGAATTACAATGTTATATGAACATGTCGAGATATTCGGGCTAACAATGCCCGATTAGTGGCATCTGATTTAAAAAAGATAGACGACAAGTATATAAAAGCTGTACTAATTTGATACCGAGAATAAAAGATAACAATTTTTAAATACTTAGGATAAATACAACTAGGTGGCGTAAATTTTGTTATAAATGTCAACTGAATGAAATACTCTAATTGTAAGTTATCAGAGCATTGTTAATTGTTCATAAAACTAGGCATAAAACTACAAACGAAGCAGATCTTCTTGCATATAAAGTTAGTTTATAACTCCGTATAAAGAGAATAAGAAAATTATTCGAAAATCTTTAGAACATTAGCTTAAAAAGTATAGAAGACTTTTTATCTCTTAGTTTTTCTACTTGCTCAATCTGAGCGTCACTTCACGTTATTTGTTGAAAGTGAGCTTCTGTTTATTCGTTGAAGTTTCTTTATGTTCATTAAGCTTTATTAAATTCTAGTGTCCTTGATAGAAACGCTTAGAGCTTACCTATTCCATATAACCCATGCTTACCACAGTCTTCTACAGGTTTCCTATGCTTTCCAGAGTTTGCCTTCTTGAAAGAGTGAATTAGAGTTGGGTAAGAGAATATAAGTGACTATAACTTATAAGTTGGAAATTCCAACACTCTCGTTTGAACTGTATGGTTTTAAATAGGTACACGCGAATGTTTCTAATTCAAGCTAGTTGTGTAGGATCAACTCTAACTTGTGAAGTTATAACTTTCCAAAATTTCTATTAAACGGAACAGAGTTAATCCGTGTGGTAGAGCAACGCCATAATTTGGTTGTTCTTATATGGCGTAACATGCAGCGGCTTCTTTCCTACATAACATAATATTTATCTGATAATACTGTACTACATGCATTATTTTATTCTATATTTTATCTCAATTAATGTCTTATTGTACAATACTAATCCAACCTGAGGATAATGATAACATACCTACTCTTATATATTTCTAGATCTTATTTATCTCTAGATCAGAAAGAAAGTGTACATTGTTGTAAACAAAATTCTTGCAGAAATAACAGCAAATGTTTTAATAATACATTCAACAGTCCGAATTATGGTATGAAGTTTTAGTCCAAAGTAGCGAGACATCGAATTAATGGTATCCAAGTCAACAGGACCTTGCTGTATCTAAAAATCTCTATTTAGGACTACCTGTTTATATACACTTAAGACTTTGTGAAAAATTGAGTTGAATAAGTATTTTAATTCTTACGAATTGTTCGGTTTGCTTCATTAGAATTGTTCAATGTTAAAAATCAGTTCTAATTAACTTTATACGGACGTAGATTTAATGTACAGCATATAATGTTAAAACTGCTAATTACTGTGAGGTCAGCTATCTGAGTTGACACGTTAGATGAGCGACTAATCATTGTCAACGCTGCTTACGCACTGATTACAGGCGATTTGTTGTCACTCATTAGTGCCATTACTGCGGTGTTTACATGTTACAGCGTTATTACGTAACCAAATCACGAAAATGACTCAGTCACTTAGTGCCGTTACTACAAAGTTAGTACTTTTACTTTGTAACCAAAAACAAAAGCGATTTATTTAACCGTGAATAACACGTGTAAGTTCAAATATATATCAACTATCAACAGACGTGTACATAGATGCGTAGCTTTGTGTTTATTTTAACAGCGGCAGGTAGTCTTTTACCATAAAGGTAGCAAAACATGACTTTTTTGTTTTCGAATCCTACTTCCACCGTACTTCACATAGTCTGGATTACTTGGAAGATGATTTTAGTTTCCTTTTCCTCTCAACATATTTGAGACATCTGTTACTACAATTCCTCACTACGGCGTCAACAATTTTACTGCAGTCAGTGAAGCCCTGAGCTGCCAGTCCTTAAGTAATCCACCAACCCACTGATAATTTACTATTAGTTTTCTATAACGCGTCATTTCACAAGCCCCGACTAACCATTCTTCAGAACCTCAAAATTATTCTTTTTTGTCTTGGACAGTAGCTTTTAATTATTATGCTATTAAATTAAGACTCCTTGGGCACTTGGTGAAACACATTACTTAAAAAGGTTCAAATAAACAGAACCGCTTTGTACTTTCACCATTTATTCTTAAGCTCTGACAATTTCTTCAGCCGAATAGGCTATTCTCAGAGAGCTGGTAAAAACAACTAAATACTAAATACAACTTAGAGGGTGAACATGTGTTAAGAGAGTGTACAAAAGTTTGTGTAGTGGGTGGAGGAGCTAATACAGACAAGGTCAAGTGACCGTAAAAACCAAGTGTAATAGAAATGCCAATTGTAAAATTAACTAACCTAAACGTCTCCTTTTAACAAATAAGAGATACAAATAATTCCGTCTGTTCGTTTGTTAATTTTTGTTATTTTGAATTGCTTTCTTGATTTCTAAGATCTAGAAAATTCTGAAAATGAGCCTACGGTACGTCGTCTATCCACGTTTTGTCACTACTCATGCACATGACTCACAACCATACCGTCGCGTTCACAAGCATAACGAACTACTGAGCTAAACAGTTTTTAAATTTATCTTATATAAATAATAAAAATAGCATTATTTTAGAAGTCGTATAGGCCCACGTGATATAAAAAGTGCTAGTGGTTTTCTTAATTCTGCGCCCAACAATAGTCACAATAGTCTCTACTACTATAGTTTGTTAGTAATTAGTGACAACTGATATACGTATAAGTTGAATTAGGGCGATGACGTAAAGGAACTGGCATTTATCACACCACAAGCTAAGATTAAGAAGAAAGTTTTTTGTCATTGGCTTGTCTAATTCTACACACACACACACACACACACACACACACACACACACACACACACACACACACACACACACACTCTCTTCTACGACTCTACGGCTGTCACCACCACCACCATCACCGCAACAACAAAACAACAACTAACAACAACAACAACTACTACTACTACTACTAGTAGGCCTACTACTACCACTGCTGCTGCTGCTGCTGCTGCTGCTGCTACTACTACTACTACTACTACTACTACTACTACCACTACTAATACTATACTATAGTTTGTTAGTAATTAGTGACAACTGATATCTAAGTTGAGTTGAGGCGCTGACGTAAAGGAACTGGCACTTCCAGACAAGAGTCACACGACAAGAGTGTAAAAACGCCGGCACTTGCTTCAGTTAAAAGTATTTCAAATAAAAGCTTAAATATTTGTAAATGTACACGTTTCGATTTATAGCCTACTGTATAATGAAGTGACTAACCCACCTGTCCACGGGTTATAAAAAGTTCCACAAGGGTGGGGATTGCAATAAAAGCATTAAATACAAACTGTGTGTAGCATTTTCTAAGGAACGCTTAATAAAAACTGAATTTCCACAAATGATATAATGCAGCACAAAAATTAAAACTTAATGAATAGAAATGAAATTAAAACTACATGTACTAATAAATGCCACCAGTGGAGTTGGAGGATGTTTGAATTTCTGCTTTACACTCACTTTCCAGACACTGGTACTGCATAGACCTACAGAGTAAGTAGTTAGTACACCGTCATAGCGTACGCCGAGCCGTCGACTTTCCGTTCCACCAATGTAATCTTCTACTTCTTTTAGCCCAGAACTTGTAGCATTATGCAAATCCTTAAGGAAAAAATGTATCTCACAGTTATTTCTTATAATTGCTATAGGCTTATTCTTTGTCGAACGAAAAGTTCTCAAATTCTTTCAACTATTTTGTTATTTTTCTGAATACGAAATTAAATATAATTTAAGTTAAAGATGCGTAAGCCCTATTAAACATAGAAAACACTTTTAACGATGGAAAGTTTAGTGAGGATCGGCCAATAAGCAGATATCGCGTTGCTTTTGTGTGTCCCAAAGAAAGGCAAAATGCCTTTTTAGGAGTTTTAATCCTCCGTGGGCACATTTCTGGGTAAAATAATATTTAATTTGGTTTAGTCTTTAATCATGGTGTCTCGGTTCGAGAATCATAAAACACACACACATCCACAGCCCAAGTGTTCACATTTGTTGTTTGGGTGTCGTGTTGTTAGAAGGAGAATCGTATGTACGATTTCATAGGTTTTAAAAGACCGTAGTAAAGACTCCTTCAATAGTTATTTCTATTCAAAATTTTTCTACGTACAATAAACGATGTTTTGCACAGCAAATAAAACAATGCAATAAGGCAAAAAGTGGAAGTAATTTGGTTCGCATAAAAGCCAAGGAACGCTCCATTACAGTTTGTTTCTTGTCTTATTTCATACGATGCGTAGATAATTGCATTTTTAGCGTACAAGCAGTAACTGCATCCGCACGTAGCATTTTAACACTGCCATAAACAAGAGTTATGTGTAAGAAAACCTCGTACTCTTATAATGTTAATATTATAGAACTATTTTTATATTTACTAGTTTAACTGTAAACATTACAAACCTATTTATACTTTAAAACATTTTAAATGTGAAATATTAAAATTTAATTAAGAAAAATTTGAAAATTTGAAGTAAAAGTTTCACTGTAATTCTCGTGATTCTATACTTTGACCTTGATTCACTTGAAAAGGGGGCATATAAATTGTAAGGATAACAGAGTCTAATAAATCCTAATAATGTATGACGTAATCTAATTGATAATGAATTATCTAAGTATACTGTTTTTTTTTTGAAATTAGATTGAAAATGCTTCTTTACCTTTCTATTCACATCTGTGATCCTCATATCCGGTCATTATTATTTTTAGTTACAAGTAATGCTGGCATACGGTACTGAGAGATTTGAACGTTTTAAATAAAAATTCTATTAAGGAATAATAATTATGTAAGAAAAATTAGATACTATAACACTAATGCAATACTGACGGGAGGAATAATCAGTTACATTTTAGTATCTCTATTCCGGTTATTCAGTACTTATACTCTATATTCTCTCCTGAAATACTTATATTTCCTCTACATAGTTTAATGCATTGATTTGATTACTGTTTATAGTAATATTATTTATGATTGTATTATATTTCTCTATTTTGTTAAACTGTTTCATTACTGGAAGCTGTTGATGTCTGCCATGTACACTATTTTTTAATTTATTATAAACTTATCTGAAGAATTATTGTTTTCTCCTTATTATTTGTTCAGCTGCTCTTCTCTTTGGTCTATAAAAGGGTTTGCCGCCTTTGGTTTAGTTTCTATAATACGAGAATAACTCGTAGCTCATATCCTTTATGGTTTTAGGTGTTTAGTCATTCCAGACCTTTAATTTTCCTCAATTTCTCAACATTATCAAGACAAGCAATGCGCTTTCTCAATGTACATCCTAATATTCTCCTGTTCCACGTCAGTTATAGCCTATGGCCTCTACTAGTTGTTGGTCCTTAATGTGCATTTAACCTTCCAATGTACAAGTCTCCTGATGCCCTCGCCTTGTTGTAGGTATACTTTACAAACGTCGTTTTGGTTGGGAGGTTTATTGGGTCTTTTACAGTTACGTTCCACACTTATTAAATAACAAAATTTGATTTTCTTTCTTTCAACTATCTGTATTTTGCATACACCTTATTATTGTAAGATTACAAAATTATTCTAGGTGAGTTTTCTGAGGAACTAATTTCAAAGCTTAGCCTCAAAAATTCTAACCAATATGTCAATATGACATACGAGTATAATGACACATAATATGCAGTACCAGTGCATGTACGTTAATAATGTAGAAAAGAAAGTAAATAAGTAAATAAATATTTATTTAAATATATTGGAAGCAGTATTTGTATCGTTTGTTTCAGAAACCCGCTAGGTGCAGTTTTTTGAATTTTAGGAAAACAATTAAAAACATGTTAATTTTGAAATTTATGAGGATTCAGCATTATTATTTTTTTGCTGTTACATAATTCCTCCCTGAACTAGACGTAATATACGATTTATCAAAATTTAACAATAATTTCTGAAAAAAAAAATTTCAAAATCTTTGCGTAACAGGTTTCTACAAAAAACTACATTTTCACTTTCAAAATACACAGTTTTCTGGGCGTGAATAATGTTTATTAAGAAAAGAAAACAATGAAATAGTAAAGAGTTATTTATTTAACAGAGAATATCAACATTTCAAACATAGTTGATACTATAATTATTTAAGATTATTGAAAAGTTAATGAAAAGTTATAATCAAAAGTTGGACAACTTATATTACATTATACTCATTCATATATAAAATTATCATAAAAAAGTTATTAGAATGCCATCAAAAAAGTTAATAAGGTTAATCATTTTATTAAAATAAGATCGTTCAGTATATTAGAATTTGTGTTTTTAGTCATCATCATATTCTGCATCCACGTTGCATTCAGCTTCTGTAATGAGTCATTCGAGTATTTCATCATACAATCACTCATAGCCGAGTGTAATCAGAGAGCTTCATAAGGTCGGGTTTTTTCTTATTAATAGGAACCTTTCCACTGGGGTAAGCCTTTGCTGTTGGCAGTTCAGGAACGTTCTGATATTTTTTCAAGGTGAAGGTGAGCTCACAAGTCCATCAATATACTGTTTGACAAAAACTTTTCCTAGCAAAGATTTGTCGTATTGGAACTGTCTGTAGCTAGACACTTTGAACTGGACTTTCTTGTCTTTAGGGATATTTCTTCCACGTGTTTCGTCCGAGAAAGGAACTTTTTATAAAAGTTTGGCCACCAACTCTTGAAGTTGAAAATCTCATCTTTGCTTGCTACATAGTGGGCAGATATACGACCAGTTTTACTGGCCTTCAAAATCAGCTCTGAATATTGTACTGGTGTGTAGACTCTATCCGCTCGTCGCATAATGCGTTTAATCGATCCGAAATCCCAATTGCAAGGTAAAAACGAATGGCCCTTAACAGGAAAATAGTGTGTTACAGTTCAAAAGTCTGCGTGTCACAAAGGTGCAATAAAAACCTCACAAGAGTGTGATTTTTGTTTTGACTTGATGGGCTATCATTGAAAAGAATCAGATTCTTTACATTATTAGGCACTTTTGTATTGATGTAATCTAATAACGTAGAACACACTTCATCAGGTGATTCGTTAGATTCACCTTCGTGATATAGATAAATACGTAGTAGCCTTGTTTGTTTTTAAGTCATGTATACAAAATACATTGGGCCACAACTGACGCATGTAGTATACTTCTTGCACGGGTATGTTAGGCAGAGGGAGTTTCTGCATGAAATCGAAAGACAAGCGACAGTATCGTCGTCTTTGTTGTTGGCAGTATCTTTTACATATGAATAAAATGTTTTGGCCCTTCTCTTCTGAATTAACTGTTCAGAAGTTACGTTACGCTTAGGGTTATGGCTCAATTCAGAGTCTTTTAATGTTGCACTAAAGTTCTCACATTTGCTACACACGTCCACTTGAGGTCATCTAAATGAAAAGTTAAAATTTTTCTTAAAGTATGTGTAATAAAATGTATATTTAACTTTTTCTTTCATATTATTATATATATATATATATATATACACACTTTCACATATGAACTTACTTTCTTTATCACTTCCCCAAACGTTTCGAGGTGATGTGCCTCTTCCTCAGTGGCAGTAAATACTGGATGTCATTTTACAGAATAACGGTTATGACTATAGGTGTGTGTGTGTGTGTGTGGTGGGGGTTGATGGTGGGAGGGAATTGGCGCTGAGGTTCAAATTGTGTGTTTGGATCAGTGTATCGAATAGTGTATGTGATTTATAATGTAATTGTTCATTTAATATGTTGTTTGGTTGTAGTGCGTGATATCTGTATATTTCAAATTGTTCAGCTGTGTTTAGTTTTCTACTTTTAGGTAAGTAGTGTAATATTTCCATGTTGTGTTCTATGTTTGTGTAACTGTGGTTTCCGTTTTGTAAATGTGTGGCAAATGTGGAATGAATGTAGTTTGTGGTGAGGGCTTTCAAATGTTCTGAAAATCTGGAGGAAAAAGATCTTCCCGTCTGGCCGATGTAGAACTGGTGACAATCGTTACAATTTAATTTATATACCCCTGTTTTGTTGTATGTATCTGTGTCTTTATTAGCATTATTCATGTGTTTCCTAATGGTGTTGTTGGTTCTGTAGGCTACTTTATAATTATGTTTCCTAAATGTGTTTGCAATTTTGTGCGTATTGGAATTGTAGTATGTAAGCGTTATGTATTTACTGGGTTGTGTGCTGTTGGTCTGATGAGTTTTACTTTTTGTGTTTAGGATGCGTTTGTGTAGTTTATTTATTAATTCGGGGTTGTATCTATTTTTGACTGCTATATATTTGATTGTGTTTATTTCTTCTTGGTAGTCATGTGTGTTTAGGGTTATTGAAGTGAGCCTATGGAGCATGTAGTTGAAAGCTGCATGTTTGTGTTGAGTTGGGTGGTTGGATGAGTTATGTATGACCATGTCTGATGTGGTGGGTTTCCTGTATATTTTGTATGTATGTGTGTTATTTGTTTTGGTGATCGTAAGGTCTAAGAAGTTTATGCTATTGTTTAGTTCTATTTCAAGCGTGAATTTTAATTTATGGTGTATAGTGTTAATGTATTTGTGGAAGTTTTCTATTTGTCTTTGGTTGCCGTTGTAAAGCAGTAAAATGTCACAACATACCTGTGCCAATATATTATTTTATCGGTGTATTTGTTATTGTTCAGTGTGTGTTCCTGTTCTATGGTGTGTACAAATAGTTCGGCTAGTATACGATATAGGGAAACCCATGGGTAGTCCATCTGTTTGAGTGTAAAACATGTAATTGTGTGTGAAATAATTTTGACCTGTGATAATTTTTTTAGATGGATGATCTTTTTTATGTGTGTTTCAGATGTGTTGTTTATTTCTAGTAATTGTTCTCATGTGGTGTGACAATTTTAAATAAAGTTTAAATCGCACAAATAAAAAATTGCTTTCTATATAAGTAAGAGTATTATCCACCCCTTACCTATGCCTAAATCCATGCAACAACGTGCAAATTGTCCTCTACCAACACGTTAAGAATGGTGTTATTTAGCTAATAATAATAATTAAATTAATTAAATAAATACGTACGTAAATAAATACGTACTAAATAGATAAAGAAATTCCTAATTCGTAACCAAAAGGTAGAATAATGTATTATGACTTAATTAGTAAATAATTAATATAACTTAAAAGAACGCACTATTTTCTCAGTGCGTAAAACCGCGCCTGCTACTGACCCCTTGCCGCTAAGCATTACATGCATTCGCCCGATAGACACAGAGATGTAAGGATGTAGCTGCTGTGTTGTCAACATACACATAGGTGTATACCGTTAACAATATTTAATCAAGTTTATAATGAGTTCGATTTGACCTATGTAGTATAATAATAATAATAAAAACAAAATTATAATGTAGTGCGTGAAGAAACATGCAAAGAATAAAAAAAAAAAGAAACTTAGCCGATACATCTCTTAGCAAACTGTAAATGGTGAGAAATGTTAATTACCAGATTTTAGCGCTAATAAATTAAAAACTGTAACTAAAAGTAAAATGTAAACTACCGCCTCCGAAAGAAGATAACACAAACAACAACCGGATGAACATCTATAACCCAAAATCTAATAGTCTAGGAAGAGACTACCAGAAACAATCAACCTCATGGAACTTCAAGAGCAACCGTGGATCACACCCTAGAAGAGGACTGATAACTTTTGATAATTTAAAGTTTAATATATATATTTTTGTAATCACTGTAATGAAGTAGTATTGACATTACGATGTTTAGTTTTAAATTAATTTTAAAATTTACAACCAAAATTATTCTTGTAATAATTTGGTTGAAGTTGTAACAAAAACATAACTAAGTTGAGTCCCGGATCCGAGGTACTAAAAAACAATATCTAGCTGAATGCTTTTGATATAAAAAGAATAAGAAGTAAATTTTGAAAATATTTAATGCAGAAATTTTTAGAATCTGAGTTTTAAAAGTAAAGTAAAGTATGAGAGGTAAATATGTTAATATAGAGATGTTTTTGCTAACACCCAACGAGTGAATAAATTTATACAATCCTTGCTTAATTCCTGAACAATAAAGTGTTATAATTTGTTAGTGATTAAGGTTTACTAACAACGGCAGCTAGTTCAATTCACAGGTAACCAATTGAACTGGTTCCCGACATTTGTGATATCTTAACAAGGGAGACGTCACAAGATTGCGCCACTCTGCTAATTTATATAAACGGTTGTAAGCATCGTGACGCATACAAAATTGCGCCACTCTGCTATGGTGTAAATAATAATTAATTGTGTATTGTGTTGTTGTTGTCTTGTAAAAATAATTGTGTACAGAGTGTCACACAAAATTGGGCCACTCTGCTGATTTATATAAAAGGTTGTAAGCATCGTGACGCATACAAAGTTGCGCCACTATGCTTAAAGTTAAAATAGTTGCGAGCATCGTGACGTACAAAATTGCAGCACTGCCGCTGTTTTGTAAAAATAATAATAATTGTGTATTGTGTTGTTGTTTTAATAATTATATTGTATATTGTTATAATTCTTCAACAATAACTTTGACAAACATAAATTTATTCACTCTGAAATCGAGAACAAATAAATGAGTAGAATTTAATTAAGATATAATAATATTAGTATCGTGAGAGTGCCGTAATAAACAAGTCATCGCTGGTAAATATTCCATTCTAAACCTGTCGGTATGAGCAAGCTAGTTCATGTTAAATACGTGTTGAGGAATGTAAACTCTCCCCTTTTGTATGCACGCATCTCATTCAAAACCTCCCCTCGCTAACCTAACAAACAATCCTTGACACGAGTCTTTCCTGTTCTGAATTGTCCCACCTGTGTTACCACCCTATGCAAACAATGCGACTCCCCAAAACAGCTGACCCTATGTGATATTCTTAAAGGAATGAACTTTTCGTATGTGAAATTTCTCTCTACAATACAATGATATTAGCGTTTTGTTTTGACTAATTATATATGACAGTACAGAAAATTAAATTGTTGTGAGATAAGTTTATTTTGATTAATTAGTATAAGATTCTATATGTAATAAGAGATATATATGCGTGCTTAAATGAATTAAAATTCCATTAATGTTTTATATAAAATAAATAATAAGTACTTTAAATAAAAAAGGTTTAATAATAGCTTAAATAAAATTAACGTGTAGAAGTAAAATAAGTAAAGAGATAATAATAATAAAAGTATATTATTGGAATCGTGTAAACACCCGGTCGTGGCCTGTTCAAAATAATTCCCCCAGCTTGCCAGTAAGAGACAAACTCGTTCGTGCAGGAAATATTGTAGTAAGCCACCCCTATTGTATTGAATTGGTACCGAAGTAAACAATGGTAAACCTCCCTGTGTATAATACAATGCGTCTAGTAAAGTGTTTGACCCCTCTGGCATTGTAACTGCTCATTGTTTAAATTTAAATAAAGATTCCCCTTTGTGAAATTCCGCGTATCTCAATAGAATAAGAAATTAGTGTTAAGATAGGATCTAAGGTCAAGTATGGGATTGACTTTTGATTACTGTAGTAGAATTAAGAGATATAGGGATAAATACGTAACACAGTCACAATGGCGCCGCAGTAAAAAGAAAATTTTTTACAAGGTTTAAAGAAAGTTCTTTACAAGGGTTAAAGAAAGCGCAGAAAGGTAACCCATATAGTTAGAGTATGCAATGTAATCAGTCGGGCCACTATATTGTGAAGTTACGGAAAATAAAAGTAATGAAAGGATAAATAAGTAATGTTTATTTATATGTAAATAATATTAAGGTAGTAGTTAAGAAACGAGAGAAAGGGAATTTCACGAAAGATAAAAATGTAATTGTGTTTATTAGATTTTAATTATTACCCCACCACCCCGTTTTCATCGTTAAGTGCAGGAGGATGTGACGATTTTAATTAAAGTTTAAATCGCACAAATAAAAAATTGCTTTCAATATAAGTAAGAGTATTATCCACCCATTACCTATGCCTAGATTCATGCAACAACGTGCAAATTGTCCCGTACCAACACGTTAAGAACGGAGTTATTTAGCTAATAATAATAATTACTTTAATTAAATAAAATAGTACTAAATAGATAAAGAAATTCCTAATTCGTAACCAAAAGGTAGAATAATGTATTACGACTTAATTAATAAATAATTAATATAACTTAAAAGAAAGCACTATTTTCTCAGTGCGTAAAACCGCGCCAGCTACTGACCCCTTGCCACTAAACATTACATGCATTCGCCCGATAGACACAGAGATGTAAGGATGTAGCTGCTGTGTTGTGAACATACACATAGGTGTATACCGTTAAACAATATTTAATCAAGTTTATAATGAGTTCGATTTGACCTATGTAGTATAATAATAATAATAATAAAAACAAAATTATAATGCAGTGCGTGAAGAAACATGCAAAGAATAAAAGAAAAAAAAGAAACTTAGCCGACACATGTCTTAGCAAACTGTAAATGGTGAGAAATGTTAATTACCAGATTTTAGTGCTAATAAAATAAAAACTGTAACTAAAAGTAAAATGTAAACTACCGCCTCCGAAAGAAGATAAAACAAACAACAACCGGATGAACTTCTAATACCCAAAATCTAATCGTCTAGGAAGAGACTACCAGAAACAATCAACCTCATGGAACTTCAAGAGCAACCGTGGATCACACCCTAGAAGAGGACTGATAACTTTTGATAATTTAAAGTTTAATATATATATTTTTGTAATCACTGTAATGAAGTAGTAATGACATTACGATGTTTAGTTTTAAATTAATTTTAAAATTTACAACCAAAATTATTCTTGTAATAATTTGGTTGAAGTTGTAACAAAAACATAACTAAGTTGAGTCCCGGATCCGAGGTACTAAAAAATAATATCTAGCTGAATGCTTTTGATATAAAAAAATAAGAAGTAAATTTTGAAAATATTTAATGCAGAAATTTTTAGAATCTGAGTTTTAAAAGTAAAGTAAAGTATGAGAGGTAAATATGTTAATATAGAGATGTTTTTGCTAACACCCAACGAGTGAATAAATTTATACAATCCTGCTTAATTCCTGAACAATAAAGTGTTATAATTTGTTAGTGATTAAGGTTTACTAACAACGGCAGCTAGTTCAATTCACAGGTAACCAATTGAACTGGTTCCCGACATTTGTGATATCTTAACAAGGGAGACGTCACAAGATTGCGCCACTCTGCTATGGTGTAAATAATAATTAATTGTGTATTGTGTTGTTGTTGTCTTGTAAAAATAATTGTGTACAGAGTGTCACACAAAATTGGGCCACTCTGCTGATTTATATAAAAGGTTGTAAGCATCGTGACGCATACAAAGTTGCGCCACTATGCTTAAAGTTAAAATAGTTGCGAGCATCGTGACGTACAAAATTGCAGCACTGCCGCTGTTTTGTAAAAATAATAATAATTGTGTATTGTGTTGTTGTTTTAATAATTATATTGTATATTGTTATAATTCTTTAACAATAAATTTGACAAACATAAATTTATTCACTCTGAAATCGAGAACAAATAAATGAGTAGAATTTAATTAAGATATAATAATATTAGTATCGTGAGACTGCCGTAATAAACAAGTCATCGCTGGTAAATATTCCATTCTAAACCTGTCGGTATGAGCAAGCTAGTTCATGTTAAATACGTGTTGAGGAATGTAAACTCTCCCCTTTTGTATGCACGCATCTCATTCAAAACCTCCCCTCGCTAACCTAACAAACAATCCTTGACACGAGTCTTTCCTGTTCTGAATTGTCCCACCTGTGTTACCACCCTATGCAAACAATGCGACTCCCCAAAACAGCTGACCCTATGTGATATTCTTAAAGGAATGAACTTTTCGTATGTGAAATTTCTCTCTACAATACAATGATATTAGCGTTTTGTTTTGACTATTTATATATGACAGTACAGAAAATTGAATTGTTGTGAGATAAGTTTATTTTGATTAATTAGTATAAGATTCTATATGTAATAAGAGATATATGTGCGTGCTTAAATGAATTAAAATTTCATTAATGTTTGACATAAAATAAATAATAAGTACTTTAAATAAAAAAGGTTTAATAAAAGCTTAAATAAAAATAACGTGTAGAAGTAAAATAAGTAAAGAGATAATAATAATAATAAAAGTATATTATTGGAATCGTGTAAACACCCGGTCGTGGCCTGTTCAAAATAATTCCCGCAGCTTGCCAGTAAGAGACAAACTCGTTCGTGCAGGAAATATTGTTGTAAGCCACCCCTATTGTCTTGAATTGGTACCGAAGTAAACAATGGTAAACCTCCCTGTGTATAATACAATGCGTCTAGTAAAGTGTTTGACCCCTCTGGCATTGTAACTGCTCATTGTTTAAATGTAAATAAAGATTCCCCTTTGTGAAATTCCGCGTATCTCAGTAGAATAAGAAATTAGTGTTAAGATAGGATCTAAGGTCAAGTATGGGATTGACTTTAGATTACTGTAGTAGAATTAAGAGATATAGGGATAAATACGTAACGCAGACACAATGGCGCCTCAGTAAAAAGAAAGTTCTTTACAAGGGTTAAAGAAAGCGCAGAAAGCTAACCCATATAGTTAGAGTATGCAATGTAATCATTCGGGCCACTATATTGTGAAGTTACGGAAACTAAAAGTAATAAAAGGATAAATAAGTAATGTTTATTTATATGTAAATAATATTAAGGTAATAGTTAAGAAACGAGAGAAAGGGAATTTCACGAAAGACAAAAATGTAATTGTGTTTATTAGATTTTAATTATTACCCCACCACCCCGTTTTCATCGTTAAGTGCAGGAGGATGTGACGATTTTAAATAAAGTTTAAATCGCACAAATAAAAAATTGCTTTCAATATAAGTAAGAGTATTATCCACCCATTACCTATGCCTAGATTCATGCAGCAACGTGCAAATTGTCCCGTACCAACACGTTAAGAACGGAGTTATTTAGCTAATAATAATAATTACTTTAATTAAATAAAATACGTACTAAATAGATAAAGAAATTCCTAATTCGTAACCAAAAGGTAGAATAATGTATTACGACTTAATTAATAAATAATTAATATAACTTAAAAGAACGCACTATTTTCTCAGTGCTTAAAACCGCGCCAGCTACTGACCCCTTGCCACTAAACATTACATGCATTCGCCCGATAGACACAGAGATGTAAGGATGTAGCGGCTGTGTTGTGAACATACACATAGGTGTATACCGTTAAACAATATTTAATCAAGTTTATAATGAGTTCGATTTGACCTATGTAGTATAATAATAATAATAAAAACAAAATTATAATGCAGTGCGTGAAGAAACATGCAAAGAATAAAAGAAAAAAAAGAAACTTAGCCGACACATCTCTTAGCAAACTGTAAATGGTGAGAAATGTTAATTACCAGATTTTAGTTGATAAAATAAAAACTGTAACTAAAAGTAAAATGTAAACTACCGCCTCCGAAAGAACATAACACAAACAACAACCGGATAAACTTCTAAAACCCGAAATCTAATTGTCTAGGAAGAGACTACCAGAAACAATCAACCTCATGGAACTTCAAGAGCAACCGTGGATCACACCCAAGAAGAAGACTGAAGATGACCATCATGGACCCCACAGCATACACATGTTACATTCACGTGATATCAAAACATAATATTTGTAACACAAATTCATTATAAAACAACAAGACCCTTAAAAAAAGATCAGTAAAGAACTTTTGGTAATAAAGTTTAATATATATATTTTTGTAATCACTGTAATGAAGTGGTAATGACATTACGATGTTTAGATTTAAATTAATTTTAAAATTTACAACCAAAATTATTCTTCTAATAATTTGGTTGAAGTTGTAATAAAAAAAAACTAAGTTGAGTCCCGGATCCGAGGTACATTAAACAATATCTAGCTGAATGCTTTTGATATAAAAAGAATAAGAAGTAAATTTTGAAAATATTTAATGCAGAAATTTTTAGAATCTGAGTTTTAAAAGTAAAGTAAAGTATGAGAGATAAATATGTTAATGTAGAGATGTTTTTGCTAACACCCAACGAGTGAATAAATTTATACAATCCTTGCTTAATTCCTGAACAATAAAGTGTTATAATTTGTTAGTGATTAAGGTTTACTAACAACGGCAGCTAGTTCAATTCACAGGTAACAAATTGAACTGGTTCCCGACATTTGTGATATCTTAACAAGGGAGACGTCACAAGATTGCGCCACTCTGCTAACTTATATAAACGGTTGTAAGCATCGTGACGCATACAAAATTGCGCCACTCTGCTATGGTGTAAATAATAATTAATTGTGTATTATGTTGTTGTTGTCTTGTAAAAATAATTGTGTACAGAGTGTCACACAAAATTGGGCCACTCTGCTGATTTATATAAAAGGTTGTAAGCATCGTGACGCATACAAAGTTGCGCCACTCTGCTTAAAGTTAAATAGTTGCGAGCATCGTGACGTACAAAATTGCAGCACTGCCGCTGTTTTGTAAAAATAATAATAATTGTATATTTTGTTGTTGTTTTAATAATTATATTGTATATTGTTATAATTCTTTAACAATAACTTTGACAAACCTAAATTTATTCACTCTGAAATCGGAAACAAATAAATGAGTAGAATTTTAATTAAGATATAATAATATTAGTATAGTGAGATTGCCGTAATAAACAAGTCATCGTTGTTAAATATTCCATTCTAAACCTGTCGGTATGAACAAGCTAGTTCATGTTAAATACGTGTTGAGGAATGTAAACTCTCCCCTTTTGTATGCACGCATCTCATTCAAAAACTCCCCTCGCTAACCTAACAAACAATCCTAGACACGAGTCTTTCCTGTTCTGAATTGTACCACCCTATGCAAACAATGCGACTCCCCAAAACAGCTGACCCTTTGTGCTATTGTTGAAGGAATGAACTTTTCGGATGTGAAATTTCTCTCTACAATACAATGATATTAGCGTTTTTTTTTTAATAATTATATACGACAGTACAGAAAATTAAATTGTTGTGAGATAAGTTTATTTTGATTAATTAGTATAAGATTCTATATGTAATAAGGGATATATGTGCGTGCTTAAATGAATTCAAATTTCATTAAAGTTTGATATAAAATAAATAATAAGTACTTTAAATAAAAAAGGTTTAATAATAGCTTAAATAAAAATAACGTGTAGAAGTAAAATAAGTAAAGAGATAATAATAATAATAAAAGTATCTTATTGGAAAAGTGTAAACACCCGGTCGTGGCCTGTTCAAAATAATTCCCCCAGCTTGCCAGTAAGAGGCAAACTCGTTCGTGCAGGAAATATTGTAGTAGGCCACCCCTATTGTCTTGAATTGGTACCGAAGTAAACAATGGTAAACCTCCCTGTGTATACTACAATGCGTCTAGTAAAGTGTTTGACCCCTCTGGCATTGTAACTGCTCATTGTTTAAATGTAAATAAAGATTCCCCTTTGTGAAATTCCGCGTATCTCAGTAGAATAAGAAATTAGTGTTAAGATAGGATCTAAGGTCAAGTATGGGATTGACTTCAGATTACTGTAGTAGAATTAAGAGATATAGGGATAAATACGTAACACAGTCATAATGGCGCCGCAGTAAAAAGAAAATTCTTTACAAGGGTTAAAGAAAGTTCTTTACAAGGGTTAAAGAAAGCGCAGAAAGCTAACCCATATAGTTAGAGTATGCAATGTAATCATTCGGGCCACTATATTGTGAAGTTACGGAAACTAAAAGTAATAAAAGGATAAATAAGTAATGTTTATTTATATGTAAATAATATTAAGGTAATAGTTAAGAAACGAGAGAAAGGGAATTTCACGAAAGACAAAAATGTAATTGTGTTTATTAGATTTTAATTATTACCCCACCACCCCGTTTTCATCGTTAAGTGCAGGAGGATGTGACGATTTTAAATAAAGTTTAAATCGCACAAATAAAAAATTGCTTTCAATATAAGTAAGAGTATTATCCACCCATTACCTATGCCTAGATTCATGCAGCAACGTGCAAATTGTCCCGTACCAACACGTTAAGAACGGAGTTATTTAGCTAATAATAATAATTACTTTAATTAAATAAAATACGTACTAAATAGATAAAGAAATTCCTAATTCGTAACCAAAAGGTAGAATAATGTATTACGACTTAATTAATAAATAATTAATATAACTTAAAAGAACGCACTATTTTCTCAGTGCTTAAAACCGCGCCAGCTACTGACCCCTTGCCACTAAACATTACATGCATTCGCCCGATAGACACAGAGATGTAAGGATGTAGCGGCTGTGTTGTGAACATACACATAGGTGTATACCGTTAAACAATATTTAATCAAGTTTACAATGAGTTCGATTTGACCTATGTAGTATAATAATAATAATAAAAACAAAATTATAATGCAGTGCGTGAAGAAACATGCAAAGAATAAAAGAAAAAAAAGAAACTTAGCCGACACATCTCTTAGCAAACTGTAAATGGTGAGAAATGTTAATTACCAGATTTTAGTTGATAAAATAAAAACTGTAACTAAAAGTAAAATGTAAACTACCGCCTCCGAAAGAACATAACACAAACAACAACCGGATAAACTTCTAAAACCCGAAATCTAATTGTCTAGGAAGAGACTACCAGAAACAATCAACCTCATGGAACTTCAAGAGCAACCGTGGATCACACCCAAGAAGAAGACTGAAGATGACCATCATGGACCCCACAGCATACACATGTTACATTCACGTGATATCAAAACATAATATTTGTAACACAAATTCATTATAAAACAACAAGACCCGTAAAAAAAGAACAGTAAAGAACTTTTGGTAATAAAGTTTAATATATATATTTTTGTAATCACTGTAATGAAGTGGTAATGACATTACGATGTTTAGATTTAAATTAATTTTAAAATTTACAACCAAAATTATTCTTCTAATAATTTGGTTGAAGTTGTAATAAAAAAAAACTAAGTTGAGTCCCGGATCCGAGGTACATTAAACAATATCTAGCTGAATGCTTTTGATATAAAAAGAATAAGAAGTAAATTTTGAAAATATTTAATGCAGAAATTTTTAGAATCTGAGTTTTAAAAGTAAAGTAAAGTATGAGAGATAAATATGTTAATGTAGAGATGTTTTTGCTAACACCCAACGAGTGAATAAATTTATACAATCCTTGCTTAATTCCTGAACAATAAAGTGTTATAATTTGTTAGTGATTAAGGTTTACTAACAACGGCAGCTAGTTCAATTCACAGGTAACAAATTGAACTGGTTCCCGACATTTGTGATATCTTAACAAGGGAGACGTCACAAGATTGCGCCACTCTGCTAACTTATATAAACGGTTGTAAGCATCGTGACGCATACAAAATTGCGCCACTCTGCTATGGTGTAAATAATAATTAATTGTGTATTATGTTGTTGTTGTCTTGTAAAAATAATTGTGTACAGAGTGTCACACAAAATTGGGCCACTCTGCTGATTTATATAAAAGGTTGTAAGCATCGTGACGCATACAAAGTTGCGCCACTCTGCTTAAAGTTAAATAGTTGCGAGCATCGTGACGTACAAAATTGCAGCACTGCCGCTGTTTTGTAAAAATAATAATAATTGTATATTTTGTTGTTGTTTTAATAATTATATTGTATATTGTTATAATTCTTTAACAATAACTTTGACAAACCTAAATTTATTCACTCTGAAATCGGAAAAAAATAAATGAGTAGAATTTTAATTAAGATATAATAATATTAGTATAGTGAGATTGCCGTAATAAACAAGTCATCGTTGTTAAATATTCCATTCTAAACCTGTCGGTATGAACAAGCTAGTTCATGTTAAATACGTGTTGAGGAATGTAAACTCTCCCCTTTTGTATGCACGCATCTCATTCAAAAACTCCCCTCGCTAACCTAACAAACAATCCTAGACACGAGTCTTTCCTGTTCTGAATTGTACCACCCTATGCAAACAATGCGACTCCCCAAAACAGCTGACCCTTTGTGCTATTGTTGAAGGAATGAACTTTTCGTATGTGAAATTTCTCTCTACAATACAATGATATTAGCGTTTTTTTTTTAATAATTATATACGACAGTACAGAAAATTAAATTGTTGTGAGATAAGTTTATTTTGATTAATTAGTATAAGATTCTATATGTAATAAGATATATATGTGCGTGCTTAAATGAATTCAAATTTCATTAAAGTTTGATATAAAATAAATAATAAGTACTTTAAATAAAAAAGGTTTAATAATAGCTTAAATAAAAATAACGTGTAGAAGTAAAATAAGTAAAGAGATAATAATAATAATAAAAGTATCTTATTGGAAAAGTGTAAACACCCGGTCGTGGCCTGTTCAAAATAATTCCCCCAGCTTGCCAGTAAGAGACAAACTCGTTCGTGCAGGAAATATTGTAGTAGGCCACCCCTATTGTCTTGAATTGGTACCGAAGTAAACAATGGTAAACCTCCCTGTGTATACTACAATGCGTCTAGTAAAGTGTTTGACCCCTCTGGCATTGTAACTGCTCATTGTTTAAATGTAAATAAAGATTCCCCTTTGTGAAATTCCGCGTATCTCAGTAGAATAAGAAATTAGTGTTAAGATAGGATCTAAGGTCAAGTATGGGATTGACTTCAGATTACTGTAGTAGAATTAAGAGATATAGGGATAAATACGTAACACAGTCATAATGGCGCCGCAGTAAAAAGAAAATTCTTTACAAGGGTTAAAGAAAGTTCTTTACAAGAGTTAAAGAAAGCGCAGAAAGCTAACCCATATAGTTAGAGTATGCAATGTAATCATTCGGGCCACTATATTGTGAAGTTACGGAAACTAAAAGTAATAAAAGGATAAATAAGTAATGTTTATTTATATGTAAATAATATTAAGGTAATAGTTAAGAAACGAGAGAAAGGGAATTTCACGAAAGACAAAAATGTAATTGTGTTTATTAGATTTTAATTATTACCCCACCACCCCGTTTTCATCGTTAAGTGCAGGAGGATGTGACGATTTTAAATAAAGTTTAAATCGCACAAATAAAAAATTGCTTTCAATATAAGTAAGAGTATTATCCACCCATTACCTATGCCTAGATTCATGCAGCAACGTGCAAATTGTCCCGTACCAACACGTTAAGAACGGAGTTATTTAGCTAATAATAATAATTACTTTAATTAAATAAAATACGTACTAAATAGATAAAGAAATTCCTAATTCGTAACCAAAAGGTAGAATAATGTATTACGACTTAATTAATAAATAATTAATATAACTTAAAAGAACGCACTATTTTCTCAGTGCTTAAAACCGCGCCAGCTACTGACCCCTTGCCACTAAACATTACATGCATTCGCCCGATAGACACAGAGATGTAAGGATGTAGCGGCTGTGTTGTGAACATACACATAGGTGTATACCGTTAAACAATATTTAATCAAGTTTACAATGAGTTCGATTTGACCTATGTAGTATAATAATAATAATAAAAACAAAATTATAATGCAGTGCGTGAAGAAACATGCAAAGAATAAAAGAAAAAAAAGAAACTTAGCCGACACATCTCTTAGCAAACTGTAAATGGTGAGAAATGTTAATTACCAGATTTTAGTTGATAAAATAAAAACTGTAACTAAAAGTAAAATGTAAACTACCGCCTCCGAAAGAACATAACACAAACAACAACCGGATAAACTTCTAAAACCCGAAATCTAATTGTCTAGGAAGAGACTACCAGAAACAATCAACCTCATGGAACTTCAAGAGCAACCGTGGATCACACCCAAGAAGAAGACTGAAGATGACCATCATGGACCCCACAGCATACACATGTTACATTCACGTGATATCAAAACATAATATTTGTAACACAAATTCATTATAAAACAACAAGACCCGTAAAAAAAGAACAGTAAAGAACTTTTGGTAATAAAGTTTAATATATATATTTTTGTAATCACTGTAATGAAGTGGTAATGACATTACGATGTTTAGATTTAAATTAATTTTAAAATTTACAACCAAAATTATTCTTCTAATAATTTGGTTGAAGTTGTAATAAAAAAAAACTAAGTTGAGTCCCGGATCCGAGGTACATTAAACAATATCTAGCTGAATGCTTTTGATATAAAAAGAATAAGAAGTAAATTTTGAAAATATTTAATGCAGAAATTTTTAGAATCTGAGTTTTAAAAGTAAAGTAAAGTATGAGAGATAAATATGTTAATGTAGAGATGTTTTTGCTAACACCCAACGAGTGAATAAATTTATACAATCCTTGCTTAATTCCTGAACAATAAAGTGTTATAATTTGTTAGTGATTAAGGTTTACTAACAACGGCAGCTAGTTCAATTCACAGGTAACAAATTGAACTGGTTCCCGACATTTGTGATATCTTAACAAGGGAGACGTCACAAGATTGCGCCACTCTGCTAACTTATATAAACGGTTGTAAGCATCGTGACGCATACAAAATTGCGCCACTCTGCTATGGTGTAAATAATAATTAATTGTGTATTATGTTGTTGTTGTCTTGTAAAAATAATTGTGTACAGAGTGTCACACAAAATTGGGCCACTCTGCTGATTTATATAAAAGGTTGTAAGCATCGTGACGCATACAAAGTTGCGCCACTCTGCTTAAAGTTAAATAGTTGCGAGCATCGTGACGTACAAAATTGCAGCACTGCCGCTGTTTTGTAAAAATAATAATAATTGTATATTTTGTTGTTGTTTTAATAATTATATTGTATATTGTTATAATTCTTTAACAATAACTTTGACAAACCTAAATTTATTCACTCTGAAATCGGAAAAAAATAAATGAGTAGAATTTTAATTAAGATATAATAATATTAGTATAGTGAGATTGCCGTAATAAACAAGTCATCGTTGTTAAATATTCCATTCTAAACCTGTCGGTATGAACAAGCTAGTTCATGTTAAATACGTGTTGAGGAATGTAAACTCTCCCCTTTTGTATGCACGCATCTCATTCAAAAACTCCCCTCGCTAACCTAACAAACAATCCTAGACACGAGTCTTTCCTGTTCTGAATTGTACCACCCTATGCAAACAATGCGACTCCCCAAAACAGCTGACCCTTTGTGCTATTGTTGAAGGAATGAACTTTTCGTATGTGAAATTTCTCTCTACAATACAATGATATTAGCGTTTTTTTTTTTAATAATTATATACGACAGTACAGAAAATTAAATTGTTGTGAGATAAGTTTATTTTGATTAATTAGTATAAGATTCTATATGTAATAAGATATATATGTGCGTGCTTAAATGAATTCAAATTTCATTAAAGTTTGATATAAAATAAATAATAAGTACTTTAAATAAAAAAGGTTTAATAATAGCTTAAATAAAAATAACGTGTAGAAGTAAAATAAGTAAAGAGATAATAATAATAATAAAAGTATCTTACTGGAAAAGTGTAAACACCCGGTCGTGGCCTGTTCAAAATAATTCCCCCAGCTTGCCAGTAAGAGACAAACTCGTTCGTGCAGGAAATATTGTAGTAGGCCACCCCTATTGTCTTGAATTGGTACCGAAGTAAACAATGGTAAACCTCCCTGTGTATACTACAATGCGTCTAGTAAAGTGTTTGACCCCTCTGGCATTGTAACTGCTCATTGTTTAAATGTAAATAAAGATTCCCCTTTGTGAAATTCCGCGTATCTCAGTAGAATAAGAAATTAGTGTTAAGATAGGATCTAAGGTCAAGTATGGGATTGACTTCAGATTACTGTAGTAGAATTAAGAGATATAGGGATAAATACGTAACACAGTCATAATGGCGCCGCAGTAAAAAGAAAATTCTTTACAAGGGTTAAAGAAAGTTCTTTACAAGGGTTAAAGAAAGCGCAGAAAGCTAACCCATATAGTTAGAGTATGCAATGTAATCATTCGGGCCACTATATTGTGAAGTTACGGAAACTAAAAGTAATAAAAGGATAAATAAGTAATGTTTATTTATATGTAAATAATATTAAGGTAATAGTTAAGAAACGAGAGAAAGGGAATTTCACGAAAGACAAAAATGTAATTGTGTTTATTAGATTTTAATTATTACCCCACCACCCCGTTTTCATCGTTAAGTGCAGGAGGATGTGACGATTTTAAATAAAGTTTAAATCGCACAAATAAAAAATTGCTTTCAATATAAGTAAGAGTATTATCCACCCATTACCTATGCCTAGATTCATGCAGCAACGTGCAAATTGTCCCGTACCAACACGTTAAGAACGGAGTTATTTAGCTAATAATAATAATTACTTTAATTAAATAAAATACGTACTAAATAGATAAAGAAATTCCTAATTCGTAACCAAAAGGTAGAATAATGTATTACGACTTAATTAATAAATAATTAATATAACTTAAAAGAACGCACTATTTTCTCAGTGCTTAAAACCGCGCCAGCTACTGACCCCTTGCCACTAAACATTACATGCATTCGCCCAATAGACACAGAGATGTAAGGATGTAGCGGCTGTGTTGTGAACATACACATAGGTGTATACCGTTAAACAATATTTAATCAAGTTTATAATGAGTTCGATTTGACCTATGTAGTATAATAATAATAATAAAAACAAAATTATAATGCAGTGCGTGAAGAAACATGCAAAGAATAAAAGAAAAAAAAGAAACTTAGCCGACACATCTCTTAGCAAACTGTAAATGGTGAGAAATGTTAATTACCAGATTTTAGTTGATAAAATAAAAACTGTAACTAAAAGTAAAATGTAAACTACCGCCTCCGAAAGAACATAACACAAACAACAACCGGATAAACTTCTAAAACCCGAAATCTAATTGTCTAGGAAGAGACTACCAGAAACAATCAACCTCATGGAACTTCAAGAGCAACCGTGGATCACACCCAAGAAGAAGACTGAAGATGACCATCATGGACCCCACAGCATACACATGTTACATTCACGTGATATCAAAACATAATATTTGTAACACAAATTCATTATAAAACAACAAGACCCGTAAAAAAAGAACAGTAAAGAACTTTTGGTAATAAAGTTTAATATATATATTTTTGTAATCACTGTAATGAAGTGGTAATGACATTACGATGTTTAGATTTAAATTAATTTTAAAATTTACAACCAAAATTATTCTTCTAATAATTTGGTTGAAGTTGTAATAAAAAAAAACTAAGTTGAGTCCCGGATCCGAGGTACATTAAACAATATCTAGCTGAATGCTTTTGATATAAAAAGAATAAGAAGTAAATTTTGAAAATATTTAATGCAGAAATTTTTAGAATCTGAGTTTTAAAAGTAAAGTAAAGTATGAGAGATAAATATGTTAATGTAGAGATGTTTTTGCTAACACCCAACGAGTGAATAAATTTATACAATCCTTGCTTAATTCCTGAACAATAAAGTGTTATAATTTGTTAGTGATTAAGGTTTACTAACAACGGCAGCTAGTTCAATTCACAGGTAACAAATTGAACTTGTTCCCGACATTTGTGATATCTTAACAAGGGAGACGTCACAAGATTGCGCCACTCTGCTAACTTATATAAACGGTTGTAAGCATCGTGACGCATACAAAATTGCGCCACTCTGCTATGGTGTAAATAATAATTAATTGTGTATTGTGTTGTTGTTGTCTTGTAAAAATAATTGTGTACAGAGTGTCACACAAAATTGGGCCACTCTGCTGATTTATATAAAAGGTTGTAAGCATCGTGACGCATACAAAGTTGCGCCACTATGCTTAAAGTTAAAATAGTTGCGAGCATCGTGACGTACAAAATTGCAGCACTGCCGCTGTTTTGTAAAAATAATAATAATTGTGTATTGTGTTGTTGTTTTAATAATTATATTGTATATTGTTATAATTCTTTAACAATAAATTTGACAAACATAAATTTATTCACTCTGAAATCGAGAACAAATAAATGAGTAGAATTTAATTAAGATATAATAATATTAGTATCGTGAGACTGCCGTAATAAACAAGTCATCGCTGGTAAATATTCCATTCTAAACCTGTCGGTATGAGCAAGCTAGTTCATGTTAAATACGTGTTGAGGAATGTAAACTCTCCCCTTTTGTATGCACGCATCTCATTCAAAACCTCCCCTCGCTAACCTAACAAACAATCCTTGACACGAGTCTTTCCTGTTCTGAATTGTCCCACCTGTGTTACCACCCTATGCAAACAATGCGACTCCCCAAAACAGCTGACCCTATGTGATATTCTTAAAGGAATGAACTTTTCGTATGTGAAATTTCTCTCTACAATACAATGATATTAGCGTTTTGTTTTGACTATTTATATATGACAGTACAGAAAATTGAATTGTTGTGAGATAAGTTTATTTTGATTAATTAGTATAAGATTCTATATGTAATAAGAGATATATGTGCGTGCTTAAATGAATTAAAATTTCATTAATGTTTGACATAAAATAAATAATAAGTACTTTAAATAAAAAAGGTTTAATAATAGCTTAAATAAAAATAACGTGTAGAAGTAAAATAAGTAAAGAGATAATAATAATAATAAAAGTATATTATTGGAATCGTGTAAACACCCGGTCGTGGCCTGTTCAAAATAATTCCCGCAGCTTGCCAGTAAGAGACAAACTCGTTCGTGCAGGAAATATTGTTGTAAGCCACCCCTATTGTCTTGAATTGGTACCGAAGTAAACAATGGTAAACCTCCCTGTGTATAATACAATGCGTCTAGTAAAGTGTTTGACCCCTCTGGCATTGTAACTGCTCATTGTTTAAATGTAAATAAAGATTCCCCTTTGTGAAATTCCGCGTATCTCAGTAGAATAAGAAATTAGTGTTAAGATAGGATCTAAGGTCAAGTATGGGATTGACTTTAGATTACTGTAGTAGAATTAAGAGATATAGGGATAAATACGTAACGCAGACACAATGGCGCCTCAGTAAAAAGAAAGTTCTTTACAAGGGTTAAAGAAAGCGCAGAAAGCTAACCCATATAGTTAGAGTATGCAATGTAATCATTCGGGCCACTATATTGTGAAGTTACGGAAACTAAAAGTAATAAAAGGATAAATAAGTAATGTTTATTTATATGTAAATAATATTAAGGTAATAGTTAAGAAACGAGAGAAAGGGAATTTCACGAAAGACAAAAATGTAATTGTGTTTATTAGATTTTAATTATTACCCCACCACCCCGTTTTCATCGTTAAGTGCAGGAGGATGTGACGATTTTAAATAAAGTTTAAATCGCACAAATAAAAAATTGCTTTCAATATAAGTAAGAGTATTATCCACCCATTACCTATGCCTAGATTCATGCAGCAACGTGCAAATTGTCCCGTACCAACACGTTAAGAACGGAGTTATTTAGCTAATAATAATAATTACTTTAATTAAATAAAATACGTACTAAATAGATAAAGAAATTCCTAATTCGTAACCAAAAGGTAGAATAATGTATTACGACTTAATTAATAAATAATTAATATAACTGAAAAGAACGCACTATTTTCTCAGTGCTTAAAACCGCGCCAGCTACTGACCCCTTGCCACTAAACATTACATGCATTCGCCCGATAGACACAGAGATGTAAGGATGTAGCGGCTGTGTTGTGAACATACACATAGGTGTATACCGTTAAACAATATTTAATCAAGTTTACAATGAGTTCGATTTGACCTATGTAGTATAATAATAATAATAAAAACAAAATTATAATGCAGTGCGTGAAGAAACATGCAAAGAATAAAAGAAAAAAAAGAAACTTAGCCGACACATCTCTTAGCAAACTGTAAATGGTGAGAAATGTTAATTACCAGATTTTAGTTGATAAAATAAAAACTGTAACTAAAAGTAAAATGTAAACTACCGCCTCCGAAAGAACATAACACAAACAACAACCGGATAAACTTCTAAAACCCGAAATCTAATTGTCTAGGAAGAGACTACCAGAAACAATCAACCTCATGGAACTTCAAGAGCAACCGTGGATCACACCCAAGAAGAAGACTGAAGATGACCATCATGGACCCCACAGCATACACATGTTACATTCACGTGATATCAAAACATAATATTTGTAACACAAATTCATTATAAAACAACAAGACCCGTAAAAAAAGAACAGTAAAGAACTTTTGGTAATAAAATTTAATATATATATTTTTGTAATCACTGTAATGAAGTGGTAATGACATTACGATGTTTAGATTTAAATTAATTTTAAAATTTACAACCAAAATTATTCTTCTAATAATTTGGTTGAAGTTGTAATAAAAAAAAACTAAGTTGAGTCCCGGATCCGAGGTACATTAAACAATATCTAGCTGAATGCTTTTGATATAAAAAGAATAAGAAGTAAATTTTGAAAATATTTAATGCAGAAATTTTTAGAATCTGAGTTTTAAAAGTAAAGTAAAGTATGAGAGATAAATATGTTAATGTAGAGATGTTTTTGCTAACACCCAACGAGTGAATAAATTTATACAATCCTTGCTTAATTCCTGAACAATAAAGTGTTATAATTTGTTAGTGATTAAGGTTTACTAACAACGGCAGCTAGTTCAATTCACAGGTAACAAATTGAACTTGTTCCCGACATTTGTGATATCTTAACAAGGGAGACGTCACAAGATTGCGCCACTCTGCTAACTTATATAAACGGTTGTAAGCATCGTGACGCATACAAAATTGCGCCACTCTGCTATGGTGTAAATAATAATTAATTGTGTATTGTGTTGTTGTTGTCTTGTAAAAATAATTGTGTACAGAGTGTCACACAAAATTGGGCCACTGTGCTGATTTATATAAAAGGTTGTAAGCATCGTGACGCATACTAAGTTGCGCCACTCTGCTTAAAGTTAAAATAGTTGCGAGCATCGTGACGTACAAAATTGCAGCACTGCCGCTGTTTTGTAAAAATAATAATAATTGTATATTTTGTTGTTGTTTTAATAATTATATTGTATATTGTTATAATTCTTTAACAATAACTTTGACAAACATAAATTTATTCACTCTGAAATCGGGAACAAATAAATGAGTAGAATTTTAATTAAGATATAATAATATTAGTATAGTGAGGTTGCCGTAATAAACAAGTCATCGTTGTTAAATATTCCATTCTAAACCTGTCGGTATGAACAAGCTAGTTCATGTTAAATACGTGTTGAGGAATGTAAACTCTCCCCTTTTGTATGCACGCATCTCATTCAAAACCTCCCCTCGCTAACCTAACAAACAATCCTAGACACGAGTCTTTCCTGTTCTGAATTGTCCCACCTGTTACCACCCTATGCAAACAATGCGACTCCCCAAAACAGCTGACCCTTTGTGCTATTGTTAAAGGAATGGACTTTTCGTATGTGAAATTTCTCTCTACAATACAATGATATTAGCGTTTTGTTTTGACTAATTATATATGACAGTACAGAAAATTGAATTGTTGTGAGATAAGTTTATTTTGATTAATTAGTATAAGATTCTATATGTAATAAGAGATATATGTTCGTGCTTAAATGAATTCAAATTTCATTAATGTTTGATATAAAATAAATAATAAGTACTTTAAATAAAAAAGGTTTAATAATAGCTTAAATAAAAATAACGTGTAGAAGTAAAATATGTAAAGAGATAATAATAATAAAAGTATATTATTGGAATCGTGTAAACACCCGGTCGTGGCTTGTTCAAAATAATTCCCCCAGCTTGCCAGTAAGAGACAAACTCGTTCGTGCAGGAAATATTGTAGTAGGCCACCCCTATTGTCTTGAATTGGTACCGAAGTAAACAATGGTACCTCCCTGTGTATAATACAATGCGTCTTGTAAAGTGTTTGACCCCTCTGGCATTGTAACTGCTCATTGTTTAAATGTAAATAAAGATCCCCTTTGTGAAATTCCGCGTATCTCAGTAGAATAAGAAATTAGTGTTAAGATATGATCTAAGGTCAAGTATGGGATTGACTTTAGATTACTGTAGTAGAATTAAGAGATATAGAGATAAATACGTAACACAGTCATAATGGCGCCGCAGTAAAAAGAAAATTCTTTACAAGGGTTAAAGAAAG
Source organism: Magicicada septendecula (assembly GCA_034769895.1). Classification (NCBI taxonomy): domain Eukaryota; kingdom Metazoa; phylum Arthropoda; class Insecta; order Hemiptera; family Cicadidae; genus Magicicada; species Magicicada septendecula. The sequence continues at coordinate 216,940,232 of CM068369.1, read as the reverse complement.
TTCTTTACAAGGGTTAAAGAAAGCGGAGAAAGCTAACCCATATAGTTAGAGTATGCAATGTAATCAGTCGGGCCACTATATTGTGAAGTTACGGAAACTAAAAGTAATAAAAAGATAAATAAGTAATGTTTATTTATATGTAAATAATATTAAGGTAGTAGTTAAGAAACGAGAGAAAGGGAATTTCACGAAAGATAAAAATGTAATTGTGTTTATTAGATTTTTATTATTTCCCCACACCCCGTTTTCATCGTTAAGTGCAGGAGGATGTGACGATTTTAAATAAAGTTTAAATCGCACAAATAAAAAATTGCTTTCAATATAAGTAAGAGTATTATCCACCCATTACCTATGCCTAGATTCATGCAACAACGTGCAAATTGTCCCGTACCAACACGTTAAGAACGGAGTTCTTTAGCTAATAATAATAATTACTTTAATTAAATAAAATACGTACTAAATAGATAAAGAAATTCCTAATTCGTAACCAAAAGGTAGAATAATGTATTACGACTTAATTAATAAATAAATAATATAACTTAAAAGAACGCACTATTTTCTCAGTGCGTAAAACCGCGCCAGCTACTGACCCCTTGCCACTAAACATTACATGCATTCCCCCGATATACACAGAGATGTAAGGATGTAGCTGCTGTGTTGTGAACATACACATAGGTGTATACCGTTAAACAATATTTAATCAAGTTTATAATGAGTTCGATTTGACCTATGTAGTATAATAATAATAATAAAAACAAAATTATAATGCAGTGCGTGAAGAAACATGCAAAGAATAAAAGAAAAAAAAAGAAACTTAGCCGACACATCTCTTAGCAAACTGTAAATGGTGAGAAATGTTAATTACCAGATTTGAGTTGATAAAATAAAAACTGTAACTAAAATTAAAATGTAAACTACCCCCTCCGAAAGAAGATAACACAAACAACAACCGGATAAACCTCTAAAACCCGAAATCTAATCGTCTAGAAAGAGACTACCAGAAACAATCAACCTCATGGAACTTCAAGAGCAACCGTGGATCACACCCTAGAAGAAGACTGAAGATGACCATCATGGACCCCACAGCATACACATGTTACATTCACGTGATATCAAAACATAATATTTGTAACACAAATTCATTATAAAACAACAAGACCAGTAAAAAAAGAACAGTAAAGAACATTTGGTAATAAAGTTTAATATATATATTTTTGTAATCACTGTAATGAAGTGGTAATGACATTACGATGTTTAGATTTAAATTAATTTTAAAATTTACAACCAAAATTATTCTTCTAATAATTTGGTTGAAGTTGTAATAAAAACATAACTAAGTTGAGTCCCGGATCCGAGGTACATTAAACAATATCTAGCTGAATGCTTTTGATATAAAAAGAATAAGAAGTAAATTTTGAAAATATTTAATGCAGAAATTTTTAGAATCTGAGTTTTAAAAGTAAAGTAAAGTATGAGAGATAAATATGTTAATATAGAGATGTTTTTGCTAACACCCAACGAGTGAATAAATTTATACAATCCTGGCTTAATTCCTGAACAATAAAGTGTTATAATTTGTTAGTGATTAAGGTTTACTAACAACGGCAGCTAGTTCAATTCACAGGTAACAAATTGAACTTGTTCCCGACATTTGTGATATCTTAACAAGGGAGACGTCACAAGATTGCGCCACTCTGCTAATTTATATAAACGGTTGTAAGCATCGTGACGCATTCAAAATTGCGCCACTCTGCTATGGTGTAAATAATAATTAATTGTGTATTGTGTTGTTGTTGTCTTGTAAAAATAATTGTGTACAGAGTGTCACACAAAATTGGACCACTGTGCTGATTTATATAAAAGGTTGTAAGCATCGTGACGCATACTAAGTTGCGCCACTCTGCTTAAAGTTAAAATAGTTGCGAGCATCGTGACGTACAAAATTGCAGCACTGCCGCTGTTTTGTAAAAATAATAATAATTGTATATTTTGTTGTTGTTTTAATAATTATATTGTATATTGTTATAATTCTTTAACAATAACTTTGACAAACATAAATTTATTCACTCTGAAATCGGGAACAAATAAATGAGTAGAATTTTAATTAAGATATAATAATATTAGTATAGTGAGGTTGCCGTAATAAACAAGTCATCGTTGTTAAATATTCCATTCTAAACCTGTCGGTATGAACAAGCTAGTTCATGTTAAATACGTGTTGAGGAATGTAAACTCTCCCCTTTTGTATGCACGCATCTCATTCAAAACCTCCCCTCGCTAACCTAACAAACAATCCTAGACACGAGTCTTTCCTGTTCTGAATTGTCCCACCTGTTACCACCCTATGCAAACAATGCGACTCCCCAAAACAGCTGACCCTTTGTGCTATTGTTAAAGGAATGGACTTTTCGTATGTGAAATTTCTCTCTACAATACAATGATATTAGCGTTTTGTTTTGACTAATTATATATGACAGTACAGAAAATTGAATTGTTGTGAGATAAGTTTATTTTGATTAATTAGTATAAGATTCTATATGTAATAAGAGATATATGTTCCTGCTTAAATGAATTCAAATTTCATTAATGTTTGATATAAAATAAATAATAAGTACTTTAAATAAAAAAGGTTTAATAATAGCTTAAATAAAAATAACGTGTAGAAGTAAAATATGTAAAGAGATAATAATAATAAAAGTATATTATTGGAATCGTGTAAACACCCGGTCGTGGCCTGTTCAAAATAATTCCCCCAGCTTGCCAGTAAGAGACAAACTCGTTCGTGCAGGAAATATTGTAGTAGGCCACCCCTATTGTCTTGAATTGGTACCGAAGTAAACAATGGTAAACCTCCCTGTGTATAATACAATGCGTCTTGTAAAGTGTTTGACCCCTCTGGCATTGTAACTGCTCATTGTTTAAATGTAAATAAAGATCCCCTTTGTGAAATTCCGCGTATCTCAGTAGAATAAGAAATTAGTGTTAAGATATGATCTAAGGTCAAGTATGGGATTGACTTTAGATTACTGTAGTAGAATTAAGAGATATAGAGATAAATACGTAACACAGTCATAATGGCGCCGCAGTAAAAAGAAAATTCTTTACAAGGGTTAAAGAAAGTTCTTTACAAGGGTTAAAGAAAGCGGAGAAAGCTAACCCATATAGTTAGAGTATGCAATGTAATCAGTCGGGCCACTATATTGTGAAGTTACGGAAACTAAAAGTAATAAAAAGATAAATAAGTAATGTTTATTTATATGTAAATAATATTAAGGTAGTAGTTAAGAAACGAGAGAAAGGGAATTTCACGAAAGATAAAAATGTAATTGTGTTTATTAGATTTTTATTATTTCCCCACACCCCGTTTTCATCGTTAAGTGCAGGAGGATGTGACGATTTTAAATAAAGTTTAAATCGCACAAATAAAAAATTGCTTTCAATATAAGTAAGAGTATTATCCACCCATTACCTATGCCTAGATTCATGCAACAACGTGCAAATTGTCCCGTACCAACACGTTAAGAACGGAGTTCTTTAGCTAATAATAATAATTACTTTAATTAAATAAAATACGTACTAAATAGATAAAGAAATTCCTAATTCGTAACCAAAAGGTAGAATAATGTATTACGACTTAATTAATAAATAAATAATATAACTTAAAAGAACGCACTATTTTCTCAGTGCGTAAAACCGCGCCAGCTACTGACCCCTTGCCACTAAACATTACATGCATTCCCCCGATAGACACAGAGATGTAAGGATGTAGCTGCTGTGTTGTGAACATACACATAGGTGTATACCGTTAAACAATATTTAATCAAGTTTATAATGAGTTCGATTTGACCTATGTAGTATAATAATAATAATAAAAACAAAATTATAATGCAGTGCGTGAAGAAACATGCAAAGAATAAAAGAAAAAAAAAAAAACTTAGCCGACACATCTCTTAGCAAACTGTAAATGGTGAGAAATGTTAATTACCAGATTTGAGTTGATAAAATAAAAACTGTAACTAAAATTAAAATGTAAACTACCGCCTCCGAAAGAAGATAACACAAACAACAACCGGATAAACCTCTAAAACCCGAAATCTAATCGTCTAGAAAGAGACTACCAGAAACAATCAACCTCATGGAACTTCAAGAGCAACCGTGGATCACACCCTAGAAGAAGACTGAAGATGACCATCATGGACCCCACAGCATACACATGTTACATTCACGTGATATCAAAACATAATATTTGTAACACAAATTCATTATAAAACAACAAGACCAGTAAAAAAAGAACAGTAAAGAACATTTGGTAATAAAGTTTAATATATATATTTTTGTAATCACTGTAATGAAGTGGTAATGACATTACGATGTTTAGATTTAAATTAATTTTAAAATTTACAACCAAAATTATTCTTCTAATAATTTGGTTGAAGTTGTAATAAAAACATAACTAAGTTGAGTCCCGGATCCGAGGTACATTAAACAATATCTAGCTGAATGCTTTTGATATAAAAAGAATAAGAAGTAAATTTTGAAAATATTTAATGCAGAAATTTTTAGAATCTGAGTTTTAAAAGTAAAGTAAAGTATGAGAGATAAATATGTTAATATAGAGATGTTTTTGCTAACACCCAACGAGTGAATAAATTTATACAATCCTGGCTTAATTCCTGAACAATAAAGTGTTATAATTTGTTAGTGATTAAGGTTTACTAACAACGGCAGCTAGTTCAATTCACAGGTAACAAATTGAACTGATTCGCGACATTTGTGATATCTTAACAAGGGAGACGTCACAAGATTGCGCGGCTCTGCTAATTTATATAAGCGGTTGTAAGCATCGTGACGCATACAAAATTGCGCCACTCTGCTATGGTGTAAATAATAATTAATTGTGTATTGTGTTGTTGTTGTCTTGTAAAAATAATTGTGTACAGAGTGTCACACAAAATTGGGCCACTGTGCTGATTTATATAAAAGGTTGTAAGCATCGTGACGCATACTAAGTTGCGCCACTCTGCTTAAAGTTAAAATAGTTGCGAGCATCGTGACGTACAAAATTGCAGCACTGCCGCTGTTTTGTAAAAATAATAATAATTGTATATTTTGTTGTTGTTTTAATAATTATATTGTATATTGTTATAATTCTTTAACAATAACTTTGACAAACATAAATTTATTCACTCTGAAATCGGGAACAAATAAATGAGTAGAATTTTAATTAAGATATAATAATATTAGTATAGTGAGGTTGCCGTAATGAACAAGTCATCGTTGTTAAATATTCCATTCTAAACCTGTCGGTATGAACAAGCTAGTTCATGTTAAATACGTGTTGAGGAATGTAAACTCTCCCCTTTTGTATGCACGCATCTCATTCAAAACCTCCCCTCGCTAACCTAACAAACAATCCTAGACACGAGTCTTTCCTGTTCTGAATTGTACCACCCTATGCAAACAATGCGACTCCCCAAAACAGCTGACCCTTTGTGCTATTGTTAAAGGAATGAACTTTTCGTATGTGAAATTTCTCTCTACAATACAATGATATTAGCGTTTTTTTTTTAATAATTATATACGACAGTACAGAAAATTAAATTGTTGTGAGATAAGTTTATTTTGATTAATTAGTATAAGATTCTATATGTAATAAGAGATATATGTGCGTGCTTAAATGAATTCAAATTTCATTAAAGTTTGATATAAAATAAATAATAAGTACTTTAAATAAAAAAGGTTTAATAATAGCTTAAATAAAAATAACGTGTAGAAGTAAAATAAGTAAAGAGATAATAATAATAAAAGTATATTATTGGAATCGTGTAAACACCCGGTCGTGGCCTGTTCAAAATAATTCCCCCAGCTTGCCAGTAAGAGACAAACTCGTTCGTGCAGGAAATATTGTAGTAAGCCACCCCTATTGTCTTGAATTGGTACCTAAGTAAACAATGGTAAACCTCGATGTGTATAATACAATGCGTCTAGTAAAGTGTTTGACCCCTCTGGCATTGTAACTGCTCATTGTTCAAATGTAAATAAAGATTCCCCTTTGTGAAATTCCGCGTATCTCAGTAGAATAAGAAATTAGTGTTAAGATAGGATCTAAGGTCAAGTATGGGACTGACTTTAGATTACTGTAGCAGAATTAAGAGATATAGGGATAAATACGTAACACAGTCACAATGGCGCCGCAGTAAAAAAAAATTCTTTACAAGGGTTAAAGAAAGTTCTTTACAAGGGTTAAAGAAAGCGCAGAAAGCTAACCAATATAGTTAGAGTATGCAATGTAATCAGTCGGGCCACTATATTGTGAAGTTACGGAAACTATAAGAAATAAATGGATGAATAAGTAATGTTTATTTATATGTAAATAATATTAAAGTAATAGTTAAGAAACGAGAGAAAGGGAATTTCACGGAAGACAAAAATGTAATTGTGTTTATTAGATTTTAATTATTACCCCACCACCCCGTTTTCATCGTTAAGTGCAGGAGGATGTGACGATTTTAAATAAAGTTTAAATCGCACAAATAAAAAATTGCTTTCAATATAAGTAAGAGTATTATCCACCCCTTACCTATGCCTAGATTCATGCAACAACGTGCAAATTGTCGCGTACCAACACGTTAAGAATGGTGTTATTTAGCTAATAATAATAATTACTTTAATTAAATAAAATACGTACTAAATAGATAAAGAATTTCCTAATTCGTAACCAAAAGGTAGAATAATGTATTACGACTTAATTAGTAAATAATTAATATAACTTAAAAGAACGCACTATTTTCTCAGTGCGTAAAACTGCGCCAGCTACTGACCCCTTGCCGCTAAACATTACATGCATTCGCCCGATAGACACCGAGATGTAAGGATGTAGCGGCTGTGTTGTGAACATACACATAGGTGTATACCGTTAAACAATATTTAATCAAGTTTATAATGAGTTCGATTTGACTCATGTAGTATAATAATAATAATAAAAACAAAATTATAATGTAGTGCGTGAAGAAACATGCAAAGAATTAAAAAAAAAGAAACTTAGCCGACACATCTCTTGGCTAACTGTAAATGGTGAGAAATGTTAATTACCAGATTTTAGTGCTGATAAAATAAAAACTGTAACTAAACGTAAAATGTAAACTACCGCCTCCCAAAGGAGATAACACAAACAACAACCGGATGAACATCTAAAACCCAAAATCTAATCGTCTAGAAAGAGACTACTAGAAACAATCAACCTCATGGAACTTCAAGGGCAACCGTGGATCACACCCTAGAATAGGACTGAAGATGACCATCATGGACCCCACAGCATACGCATTGTTATATTCAGGTGATATCAAAACATAATATTTGTAACACAAATTCATTATAAAAGAACAAGACCAGTAACAAAAGAACAGTAAAGAACTTTTGATAATTTATAGTTTAATATATATATTTTAGTAATCACTGTAGTGAAGTAGTAATGACATTACGATGTTTAGATTTAAATTAATTTTAAAATTTACAACCAAAATTATTCTTCTAATAATTTGGTTGAAGTTGTAATAAAAACATAACTAAGTTGAGTCCCGGATCCGAGGTACTAAAAAACAATATATAGCTGAATGCTTTTGAGATAAAAAGCATAAGAAGTAAATTTTCAAAATAATTAAGCAGAAATTTTAGAATCTGAGTTTTAAAAGTAAAGTAAAGTATGAGATGTATATATGTTAATAAAGAGATGTTTCTGCTAACACCCAACGAGTGAATAAATTTATACAATCCTTGCTTAATTCCTGAATAATGAAGTGTTATAATTTGTTAATGATTAAGGTTTACTAACAACGGCAGCTAGTTCAATTCACAGGTAACAAATTGAACTGGTTCCCGACATTTGTGATATCTTAACAAGGGAGACGTCACAGTAGTTATAGTTTCTTTTATGGGAACATTAGTGTATAGGTTTGTTATGTCGAATGAAGCTAGTGTGGAATTGTGTGGAATGTGGACATGTTGAGTTTTATTCACTAGATCTAAATTATTTTTGACGGTGGTGTTGTTTGTTAAATTTATGCTGTTTCTGATTAATTTATCTATGTGTCTAGCTATTTTGTGTGCATGTGCTTGTGTGTTGTTTATGAGTGGCCTGATGGGAATATTTGTTTTGTGTAATATCGGTAGTGCATTTAGTGTAGGGGCATTTGGTTTAATTTGTTTTAGATATTTGATGTTGTCAGGAGAGACTATGTGTTTTGTGTTATTTAGGGTTTTGTTTATTTGTTTGTGATATTTTGGGGTGGGGTCTTTATTTAATTTAGTGATGTTGTTTTCATTAAATAATATTTCAATTTTGTTATTTAAAACCTGTTTTTCCATTATGACATTTATATTACCTTTGTCTGCTTTGAGTACGGTTAGATTGTGTTCTTGTAATTTTCGTTTTATGTTTTTTAGTGTTTGGAATTCATTATTGTGTTGTTTATTTTCGTATTGATGTGTGTGTTGTAATTTGCGTTCTATATCATGGCGTAAGGTATCATGGTCTTTGTTAAACGTGTGTTGTGTGGCCGTTTCAGCGTCTAGGACTATGTCACGTGTGTGCCTTTTATTATTGTTGTTATTGTTTGGATTTATGCCTAAATTGTGTTTTTGACCTTTATCTAATAGGTTTATTTCATCAGTTTTTTCTTTCAGTTCTGGATGTTTAATTAAAAAAATGTCATATATTTTACCGATGTTTAGTCTGGCATCTAAATACTGTTTCCGTTTGCCACCGTAGTGCGTCTCTTTAACATCAAAATGAGAAATATGATCATAAATCAACAAATACAAATATCCCCAGAAATAGCGTTCTCACTACGCGTTTTCCCTCTCATATCAACAGGTGTCTTATTTTGTATTAAAAGGTTAGTGCGTCTTTGAACCCTATCACGTGAAATACCATAAACTTGTAAAACTGCATTTTTGCAAACTCGAGTGAGAATGCCATTGACCCTAATATTGTAGGTAAATGAATGGTTTTTCTTGAAGGTTTCATTTCCTTCAGAAACAGTATCATTAGGCCTATTAGGTTGTTTACGCCTACGCTGCATTTCTCTAACCTCAATCAATGCTTGCAAATGAGTGCATTGTACCTTTTTATTCTGAAGTGAATACAAATATTTCCAGATTAGGTTTGTGTTTACATCATCAATAATCAAACTACAGTTACCTCGACATTTACACATGAGCTCAGCAGGAACACATTTTGATGGCACTTTCTCACCCTTATAGTTCGTGTAGGCTTCACTTTTCACCCCTGCATTGCTTATAACATTGCGCTTATACTTTTCAATGTTAGTAACACCACGTTTATTTTTTGTTTGGGGTTCTTCATCCGAACTAGAAATAGACATGTTTTGCAAAAAACTACTTAAATAACAATAGAAAACAAAAAATTTAACTAGGATGAAACTCAAACACTATAAAACACTCCAAACAACACCTGTTTAGCAACTAAATAAAAGTAATCAGGTTAGAACCCTAGCAAAACAAAAACCTGCAGCATAGTTGCCAACCGCCCTTGAGAAGACTTGATAGCTTAGCTGCAGATTTTTTTTTTTTTTTTTTTTTTTTTTTTTTTTTTTTTTTTTCTGTTTGAGACCGACCAGTATGGTCGGACTCGGGCTGTTTTGGAGGCGAGCTGCCTTCAGCCGTGTTGGTAGGGGGTTTTGGGGGGACGTACGCCAGACGACCGGGACGCTGAGAAGGTGGAGGCACTTAGTTGGGAGAGTACTGTGTGTGGGTTTTCTTGTGTGAGGTGTAGTGTGTAGCCATACACGAGCGGGAGAGGTAGATGGATGTGGCCGTTATAATTGTTCTGGGGCATCTTTATTTCTTCATGTTGTATCTGCAGAAACCCGCTATGCGATTATACATAGGAGGGATTTTGTAACAAATGGATATTTCAAAGGCAATTTTAACCGGTAAGGTAGTGTTGGACATGACGGGCTTCTGCACTAAAACAAGTGTTTATAGTTGTACAATTTGATTCTACCAAAAAGTGATTTTCACAGAAACTGTCATAAAGGGTTTCTGAAACAAACGATCATTTGGGGTTTGGAAAAAATAATACAATTTTATTAAATTTCTAGTAACGCAGACAATATACATGGTTAATACAACAAAAACAACAACAACAACAACTACTACTACTACTACTACTACTACTACTACTACTACTACTACTACTACTACTACTACTACTACTACTACTACTACTACTATTACTACTACTACTACTACTACTACTTCCATTACTATAATTCTGATTGTTTATTGGTAACGAATTGAAGGAAATCTTTTTAAAAAAGAATAAGATCTATAAGTGCCAGATAGAGGCGAGAGCCCATAACATGCTGTGTTGGCAAAACGATGGGACAGTGATGTATCGAGTTTTATGGCCTGGTAAGCTTATACGGTAACTAGATACACATTACACTGATTGTTCCTAAAAGATGGTGCCAAACTTCGGAAGATGATTCTATTCATTAAACTGAAGGAAAAGTATGGAATAAAAATATGTCGAAAAATTATCAAAGTTGTAATTTACTGAGAGTCTGGATATACGCGTATACTGTTTGTTATCACTGTTTATTCCCTCGTTTCTTTGTAGTGATAGTAATAAAACTAAAGAAATATAAATTAATATGGCCATGTAGCTATTTTAGTGTTGTATTAACTCATGAATTAAATGAAAGGTTATATTATCCTATAAATACACGGGTACAATGACTTAACATAATTTGTCGGATGGATGTTAAAGAACTGTAATTTTTAAGGGCATCTTTTAGTTTTATTGAGTAGCAGAATCAAAAAATTTTAACATTTACTTTCCCCAAATTTAAAAAATGTGTTTTACATTCATAAAACGTGGAATTTAAGAAATATATTTTCTATTCTTCTTGAGAACGTAAACCTTTAAAACACGGAGAATGTGACAAAAAGAAAGTAAAGTCTAAAACGCTTAGAAATAAAATATATATGTTCATGTAGGCTGGAAGAAGCACACCCCGTTTAAGGCGTGCGTCTATTGGTTCTTTACGTCTGAATGAACATTCGTTTCATCATTGTATCTCGTTCCTCTGCTTTCTTTTCTTTAACTCTCGCCCTATATTCCTTAGCGTTGTCTTTATTTCATACATTTTACAACAGGTTTTATGTTCAGTCTTTACTTGAAATTCAAACGGAAATGTCTGTGTACTTATTGAAACACAACCTTTATCGAAAGGTATTATAGTAATCTTGGTGAACGATATATTATTACATTTTTGAGTATGGATTTACACTCTTACAAAAATTTAAAACCAATAAAGCCACGTTTTATAATTTTTGAATTGCAATGTAAACAAATACTAAAATGAAGTGATCATTTTATCTTACATAGTAAAAATATGTTTAGTGTGCAATTGAAAAACTTCATTATACGGACATACTTAGACCGGGATTAGTGAGTAACGAAATTACAGTAAGACTTATGTCTTCTCATTTTATAAATAAAACATAGTAAAATGGTTTCTAAATAACTTACTTAGAAATATACTAATCAGAACGATATTTTGTAAATTCTAATTTTTATGAATGAAAACATAATACTTTAAGCGTTTAATCATTCAAACCTAACACATGATACCATATATAAGTAATAACTAACGTATAATAAATACCAGAAACAGTTATCTGTAATTGACAGTGTTAATCATCCGATTCTTGTATATTCCTGTAAATACTCTGCTAACAAAGACCAGTCTTCTCCTCTGTATTGATAAAATGTATTTTTTGTACGGTAGGCCTAATAGGTTTGTCACAGTTTTATGCTTAGGGAATTTTGAAACTCAATTAAAAGATATATTTTTACCTTTTTCATTTAAGGAATTTTTAATATTTTATCACGTTTATTTTGAAGTAACGATGTACCTTATAGTAACGAATCCGATATGTATGAATGACATTTATATTCCTTATACGCGTAATATTGTAACTTATAATTCTCATAAATTATTTTATGTTTTGTTAAATAGCTCCCACACAGGCCATTAGATCTAAAGCTTTATTATTTTCTCATTATTACATTTAGAAATTATAAACGCTGAAAGAATGTGTAATCTGTTTATAATATCATATTATAATAACTCCAATATTATCATTCTCACTGTGCAAAACGTGACTGTTAGGTTTAACAACACATTAACGTTTTTGTCCCTCATTCCTGACTGTAGTCCAATAATTCTTGCTTCATCTACTCAGTTTAATCACCTTGTAGGAATTAATAATATGCAAAGGATTCCTTCTGACAAAGTGTATTTAATTGACATTATAAACTACAGTAGACAGTAGCAGTATCTGGTCACTGATGTATATCGGAGTGCCATCTGTGTTCAATAACTTCCCACTTAATTTGTGTGTGTGTGTGTGTGTGTGTAACCATGCCGTTATAACCAGGCCGAGTTTATAAACAGAGAGAGCATTAAACAACTCATGTGTTATTGGAGTACCTGCACACTATCATACCGCTTTACAGATTGTTATGTTCATTAGACTTTTGTTCACTTTAAAGTCTTTTGAGCTACTCAGAGTTTACTTTGTAATACTCTGCGTCTACTTTTTATCCTACTTCTTTATCACAATCTTCGACTATTATGTTTACTTTAAACAATACAATCATGTATGACTGTGATAAAGTATTCACTTCTGTAGGTAATGTACAACACACCCGCGCAACTGTAGTGTACATTTTTGAACGCTTTCCTCTACTTAGTGATTGTAGTCGTAATTTCCTATTTCTAATTTTTTAGTTAGAAAAACGCTATTTGGTATAAATAATAAAATAGTGGAACGAGGCAGAAAATGGAAGTAATTTTTATTTTATGGGTGCATAACACAACCCAATTGTTGTTAGAACTTTTGTTTCTGCTTCTCACGACGCACAAAGATTTCAATTTGGAAACAATTGCACTGCACAACTGAACTGCATCCACACGTAGCACTTTCACGTTACCATATACAACGGTTACTTAAAAGAAAGGCTTCTTTCGTTTCTTTATAACGTCTTTAAAATATAAATTTAAGTTTGTTAATACAAGTGGTATACGTTGAAACCAGACGCGTTTTATTCGCTGTTACAAATAAATAATTCTTCGTATTGTATAAAGAAAAAAATGTTTTATTTAAAAAAATAATTTTGTTCAAATAAAAAAAATTTTATGTTTGTTTGTTTATGTCTAATAATTTGTAAATAATCCTTGTTTTGTTGTTTCGTGAAAATTATCACGAAACGTGAGTTGATTTGGCTAATATCTGTACTTCTGGTTGACTTTAAATGAATCTGGAGTTAATCAGATTGTCTTCTTACAATAATGGATTTGCGATTTTCAGCTCTGCTCCAGTATATCACTTTCCGTTAATTTTTGTCGTCTCCCAGTAAGTCCTTTAATTAACTAAAACTCTTATTCTAATATGTGAAATAATTTTAAATACTGATATTTGAATGAATTTAATTTATTGATAATATTTATAACAGATCGATTTAAAATCGATGTCGATCAAATGTTCGATTCTTTCACAGGGCTTGATCGATATTACAATTACAGGTTATTTTTATATAAATATCAGAAAGGTTCTTATAACGATTATAATTATATAGTCAGAGAAGGGTAAGCCTAGAAAGTATAACATGTACAAAAATAATTCTTAATAAGTAATAAATGACAATTTGTTAATAATATATAATGTTTATAACATACAATTTACACCCAATGGTTACTGGACGAATTCGTTGCAGGCGGATACTTTGCATCATGGGAAGTTCAAAATGGCGGCACGTCTCGTTGTAGAATATTACTGTGAACTGATGGTTGGAAATTCTGATAATAAAATTACCTTTACAACTGTTTTATTATCTTCGTACTAGTGAATAATGTCTATTGTGTTGTTCGACGTATCCTGGATAAGTTTTCAGTGTTCACTGGTGTTAATTGTCTTATGTTAGATTTGTTCAATGTTTTCTGGTTATGGCTAAGAATCGAGAAGTTGTTATTATGTGAATTATTAATGTTTGGTTGTTGTACTGGTTTAATTCACTTGTATTGTGTTGCGTATCGTTTCGCTTTACTGTTGTGGTAGTGTATTTCACTGATTTTAAGTTAAAAATTGTCAATTTAGGTAACTCTCGTTTTCACTGATTTTCGACTTGTACACCATTACAATTCGTTATACGGTTTTTTAACGCGATCTAATATCAACCGTTCGCGTTGAATGTTAATTAAGAACTGTCTTACTTCCTTTGTCTTAGGAAATATCTTGGCAAGTTATTATGAAAAAAGTATTGTTGAAATAATTTCACTTCCTATTTATGTAAATATAAAATACATTATATGCTGAATATTTTTAGTTTATAGATTGCTTTAGTGAACTATTAACAACATAATTTGTTTATTTGCCTCATTCTGTTTAATTTGATATGTCATAGTCCATATTTGCATAGATTTTTGTTAAAATTGCACATTTCTGTCTTTTTGGAAATATAGGCCCAAAAATCTGTTTCCTGTTCTTGTACACAATTCCTGCCATTTTAGGTGTTATAAATATAATTATAATAAATTTCAGATAGTCACAAATCTTCCCCTTTCCTTAATCTCTTATAAATTAAACATTTAAACTGTCTTTTAGTGATAAATCATGAATTTACTATTCCTCCTTTAAAATATTTAGTTATTACATTTCGAAAATTTTTAGTAATTTAAGCCATCTTTCTATATTACTCTTTTAAAGTATAGGATCCGTTACGGTAGTGGGTTATCGATCCACCTTACATCAATCTTATTAGTTTACACGGTTCATTGGTTAATTGACTAGTTTATATTAATTTTTGTGAATTCATTATTTGGCCTAGATGTTAGTATTTTACATATACTGTTTTTTCAAATAAAGTTATTTTTACACTTCCTCTGACTTTTTAAAAGTTAACATAACATTAAATAAAATTGCTTACATAACTACTGCTACCTGTAGCATATAATTCATGCTACTAATACAAAAAATAATATTTAACATTAACTAGCAGTCTCCAAAGTTAGACATGTTTGTTGGAACTATTTTTAACATACATTTTAAACATTTTATAAACTGATGCAGCATCCATACATATACATTTTAATCTGTATGCATACTGTTACGTAACAAAAACATCTTACACTAAATATTAACCTTATTGTATTAGAACTCTTTAAAAGTGGAGTTCATAGGCTCTCAACATTATTAGCCATTTAAATTTCTTAATCTTTATTAAACTTAAGTTACTTTCAGTCTTTTATGATTATATTATATTATTATCTTTAATCCCCTTTTACAGTAAACGTTCCCCCACATACTCTCTTTATTATTGGCATTACTATGAATGTTTTGAGAGAAAAAATGACCTTAGTTATGAAACATTAGAAATATTTTTCTTTTCAATATTTCATCACTTGTTAATTATAAAATATAAAAGTTATTTAAAAGCACCTTGTTTAAGTAATAGTTACACATTAACTTGAAGATTATTATATTTAAAATCACTACACTGCTACACATTCACTGTTAGTTCTGACTTATATTTGAGTTGTGCCGTACTGGGTTCGGCATCGTAGGCTAAGTGTTTTTAAAACGAGCGGCTTTGACGTCACGCGCGGCCACGGCATCTCGTCGCCGTCCGGCTATGCACACTGTTGCTTGTATCTATGATATTCACTTGGCGCGCTCAGCTGTTTTTGTACATTCCTGCATCAGAGAAGTTTTCTTGGGTAGACAGACACATTGAATCTGTCTCATTTCTATTCGAACCCTCAACCTGGTCATCTGCTCTCGACTGACGGCACTCTTCAGTTCAGGACTTCGTCGACTTTCTCTATGGTTGGCTGAATAAAGTTCCGCTCCAGGTATGTACAAGTTGACTGGTTCTAAAAATATTCTAACCCCAAATATATTTTTGTGTTTCAGCTTCTATTATAAACTATACTTGTGTGTGTGCGTGTATATCAATTTTCAATTTGGGCGTTAACGCAATTAAAGATTAACTTAATATGAATGTAAATGTTGCGGGTCAAATTGACTTCAGTAAAGAAAATGATAATGCATCTTGCACTCAGCTGTTGTGTTTTGTGTCATTAATAATTATGAAATACTCAGTTAATTAATTTGAACATTTTCAACGAAATACTTAAAACGTAATTGGTAGATGAGTGACATAAGTCACAGCTGGGGAGTTTAATACTGATTAATACGAATTAGTGGCGATGTGTGTGTGGGCTGTTGATGTTTAAAGTTGGTGTTAGAAATTTAATGCGGACGGCCTATGTGGCGAGATCATTTCCTTATGACACCCTATACAACTCATTACATGTCGCAGGTGCTCGAACAAGGGCGAGATGGGTGTCGGGTGTGACGACCAACTGTCCACCCTCCTGGCAGAGACGATCTTTTAGCCACGATTGCCGTCAGTCGAGATCTACCGTTCAGACACACTTCTAACGCTACGCTGCCCCAGGACTTCGTAGTACAACCGAGACACTACTGATCAGCCACAGTATTGCTTAGGTACACCGGACAATCCAGGTGGGAACATTCTAAATATCTAATTCAATCTCAACGACATTGTGAATGCACGGAAGCTCCCAGAAGCTCACTCATGAAGTTTTAACCGTTAAACTTTGGCACAAACTCTCATGTTCAGTTCTATGACTGCATGTGTGAACATTACACAATTAGACCTAATGAAATCTATTATATCTGCTTATAATGTGTAAGAAAATTACACACACACACACGCATATCCGCAGTCCGCTGTAAGTTCTCCTTTTTTAATCCAATTAAAGCCATTAGGGAGTTAGTTATTTTGTGCTTTCATGTCATACGGTCATGGCAGAGTTTTAATCACGTAATGGGGGGCTGTCTGTTGTGTTTTAGTTGAGAAACTATTTTCCTGGGCACATATTCTTATTGCTTTTGTGATTAAAGTGAGGGTTGATTAGTATGTTGAGTCTCTGGTTTAGTTGGGGGCGGTCACTTACATTCTCTGGTGCTAATTACCAAGGCATATCAATGCTTCGTAGCTGTGATTTATCTGATTACCTTGTTAATTATATTTATACATATATATATATATATATATATATATATATAGTTGTGCATTCATTTACTCTAGTTGAAATGGGTTTATGAGGGATTTAGTACTGAAATGAGGGATGTTGTGTCATTTATGTTGTGTATGTGCTTGTGTGTGTAATCTTAATATATTTTGCTGGGGGAATATGTTATAAATTAAAAGATCATAAAGGTGCTTACCAAGTTATTAAAAGGCTAGCCTATTTGAAGTCCATGCAACACTTATGGATTAGTGATTTGCTATTTTGTGAATGAGATTGTTGCTACCATTATCTTATATATAATGAGGCAGGATTTTTGCAATTTATGTTAATATTCAATTCACTCACATTTTATGCCATTAAGAATATTAATTGATATATATATATATATAATCCTGCATTTAATTTTGTGCTTGTTCAATCGATAACTTGTCATCTCATGTAAGATTTGCAGGCTTAATAAAGTATACGCTTGTTGGTTAAAAGACTTTTTCATTTGCAAGTCCTGTCATTCACCTGGGGGGACATGTCTGTAATTGTAATTGGGCCTTACACACTTTTGCTTCCTCTAGGTTCACCACCTAGTTCTAAATATGATGTCTCTCCCCTTTACAAAAAAAAACTTAATAAAAATAAAATAAAATAAAAAAAATTCAAAAAATTTACAAAAAAACTTAGAAAATAAAAGGGGGGTTTCAAATGGTAGATCAGAGCGTGGTTATGATTCTAGGTAGGTAGTAGGTATTATGTCTGCCTTATTTTTTTTTTCTTTTGAACTTGGGAAGTTTTAGAATCTGGGGACTTGCATTTATTTTCTTAAATGAAACTTGGTGTGGCTACAGGCATGTCAGCTGGTGTTGGGACTTGCAAATTATTTCAAATTAGTTTAATTGGAATCCAAGTGTTGCAAGAAAAGTTAATGGTAGTGTAACAATTTAATAGAATGAATAATCAGAAAAATAACATATTTTATGAAATGAATAAGGGTTTGATGAAGTTTAAAATGATTTAATATGTGTTAGTGTTTAAGTAATAATTTTGTGATGTTGAGTGTAAGATGAATTTTGAAAAGGGTTTATAAGCAGGTGATTGTTTTTTTTTAAATGAATGAGAGCTGATCGATTTCACTTGGGCATACCCTGGAGCTCAAACAGATTTTGGACGTGATGAGGGCCGTCAGTAGTTGTAGATTTTGATTGTGATTTGTCTCATGGATTAGACAACGTGTTTTATAGCATCCCCGTTATATAGTACTTGTTTATTGAGGGCGTTGCGTTGCGGTATCGGGTATTCTGTATGCGGTCATGGTCCGACCAAGGGTCATGGATGTGATAGTTTTATATTTTCGATTACATTGAATCTTATGTGTACTTTGTGGATTGTATTTAGTGAGTCAGTTTGGTTGTTTTGTGTCGTGTTCTCTTCTGGGCATTTTGCATGGCTGTTTTCTCTGCTTTTATGACACCCATCTCGTCGTATCGCTAGAGCGTTCTGGAGCCACTTGTATGATCAAGTTCTTCCTGTCGTTCTCTTTAATTGTTGCTTTTACGTGGTGTGTGTAGATTGCGCGGTCATGTCCACTTCTGTGAATGTGGACTTGTTTGTGAAAGATGAGCTCGAGTGGGAGGTACGGTTCCGGGGACGGAAGCCGCAGGAGACTGTTGTTTCATTAAGGAAGCAACTCCGTGAGGCTCTTGCCTCCGGTGAGGCACCGAGTGGGAGAGTGTTACTCACGGATGTCACAGCCGAGGTGGAGCTGTGTACGGAAAAATTTTCTGAACTGCGAGATTTGGCCGAAGGCCTGCAGTCGGCGGCACCCGCCTCTACGTCTAGACAGAGGGTACGCCAACGTTTACAACATGTTTTATGTCGATTACAGAACGCTGAATCACAAGCTACCACCTCGGAATTAGAAAAAAATGTTGTCACTCTTAGAGAGCAAGTGGCGATGGCCTTGCGAGAGTTCTCTCTCGGCCAGCGTCGCCCCGTAGATGCGAATTCCGGTTCTTCTTCTTCTTCTGTTGAGACGGCAGCCAGGTTGGAACCCCCTGCGCATGTTCCTGCCTTTTCGGGAATGGCTGCAGCGAGCTATCACAAGCTCCCTAACCCACTGTCGGAAGTCAATCAGCGTCTCCCGGTTGTGGATGGTCTGGATCTTGAGGCGCTTTTGAAATTGTTGCGCATATTTTTTCAGTTGGCAGATTTCACTGGGCTGTCGGAGCGGACCTTGCTTGAGCTCATTTACCCGTACTGTCGGGGATCTATGGCTGAGCGCCTGACGAGCACCCTTAGGGATGGTGGTGGCATTGACCATTTTCATCGGGAAGTCCTGGACGCTTTTATACCGGGAAGGTTGCGCGATCAGTTACGACATAAACATTTTTATAGAGTCCAAGCAAGTGGGGAGGCCCTTGCTCATTTCATTTCTAGTGTTAAAGACGCGGCCAGGATCCTGAGGCTGGGGTTGTCTGAATCTGATATTATTCACACTATTGTGGAGGGCGTGACGCCGCAGGAACGGTCACGCTTGGCATTTGCTGTACGTCCCCAAAGTTTTATCGATTTGGACCGGCTATGCGCCGTGTCAAAGACCATACAAGGTAATGACGATATTAGAGCCCACGAGGCTAGGAGGTGTTCAGATCGCCATGTTGTAGAGCGACGTGTTGGGCAGCCCGGGTCTTGGGGTCCTCGGCCTGCGCCTGTTCAGAGCTGTGAGGTGCGAGAATTATTTTGTTCCAGGTGTCATAGATCCGGTCACGTTGCGCGTTATTGTTCCGATTCTAGACAGCGTCAGGGGACTTTCCGAAAAGGTAACTATTCAAAAAACGTAAGCTCTCGGGGAAGATAAGTCGGGAGTGGTCTTCCCCGTTAGGTCATTCTGTTCCAGTTTCACTTAACCCCAGGCGGGTAGTAAGTCCCGGATCATCTGGCTCCAAGGTCCTGCGAACTGTCTCCAACTACAGTTCAGTATGCCCCTTCCTGTTGGTCGAGTTGAAAAAGGGTCAGCTCAGAGCCTTGGTTGACTCTGGATCAGCCCGATCCATAATTTCATCTAGAGTATGTGAGGACCTTGAAAAACAGGGCTTACTAATAGGGTCGGATCGGTCTTCCGTGGTATGCTGGACTGCATCGCGGGAAATTCTGCCCATCTCCCGGGTGGTTTCCCTAAAGATTAAAATCGAGTGTTTTTCATGGGTGTGGCGATTTTTGGTTTCTCCGGCTCTGGGAGTCGACTGTATAGTGGGTGCCGATTTCATCTCCAAGAGTGGTCTCGTTTTAGACATTCAAGGGCACCACTGTTATTTTAAATTCAATCGAGAAGTTGTCATTCCTTTCCTTGGGTACCAGGGAGCTAAGGGAGGTATCCAGGAGGTTGTGTGTCCCGATTCAGAAAGAGATCATCTCACTCCGCCCCAGAAGCTTGCCTTAGATCATTTGTGTGAGCAGTTCCTCACTGTATTAACTCCCAACTTGGGGCTCACACATCTTTTGGAGTATAAGATCCGGTTAACGGATTCCGCTGCGGTACGTTCACACCCATACAAGTTCGCTCCTCCAAAGATGGATGTTCTAAGAGAGAAGGTTCAAGAATTGCTTAAACAAGGGGTCATTGAACCTTCCAATTCTAGTTATGCCAGTCCAGCATTTCTGGTGCCCAAGCCTGGGGGTAAACAGCGCATG
The DNA here is from genome assembly GCA_034769895.1 of Magicicada septendecula. Classification (NCBI taxonomy): domain Eukaryota; kingdom Metazoa; phylum Arthropoda; class Insecta; order Hemiptera; family Cicadidae; genus Magicicada; species Magicicada septendecula. The sequence continues at coordinate 216,919,401 of CM068369.1, read as the reverse complement.
GTCATAGACTATCGCAAACTAAATGCTAACATCGAGGTGGATTCAGTTCCTCTTCCTGATTTACATTCTGCTTTCGATTGGTTTAGTGGGGCCAGATATTTCACCATCTTTGACCTCAATGCCGCTTATCATCAGATTCCTCTGTCTAAGGAAAGCCGTCCTTATACGGCATTCTGCGTGCCATGGAATCTTTATCAGTATACTAGAGTACCCATGGGTCTGGCTGTGGGGGCCCAAACCCTCACGCGACTACTTGACACTGTATTCCATGACGTGAAATTTAAGTTCATCTTCAATTATCTTGACGACCTCTTAGTCTACAGCAAAACGTTCGAGGAGCATCTGTGTCACCTGAGAGAGGTGATGTGCCGGTTGAGGAGTGCTGGCCTCACTATCAATCCAGACAAGGTCAAATTTGCACAACAGAGTATTTCGTTTTGGGGGCATCTCGTCTCATATGCGGGTGTGACGGTCGATCCGGAGAGGACACAAGGCATCCGAGATTTTCCTCCCCCTAGGGATGCGAAGGGTGTTGCCAGATTTGTTGGCATGGTCAATTTTTATCGTAGATTTATCCCTAATGCCGCGGAGATTGCCGTCCCTTTAAACGAACTCAGAAAAAAAGGTACCAAATTTGTATGGGGAGAGAGGCAACAGCGGGCCTTTGATACCCTCAAGGAGGCGATCGTCTCCCCCCCCGTGTTGCGGATGCCTGACTTTTCTAAAACGTTCATTTTGCAAACGGACGCGAGTTCTGTTGCGCTCGGGGCGGTTCTGTCCCAGGAAGTTGATGGTGCTAGGCAGCCGGTGGCATTTATATCCCGGACCTTGACCCAACAAGAAAGGAAGTCTTCAGTGTATGAACTAGAGTGTCTTGCTGTCGTGTACGCTCTAGATAAGTTCAGGCGTTTCCTGGAACATGCTGAGTTCCTGCTTGAGACCGATAATCAGGCTCTCTCTTGGCTTCTCGCTCATCCCCGGCAGCTGGGTAAAATAGGACGTTGGGTGGTCAAGATCTCATCCTTTAAATTCAAGGTGCAACACATCAGGGGAACACAAAATGTTGTTGCAGACGCCTTGTCACGCATGTTCTCCCAACCCAGCGAAGCCCATTCTGAGCAACCCTGTTCCGTTCTGCTCGATTTTCCTTTAGCTTTTACTGATGTGTTACCCCATCAGTTAAATGATGAAGAGTTGGGTCCGATCATCCAACACCTAAAAGAGGGTAACGTACAGGCCCCATATTTCCGGTCCAAGGGCGTCCTGTGCTGCCGAGAACGAAAAGGACGTGCCCCGAAGGTTGTGCTGTCTAGCAAGCTCGTGCCCATGGTCTTCAGCTACTATCATGATTCCCCAATAGGTGGCCATAAGGGAATTTCGAAGACCATTTCCAGTATTAGGAGGCATTTCATCTGGAAGGGCATGGACAGGGACATCGCGGCTCGTGTGAAAGCATGTCATCTCTGTGGCTTGAGTAAGCCTGCTCAAAACACTAAATTGGGTTTATTGTCATCCGATGTGGCGAGCAAACCGATGGAGAAGTTATTCATAGACTACGTGGGCCCTTTCCCTCGTAGCAAGTCAGGTAATGCTTACCTACTTGTTTGTGTGGATGCTTTTTCCAAGTTTGTCTGGCTACTGCCCTTACGACAGGCAAACACTCGCTCAACTATCTTTATGCTACAGACCCATGTCTTTCAGCATTTCGGTTTTCCGTCCACCATTGTCTCTGACAATGGACCACAGTTCATTTCGAATGATTTCCGGCGAATGTGTTTCGCTAACGGCATCAAACATGTGACCACTTCCCCGTACTACCCTCAACCGTCCCACGCGGAGAGATTTAACCGGAATCTCCGTTCAGCTCTTATCGCCTACCATGCTGAACAACAAGATTGTTGGGACCTAAATTTAAAGTGGTTGCAATTGGCATTTAACACGGCCCTACACGAGAGTCACAAGGCCGTACCCTTTGAAGTCATGTTTGGTTTCTCGCCGAGTTTGCCATTAGACAATTTGTGGCACATTGACGATCTTCTACCTAACGATCCGGAGGTCACGACTGTGGACAGATGGCGGGAGGTCCGGAGGAATTTGCTTCGTGCGCACGAACGCGTCCGTAGTCGCTACAATCAGGGGCGAGTTCCGAACCCATTTAAGATTGGCGACTTGGTCTACTGCCAGAGCCATCCGATTAGCTCAGCCATAGATAAGGAGGGCCGCTAAACTATGTTATCGTTGGTCGGGACCATACCGCATTCTTCGGTTTGTGTCGCCCGTTACAGTGAAATTGGGTGATCCCGGAGGGGATGTTGAGAGAGTAACCACTCATATTTCAAAGGTAAAGTTTTGCCATAAGGCATGAGTTAGTGGTGACAGTTTTGTCCCATAAAAGGGAGGAATGCTATTTGGGTTCCTGGATCTCAGTTATTAGATTTGGGAGGCCTTGGTGGTCGGTACTCAAAGCTGGCCAGCGATTCTTCTCTTTCTCTTGTTCTATTCTGTTCCTTATATCTGCATGCGGACCAGGGCCCGGCGAGCATGCAGGACTCACACTTACATCTTCTCTTTCAGACACCCACTCACTGACTCACACCTCTTCCTTCTGCTTTTTCGTTTTCCTGTGTTACTGAACTCACCAAGAGCGATTTAGAATCTGAGATTGTCTGGGTTTCCCGCAGCCGTCGTGCTTGAGTACTGGTTTGTTTTGGGTCAACCATGTTGCCCTTTTGGGGTGAGGGTGTGCCGTACTGGGTTCGGCATCGTAGGCTAAGTGTTTTTAAAACGAGCGGCTTTGACGTCACGCGCGGCCACGGCATCTCGTCGCCGTCCGGCTATGCACACTGTTGCTGTGTAACTATGATATTCAGTTGGCGCGCCCAGCTGTTTTTGTACATTCCTGCATCAGAGAAGTTTTCTTGGGTAGACAGACACATTGAATCTGTCTCATTTCTATTCGAACCCTCATCCTGGTCATCTGCTCTCGACTGGCGGCACTCTTCAGTTCAGGACTTCGTCGACTTTCTCTATGGTTGGCTGAATAAAGTTCCGCTCCAGTATGTACAAGTTGACTGGTTCTAAAAATATTCGAACCCCAAATATATTTTTGTGTTTCAGCTTCTATTATAAACTATACTTGTGTGTGTGCGTGTATATCAATTTTCAATTTGGGCGTTAACGCAATTAAAGATTATCTTAATATGAATGTAAATGTTGCGGGTCAAATTGACTTCAGTAAAGAAAATGTTAATGCATCTTGCACTCATCTGTTGTGTTTTGTGTCATTAATAATTATGAAATATTCAGTTAATTAATTTGAACATTTTCAACGAAATACTTAAAACGTAATTGGTAGATGAGTGACATAAGTCACAGCTGGGGAGTTTAATACTGATTAATACGAATTAGTGGCGATGTGTGTGTGGGCTGTTGATGTTTAAAGTTGGTGTTAGAAATTTAATGCGGACGGCCTATGTGGCGAGATCATTTCCTTATGACACCCTATACAACTCATTACATGTCGCAGGTGCTCGAACAAGGGCGAGATGGGTGTCGGGTGTGACGACCAACTGTCCACCCTCCTGGCAGAGACGATCTTTTAGCCACGATTGCCGTCAGTCGAGATCTACCGTTCAGACACACTTCTAACGCTACGCTGCCCCAGGACTTCGTAGTACAACCGAGACATTACTGATCAGCCACAGTATTGCTTAGGTACACCGGACAATCCAGGTGGGAACATTCTAATTATCTAATTCAATCTCAACGACATTGTGAATGCACGGAAGCTCCCAGAAGCTCACTCATGAAGTTTTAACCGTTAAACTTTGGCACAAACTCTCATGTTCAGTTCTATGACTGCATGTGTGAACATTACACAATTAGACCTAATGAAATCTATTATATCTGCTTATAATGTGTAAGAAAATTACACACACACACGCATATCCGCAGTCCGCTGTAAGTTCTCCTTTTTTAATCCAATTAAAGCCATTAGGGAGTTAGTTATTTTGTGCTTTCATGTCATACGGTCATGGCAGAGTTTTAATCACGTAATGGGGGGCTGTCTGTTGTGTTTTAGTTGAGAAACTATTTTCCTGGGCACATATTCTTATTGCTTTTGTGATTAAAGTGAGGGTTGATTAGTATGTTGAGTCTCTGGTTTAGTTGGGGGCGGTCACTTACATTCTCTGGTGCTAATTACCAAGGCATATCAATGCTTCGTAGCTGTGATTTATCTGATTACCTTGTTAATTATATTTATACATATATATATATATATATATATATATATATATAGTTGTGCATTCATTTACTCTAGTTGAAATGGGTTTATGAGGGATTTAGTACTGAAATGAGGGATGTTGTGTCATTTATGTTGTGTATGTGCTTGTGTGTGTAATCTTAATATATTTTGCTGGGGGAATATGTTATAAATTAAAAGATCATAAAGGTGCTTACCAAGTTATTAAAAGGCTAGCCTATTTGAAGTCCATGCAACACTTATGGATTAGTGATTTGCTATTTTGTGAATGAGATTGTTGCTACCATTATCTTATATATAATGAGGCAGGATTTTTGCAATTTATGTTAATATTCAATTCACTCACATTTTATGCCATTAAGAATATTAATTGATATATATATATATATATATATAATCCTGCAGTTAATTTTGTGCTTGTTCAATCGATAACTTGTCATCTCATGTAAGATTTGCAGGCTTAATAAAGTATACGCTTGTTGGTTAAAAGACTTTTTCATTTGCAAGTCCTGTCATTCACCTGGGGGGACATGTCTATAATTGTAATTGGGCCTTACACACATTTGCTTCCTCTAGGTTCACCACCTAGTTCTAAATATGATGTCTCTCCCCTTTACAAAATAAAAACTTAATAAAAATAAAATAAAATAAAAAAATTCAAAAAAATTTACAAAAAAACTTAGAAAATAAAAGGGGGGTTTCAGAGTTTTATTATATTCTCAGACCAAACCCTTAGTCATAATGGACTGTGAAGATTTGTTTATTTTACTATATAATAACTTTAGTTGGTGCACTCCTTATCACACTACTAAATACTTTTGTCTATAATTAAGTTACAATTTTATGAGGTTTTGGGGTGTTATACTTTCTTTAGTGTTATTAACATTTGGTTTGGGGTTCATTATCGTTAATAATAGGTATTTATTGTGGTTCTTCCATCCTATATCTTCTTTTCTTCTCTTCTTCCTTCTTGGGTTTACCAAGGTACCTAGTTTTATTTGTCCGTTGGTTGGTTCGGGGTATCTTCTTTATCCCCTGCTCCTAAACTTCCTCTTCCTTCTTGGGTTCGGGATATCTTCTTTATCCTCTGCTCCTAAACTTCCTCTTCTTTCTTGGATGCGGGGTATCTTCTTTATCACTTGCTCCTAAACTTCCTGGGTAATCTCCTGATTTTTTATGAGTTTCTTTTAATTTATTGTCTTGAATTTTATTGTTGAATTTTTATTATTTAATTGCTTTTTTCCTTTTATAATGGTGTTTTTCTTTGAGGTTTAATTTATTTTCATTTGAAATTCTTTGAGTTATATTGTAATTTAAATATTTTTATGATCTTAATGGAATTAACTTTTAGTGGATTATCTGTCATGCTACAGATTGCCCTCATCCAGAAGTGATTTTTTCAGAGGTTTGTCTGAAATAATTGCTTATGGTAATTATTATATTTTATAGTCTTCTTGACTTCCTTCCATTTCTAAATTTTTCTTATATATATTTGAGCTTACATCTTTTTCATTCTTGCTTGATCTTCCTTGATAGTAATAGTCATCTGAGTTCATATTTATTATTTTATTTTTCGTTTTTCTTCTTAGTATTTTATCCTTGGGATAATTATTCCCTATCATTCCCTAACACGTGAGCTGGTGCAGTTCAGAGAGGCACTGTACGCTACTTCCTCTGCTGTCCAATACTTCACTTCTATTTGAGTACAGAGGCAAATCATCTCTGCTCAAAAAACATATTAATACTGCTGGACTTATCTACAGACAGTTATTAAAAAAATTATTTCAGAATAGTACACTTTTGTTACTATTTAAAAAATATATTTGGATACTTCACTTCGTAGATTGCTCAGAGATTTTAATATTCCTATCTCAGTTATCCTTCTGACTTGTTAACTTGATGGTTATTTCAATTGGTATTATGGTGGGAAGCTTTTTATTAATATAATTATCAATGTTTATTATCATATAAAGTTTTTTGTTATTAGTTCTTTATTCTTCTCTGGTTACTATTACAATCTGCTTTTGTTTATTGTAGCATATATTTCTGATATATTTGCTTGTTTCTCAGTTTTTATTTGTTCCACTTGTTCCATGTTCTAGAACTTTCTTATAATTGTCCTTATTACATTTGACACTTATTTCATGATCATTTTATTATTGATTTATTTAATTACATTTGTAACTTTGATTCTTTTCTCAGATTACTTCTCTCTGGTTTATTATTCAAATGAATGTTTTAATTAAATTTTTAATGAGGTCATTTTTCTCTTTATACCACCTCAAAGTTTTATTATTTTTATTTTCACATAAGTTTATTCAGTTAATCGTATCACTGGTTTTTATTTCTTTTTATATAATTTCATAGAAGGTTTTTACAATTTATTGGTTGTAAATTGACATTCCTATATCCTTTAGAATTGATTTGTTTTACATCTCTAAATTCTTTTCGTTTTATTCCATAAAGTTTTTATAAATAGTTTGTCAGTAAGTTGATATTTACTTTATTTTTGGAATTTGGATGATGATTAATTCAAAATTCATTTTTTTTTATATTTCCAAAATGTTCCTTTCAAGATTGTTGTAGTAAGTTGTTCTTACTTATATTTTTGAATTTTTATGATTTAATTCAAAATTATTTCTTTTATTTTATAATTATTCCTCATGATACTTTTTCATGGATGCCTGGTTATATACACCCTTGATTTTACCAGAACCCATCTCCTTTATCTCATACGTGTTATTTTTATTGTCTTTGGAGGCTATATAGGGTCCAGTGTATAATAGTAATAATTTCTTAGTTATCCCTTCCAGTGAACTTGGTAGCTCCCTATTTTTTAATAATACTTTTTCACCACGGGTAATTATCTTACCCATACCTTTTTGATATTTATTTCGCCGTTTCTCCTGGTTTTCGGCCACCTTGTTATAAAACTTTATTCGGTCAAAAGTATAGTTATTTTCCCTTGGGAACTCCAATATTTCTTGGATCTCCCTTGGGGTTTGTTTTTCGTACATGGCGGAGTATGGGGTAATTCCTATGGCTGGGTGGTATGCCAGGTTGAGGAATTCTTCTGTGGCCTCTAGATATTCTTGCCACCTCCTTTGTTGATTGTGGCAATAAGTTCGTAATATTCGCCCCACCTCTCGTAATACTCTCTCTGCCGGGTTACTGCTTGGGTGGTATACCGAGGTTTTATAAGTACGAATACCCATAGACAGTAGGGTATCCCGCCGTTTTTTCCCCTTGAATTGGGTTCCGTGGTCGGTAATGGTCGAAACTGGTTTTCCGACGTTTGGGAAGTACTGGTTGGTTAATATGTCGAGAATTTTATTTGTAGTCGCCCGATTTGCTGGGTATAGCTTGACGAACTTCGTGAAATGGTCCATCACGATGACTAGATACTTGTATCTGTGACGACCCCCACTGCGGGGAAATGGCCCGCAGATGTCCAAAAATACTTTTTCTAACATTGCCTGAGATGTTATTGGAATCATTTGCCCTTCCTTTTTCTCGTTATTCGATTGAACGAGTTGGCAAATGCGGCAACTTTTATATATTTCCGGACCTTCCGGTTAATATCCTTAAGGTGGCAGCTCTCTTCCAGGGCTTTATCACCTTTAAGGCGCCCATATGCCCATATCGAACATGATAGTTACTTACTATCTCCTTTTCGATATGGGTTGGAATGATAACCTTCCATTTCTCCTTCCTCAAAGTTGGTTGTATGAACAGTACATTGTTATGCATTTTATAATATCGGGCGATAGTCTCATCCCCTGCTTCCAATCTCGTCTTAATGGATTGTAATTTCGGGTCTGCTTGTTGGTGGGTGCTCAAGATTTCCAATAATGATTCTAGATCGGCTCTGTTACTAAGAATGTGGTATATTTTGAGTACCGATTATTTCTTCCCCTCGAATGTTTGCTTATCAATGTCAATTCGTGACAACACGTCCGCAACGACATTCTTCTTTCCGGGGATGTACTCCCACTTAAGATTATACTCTTTTAGTAACAGTATCCACCGGGTCAACCTTCCGTGACTGAGTTTGCATCTCCTTAAGAACGATATGGACTTATGGTCTGTCCGGACGGTAACGGGGTAACCAAGAATGTAGGTGCGGAATTTGCCACACGCGAACACTACACTTAACAACTCCTTTTCAGTGACGTGGTAGTTCTTTTCGCACTGGTTTAACACTCTGCTTGCAAAACAAATCACGAGATGTTCGCCCTCCTCATCCTCTTGATACAGTGTTGTGCCAAGGCTAATGTCGCTGGCATCGCAATTCAGGAAGAACGGTTTACTAAAATCCGGATGGCGAAGTATTATTGGTTCAAGGAATTTTTGTTTAATCAGCGTTAAGGTCTCATTCTGTTCTATACCCCATATCCATTTTTTCTTGGATGACAGTTGCGGCTGCAATCGGGCGGTCAATTCAGAATACTTTTCCTGGAACTTGCGATAGTAATTACAGAGTCCCAGGAATGACTGTAATTGCCTTCGATTCTTCGGTGTTGGAAAGTTTTGAATCGCTTCTACTTTTTCAGCCGACGGTGAGATTCCCTGGTCGTTCAATATAAAGCCCAAGAATTGAATTTCCTTGGCTATGAAATGAGATTTTTCTAGCTTTAGCGTAATGTTATTCGCAGCTAATTTCCTCAGCACATGTTCCACACGGTAGCAGTGTTCCTCCCAAGTTTCTGAGGACACTAGCAAAATCATCTACGTACACGGTGGTGAATTGTAGTGCTTCCTGGCCGAGTATCTGGTCCATGGAGTGTACAAAGACAGCGACCGAATTCACTAGTCCGAAGGGCAATCTCTTAAACTGGTAGTTCCGCCCTTCGAATATGAAGGCCAGATACTGGCGACTCTGTGGATGCAATTCCACTTGTCAGTAGCCGCACACCGTGCCCCAGGTACTAAAGTACTTGGTACCGTGGAACCGTTTTAAAATCTCTTCAATCTCACCGGGCGAAGTCCTGTCATTAATAATCATTTTATTAATTTCCCGCGCATCTAGGCATAAACGGACTTGTCCGTTTTCTTAGGAATAGCCACGATAGGACTGGTGTATGGGGATTGGCTACTCTCTATAATGTCACGGTTAATCATCTTAGTTATTTCAGCTCTTACTGCTTCCTTTCGTGATTGCGCGATGGGGTATGACTTCCGGTTAAAGTCCACTGTGTCTCGGAATTGTAGAGTACAATGGAAGTTTTTTACTTTACCGGGCTCGTCAGAAAATACTGATTTGTACTGTTCGTAAATATTTATTAATTTGTTTGCTTGTTGTTTTTGCAACCTTTCCCCTGTTATACCGCTCCGGAAATCCCTGATTTCCTGGAACTTTTGGGACCATAAGTCCTCATTAGTGTTATCGTCCATCATTCGTTCAATCATAGGAGTTTGATTTATATAATGGATTTTACGAATCTGTTGGTGGATATTGTTGGGAATTACTTGGTCGCTACCAACCAAGTAACCCAACCAAGTCAGCCGTCCAAGTTTGTCCGTTGGTGAACAGTGACAATTTCTCCGTTCGTAAATCAATTATGGCGGAGTTCCGCCTGAGCACATCGCAACCTACCAATATGTTAAATGGCAGCCCGCTCGCCACTAAGATTTCCATTTCGATAGCTATACCACAGCTCATCACACTGGCGGAGACTTGCATTCTGATTGTCTTATTTTGGCGGCCGGTTGCACCTAACAAAATAATATTATTTAATGGCAAGGTCGGTAATGTTCGTCCGCATTCTCTTTGTATTCTCTCCAACTCAGTAGTACTGATGGATACGTTGGAAACAGTATCGATCATTAAATTGGCGGGGATTCCTTCTACCTCCGCATTTATATGTATTATTTCGTGATTTATGTTATTGATGGGACTAGTATCGTCCTCCTCCAATAATTCGTGTCGGATGTTCTTTAGGTAATTACAACCGATTATAGTGATACGATTATTTTCAGTTGCATTTGGCAACTCATTTATATACCCAGGATTTAGGAGCAGCAACGGGTTTCGGTGATTTATTACTGCCTCCTCCCGTTTAAATGCTCGACATCATTGTTATCATGTGTCGCGCTGGTAGATGCATTATTCGGGAGACCTTCAGTGGGTCCCTGCCGCTCTGTTCGATGATCTAACGGTTGTTCGCTGTTTGTCAGCCGTTCTGTGTTATCTAGACTGGTACTCCGTCTAGCAGGATTGTACCTTGGTTGGTCACATTCTCGGCTCCTCTGCCTATCTTCATATTCGTGACTGCTGCTGCGTCTCTGGTGGTAGTACCTACGTTGGCGACCGTCTTCCGCTCGTATGAAATTTACTCTCGGTAGAGGAAACTTATTATTATTATTATTTTGGGGATTGCCCCGATTATTATTATAACCACGTTCATGGTTATTATAATTGGGGTTTCTCTGACTATTGGGGTTTGGGTAGTATGGGTTTCGGTTACCCTGATAACCATTATTTGGTCGATTATTATTATTCGGATCATTTTGAACCTGGTTATTATTATTATTATTATTATTACTGTCGTTATTGTTGTTATTCTGTGGATAGGTTCGCTTTCCTTGGTACCCAGTGTTGTTGTTGTTTGTACCGTTGTTGGTATTTGGATAAGTTCTAGGTTCCTGCCGATCATTCCTTCTCCGGCTTTGTCGGTAGTACTATTTTCATAGTTCTCGAGGAGTTCTGTCATGGCCTGTATGGTCTTAATTTGGCTGCCTCTCCTCGCTCGAATCACCTCCTCGTCATAATGATACGACAACTTATTTATGAGGCATTCTTCAGGTATGGCTGGTTCCAAGTGCTTGGCCATACATACTTTGCCGAGGAAGTACGCCGTCATTGAGCTACCCACTTGTGGTTTATAATGGCAGTGACAAATGTTGTCACGGATTAAATTTTGGGTAGTTTCAGACCAATATTTTGCCTTGAAGAGGCTTTTAAACTGCTGGTAATTATCTATGTCACTGCGGTTGGCCATCCACCAATGATCGTTATTTCTCGGAAGGACTCATCTAATAATTCTCGGTTATTGGCCCATCTGTTGCCCCTATGTTTGTCCATGTATTCTTCGATTCGGGCCAAGAACTCCATGGGCTTACGTTTATATTGGCGGAATTTCAACCATTCTCTATGCTCGTTCATGGGGAAATTAGTGAAGCTAGTCGGCCGGTTTCGGATTACCTCCATCTCTTCCTGGCTCTGCCGCACTTGTCCGGTGATATTTGTCATTGCCGCTTCCATCCCGTCGCACCTTTCTGTGACTTGGGTTCGCACCTTACTTATTTCCTCCTGTGTTTCTTTTCGGTTTTCTTCCCATTTACTTTTCTGGTGTTCTTTGACCTGGGTAATTTCCGTACTTATTACCTCCCTAACTTCCTGTACTTCACACTCAGTTTGACGACATCTTTCGTCCACTTCCCTGATCTGTTGGTTTACCATTACAACCTCTTGTTCCAATTTCTTAACTATGGATCTTTTACTGTCGTTTATTTTCCTGTTCAACTCTTCTTTCGCCAACTCTATTATCTCGTCTACCTTGTTCATGTTTTCCTGGTTGACTTCCCTTAACTCTTCTCTTAATCGTTGGTTATTCTCGTCCAGTTTCTCCTCCATCTTCTGTATATTTTCCTCCAACTTTCCCTTCAGTTGTTGATTGTCGTTTTCCATCTTCCTACTATTCTCCCTTAACTCTTCCCTTAATTGTTGGTTGTCATCTTCCATTTTCTTACTGGTTTCCTCCATCTTCTCTTCCATCTTCTTACTGTTTTCTTCCATCTTCTCTTCCATCTTCTTGCTGGTTTCCTCAATCCTCTTATTGGTATTTTCAATATTACGGCCCAATTCTTCCTTTGTGGATTGGTTATCTTCCTTTAAACCTTCCAGCTTTTTAATCAATAATTAGTTGTCTTCCTTCCTTTCTTTACTCAAGTCTTCCTTTAATTCCTGATTCAAATTCTTACTATTTTCTTCAATGTCCTTACTCAATTTCTTGCTGTTTTCATTCATTGTCTCCATCATCTGCCTGAACATTTCTTGTGTTGTCATGTTCTCTGTTTGTGAGGGTTTCTCAGGTTGTTCCTCTGGTGGTGCAGGTTGTTTAGGTTCCACTGGGTTTACTAACTCTTCCATATTTTCTACGGGCGTTGCCTCCTTATCTCCCATAACGATTTCTTGTTCGGCCTCTGCCGCCCTCTTCTTAGACGTAGCTCGTCGTTGCATTTTGCCTCCTTCTTGACGGTATAATCGCTGCCAAGCTCAATTAATTAAACCCTCTAGTTGGACGCCAATTTGTAACCAGACGCGTTTTATTCGCTGTTACAAATAAATAATTCTTCGTATTGTATAAAGAAAAAAATGTTTTATTTAAAAAAATAATTTTGTTCAAATAAAAAAAATTTTATGTTTGTTTGTTTATGTCTAATAATTTGTAAATAATCCTTGTTTTGTTGTTTCGTGAAAATTATCACGAAACGTGAGTTGATTTGGCTAATATCTGTACTTCTGGTTGACTTTAAATGAATCTGGAGTTAAACAGATTGTCTTCTTACAATAATGGATTTGCGATTTTCAGCTCTGCTCCAGTATATCACATTCCGTTAATTTGTGTCGTCTCCCAGTAAGTCCTTTAATTAACTAAAACTATTATTCTAATATGTGAAATAATTTTAAATACTGATATTTGAATGAATTTAATTTATTGATAATATTTATAACAGATCGAATTAAAATCGATGTCGATCAAATGTTCGATTCTTTCACAGGGCTTGATCGATATTACAATTACAGGTTATTTTTATATAAATATCAGAAAGGTTCTTATAACGATTATAATTATATAGTCAGAGAAGGGTAAGCCTAGAAAGTATAACATGTACAAAAATAATTCTTAATAAGTAATAAATGACAATTTGTTAATAATATATAATGTTTATAACATACAATTTACACCCAATGGTTACTGGACGAATTCGTTGCAGGCGAATACTTTGCATCATGGGAAGTTCAAAATGGCGGCACGTCTCGTTGTAGAATATTACTGTGAACTGATGGTTGGAAATTCTGATAATAAAATTACCTTTACAACTGTTTTATTATCTTCGTACTAGTGAATAATGTCTATTGTGTTGTTCGACGTATCCTGGATAAATTTTCAGTGTTCACTGGTGTTAATTGTCTTATGATAGATGTGTTCAATGTTTTCTGGTTATGGCTAAGGATCGAGAAGTTGTTATTATGTGAATTATTAATGTTTGGATGTTGTACTGCTTTAATTCACTTGTTTGTGTTGCGTATCGTTTGTTTTCACTGTTGTGGTAGTGTATTTCACTGATTTTAAGTTAAAAATTGTCAATTTAGGTACCTCTCGTTTTCACTGATTTTCGACTTGTACACCATTACAATTCGTTATACGGTTTTTTAACGCGATCTAATATCAACCGTTCGCGTTGAATGTTAATTAAGAACTGTCTTACTTCCTTTGTCTTAGGAAATATCTTGCCAAGTTAATATGAAAAAAGTATTGTTTAAATAATTTCACTTCCTATTTATGTAAATATAAAATACATTATATGCTGAATATTTTTAGTTTATAGATTGCTTTAGTGAACTATTAACAACATAATTTGTTTATTTACCTCATTCTGTTTAATTTGATATGTCATAGTCCATATTTGTATAGATTTTTGTTAAAATTGCATATTTCTGTCTTTTTGGAAATATAGGCCCAAAAATCTGTTTCCTGTTCTTGTACACAATTCCTGCCATTTTAGGTGTTATAAATATAATTATAATAAATTTCAGATGGTCACAAATCTTCCCCTTTCCTTAATCTCTTATAAATTTAACATTTGAACTGTCTTTTAGTGATAAATCATGAATTTACTATTCCTCCTTTAAAATATTTAGTTATTATATTTCGAAAATTTTTAGTAATTTAAGCGATCTTTCTATATTACTCTTTTAAAGTATAGGATCCGTTACAGTAGTGGGTTATCGATCCACCTTACATCAATCTTATTAGTTTACATGGTTCATTGGTTAATTAACTAGTTTATATTAATTTTTGTGAATTCATTATTTGGCCTAGATGTTAGTATTTTACATATACTGTTTTTTCAAATAAAGTTATTTTTACACCTCCTCTGACTTTTTAAAAGTTACCATAACATTAAATAAAATTTCTTACATAACTACTGATACCTGTAGCATATAATTCATGCTACTAATACAAAAAATAATATTTAACATTAACTAGCAGTCTCCAAAGTTAGACATGTTTGTTGGAACTATTTTTAACATACATTTTAAACATTTTATAAACTGATGCAGCATCCATACATAGACATTTTAATCTGTATGCATACTGTTACGTAACAAAAACATCTTACACTAAATATTAATCTTATTCTATTAGAACTCTTTAAAAAGTGTAGTTCATAGGCTCTCAACATTATTAGCCATTTAAATTTCTTAATCTTTATTAAACTTAAGTTACTTTCAGTCTTTTCTGAGTATATTATATTATTATCTTTAATCCCCTTTTACAGTAAACATTCCCCCACATACTCTTTTTATTATTGGCATTACTATGAATGTTTTGAGAGAAAAAAGTGACCTTAGTTATGAAACATTAGAAATATTTTTCTTTTCAATATTTCATCACTTGTTAATTATAAAATATAAAAGTTATTTAAAAGCACCTTGTTTAAGTAATAGTTACACATTAACTTGAAGTTTATTATATTTAAAATCAGTACACTGGTACACATTCACTGTTGGTTCTGACTTATATTTGAGTTTTATTATATTCTCAGACCAAACCCTTAGTCATAATGAACTGTGAAGATTTGTTTATTTTATTATATACTAACTTTAGTTGGTGCACTTCTTAGCACATTACTAAATACTTTTGTCTATAATTAAGTTACAATTTTATGAGGTTTTGGGGTGTTATACTTTCTTTAGTGTTATCAACATTTGGTTTGGGGTTCATTATCGTTAATAATAGGTATTTATTGTGGTTCTTCCATCCTACATCTTCTTTTCTTCTCTTCTTCCTTCTTGGGTTTACCAAGGTACTTAGTTTTATTTTATCCGTTGGTTGGTTCGGGGTATCTTCTTTATCCCCTGCTCCTAAACTTCCTCTTCCTTCTTGGGTTCGGGATATCTTCTTTATCCTCTGCTCCTAAACTTCCTCTTCTTTCTTGGATGCGGGGTGTCTTCTTTATCACCTGCTCCTAAACTTCCTGGGGAATCTCCTGATTTTTTATATGAGTTTCTTTTAATTTATTTTCTTGAATTTTATTGTTGAATTTTTATTATTTAATTACTTTTTTCCTTTTATAATGGTCCTTTTCTTTGAAGTTTAATTTATTTTCATTTGAAATTCATTGAGTTATATTGTAATTGAAATATTTTTATGATCTTAATGGAATTAACTTTTAGTGGATTATCTCTCATGCTACAACGTGTTTCAATATAAAAGCTGTAGCACATAGTTAAAATGAAAAATTTTCCTTATGCTCAAAACTAAGTGTTAATATTGGTCAGATAACTCACACAACAGATTCGCTTAGTCACACAACAACAATTTTATATTCAATTGGTTTTAGGAAAGAAATAACGTTAGTCAAAATGGAATTTAAAGACAATATTTGTATTGTTGTTTGACTGAATTAAATTTGATTTTTACCAAATTATATACTTATTCGATAATAACAGAATACCCTGGATCTGTCTGGGCGACTGTCTGCATCATCGGCAAAGGAAGAGTTTGGTAAAGTGCAAGGAAACCATCCAATATTATTATTAGTGCTATCTCAACTACCAACGACATTAAGGTCCGACAAAAATGCGAGCTTGACCTACTGGAAAACAAACAAAAATGTGCCTTCATAAAATTCGCTAACATGATTACAAGCTGCTGAGACAATTACACATCTTCAAATACGAGGATTGATCAAAACGTTCATGCAGTCCTTGTTTATTTAAAAAAATTATGAAGTCATTCATCGACACTTATACCGCCCCCTTCAAAGTAGTCTCAGTCGAATGTAACACAATTAAGCCAGCCGTTTTGCAGTCACCAAATTATATCAAGCATGCACTTTTTAGTGCAGCCTTGAGTTGGCTTAGCAATTTTCGTTTTATGTCTTCAACAGTAGCGAAACGTTATCCTTTCTTGGAAATTATCAGTATTGGGAGGAGTAAAGATCGCGTTGATACACATCTGGTGAATACGGCAGTTGCCGTGTTATCATTATGACGTTTTTACTTCCATGTTCCTTAAGGAAATAGAAGTATGGGGATGGGAAGAAAAATCGTGTTCGAGATTACTGCAGATTCTGATTGTACTACACTCAAAACATGGAAAAAAGGCATTTTTCGAAAAGTGTGTGTGTGTCTGTGTGTCTATGTGTGTCTGTCTGTGTGTGTCTGTCTGTGTGTGTCTGTAGATTTTTTTTTGGCAAACGATAACAGCTGCAAATTCTTTGCAGTCGTGTACTTTTGTTCATTTTTGTTTCTGTTTTCATTATAAAGCAGTA
Organism: Magicicada septendecula; assembly: GCA_034769895.1. Classification (NCBI taxonomy): domain Eukaryota; kingdom Metazoa; phylum Arthropoda; class Insecta; order Hemiptera; family Cicadidae; genus Magicicada; species Magicicada septendecula. The sequence continues at coordinate 216,902,570 of CM068369.1, read as the reverse complement.
AACACAGATACTATTTTATGCTATTTTTAATAGCAAAATTATCGATTAGACGAATTTTTTTATGTGTTGTTTGAGGTTTGTTTCTATGTAGTTTTCACAAAACGAGGTTTACAACCTTAACTATTCAACTGACACAAAGCGAAGGTTGACACTTTACCGAAACTCATATACTGATCAGATATCTGATTGTCCATATTTGAAGGAGGTCCTGGACTTATAGTACTGACTAAAACAATGGTTTACAATAACTGCTTGTATGACTGGACTCAAATAATGGAGATTGAAGAACGAGTGAGACTCAATCCAACGGTCATAAATAAAATGTTTTCGGGGAAGAGATTAGACAATAACGCCTATTATATATCCCTAGTCACTTCACAAGTACACAAGTTATAATACTGCAGAAAAATACCAAAAGTAAGAGGTATTGCTAAAAAATTAAAATAAGTAATTAACTGACAATTTCTTTGTTTATTTGTTTTTTCAACGGTATTATTGAAAGTACTTCTTCGCACGCAAATACTATTAGAAAAACTTTCCAAGAACTCAAAGATTCATACGACTGAAAACTATGTAAATGTTTATATTCTATGTTTATCTTTCATGATAAATATGGTACTTTCTGCCTACTTATGGATTTAGAATAGAGTACCAGTGACTATGGTTTCCAGGTTTTCAAGATTTCTTCCAAAATGTCAACCAACTTCAATGACCAGCAAGCCAGAAAGCAGAGAAGTCAAAATGATAAGCTGGTGCTAAAAGATATTATGGAAGAGATATTTAGTGATACCTTAAAATTATATTCGTTATAATGCAACAAAGAAATCTTGAGTAAAGAAGATCTGGAAACGGTGGAAACCCGCCACGTGTGGTGTTACTGCAAAAAGTACTCTTGTATTCAGGTTTGAAACAATCACTAATAATATATAATGATTACAAAAATGTAATGCAAACAACCCACAAACTGATTTTCAGAACGCTTTCAGTTCATTAATTCTTTGCGTTTATTAAAATAGCTTATAAATTGTTGAATTTCAACTTTTTCTTTTTTTTGTTACAATATAATTATAAAGTTGTAACTCTAATGGAATAAATATATCATAAAAACCATTATAACGTATTATATAAGACAAATTACAAAATAGTAAGGAGTCCACTCCTGAGTCGTATGTGACCCGTGCACTATGAGTTAGCCAATTCAGTGAGTATCTACGTAACTCGTGTATGTTTGTACGAGTCAATGTAACTCGTGGAAAGTTGACAATTGTTTAAGCCTTACATTGACATACACAGGTGTTTTACACTTGTGGCACAATAGATTGCAAAAACCTTATACCAACGCCATTACTGTCTTAACTCCGTAATAAATTCAAGAAAACCGTAAATTCAACAGAGATAGTTATGTACCAAGATATTATCGATATATACTATTTTTTGCTAATAAAGTAAAGAACATAAATAAAATGATACCATAACAATGATATGACCTAAGTGTAAAACTGAATCGACTAAAAAAAAAAGAATTTAACCGTGAAGCAAACATAGTAGCAGAGACAGGTCGTTGATACAGGAGCAGAAATATTTGAAACAGCATACCACTCCAAAATTCAATCTACTACAGAGTGATCTAAACCAAGAATATAATATAATATTTAAAGCAGAAAAATCTGTGTCAGGTAAGCACACATACAGGCCTATGCTAAGTATGGAAGACAGATGGATTACAAATGTAAGAAAATATATTAAAATTGAGAGCAAATATTTATTGAAAGAAACGGTTGACAAAGAAAAACTGTTGAAAAAGAAAAAAATAAGAGTAATGTAAAAGCTCCACTAATAGTATTAGAGCCAGTTTAGTTCCATGTTGGTGGAAGCACTCATTCAGCTAGTCGAATTTTATTGTAAAAAATCCATCATAATATTGTTAGTATTGGTTATCTAACTGACACAACAGATATTTGCTTTTGTTATTTTATATTCAGGTGCTTTAAGGAAAAGACATACATACTTTAGGTAAAAGCTCTTTGTCAATTTAAAGCTGTCGTTCGCTTAAATAAATGATCAGAAGAAGAGACAATCCGTTCATTCGGTCTCGCTTTAAAAGTACCAACCACAGAGGAGTTATAGAAACTGCAACTCGTCAACTAGAATATCTACGGTGAATTAGTAAAAGCTCTGGAATAACTGTACGGTAATTATCTGTACGATGTGTACTGTGTTCAACTGAGAGCAAGACGACAGCTTTGCGGAGATAGTCTTTAAGCAATTATTGACATATAATTAAGCACGGAGAATATGTGAAAACATGAATCTTTGTTGTGAGTGTTAAATAAACAATGTTAGCAATTAGTCTTAAAACCATAATGATTATTTTTACTGTGAACCATCATATAAAAACCCGTTTTACTTTAATATAAACAAAACTTATTTACATTTATATTAAAAAAAACGAAAAGCGTCACAAAGGAATAAGGAGCAGCTTTTCTTATCCTGCTACCGTTGTTTATGGCAGTGTAAAAGCGCTACGTGCGGATGCAGTTCAGATGTGCAGTGCAATTGTCTGTGCGTTGTGAGAAGCTGAAATAAAACTTTCTACAGTAATTGGGGTTTCGTATTGCTCTCCCAAGAACCAAACTACACCAATTGTCTGGCTGCCCTGTTGCACCGTTTCACTTGTAAAAACAGCTTTTTCCTAACTAAAAAAATTTTAAATCGAACAATTCAGACTAAGATCATGGTGTAGAAGAAAGCGTACACTACAGGTATGTAGACTGTATTTACAGTATGTACTTACAGTATTTACGATATTAGAGTATTTACAGTAGTGAACACGTTAACACAGTTATATATTATGTTTATGTTTTTTTTTAAGCGCCTACTCCTTGCCAATAAAAAAATGGAATAGTATTATGTAAACGCAGTAAGGTACGAAGTAAACTCAGAGGTGGTATAAAGTGAATGCTAACTGTAGACTACTCAGAAGAGCAATCAAAGTGAAGAAATGTGTAACGTAAAGTGTTACCGTAGTTCAGTAACACCTGAGCTCTATAATCCTCACTATGTTCACAATATTGATACAAATAGATGGCGGTGTGCTTAGTCATCACATCTACGCCCGTGCGCATATACATACACCTACACAAAATTGAAGTGGAACGTTTTGGCAAAGACATGAGTCTCCTGTACATATTGGTGGGCAGCTTCACTAACCGTATACTGCACTTTGTCAGTTCGTTTTAAGGTGAGCGACCCGCCCCCCACGGATTCGATCTTTTCCTCAGCTGCGCGGTTGGATTTTGACGCTCTTGATCAATCCCCCTTATCGGCTCTTGCTGTAGCTCCGTTTCCAAGGTTGACTGCCTCCTTGCTATAACTCGGCCAGTTACCTCTGCTGTTGTGTTTGGTGTGTTTAAGCCCCACCAGGCAATAATTCTGTTTCCTCTCTGTTTTCTTTGATATTCTGAATAAGAGTCTTCAGTGCAATTTGTCTTTGGTTGGGTTTTACTATTGAAAGACTTGATGGGTCTTTAATAAAACCAAAATCACTTCTCATTTCCGCTGAAAACCCTGTTGTATTGCGAATCTCGGGGAAAAAAAATTTAAAAAAAATGCACTCTTTTCTTTCTTGTTGAAATAGGAACCAGTTGGCCGGAATCTTTTAAAGTTCACTTTTGTCATGCATTACCCTGCTAAGTCCCAAAAACGTAACACACAACATACACCAGAAACAATGAAGATACTTACTACTACCCATGTCCCTTTACAAAATGTAAAATACTCCTAAAATAGACTTAATGTCACACATAATTACCTAAAGGCGGGAGTGTGTACAAAATTAAAACTCAGTGCAAGCAGCTAGTAAGCAGAGTCAAGGTGCACCCATTTATTTTAGAATAAATATAAACCTCAGAACGTTATACAGTTGTGTTCCAGCCAGAGAAAGATAAATTACTGAGTCGACCAAATACAGAATAAATTAACTCCCCAAAATTACAAAAATTCAACGATAACATAAATTCGTAACTAACGTAAACCAATTATCATGAAAAGGGTGATAACGTGTGTGTAACTACTGGTAACAAATATTTCCCCTTGGTAAAGGCTGTTATTTTGTAAAAACAATTTTTTTTTCTGGTAACGCCTTCCATAAAACGAAATCGGATTTACGGAAATTCACACGTTTCTAAATAAAATTTGCCGAATTAATAGAGTACGTCGCTTTTATACAAACAACAGATGCACTGAACATATTTTGAATAACAGCAGATAGGGAGGCAGTTAGCGAACTGGACAATCAGACTTACAGCACGGTGAGCAAGGTACGGGGTTATTAAGCCGAGTATGTGGAGAAAACCAAAACATACAAAGCGCAACGATAAGGGAGCAGCTGATCGATGAGAACTGCTGATATGGCAAGCCGGGTCGGCCGGATTCCGCCATGCACCGCGTTATCTGTCAGGCAAGGTGCAACTAACGGTTTTCTTTTCCCGAGCGAATAATTTGAACAATTCCGAATAAATCGATTTTACAATAAGCTGGCTACTCGTGACAAAACTGCTAACCTCACACTATATTTTGAAATATGTAACACGAAACCCCATGCAAAATTTCACGCGACCAATAGCGTGCAATACAAAATTTCAACACAACTCATTAACAAAATTACACATAATAACTATGCCTTTTAACCCATGGACTAAGGATAACTGCGCTCCGGCTACTACTTCTGGTGCGCGTTTAGGCCGGGGCTCCTATGGTTCGCAACCACGCTCTGCCTTAACACTTCTATTACTGAACTTGTCGAGCGAAAAGCTTTACTAGAAAAGGGGCGGGGAGGTTGAAGTCAGGGAACACTGACCAAAGTACGAATAGTTTTCCGTCATGCGACTATTTAAACTTATTTTAATTGAATCGGTATTCACGCTTGTTGCATTCGGCAAGGGGAGCCGAATAACTGCTACAAATTTTTGAGAACATTTAATTTTCTGTTTAGTCTAGTTTAGCGATTGTAGATAGGCATTAACAATGCCCAAAATTTAAGCAAAAGAGTGTGACGTGACAAATCAGGGAAAAAATATTTTACTAATTGTAAAAAGTTTTAACCTATATAGTGTTCAACCTTTGGGGAACCTCTTTTGACCAACATGCATAAAACTCTATTGTGAAACACACGTTAGTCGGCCGACAAAATATTAGTTCAAATGAGTTAAAACAATAGTGTAATCTACAGAAAGGGGACAGTCAAAGCTAGCGTCAAAATTTTAACATTTTAAATTTGTTTTCGGAGTGTATGGTGAACACAGTGACTCAACCGCGATGGCAAAATAACTGGACGAAGTCTACAACGAGGATGAGTACAAAAAATAACTGTTAACCAATTTCCCATTTAAATTTATTAACATCATTTAAATTCACTTACAGAAGTAATAAAAGTAATAAAATAAAAGAGCTCAATAGAAAGGGGGTAAAAAGTATAGGTAATAATGTGTAAAAAGGAGTGAGAGTGTGTGTGAAACAAAGAGAAATAAGAAACGTAAAATACTGGTTTGCCTATTTTAATTTATATATTATAGTTTATAACAATTGATTATTTGTAATTTCCTTTACATAATGCTGATGGTGTATAGTGTACAGTAGCTTTGGGAAGTTTGTTTTAAAACAGGAAGGAGAGGGCGAGAGAATTTAAGTGTGGCATAAATATTAAATAAGATTTGTTCGTAACGTAACCATGTATTAGCGTAGTCAAAGTGGCTAGTTGCTTAATCCTATGTTCTATGCTAAAAACTTCGTCTCACGACCCTGAAAGTTTTCTTTATATGAACGGAAGTCAGATAGCAAAATATATCCGAGTTTTCTTAAGGAAAAGTTTACATATTTATCTTCAAAATATGCTAGCGACCTGAGAGATTTTCTGATGGGAAGGCAAGTTGAGAAGTGAGGTTAAGGCGGTACGAAGGTAGGTAAAATTGAATTAAGGCAAATATAATTTATTAAAACGTATTTTCTTAACAAGAGTGAATTCTATTCCTGTATTTATTTTACAAGATACTGATGTATTTATACAAGAGAATTTAACTGTTCTTAATAAAATACGGACGAAGATAGTTTAGTATAGTAATACAGTAAGTTTAGTATTCTTTGGAAACAGTAGTATTTTTATTAGAACCTGTTAGTGCTATTAGGCTATTTTTGGAAAGGTTTCTTGAAATACTGTACACCATAAATCTCATAACCAATAAATGAAAATCAACTACATACTCAACTTAACATTTGCACTCACAATTAAAGAAAAGATAAAACAGAATACACATTTGACAAATTAAGTTAATGACATGGGATCAGTGACTGTTTACATAAATATTGAACTAAGAATAAACATACTATAATAATTTTAAAAAATAGTAAAAATATGACTGCTGAAAATAAAAACAAAAAAAATCAGATACCTTCATTATTCATTGACGATTTTATTCTTCTTATAACTGGTGACGGAATCTTGGTTTTTCCTTTAATTATATGTTGACATAAGTGCATAGCTGTTGTATGCTTCTCCCACTCAGTGCTGGCTCATTTTCATATACTTTTATAATTGTTTTACGCTCTGGAGCTTCATTTTGTACAAAATAGTTTCCAAAATGTTTATAGAGGACTTCTTTTTCCTCCTCTGACCACATAGTTCGGTGTATATTCTTCACTTTTGGTGCACTTATATTTGAAGTAAGTGAACCACTATCAGATAATTCTTCTTGACTACGCTTTCCATAATTTTTCTTGTTACATAGCTGACTGGTGTCCTGTTCCTGGTCATGCTGATAGGAATTACCACCATGAAAAATCTGCGCATCTTCATCAGGAAGTGTCATTTTAAGAAGGCGATGCCCGATTTGTGACTTGTGTATTAATGCTAAAGGCAACTTATAATTTGATTTGTGAACATTAACATCATGGCCCATAAATGTAGCCAAGTTTTCAGTAAATGTATCATTTCTTTCATGAAGTTGCGAACTTGTGGCTGCATGGTGTCTCAAACCTGTTGCAGTGAAGTGTTCTGGGATGATTAAGGGAAATCTCTTTTTACATTCTCTAGTACCTTTGTACCATCGTACGTGATATCACTATCAGGCCTACCAAACAGTAAAGGGCTTTCAATTTGAATTTTGGGACGACTAGCAATCAAAGCATCAAGTGCAGGACGCATTGATTTAGTTAAAATAATTGGTACTTTCCTGGTGTTTTTACCAGGAACATGGAAGGTACTGAGCTCTTCACCACTTTGTCTTTCTTCATCAGTAAGTACATATTCTTTCGTTTTTGATATTGCATCATTTTGTACGACAGCTTCATAGTGAATCATTTTTGCATTTACTACCTCCCCTGGTCTTCTTCTACTTAAAACAATTATGTGGGCTATTAGATCCTTCGCTAAGGCTTCATAGTTCGTAGGTGAGGGATTCTTACACAGTTTTTCAACAAGGCTACTGTAGCCAGTACTGAGACTTGAACAAAGTAAACGAATATCATCATCACTGGGCAATATGTCTATCTTTTCAACTCTTTTCTTTTTTCTTGTTTTTTCTGCATTCGAATTAATTTCAATTTTCCATTCTGTGGCCATTAGGTGTAAGAAATCAACAGATTTCCTTATTTTATTTTTTTCTGGGGATGTTTGAGAATTGTCCTTAACAGTTAGTGATTTCAGAATATCAGCGCAGCTTTTTAGGGATGAACAAACTCGTGGTGCAAAACTTGCCACACCAGCTTCTCCTGTCTCTTCATTACAGTCACTAAGGTTACGAACAACGTCTACCAAGTCATCAAACATTGAAGGAAGCAGACAGTCTTCTAGGTATTCAATATCTGCATTTCTTTTCTTCATGACTAACAATATTCTTGCCAGGTCACGCATTTTAGATGAAGTATATGATCGCTGATGCCTATCTCTATGATGGTTATAAAAACGAGTAGCAAAAGAAACAATCAAACGATCACTTTGAGCTATTAATGATATCTCATCTTTAACCATATTATAAAAAATATTATTTCGCAATTGCAAACTAGCCAAAGCTAAAGTAAACTCAGGAATGAGCATCTGTGATGCCCCTTTTAAAACTCTATTTCTCTTTTGCTTTCCAGCAACCATGCCATCACAGTTATCACAAAAAATTTTCTGCACTTTGGGTGTCTACGTGCAGGCCCACAGTACTGTGGTAGAGTCTATACCACAGTACTGTGGGCCTGCACGTAGACACCCAAAGTGCAGAAAATTGTATACCACTGATGATGGCAGCCAGTGGAGCTGCCGAAACGTTTGGTTTTGTTTTAAACCAGGGACCACGGCCAAACAGCCCGGATATCTTTCATAATTCAAATACTTATCTTAAAATTATCATATGATTATACTTTCCAAAGGAAGCTCCTGATTTGAAAGCATCGACACCCTATAATACTACTAATTTAAAATGATTCCAACTACTATGTTACTAAATTTTCTCATTTAAAATGTAAATGGGACTGTTAATAACTTTATATTGTTGTCATTAACAAGACAAAACACAATCATTAATGGCTATTTTATCACAAACTTCAAAATCTCCTATAAAGCTTGCTATATGAAATAGGACATTCTCCTGATGCAGAAAATTAACTTTGCCATAACACAAATTAAATAACGCCCAAACAAAAAAATGCTTTGAAAACAAAACATTAATGATATATGGAATGATTTCATTTTGCTACATTCAAAGCTGATTTTCTTAATTGATTTAAAGTATACAAGTCTAGTTTGTCAAGTAAAGATAATTTAGATAAACCTAACACTACTTATAAAACAAACATTAAATCAAATATGCTAATGTTACAAAATTTACAAATAGAAAAAAATAAAATTTGAAATTATCTATAGGCTAAATTGCTTTGATTATATTACCTGCTCCACTTGGTATGTTTTCCACATCAATATCATCTGATGTCGATACATACTACTGATTGTGCAATAATTGTCATTTTTTCCCAGTCAATTCTGGAAAGTTCAGGAGAAACCTAAAAGATCATTACAAAACTCATACATAATTTTTCACTAACTTAATAATTAAGTATATTAAGCTAATAATTAAGAGAATAATTTATTTTCTTAACCTAGCACAATATTTGTAGGTTAGCACTATAAATTTACAAAAAGTTAATGGATTTTGTGTATATTTCTAAAAAAATTTACAGCATAATCTAGTAGTTATTTTATAGTAATCTATTTTAATTTAAATGAACTCAATTCTAAAAGTTAAAAACAAACTTACATACTGCAGATCCTCTTGTTGTTCAGCTAGCACTTTTGGTTGGTTACATCCCTGCACTGAAGATTCCTGAAAAAGGTTTCTAATATAATCATACAAACTCGAAAAACAGAAATCTGTTCAAATGATTAACATTGAATAATATAATCCTGATGATAACTAGCAAATACACTACGGATAATTCATCCACACTGTATCATTTAAATCTACTATTAAGTATAACACACCCCATAAAATTTGTTAGAATATTAGGATATTAATTTTTTAAAATTTAATGTGATATTAGTTGAGTATCATTAAGGAGGTTAAACAATATAAATACCATTCTACACATTAAGTTACAGATTATAAATACAGATAATAAGACATTAAATAAAAATAACTCTATAGGCCTACATCAATTATCGGGTTTAAGTACCTGCTGTAAGCTGTGATAATTTTAGTTTACTGAGCTTTAATCAGACTTGCATGCAATAATAAATTTTACATAAGATAAAAGAACGATGCTTTCTTTAGTCACCAGCAAAACCTTTTCTGCCTTCAAGTTAATATTATAAAATTTAAAAACAGCACAATTTTATTAAAAAATTTAATCGAGATTAAAATGCATGTTTAAGTCAAAAAGTAAAGAAGTCACAGTTCAAATTCTCTTTTCACTTTTTCTTTTACCTGACAAATGTTAGTCCTTAATTTTTAAAGCAGACCTGTGTTAAAACAAAATTTTTATGACAAATATATTACAATTTAATGGACTCAATGTTATGAAAGTAACTATGTGTAAAAAAAATTATAACAGTTTGCTTCAGTGAAGATAGAGTAGCCATAGGCCTATATTATATATTTTGTTATATTAGGTCTTAAAATTAACCTTAACTTACTAAGTCATATCTTATTAAGTAATTACGTTTCTCTGAAAAATCCTGAATTTGAAAGTATATTTAGAGTAATATAGCTGGACTGAAGAATAAAATAAAATATGTAACTAGTTAAATACGTTATCAAAAGAGTTAGACGTTTTTATGAAGATGACAATAATAGCCGTTTGATGCCTGGCAAAAAAGATTGTATTTCAATGAAAGAAAATGGTACTAAGGTTCAAAGACAAAAAAGGTTAATACTGTGTAATTTAAATGAACTATTTACTGAATTCAAAAACGAAAATCCTGGCATTAAAATCGCAAGGTCGAAATTCTGCGAGTTGAGACCAAAATGGTGTATTATTGCAGGAGCATCTGGCACCCATAATGTATGCGTTTGTTTGTATCACCAGAACGTAAAGTTGATGATAGCTGGGGCCAATCTTAAGGTTGATTACAAAGACCTTTTGGATGTTCTGGTATGCAAAACGTACAGTTACAATTGTATGATGGGAAAATGTGAAATTTGTCCAGGCAAGCAGGCTATACTTGACATGTTTGAAGAATCTGAAGACGACTCAATGCCAGACAATATAGAATACAAACAATGGGTGATCCCAGACGGAACTGAAATGGTGACAATCATAAAACCACAAGAAAAGTTTATTGAAATGCTAATTGCCAAACTTGAAAATCTGAAAATGCATCATTTTATTTCGAAATCTCAAGGGAAGTTTATGAAAGACAAAAAGCAAATCTTAGCAGTTAATGAATGCATAGTTCTCGCTGACTTTTCAGAGAATTACTCCTTCGTTGTTCAAGATGAAGTACAGGGACACCACTGGGTAAACAAACAGGCTACGGTTCATCCATTTGTATTTTATTATAAGGATCAAGATAAATTAAAGAGTCATAGTTTTGTGTTATAAGTGACCATCTTGAACACAATACTACAACAGTGCACGCGTTTCAACAACAACTAATAAACTACATCAATGAGCACCACCCATCCATAAAGAAATTGATCTACTTCTCTGATGGGGCTGCAAGCCAATACAAAAACAAAAAGAATTTTATCAACATGTGCTTTCACAAAGAAGATTTTGGACTTGATGTAGAGTGGCGTTTTTCGCATCATGTCATGGGAAGAATGCGTGCGATGGCATCGGAGGTACTACAAAGCGAGCCGTCACAAAAGCTAGTCTGCAGCGGACGTATGAGAACCAGATCTTGACACCTCAGGAAATGTTCAAATTCTGTAAAAAAAATCTTAAAGGAATTACCTATGTTTTTGTAAAAACAGAGGAAATACAGGAACTTGACGCCAATGTCTTGGAAGAAAGATTCAACAATTGTAAGAAGATTAAAGGCACTCGATCTTTTCATTGTTTTATACCGCAGTCAGACAATTTGCTTAAATGTAAGTTCACATCAACATCACCTGATAGTGAACTTCATACAACTGGAAAATTTGTACCATTAACACTTCAATATAAAGACGTAGTGGCTTGTATTTACGATGGACAATGGTGGATTGCGGAAGTAGAAAATATTAATAATCAAAACCAAGTTGTGCATGTTACATTTTATCACCCACCAGGACCAAGGGCCTCATTCAAAAAAAATGAAAAAGACCAAGTTTTGATGCCAATTAAAAATATACTGAAGAAGCTGACTCCTCTGGAATTTACCACTGTATCTGGGAGAACTTTTAATCTAACGCCCAAACTATGAGAAGAAATTTCACAAAAGATGAATGAACAATTAAGTAAAATCTAATTGAAGGTGAGGAGGCATTGTTTGTTGTCAGTTGATTGATTTTAAATTACGTGATAAATTCCCTCAAAGCTCAATGGGACAATCAAAAACATTTTACTTCTAGTTGATTTTGTAACTTATAAAATTTTGAATTTCATTATGCCTTTTATATGTAACATTATACAATATTAGAACAATATAACCTTCATTTTATTCAAAATCCTATGTTATTATAATTAGTTATCTTTGATTGGACATGCTTTAATCATAAAATTACTATACCTACTGTTATTAGCCCACATATAGCGGATGTGAAAATAACGTATTTTTGGGTCAAATTGAAAATTTGTTTTACTACGTTCCAGTTGAGCCTCAAAAGTGAAATTTATACTGAAGTTTGATATCATAAAGGCCTTTTACTTGTGCAATTTTTAGATTCTCAACTGGTCCCGCAACAATGATATTGCAGGTGAAACGTTGAAAAAAAAATCAAAAATTGGTTTCTTTAAAAAGGCATAATTTTTTAAGGCTGCGCATCTCACCATTAATACTTTACAAAAAATAACTATACTGTATAGTGTAACTGCACAAAAAAGATTAAGGCTGAGAAATTATTTCTTCTTTGAAAAATTACCCTTCAAAAATTAAATTTTGCCAATTTGCGACCAATAATTTTGAGCTGTAAGAAATATATTACGAAATACATCTAGCTAGGTAATTATGGTTTTATTTTGTAGCCAGAGTGTACTGAACTCAATGCAGTTTATTTGAAAGGGCTAGGGCAACTCATTGCTGTATAATTTAAAAAATCGTAGATGCCTGCAAAAGCGAAAAATAGCGTGCGGCCTAAAACAAATATGGCCGCCATTTCCAAATGGTAAACAGTAAAAATTTTTAAAAAATATTTTTGAGCCCCCAAAATCTAAGGGAACTCACCTACCAAATATAAATTTTTTCTGAGACGGTCAAGCAACCAATTATTTTTTTTCTGGACCACTTGGTATGGAATTTACCTAGTACCATTACAACAGTGAGTGTGAGTGTGGTCTTTTTGTAAAATGGAAAGTAAAAATACGTTAAGGAAACGGCAGAAACTTACAGAATATTGAATTGTTAATAAATGGAAGATACAACGAAATTCTGGCGCGAGTTATGTTACAAGAAAGACAAAGCGTGTAGTTCCTGCTCGTTCAATCGGACAGCCGTGTAAGTGTAGTCAGAAATGTTTTGAAAAAATAGGAATGAACTGTTCCCTATTGTTTGTATCGCATTGAGTGGGCGATCATTTTATGTATGTTAATCATAAATGTACATTGTTTCTATTTTTGTTTTTTAGTTTTCTTTCATTTTTTTTAAAATATACTTTCAATAATACATACTTTCATCATTATTTAATTTTAATGTCAAGGAATATGTTCGATTCGACATTTTTTACACAGTAGTATGTAATTTGCTAAGAATATGATATTAATTCATAATGCTAACTATAGTAGTTCTCAACATTTCGAATTTTCATTCGATTAATTTAAATGTTAGAATAATCTTAAAATTTTGATGTTTTTACATTATTATTTGTAATTAGTTGGATTATTATTTGATGATTTTTACTTAACCTTTAACCAAATTATTTGTAATTTTACTTATCGTTAATTATTTATAAATAATAATGTAAAATAATCGGAATCTATGTTCTATAATACTGAAATACATATTCGCCCTTTCTATCCTAAGAGTATTCACAAACTTTAAACACGATTTCCCAACACCATGATTTTCATATTCGCCCTTGCTCCTCCAAGCTCCTGAATTGTTAATTATAATTTTAACTATGAATTTCTATTAAAACATTTTAATCAGAAGCTTTTAATCATTTACCATCTATTATACATTTCACATCAAAATAAATTATTCAAATTTATTACCCATATTTCAACCTTTTAAATTAATTAAACCATTTAAAATTAACTTAATTATATTATGTAACACATTTTACATTAATTAAATCCTCTCATATTGATTCAATTTTATTATAAAATTCATTTACCATCTATTATAAACTTCATATCGAATTTGTCAAACTTAGTACCATGATTCCTATCTTTTAAACATTTTATCTCAATTTAATTTAATTTCATTATAAAAATTTCGTAATTACATGACTGTGTAGATGGTGAAAAATGACATAGGTCCAGCTGTTGTTGACGCGTGACGCTTTATCAAAACAACATTTACATGATTCTTACATGTTCAAAATTGCCTTGATCCCAAACGGCGGTTTAAAGCTTTGCGTCGAGCCCACCGCGAGTTTATTATTAGTAACCTCGGAGGCGTCGGAGACTAAAGCATGTGCGGTGAGCCGGCTACCCAAAATCACTCTCAGCGGTGGATACTGTAGGAAACTGATGAGCCGGCCACCCACGAGTCCGAAATATAATGCTTTGCGTTGTAGGCAATTGAATTACATTAAGGCAAAAGTGGGTAATTATGACATTTCTCACCGTCTACACAGTCGATATGGCGATCATTCACCATTGCATGCGTTCTTATGGGAGTAAAAATTTAATATTTGTCTCCGTAAATAGGTTCGACCGCCGTTTAAAATTATTTTTCTCGTGTTTATATAACATAGAAGAATAGAAAAAAAATATATATCAGCGCAATATCAGCATTGATGAGAATTGTGTCAAATGAAACATTATTATTATTATTATGAAATCAATCACTACTAGACACGTTGGTCACCTAAAATACTATACAATTATAATAAGAAAGTGACAACATTACAAAATTATATACAATTTACATCGTCCAATGTCATTTTTTAACAAAAACGGTATACCACAAAAACATTTCATTTTTCAGTCCGGTATTTCCCATTACATTAACATAATTAAATGTCCATTAATAACAATCCAAGTTTTTAGCACAGAACATAGGATTAAGCAACTATACTTACTTCTGTAAGTGGATTTAAATGATGTTAATAAATTTTAGTGGGAAATTGGTTAACAGTTATTTTTTGTACTCATCCTTCTTGAAGACCTCGTCCAGTTATTTTGCCATCACGGTTGAGTCACTGTGTTCACCATACACTCCGAAAATAGGTTTAAAATGTTAAAATTTTGACGCTAGCTTTGATTGTCCCCTTTCTGTAGATTACACTATTGTTTTCACTCATTTGAACTAATATTTTGTCGGCCAACGTAACTTGCTCGCGAGCACTTTGTTATAAGACTGGATGTTGACGTTGATTGAGAGCTATTACACAGTTTCCCTGAGTTGTAGATGATTATGCAACTCGCTTTGTCTACTGCCACCAGACACTAGTCAATTGTTTAGAGTTGTTTTATGTTGTTATGCATTGTTTAGGTTTATTGTTTATGCATGTTGGTTAAAAGAGGTTCTCCAAAGGTTGAACACTGGAAGGATTAAAACTTATTACAATTATTAAAATGTCTGTTCCCCTGATTTGCCCTGTCACACAGATAAGACAATAAATGAAAATAACTATAGGCCTACATCAATTATCGGGTTTAAGAACCTGCTGTAAGCAGTGATAATTTTAATTTAGTGAGCTTTAATCAGACTTGCATGCAATAATAAATTTTACATAAGATAAAAGAACGATGCTTTCTTTAGTCACCAGAAATACCTTTTCTGTCTGCAATTTAATATTATAAAATTTAAAAACAGCACAATTTTATTAAAAAATTTAATCGAGATTAAAAAGCATGTTTAAGTCAAAAATTAAAGAAGTCACAGTTCAAATTCTCTTTTCACTTTTTCTTTTACCTGACAAATGTTAGTCCTTAATTTTTAAAATATGTGTTAAATGTGTTAAATGTTAAATGTGTTAAAATAAAATTTTTATGTCAAATAAATTACAATTTAATGGACTCGATGTTATGAAAGTAACTATGTGTACAAAAAATTACAACAGTTTGCTTCCGTATTACAGTAGCCATAGGCCTATATTATAAATTTTGTTATATTAGGTGTTAAAATTAACCTTAACTTATTAAGTCATATCTTATTTAATTAATTACGTTTCTCTGAAAAATCCTGAATTTGAAAGTATATTTAGAGTAATATAGCGGGACTGAAAAAAAAAATAAAATATGTAACTAGTTAAATACGAGCAGAGTATAAATTAAATATATTATGGTAAGGCCTACCATCTTGTGTTAGGAAGGATCTCATTTTACAAATAACATGATTTGCAAATTCGATACATTATACAAATATAGGTAGGCAAATTTTCTTTTTACAATTGATAACGTACACAATCTAGCCAATATTTCTATAGGCTAATGGGTGTACTCAGTAGGAACTCAAGGCTTAGTACTTGTCTTCAGACATTTTATACTTCATATCAAAGCCACAGATTAAATTACTGGCAAAAATTTTAGGCAGAATTTACGAACAAAATTTAGCATAAATTTCAGGCCTAATCTACCACTCAAACTTACCAACTCTTGATCAGTCACATCAGAAACTTGTGTGTGTGGTAAATCAAGTTCTGTGTAATATGTGCAATCATTTAAAAATCGATCACGCAAATTTTCACAAAATACAGCCCGTCTTACATCTGTAAGAAAAATAAAATTATGTAATGTTCATAAATGAATCACCATAAAAGTAATAAATGGAATTTTTTAGAGTAGACAAAATAATTGTCAGACTTACAGGAATATCTATAATACAGAAAAATTATTTAATTATATTGCAGTCAGTGCCCTCACAGGGACTTTTTTTTAAAATGAGTTAATTAATCTTAGTTTAAGGGGTGATTTTATACACCAAATATAAGGTAACATGAATAAATTAACACTGAACTTACTACATTCCCAGTCAAATATGAATGTAAAGTATGAAAATATATGTAGACATGCACTATTGGTGTAAGTTCTGGAGCTAAAGATAATTCAACTGTGATACAGAACTTAGCCTATTATACTTAACACCCAGGCCTATAAACTTTTGATCTTTTTCTAAAAGTAATTAATTTTATTTCAGAGTTAGGTTAGGCTTACAGGCTAATCCGCTGTAAGTTTAGCTAAATCAGTTCTATTATCATAGGCCAGACTTAATCTAAATAAAATTATTCTGTGTAAAGGTATCAGTAACTTGATATTTATACAGAATAAGCATTTAATACAGAATACATATTTCATTTAACTGGAGTGGGTTCCCTCACAGGGTCTTTTTCAAAAATTAACCTGTTTCGACAGGCAAGGAACACCTGCTCGATTGTATGTGTGTTACGCGTGTATCTTGTGTGTGGTAGTGATGCATGTACAGACAGGAATCTCAGCTACCCTCTCCAAGTAATTAATAAAATAATTACTTTAATTATTTGTGTGAAAACTAATTAGTATATAAACTAACCAAAGGCACCAAAGTGTGTGTAAAATTTAGTTATCCCCAGTGAGAAAATGACGTTAATAGGACACATTACGCGGAGACAGTGCGAAATAAACGTGCCAAAAATACGCAAATTGCAATAAGACGCTCAACTTAATACAGTGAGTGCTTAATCAAATTAGCTATGATTTGTGCTATCTCGGTTCCGTACAAAACATTGCTATTTGATAAAAATTGCATATATATGAAAAGGTTCGGGAGCGGGGGCTATTATGTGATCTGCAGGTCTCGACAGGACAATTTCGGAACCAACAGGTGCGGAATCTCGAGAGGGTGTAAATTAAGGGTTCGACTGAAAACCCTTCTCTTCATTTCAAGACATAGTTGCAGTCGGACATGTTGCAGTTTTTATTTTATTATAAGTTTCATGGACGAATGAATAAGACGTTCAATAAATATGTTGACAATAATTTTTGGGAAGCGTAAAGTACCGGGACCGTTTAAGTCTACAAAGAGTATCTACGGAGAAGCTACAAGAGCGACGAGGGATGCTGGACATTAGGAGGTGTTTTTTGACGCCTAACCGACGATTGAGATCCACCTTGCAGCAGATAGCAATTCTCTGAGACGGACCACACACTGCTGGAGAACGACGTTGGACTCTGGACATATCCAGTACCACGCCCAACTCTAGACAACGTCCTGGAGTAACGGAAACCCAACTCTAGACAACGCTGGACCCCGTCAATAAGTCGTAAGATCATCAAAACTCGAGGCGGTATGCATAATGCATTTATAAATGATTTTTTAAAAGAGCTCATAAAGACTATATAAAAAGACAATAAATTAAAACAAAGAAAAAAGTTTATAATTAGAAATAATATATTACAATCGTAGATAAACGTTTAGTCGTAAGAATTAGCGATCGCATATAAAGAAATAAAAAATAGAATAATTTAAATTTTGAATATAAAACAAACGCCAGTCTAAAAGTAATTAATACAATTTTAAATTTAATTTTTAAACATTGGTACAGACTGAGCAAGCTTAGGTCAGAACTGGATTAAAAGAATTCAATTCAAATTACATTTTAATTTTGTTTGTTTTAGTAAATCATCTATATCTATAAAAATGAATGTTTGTTTCTTTCTTTGTCCCGTATGCGTTCCTATACCATTCATCCGATTGCGATGAAACTTCGGTGAGTTGTTGTGCGCACGCCCGCGAAGGTTTATGAACTTTTTCAATGGGGCCCTTTGGGGGGTTATTGGGGTCTTCCACATCTCCTCCTAAACCACTGGACCGATTTCAACCAAACTTGGCACAAATATTTTATGCAATGGGAGAACCAACATAGGGTAGGTGTTTTTTTGATGGGGTCCTTTGGGGGGTCCTTTGGGGTCTTCCACATCTTCTCCTAAACCACTGGACCGATTTCAACCAAACTTGGCACAAATATTTTACGCAACTGGAGAACCAACATAGGATAGGTGTTTTTTTCGACGGGGTCCTTTGGGGGGTCCTTAGGGGAGAACCAACATAGGATATGTGTTTTTTCGATATGATCCTTCGGGGGTCCTTTTGGGGGTCCTTTGGGGTTTTTCACATCTCCTCCTAAACCACTGGACCGATTTCAACCAAACTTGGCACAAATATTTTACGCAAAGGGAGAAGCAACATAGGATAGGTGTTTTTTCAATGGGGTTCTTTTGGGGGTTCTTTGGGGTCTTCCACATCTCCTCCTAAACCACTGGACCGATTTCAACCAAACTTGGCACAAATATTTTACGCAACGGGAGAACCAACATAGGATATGTGTTTTTTCGATATGATACTTCGGGGGGTCCTTTGGGGTCTTCCACATCTCCTCCTAAACCACTGGACCGATTTCAACCAAACTTAGCACAAATATTTTACGCAAAGGGAGAACCAACATAGGATAGGTGTTTTTTCGATGGGGTTCTTTTGGAGGTTCTTTGGGGTCTTCCACATCTCCTCCTAAACCACTGTACCGATTTCAACCAAACTTGGCACAAATATTTTACGCAACGGGAGAACCAACATAGGACAGGTGTTTTTTTTCGATACGATCCTCTGGGGGTCTTAAAAAACTAACTTATTAGATCTGGTTACTATGGCAACCCAGTGGAATAGATTCTGTTCTAAATATATTATCGCATTAAATTGAAGACCACGCGAACGAAGTCTTTATATATTATATGTATACAAACACTTTCTTTCTTTGAGTGGCATTGCAACGCATGCCGGGTACTCGGTAGTATTGTATAAATGTCTAGATTAAGATTGTTAGCACGTCTAGATGTAAGAGTGTTTTAAATGTGTGTAACACCGTATAGTGTAAGAGATAAACACTTAATAAAGAGTGATATCTTTACCGAAGATTGTTAACGACGTTTTATTATTTATAAGGTTTGAGGAAACAATAAATATGAATTTTATATACTCATAAATTTAATACTCTTATTTAGTTACCCCTGGTATTGTTATAATTAATTACAACCGGCATATATAATTGTGTTGTTATATAATTTTGTTGGCCGTTAACTTGGGGCTCGACACGCTTACATTTAATAATATGTATCGTTGTATAATAATGGCGCTCCAAGATCGTGGGGCTCCTCAAACACAAATAAATTTATATTTCCAAATAGTAGTACCGTTATAAAATATAAGGGTCAAATTTGACCAGCTGGTAAGTAATAAGATTAACAGGATTCAGAAGATAAAATTTCTCTAAAATCGTATACACAATGGAATCAAAAGTGCAGACCTAGCCGATTATCAACATTGAAGTAGAATGACACGATCAGGAATGAGTAGGGACTACATCATAAACTAAATTGCTACACAAACTAGGACCTTCTTTTTCAAGTTACTTGTCCTCAAAAACGCACAAAAAGCTAAATTTTATTAAACCCTACATTATCATAGGCCAGACTTAATCTAAATAAAATTATTCTGTGTAAAGGTATCAGTAACTTGATATTTATACAGAATAAGCATTTAATACAGAATACATATTTCATTTAACTGGAGTGGGTTCCCTCACAGGGTCTTTTTCAAAAATGGGTTAATTAATCTTATATTTTTAGTTGATTAGAGTTAAGGGGTGCTTTTACACACTGAATATAAATAACAATTAAAACTGTATGTACCTTTTTTGCTGTAAGTCTGGTAGGTCAGTAAAATATGACAATTGATGTAGACATGCAAGTATCTGGAGCTAAAGACAATTTACTGTGATAAAGAACTTAGCCTATTATACGTAACACCCAAGCCTACATAACACAAACAAATTTTAATTTTTTCCTAAAAGTAATTCATTTTATTTCAGAGTTAGGTTAGGCTTACAGGCTAATCCGCTGTAAGTTAATCCGCTAATGCCCTGCTAGTTTGCTAGTTTTGTTAACATAATTAATCTTTCAGCGAAATCAGTTCTATTATCACAGGAACTTTGCTGTTGTTAATAATACATCAGCACAAAAGTAACTGGAAGTTTATTCCTAGTCCTGGGGTTATAGAATCAAAGTCTTATCTAAACACTGAACTATCCTTAACTGATAATTTCATGTTATGAAATCCAACTTGCATAGAGTACAATAAATACTCATGTTCTTGTATACCAAAAAGAATCTATGATTTCTATTCAAATATTATTATTCTGATATTTTGAGTTTTCTGTTTTACTCTGCACTTTTCAAAGCAGGAATTACAATATTAAAGTTTTACAACAATGCATCAAATAAAATTATTCTGTGTGAAGGTATTAGTAACCTGATATTTATACCACTATTGTATTAACGACTCGGAACACTAAGTGTGTTTGATATTTATGTAGCATATTTGCGAGGTCTAACGTATAGCGAAGGTGACGCGTAAATGACAGGTTTTATTAATGCAGTAAAGGAACAAATCTAATTTAAATAGTCTTTGTATTATTTTGTAATTCAATTTTTTAAAGAAAATGATAATACCTTATGCACCTTTGTAAATGTTTTTACTTATTGGGGCTAAGTGAACTGAATTAAAACATCAAACAAATGATTTTTGTTTCACAATCAAAACAATAGGCCTACTGTATTAAATTTATTATGGCAATTCTATTTACCCTAAAACTCCGTGACAAACACTAGTTTATTCATCAAGCAACAGGTTCGTTAAATATATATGAATTATTATTATTACGAATAGACTTATTACTACAATAAAAAACTCCAGAATTTTTGTTTTTGTATAAATTGGCCCGCTAATAATGAAAAAATAAAATTGTATTAATTAAATTAGAATGCTAATTTGCTCCATTATTAAATTTTGGACAGAACACAGTGATATTAGGCATAGTTGGTTCTATAACAGATACGTGTTCGACAAAGTAATCTAGACATGCAAACATAACCTAATCTAACACCTAATTTGCTACAAATAACGGACAACATACACTAAGTAAATGATCATCTTACCTTTCATTTTTATTCCAAGCGCCTCCAACATATTTCTACTGCGGCTTGCCATCGTAAACACTTCAATACCAACAAAATAATACTGTCCCACACACCTTACCTATTACCGCGGACACACTGAACAAAGCGCGAACTAAAACTATTGGTTGGCGCCTTTTTTCATTGCACTAACTAAACAGAGTAAACACATGGTATAAACACACTTCCCTCTAGTGTCTGTCTATTGTACACATGTTAAACATAATAATAATATAGAATAATATATATAGAATAATATATATAGAATAATATATTCTAATATATAGAATAATATATTAGAGATGCCAATATGGCCGACTAACTACCCATATTTCATTATATACATTTGTATATTTCGATCAAGTTGTGATTCTTCAGCGTACAACAAAAATACGATGTATAAAGTTTTCTATAAGTTTTTCGTACGCTGACACCCCATAACTTGGTCAAGGTAACTTCATCATCTAAAGATGTACATATATAAGTTCATCAAATTTGTTGTAGATACCCTGGGTAAAAATTGGCGTGTGTTGAAGAAATTACGCGGCGCTAAGTGTATATATATATATATTTCTACGTTAAGGTACAATTAAAAGTTATTTAAATCAAATCAAATAATAAATTGGTAGTGATGTATGTGTTTCCCTTTACTTGAAAATGGTTTAATATAAAATTACAAAAGCGAATGTGATTTGTCTAGTTAAATAACCAATATTATGTTTAATTACTATGAATTTTACTATCAAGTATTAAATAGAAACACGTTTTACTTTTATTGGAACAAAGCATATTAACATTTTTGTATTTAAAAAACTGAAGGCGTTACATAGGAATAAAGAGCAGCTTTTCTTATTCTGTTACCGTTGTTTATGGCAGTGTAAAAGTGCTACGTGCGGATGCAGTTCAGATGCGCAGTGCAATTGTCTGTGCGTTGTGAGAAGCTGAAACAAAACTTTCTACAAAAATTAGAGTTTCGTTCTGCTCCCATAAGGATGATTTTATTTTCATTCTCTGCCTTGTTGTACCATTTTACTTGTACAAACATCTTTTTTCTAACTAAAAAATTTGTAATACGAAATCAAGTCTACGATCGTGGTTTAGTAGAAAGTGTACACTACAGGTGTGAGGACGAATATTGAAGAGATATTTACAGTAATGAACACACTACCACATTTGTTATGTTTGTATTGTTTGAAAAGTTTCTACTCCTTGTAAATTAAACAAATCGAATAGTAATATGTAAACTCAGACGTACAATAAAGTGACATTTAAGTGAACTCAGAAGCGCAGTCAAAGTGAAAAATGGTGTAAGGTAAATATTTTGTGAGATAAGCGATACGGTAGGCTATAGATAATCCCATAAGACCTGAGTTGTCTAATGCTTGCCATCTTCAAAATATTGATGGGATGACAAACGTCACCCACGCACGCACGCACTTTCGCCTTCCTGCTTTATTATTTTCTTTCAACTTTATGATCCTGTAGTCTTTTAGCTTCCTCTTCTCTCCGTTGGCGTCGTTCGCCTGTTTGCAGTAGCAGCGCTAGAAAAGCTTCAATCATTTGACTGGCATCCGTTCCTGTAACTCAATTATTACGGACATTAAACTCTTTCGCAATGTGTCCTCTGTTTTCACCGTTAAAGGTCCTGTACAGAGTTGTGACACCAATAGTTTGACGCGTGATGGCACAGATCTTATCGTATAAATAAGTAAAATAACAACATAAATTCGTATACAATAATTTTTAAATTAAAACTAACTGTCGGGCTGTTTGCTCGTGGTCCAAGGTTTTCGATAAAACCAGACGTTTTAGCAGCACCTCTGGCTGCCATTTTCAGTTAATGAAACGAGTCAACACTAACGTGGATGTCGTACGTTAGGGCCACGGCACAGATGTCGTAAGTTAGGACCACGGCACAGATGTCGTACGTTAGGGCCACGGCACAGATGTCGTACGTTACGGCCACGGCACAGATGACGTACGTTAGGACCACGGCACAGATGTCGTACGTTAGGGCCACGGCACAGATGACGTATGTTAGGACCACGGCACAGATGTCGTACGTTAGGGCCACGGCACAGATGTCGTACGTTAGGACCACGGCACAGATGTCGCTTTGTGGTCCTAACGTACGACATCCACGTTCATGTTGACTCGTTTCATCCACTAAAAACGGCAGCCAGTGGTGCTGCTGAAACGTCTGGTTTAATCGAAAACCTTGGATTACGGCCAAACACACCGGCAGTTAGTTTTAATTTAAGTGACACCGGCCTTGTAAGTTTCGAACAACAATAATTTTTAAAGCTTAAGATTGTCCAACACACGGTAGTGTAGCGCTCAATAAGAGTTACTTAATGATACAACTCGCCAATTAAAGATATATAATAATTCAGAAGTCACAATAACAACAACTCTGATAACCACACCAACATCGCAGACCTAAAACCTAACATCGTTGAGATTCAAGATGAATCTACTGCTTCCTGGATGATCCGTAGAGAATAATTGCTTAGTTAAACTTTATTCTTTAATATCACTACTGCGCAATAACCCATTTCTTAAAATTTACATGTAGCAAGACACATGAAAACACCAAATTCTTCCGACATTTTGAGTGCCAAATATTTTAGTGTAGCCTCATTCCCAGGGAAAAGGGTAAATATTTTCACAGGCTTTAACATTAAACCAAAGCGTTTGTAGTCATAGCATATATACATTTTTTCTTTATTTTTTTCTTCCAGAAAGTGACTTAAAATTATTTTTATTTTAAATATTCTGTTTCAATATCTCTTTTACTATGCACTTGTACAGTTACTGAAACATAGCTACTACGATATTGCTTCGTTAATGTTAGACGTTTACTTCCCTATAAATGCCATTATCAAACTCCCAAAAATCTCTCTCCTCTACTCAGTCTGATTAAGTATGGTGCAGATTTTTCGTTGCATCATCCTCTGACATAGATTCGAATCAGAACCTCTCCTACACCTCCGAAAATTTTCCCCAAGTTGTGGTTTTTACGAACTTGAACTCACAAATTAACTTCGGACTTAAACTTGTAACATGTTACAAACATAACTTTATTATACAGTATGTGTACATATATTGGTCGTTTATAAGAACGGAAAGGGCCAAGACGTATCTACTGGTCTCCACAGTAAAAAACAGTTAAAACATATGATATATCAGAATTATTGTAATCGTGAGAAAAAGAACGTTTTATTGGCATCCTTCCCCGAGAAATTTACACGGTGAAATAATATCATTTTAAAATCTTAATTAATAATATATTGGGGAAGAAAAACAGGCTCAGAAATAATGTAAACTTTTTATTTCTAATTAAACAGAGTTTTAGTAGAGCTTTACCAGACTATTAGAGTATGGTACCTTTCCCCAAGTTAGAGATTTCAGTTGATAGAAGCCTTTATTATTGTTATTAATTTGCGTTTCCGAAAAACTTTTTAAAAATACACGAAAACCTTTTTAAACTTATCTTAAACAAAATATTTGACTATTAACAGTCGTTTTTCCGTTATTTTCTATTGACGTCTTTATAAGCATAATCCCCATAAACTTATCAGTGTTGTGGCTTTGGAATAAATATAATATATTTAAACCCATATGTTTTCTAGATTGTACATGCTTTTTGGTTCAAACGAAATGTCTAACCGTTTTACATCTTTCGACATGTTTGCATAAATGGTATTGTTTGCCAATGCGTGTACGTCAGAAAGGTGTACACAAGTGTACACAAGTTTGCATAAGTGGTATTGTTTGCCAATGCGTGTACGTCAGAAAGGTGTACACATTTCAAGTTTCCAACAATAACTGTATGAAATTTGCAGACGTTGTATAGGACTATGCCCAATACTTGTAGCACATTGAAACTGTTCTTTGCGTACCTAAACTGGTTTTAGATAACGTGTTTAGTGTGTGTTATACATTTATAGACTTAGTGTGGTACCCTTTTTATAAGTAATGCATATATTTATTATACTATCCACGGTGTAATGGTTTAAATTTTTTGAATACATGTACGTAAATAAATCTGTCAATTATACCTGTCACAGCTGGTTTTAAGAAAAATTTAAATTTAATTTTTTGCTTACTCAAAGTGTTAATTGAAAAATACAAACTGAGACTGCATGTACAGGAATATTATCTGTTAAATATTAAATAATGTTTGTCGTTCCAGTAACCACATCTGTAGCACGTGGAAACTTGGACGTTTTACAAGAGAGGAATTTCACACATATATGAAGCACACTACATGAAGTAACTATACAAAGTATGCTACACATACTTTGCTTCGCTGATAGCCTGAGCAGTCTGCAAAAGTTGTCTCATTTTGTTGTCCAATAGTATTGTTTTAAGTGTATACCTGAATCGTTAACGTTTAGATATATCACATTGGGTAATAATTAATAACAAAATTGGCTGAACAATATTCTGATTACAAAATAATATAATTACCAAAAAATAGTGTACAAACTAACGGGCTGAGCTTTATCAAAATTACTTAGAAACGCGTGTCGTGTAGTTACAAAAGCTTGAATGATAAATTAAAGTTTGCCAATTATGTAAAAATAAAGAATTATCGTTCTAAAGTTTAAGTTTGTGCAATACCAAATCTTCTTTTTACTTATAACTATTCCTTGACGCTAGAGTTGAAACTTTATCTTTGTACAGAAAACAATAAGCTGCCTCTTCCACACATTACAAGATGTCGAATGTTCGTTTCCTTTAGTAGGAAACGGGTTATTAATTCAAATGGTCAATTAACTTTACAGCAATAATTTACTTACACAACCGAGTTTGTACCAAAAGACGCCAGGCGAATATTCTAAATATAAACGTTGCACCTATGAACACGGAATATATGAGAAACGCAGTAAGTTAAACAATCTTAACTGAATACTGGAAAGAGATATTTGATAAAGACCCCGTTAAACTCATCATCGTATAGAAGGTGAATACATGTTTCTAGGCCAATAGATTGATTTAGCCAGTGTGACGAGGACGGGAGTAGGAATGTTGACTGACACATCATACAAAAGTCTACTTGAAAAACCAGATTAGTAGTACTATCAATTTTTCTTATCTCATTTAATAAATTATTTCCCTTCCTTTCTATATTTTCAGACACCTATTTTTTCTGTTGGTTTTTCTAGATATAATATGTAGCAAGTTGTTATTTGGCCGTTGGCAAAAAGTTACACCGCCCCCAGGTCTGAAGTGAATCCCAAGAATATATCCACGCAGATCAGTGTCGCGTTGCCATAGACAGTAAACTGAGGTAATCGGAGTGAGTCATGCGTGTTCAGCGAGATTTTGTGGCCGAGATATTCCTTTTTCCACGGACGCAGAGGCGAACCTACATAAATCAGGGTCCAAACGATATGGCAACTAAGCTGGCATTAGCAAAATCTTCTTGAGGGCAGTAATCAATGTGGCTGGATATATTAACCTCATTAAGTACGGTATGCAACTACTATTGTAAATTTTGTCTCATTTGTAAATAAATTTTACGAATACAGGATCCAAATTATACAAATGTCCTATTAAGGCCCGCACTACTGTATCTTGGAACACAAAGCAATATGTTACAGAATGAAGCGTAAATACTTTACTCTTCTTCCACGCGTTAGTTGACACCTTGCAAAAACATTTCCCATATATTTTAAATGGGAAAATTCGAGCTGATGCCCATCGTGAAAAAAGTTTTTCCTACACTAACTTATTCCATTTACTTCTCCTTATATTTGCTACTAGATATTTTACATAAATCCAAACTGTTTCACTAACTCTGCATTCAACTAAAATGTTTTTTTAGAATATTTGTGACAATAAATTATTTTAATACAATTTTTAACCTACAAAAATCTTTTTGTGACTTTAAATTTTTGTTATATATCTGTGACTTTAACTCGTATGCTATAAGAGGTAGGCGTTATGCTGTAGCAATATTAGATTGAATTTAGTGCTTTGTTGATTTATTCAAATTACTTTAATTGGAAATAGTATCCGGAGATAATGAACACTTTGTATATATCGTAATCAACTCAACGCTTTTACTATTTTCTACACGCGTTTATTAAAATTCATTTTTGAATATAGTTTCCATCTTATTTAAATTATAAATTGTAATAACTGATTTTCTAGTCATAAAATTTAGATAAATAGATTCTTATTAATATTAGTTTTGGAAAACAAACCAATAATTCAAACAATATGCAGATTTGATAATGTTCATCATCAGTGTCTCGTATACTTGTGTACAAATAGTATACAGTAATTAAAAGTAGATTCTTTTAATGTCACGTTAAGCACAGTTACAAATGTTTATTGATGGCATCATGAATAATTCATTCACAGTTATTGTGTTTATCTTTCCTTTTGCGTCAAAGAATATATGTATTTCAAAGAAAACACGCTTTCATGATTTAAAATATAACTATTAAACTAGTCTATCTACTATCATGTTCACAGAAGCTAGCGTCCCCTACACTTTTGAGCACACACACACACACACACACACACACACACACACACACACACACACACACACACAAATCACCGATGTATTTTGCCCCACATATGTAGCTATCCATAAACCTTATACAGAATTTGCTATATTCGTATTTCCCAGCAGCACCTAAATTATGGCAGATAAGGAAGAACTTTTACGTATGGCCAAGTTTTGACAATATTATGTGCATTCGTGGTAGTTGAGAATAAATTGACATATTGCGGTAAATTTTAAAGCTTTCAAAATATAATTTCATTGCATGGTTTCTGAGTAATTGTTTAGATATCTCTTTACTTTACCCCCACCCCTTAATATGTGTCCCCTCTTCATACCACTCCCTGTAACACTACTCCTAAATACCATTAACTTGTAAGACGTAGGGTAGGCCTAAGGGGCTCTGCCATAGAAATTGATTCTAAGAGGACTCCGCGAGTTAGACAGGTTGGGAACAGCTATCCTAAACGATGGACAGAAGCGATCGTTATTCCCCTTCTGAATAGCGGATATAATCCTCCTTAAAGCAGAAAACTATCGTCGAGTATCCTGTACGTGCTAGAAAATTTATTGGAGAAGGTAGTTAACAACCGGCTCACCAGGTGACTTAAAACATACGGATTTCTCACCGCACACCAGTGTGAGAACTGGGAGCATCATTCTAATTCGGATCAACTGGAGTATCTGGAGAACGCAGTATAAAACAATTCCATCGAAGGAAACACTTTGTCTCAGTATTCTTCAAGTTCGAGAACGTATTCGATAACACATGGAGATACATTATGAAACACCTACATAATTGATGGTTCGGACGTAACCTGCCAAAATTTATCTCAGCTATTCTGAAAAGTGTTCTGTGTTCGGGTCAGGCAGTTACTATCGGCGCTACACGAGCTAGAAAGGAGAGTAACGCGTGCAGCGGGGATCTCCGTTAAGGGGCACACTTTTTATAGCTATAACATAATATTTAACGGACAACAGTTGGAAAGTGTTTATATATACGTTGACGATCTTCCGCTATTCTCCTTGGCCAAAGTAGTTGTAACACGGCTACCGTGCCGTGTCCGTCTCGTGTGAAAGCTGCTACGTAACTTTTCGTTACACTGTGCAAAAATTATGTTTTCCATTTCGGACGAACCCGTGGTGTGGGTTGTTTAACGTTATTTCGTGATAGTTCTTACAAAGTTAGTGCTGTTGAACTTTTCCAAAATAAGCATATTCTTCATCGCTATGGGCAGCGTGCTAGCTGGCATCTATAAAGTTATGTTTGTGGTCAGCATTATTGTGTCTTAAGGAATAATGAATGAATAGGAATGTCCAAATTGTGCAGATTACGGCTTAGACAAGATTCCAGCGCTCTACAATGCACTCCAATCCTCTGAATATTAAAAACACTTGTCAGTACTTCCAACAAGCAGAATGGCTATGTCTGAAATCTACTTACAGTTTACTACATTTTGTTGTTTGCGTCCAACGTCATCATCTGTATTGTGGTCCGGATCATCAACCGTATCAGCTACACAGGTGTCGTAAGTGTATTCAAGAGGAATCAACACAGGCTTTTGATTGAGTCTTTGCAGCCTCTGCACCTAGAATATTTAAATATAGGACATTTATAAACACGTAGTAAATAGGTTAGGTACTTTTTTGTGTAAGTTACTTTTGTGTACTACTGTTGCAACATTGCTTTGCTCAGAATTAGTACAACAAGCAATGTCATAAAATAGATTAATTGGTGTTATTTATTACAAAACTAATTTTTATGTTAAAAATATATTGTATTGTTAAAATATAGTTATATATTATATTGTTAAAACATATTACCCCTGGGTCGCTTTCCTGTAGTTGCCCACTGGGTCAAAGTTAGCCCATACTTATTTTTTTACGGCTGCCATATAATAAACAGTATTTTTGTGTATTAATTTGTACAGTATAGTTGTAAAGTAATGTAAGAGATTACCATGATTTATTGGAAATCAACACTTACCTCTGTGAGTAATCAGGAAGAAACTTTTATGTTATATCAGCTGTGTGATTCCCTTGTATGATGCAATATCATCTGATCTGTAGTTAGCAAAACAGCCCCTAGAAAGTAACACATGGTTAAACATAATGCACAAACTGTGCCAAGTACAGGCCATTGGGGTTTAACGGACGTATAAAGCCAAAAAACGAACAGGAAAGTATGTAAATTGCAACGATACAGCCATATGCTGTATTGGGCATTGATATAAATAAATATAAAATTTGTAGAATTATTATAATTTAGGGATAAATGGACAGGTCTGAGATTGTAAAAATATTTCATTGTTATATTAGGGGAAGAATTAACCTGTTTCGACAGGCAAGGAATACCTGCTCGATTGTATGTGTGTTACGCGTGTATCTTGTGTGTGGTAGTGATGCATGTACAGACAGGAATCTCAGCTACCCTCTCCAAGTAATTAATAAAATAATTACTTTAATTATTTGTGTGAAAACTAATTAGTATATAAACTAACCAAAGGCACCAAAGTGTGTGTAAAATTTAGTTATCCCCAGTGAGAAAATGACGTTAATAGGACACATTACGCGGAGACAGTGCGAAATAAACGTGCCAAAAATACGCAAATTGCAATAAGACGCTCAACTTAATACAGTGAGTGCTTAATCAAATTAGCTATGATTTGTGCTATCTCGGTTCCGTACAAAACATTGCTATTTGATAAAAATTGCATATATATGAAAAGGTTCGGGAGCGGGGGCTATTATGTGATCTGCAGGTCTCGACAGGACAATTTCGGAACCAACAGGTGCGGAATCTCGAGAGGGTGTAAATTAAGGGTTCGACTGAAAACCCTTCTCTTCATTTCAAGACATAGTTGCAGTCGGACATGTTGCAGTTTTTATTTTATTATAAGTTTCATGGACGAATGAATAAGACGTTCAATAAATATGTTGACAATAATTTTTGGGAAGCGTAAAGTACCGGGACCGTTTAAGTCTACAAAGAGTATCTACGGAGAAGCTACAAGAGCGACGAGGGATGCTGGACATTAGGAGGTGTTTTTTGACGCCTAACCGACGATTGAGATCCACCTTGCAGCAGA
Source organism: Magicicada septendecula (assembly GCA_034769895.1). NCBI lineage: Eukaryota > Metazoa > Arthropoda > Insecta > Hemiptera > Cicadidae > Magicicada > Magicicada septendecula. Next base: position 216,871,190 of record CM068369.1, on the reverse strand, counting down.
TAGCAATTCTCTGAGACGGACCACACACTGCTGGAGAACGACGTTGGACTCTGGACATATCCAGTACCACGCCCAACTCTAGACAACGTCCTGGAGTAACGGAAACCCAACTCTAGACAACGCTGGACCCCGTCAATAAGTCGTAAGATCATCAAAACTCGAGGCGGCATGCATAATGCATTTATAAATGATTTTTTAAAAGAGCTCATAAAGACTATATAAAAAGACAATAAATTAAAACAAAGAAAAAAGTTTATAATTAGAAATAATATATTACAATCGTAGATAAACGTTTAGTCGTAAGAATTAGCGATCGCATATAAAGAAATAAAAAATAGAATAATTTAAATTTTGAATATAAAACAAACGCCAGTCTAAAAGTAATTAATACAATTTTAAATTTAATTTTTAAACATTGGTACAGACTGAGCAAGCTTAGGTCAGAACTGGATTAAAAGAATTCAATTCAAATTACATTTTAATTTTGTTTGTTTTAGTAAATCATCTATATCTATAAAAATGAATGTTTGTTTCTTTCTTTGTCCCGTATGCGTTCCTATACCATTCATCCGATTGCGATGAAACTTCGGTGAGTTGTTGTGCGCACGCCCGCGAAGGTTTATGAACTTTTTCAATGGGGCCCTTTGGGGGGTTATTGGGGTCTTCCACATCTCCTCCTAAACCACTGGACCGATTTCAACCAAACTTGGCACAAATATTTTATGCAATGGGAGAACCAACATAGGGTAGGTGTTTTTTTGATGGGGTCCTTTGGGGGGTCCTTTGGGGTCTTCCACATCTTCTCCTAAACCACTGGACCGATTTCAACCAAACTTGGCACAAATATTTTACGCAACTGGAGAACCAACATAGGATAGGTGTTTTTTTCGACGGGGTCCTTTGGGGGGTCCTTAGGGGAGAACCAACATAGGATATGTGTTTTTTCGATATGATCCTTCGGGGGTCCTTTTGGGGGTCCTTTGGGGTTTTTCACATCTCCTCCTAAACCACTGGACCGATTTCAACCAAACTTGGCACAAATATTTTACGCAAAGGGAGAAGCAACATAGGATAGGTGTTTTTTCAATGGGGTTCTTTTGGGGGTTCTTTGGGGTCTTCCACATCTCCTCCTAAACCACTGGACCGATTTCAACCAAACTTGGCACAAATATTTTACGCAACGGGAGAACCAACATAGGATATGTGTTTTTTCGATATGATACTTCGGGGGGTCCTTTGGGGTCTTCCACATCTCCTCCTAAACCACTGGACCGATTTCAACCAAACTTGGCACAAATATTTTACGCAAAGGGAGAACCAACATAGGATAGGTGTTTTTTCGATGGGGTTCTTTTGGAGGTTCTTTGGGGTCTTCCACATCTCCTCCTAAACCACTGTACCGATTTCAACCAAACTTGGCACAAATATTTTACGCAACGGGAGAACCAACATAGGACAGGTGTTTTTTTCGATACGATCCTCTGGGGGTCTTAAAAAACTAACTTATTAGATCTGGTTACTATGGCAACCCAGTGGAATAGATTCTGTTCTAAATATATTATCGCATTAAATTGAAGACCACGCGAACGAAGTCTTTATATATTATATGTATACAAACACTTTCTTTCTTTGAGTGGCATTGCAACGCATGCCGGGTACTCGGTAGTATTGTATAAATGTCTAGATTAAGATTGTTAGCACGTCTAGATGTAAGAGTGTTTTAAATGTGTGTAACACCGTATAGTGTAAGAGATAAACACTTAATAAAGAGTGATATCTTTACCGAAGATTGTTAACGACGTTTTATTATTTATAAGGTTTGAGGAAACAATAAATATGAATTTTTAAATACTCATAAATTTAATACTCTTATTTAGTTACCCCTGGTATTGTTATAATTAATTACAACCGGCATATATAATTGTGTTGTTATATAATTTTGTTGGCCGTTAACTTGGGGCTCGACACGCTTACATTTAATAATATGTATCGTTGTATAATAATGGCGCTCCAAGATCGTGGGGCTCCTCAAACACAAATAAATTTATATTTCCAAATAGTAGTACCGTTATAAAATATAAGGGTCAAATTTGACCAGCTGGTAAGTAATAAGATTAACAGGATTCAGAAGATAAAATTTCTCTAAAATCGTATACACAATGGAATCAAAAGTGCAGACCTAGCCGATTATCAACATTGAAGTAAAATGACACGATCAGGAATGAGTAGGGACTACATCATAAACTAAATTGCTACACAAACTAGGACCTTCTTTTTCAAGTTACTTGTCCTCAAAAACGCACAAAAAGCTAAATTTTATTAAACCCTACACAAAAAATTACCAAACAAATTACTCGATGAAAAAGATCTGAAATCTATCAAATTTCCTTCGTCCTCCAAGCGTGTAACTTGCTATACCGAAAGACCGTCACACCCCGTATAGTATCTGAATGAAGTATCAGATCCCAGTGTCTTCTAATGAAGGTATTGGTCCTCTATTCCCCAATGTGGTAAACTCTCAACAAAATGTAGGCTCTGTGAGAGTTGCAATAAACAAGGCCATCGCGTTTTACTTGAACTTCACACTAACTCTACAATTAAATCAAGAGTAGCCACAGAAGCAATGAAAACAAGTCACAGGCATAAATATTGAAACGAAAATAATTGCTTTCGTAAAGAAAAAAATATTAGGATGACTACATTACTAATAGCCTTATTTACATAACAATTATTTCATATATACCAGATGTACACTATAACATTGGCACTATTTTTCGTACCTTTCAGAATCGATTCCAATTACAATTTAACAAAAATGATTTCCATATATATTTGATGAATCACATAACTCTTAGGTATTTTTAAACATAACATCGTAAACAAAAAAATCGCTTACCTTTTCCAAGTTATAACATTATTTCCTTTTACAAATTTGTTTATAAGCTAATCTTGGCAGCAAATAACAACCTCATTAGAGGAGATAAAGTTCGATGAAAAGCCTATATTATTACAAATGACAATGTCGTAGAATTGTATCTATAACTCTTCTACTCTTTCATATCGCAAATATTGTAGTGTTTTCAGAATTTCAAAACTTTATCGATGTTGTGGAGTTACAGTATTTTAAATTATATCAGTCATATTATTGGAGTGATTAATTTTCTTATTTAAATAGTCAATGTGCTTTGGGGAAGAAATTTTCTTTTAATATACCTTCAAAATATTTTCCTTTATGAAATGCACATAAGTTGTCTTAAGGTGACTCAGTTCAAATAAAAAAGAAACCAATTACAACGAAAACACACAAACAAGGGATTTCTAACCACCTGCTCCCAACAATTCGTTTTGTTTCTTTGAGCACAATTCTTCGATCCCATGCCGCCCGTGTTGTGTGAAATCCACATAACACAAATTAGACTAATACACCTCATGAGTACTGTTCTTAACTTACAGCTAACTACTGGTTCCCGTGAACTTTGCTGCACGTGCAAATGGCAGCGAGTTTTATATGAAAAAAGATTCAAAACTAGGTACAGAATACCAATGGAATGGAATGCATCAATGCTTTCCAGAGCAAAGGTTAGAGCAAGGCACCGTTAAAATATTCCTACTGCCAACGTCCGAGCTACAGGATCACTTCAGTGGAGCACCTCCTCGTAAACCACGTTTGCTGTTTTCCTGTCAGACGTGAGTAGATGTAGGTCACAGCGGGGATCTTACGCTTGAGAGTTCATAAAACTGGCCGTAGGAGAAACAGGGCGATGTCAAATAAATCCCTGTGATTTTGATTGAGTGGGCTTTAAAATTGTTATTTCTCATCCGAAAGCACAGTTCATTGGTAACTGTGTCCCCTTAAAGGGATTTGTTCTGAAAAGGCTAGCGGATTGCGAGGAATGAAAACGTATATCCTGGACTGGTGCCTGTTAATATTGTTGCCTTAATCTCCGTACCCATTAACTTGGTGACCTGCAGCCATGTTCTGTTGCATATAGAAAGAGGCTTCAGGTTCCCTAGGCGTAAAATGTTAGAACTAACCTTTAGGGTGTTTATTTGGACGCATTACAAGAGGTCTCAAAGAATTAAAGAACTGCATAGGAAAGTTACACCATCACTGCCTTTAACTGTGCTATGAGATGACAGATAAGTTCTTCCTTCTGTCGAGGTAATGTGTGAAAACTTATTGTTGATGCTGCCAAACGTCTCATTCCTGGGATCGAGGATAGCGCTCTCGCAGAATCACTCCGAAGATTTTGCATGAAAGTTACCGATTTCTGGATATACTTTCAAAGTTAATTCTTCCATAATTCCAACCTTATTTCCCAGATTCCTTAGTAACTCAATCTCCCCTTTGGAATCTGGGGTATCTGCATTCCTTAGCTGCAGCAATAAATCAGCAAACTTTGGAACATCAATGTCTCCTGGTTTTTGGACTCTCGTGTTATTGTGAGTTTGAGAGTTTACACGTGAGACCAAAGATGAGAGCCCTTTACGGATGCCTTGAGTTTATGGGCGCGTGTACCTCTTGGTATGACGGGCAGTGTCTGACGAAAGTAGCCTAATAGAAGAAGAACTCCACCTGTCAACCGACGATTATTGTGCAGATCTTGGAGAGTTGCATCTAGCGCTTCAAGGGGTGTTCCATGAGACATGGTGGGTTTCTGAGGCAATCAAAACACTTTCTGGCATTCTGGCTTTGGCAGTACTCATTTTTATATTGCACACTAGATGACCACTGTAATTTAATTGGGTGGTCATCTTGAAGATATAATTAGCAGTCCGGCCACCCCCGGCAGCAGAGTGGTTGCAATTTGTGATGAAACAGCCCCAAACCAATTTGTCCTCGAGTCCTTATTTGTCCTCGAGTTAAAGAAATTGGACTAATCAATAATGTTTTTCCTGTACCACATGGTGCATCATAAAAGTAAACCTTTCTCGAGCTATTTTCAACGCTTTCTAATATAACGTTATAAGCATGACTCTGCTCTACATTTATATGAGTTTCTTCAAACTGATGAAGTTTTGCAGCTTGACAGGGTCGGAGTACTCCACCTAGTGTCTATTACCAATATCTCTATTGTTACTCCTGTCTGAAGCAGCCAGACCAAAGCTGTCTACTGTTTTTCCACAGAAATGAAACAGTTCGTTGTCAAAGCCACTAAAGTCGGTTTGTAAATAACGGGATTCAAACTAGATGTAGTGTATTTGTGCTGATACAAATAGTCTTCAGGTAAGCAGTCTCAGATCCTTTAGCCAAAGGAGATCGGACACTTTACCGAAAGCTAAAATCACGGCGAAAAGATTTTTCCGTTTTTGGGAGAGTCTATGAAGGATGGTTTTTCAAGAGTCTACTGGCAGTGATTGTCTTCCTTGAAGAGTCCAAGAGCCTAGCACACTAATTAATAATTAGGGTAAATACAGCCGTTTACTCTGCGAAGGGCCTGAACGTGTATGGGCTGTCAAACGTGATGAAGCATTAGTCGTAAGAATAAACATAGAACATTGCTAAATCTATTAAGTTCTCTAACTTCAGAGATTCTTTCAAATTTCCAGTCATTATAATCTTGGATTTTAAAACAAATTTCTGTAATAAAACTCACAAAGTATGAAGGAATACTTTTAATTACATTGTTTCCAAGGAAATCCACAATTAATTCACAACAAGTAACTCACTTCACAAATAATACATTTTTTAGCAGTACATATTATTCTTAAAAATTTGTCTACAGTATTTTCAAAAGACAGTGCTCTCTGGTCCTTTACGATTAAATTTTGCTTGTTACTGTTGGATGGAGATTCATGTTTTCCAGAATATCCATTAGTTGAGCAAGTAAAGTATGTATAGTTCAGCAAGTTATAATTTAAAAACATTTTTTGTGCCAGTGTTACTGGTAATTACTGGTCCAGGGGTCCTTCAATATCGACACAATCAGAAAAGTATTGTAAATCATATAGTTTAAAATGAATTTTGACAAACGTTTTATTGATTGTTTTATGTGACGTGAACCATTGCTTTTGTAATCATTGTTTTATGAACACTAAGAAGAAACAAAGCTATAACAACGCGTATAAAAATCCGTTGAAAGGAGCATTTAATTAATTTTTGTAGTGTGAATCCGTTCGTTAAAAAAAAATAAATATATACAGTCAGTCTTCATGTTCACTGAAGTCAGAAGCAAAAGTGACGAAAAAGTACACGATCCTAGAGACTAATATTGGCCAATAATGGACAATAATTTACGAACAAAAACAACCTCTAGGTTATGTACAATGGCTACAGAGTAAGGAAACGTGTAGGCCTATAAGCAAGCAACAAGCAACAAGAACACGTGCTGTGCACTATTGCCCTGTACACGTGGCGGACAGACGAAATATGTGCAGTAGCGAACTGAATTCTTTACGCATACCGCATATACAGGATTGTCCCTATATAATGATTTGTAACAGGGACAAGAGAAATCGAGTACGACCTCTGAGCGTGTCTAACATTGACATCATTCAACGACACATGGTTGTCTTTATTACTGATACGTGCATCAGTTTTCTGTAATTTTTTTGAGTTCTTTACATTACTCATTTCAGAAGTCGTGATGCTACTTTTCAAGAATCGTTATTTATTTTGTCGGTTAGAACCATGATGAGTTACTTGAGTATTCTTAGTAAATTGATGTGATATAATATGATTTTTGAAAGTCCATATGCCCTTGGGAGCTTCAACGTTGAACATGTGAACAAGTGTGTCCTCACTATTCTTGAGAATTGCGACTATCGATACCGCAAACCGCGTTAAAATAGAAAGTTCTCCTACGCTATTATGGCAGGCTAGTCAGACGGTTGACTTAAATTCCTGGAAGCAACTTTTGGAATACGGCCTCTACTTACGTATAGTCTTTCTAGGCCTTTTCTAGAGTAGGGCCTATTGTAGTAAGGCCTCATCTACAACACCATGACATGCAAAATACTTTGCTACTGCATTACGTTAGTAGCCTACATGTAGAATATTATCGGCGATATGATGAAATTACGCACGTGGTAATGTGGCGCTGAAACTGCCACACACGCGCTCTTGCGCGCTTATGTAAACAGCTATATTTTATAGAAAACATATGTCACATTAAATTAAAAAAAAACCTTTGAGTTGTTAAAAAATTTGTATATTGAATTACAGTAAAGAAATTTTTTTCATAAAATATAACATATGTCTCACAAATTTGTAAAATAAAAGAATGTCATGGTCCAAGAATGTGCACATTCATTCGTCAAGGGGTTGTATAAATTGCGTTTCCTTCAAAATTAGTGAGACACAAGCAGTCTCCTTAATTTACAACAAAATTGTATGTGATATTAAACCATTCCTACCAGTAGTCGTAAAGGATCTACTCCTGTGGATGGTATTGAGTACTTTGGTCGGTAAGCAATAACTTAATTGTTTCCATACTCAAAACAACAGGAATATTGATTGTTTGTGACTATGTCAATGCAGTAGTATTATTGTGTGCTTTCTAAATGTGTATATTTCTGTAAATTCAGGGCTAATGTGTATAGATTTGTGTATGTATTTCATATCTTGGTTACGCCAAAGGGGAGATTGCATTACATCGTACAGTGAAAAAGTAATGGTGCAACTAATTTTTCCAGTGATTTATTTTTTGAAGAGTGGTTATTAAATTGATGTGTTGTGTTATCCTTTAAAAATACTGGAGCAATTATCTAACCTTCCAAAGAGCTCATGATAGTGTCCTCTAACATTGGTTTAAACGTTAATTTATCAATATCGTATCCTCCACAAGCTGCAAAATCTCATAAAAATTAGCGAAATATGTTCCTCATACTTTCCTTAAAGATCAGGATTAGATGAATACGCGCGCTTTGTCGTTTACCTTCGTGAAATTGATTTTATTTCTTGATTTTCTTCAAAGTTCATGCACTAATGAGCATAGGAGCGTAATTTAGCATAGCATGAGGAGAACTAAAAGATATCATATTGTGTTATCATTGCCACATTTGCAAGGACACGGCTTCAATCACCATTGTGACACACATATTGGGACAGTACGATTTCACGTATGTAGGTAGCTGCGATCCAACCCCGTACCCTCACAGCACGTTTCGAGTGGCATCCAAATCAGTTTCCTTAGAGAAATAGTAGTGTAGACGTGTACAGGAACAAATAAGCCTAACCTTAAAAGGCGTACCTCCTTTTTCATAGACGGGAACCTATTTTTGCTACGAACAAGGTTTACCGAGCCAGTTAAATTAGAAACTAGCCTCAGTTATAAAAGAGTTCCATAAGATTTCTCACTTGCAACACAGAATACGTGTACTTCAATACCATCTTGCGATCCTCTGGGACCGTATAATGAGGCTTCCAGCTTGATTATTCGGATATATACAAAATATAAAGTTCTGTTCCAGTATAGTTTTATACTTCTATTATCAAGAAGTATATTTGCCTTGATGAGTACAAGTAATAGTAATCCCAAACGATCATAGAATCAGGCTCTTCTCCTAGAAACATTGCGTTTGGTTACATTTTGTTCTGAAAAAATTAAAATTTGATTTTAGTTGAATGCGATAAAAGTGTACTGGTATTCCAACTAACTCCGAAAACGTCAGTTTCAGACCTCGTTTTCGTACTTTCTGTCATCCATGCTGCATTGCATGGATATTGAGGTGTTAGTCTACTTGGAAAGTGGATGCTTTTGAGCTTCAGTAGATTAATCGAAATGGTTATAGAAAATTGCTAGTGCTTGAATGTCTCCTACTACGTTTTCTACAAAAGTCGACTGTCTATAATAGTTCTGGCATTGGATATTGTTTCCTTATAAAGAGTCGCTAGTTTTCGTAGCATTGTAGAAAAAATAAAACGGCTATGCATGTTCAAATGGAAAGGAAGTAGTGGGTCATATTGCCATAACTACATTTCTGATCACTTGATAATGAAATAGACGTTATGTGTTGTACAGTCTCGAGGAAACCAAGTCATCCGGCACCATTTTCACTAGAGTGAGCTGTAGAAATTACTGGTTTGCGTGTAAGACCACTGCATTTTGATATTCCTGGCAACCCAGCGGGTTAGCAAATACTTCAGGCGTTACACCTAGTCTTGTTTCTAGTGGATAGTTTAGTGATCGTGATGACATATAGAAAACAATCCTAGTATTAGTAAATTCTCGATGTAATTTTTGTCACTGCATGACGTGCAAGTAGATAGTATTCGTCATTAGGTGACTTGTTCTGAGAAACAATGTTCACTTGATGTTTACAATACATATCAACGTATAGTGTAAATTCAGCGTACATATCAGTAAGCACATAGCTTTCAATATATAGAACCTTTGAAAATACATAAATCGAAAACGTCTCTTCCCAAGTCTGTTCTCTATTGGTGTAAAGTTTTTTGTCGTAAACCAAACATCTTTATTTGTAAACAAATATCTTTTTTTCTGACGTCACACTTTTGCGATTTTTACCATTCTTAATATTGTAACACTCGTGAAAGTCTTGGAGACTTTTTGTATCACTGATCGTAATTGTTCTATGTTGCCGATACCAAAATCTCCAAATTTTAATGTCGATAGAAATGCTTATTTCAATGAATTGTGATATTTCATACTATCAGTGATTGTAATAGCGCTTTGGTATCCACTCCAAACACTTGGACAGAAACGTCTTATGAACCAACAGGTTATCAGTTATTTGGTTTTCCCAATTGCAACAAAACTGAAAAGCGTGAGTGTGCTGTGGTGCTGTCAGATGAGATGAGTAGGCGTTGATGTTCTGAAAAGCATATACTCATATCTTAGTCTTTATATTATATCCTGTGACGTGAAATGTATCTTTACGCAAATACTACGGCAACTCAAAAGATGCTGATAGTATTAGTTTCCTCTTCTCCGTAACGATACTAACGTTAAGTTACAATAAATCAACAAGATATTTGGGACTGACTGGTTTCCAGTATTAAATATTGTAACGTAACAGAACGTTCCATACTCTTAAAACAATTTACAAACACGGACGAACTGAATAAAACGTTGGCAATAACCAATACCCCTTAGATTGAGATAGTGAATCACTGTTAAAATGACCATAATGTGTAACAGAATGGGAGAACTAAATAAAAGTAGAAACCCAACATAAAAATCCGTAAAATTAAATAAACAAAACTTAAACAAATAGAAAGAAGTACAATACAGTAGGGTAGAATAGATAAAATTAATGTACCTTAGACTATAAGAAGGAACCCATAAAAAAATATATCAGTGAAAAGTGAGTTAATGAGTAAGAAATAGTGATAATCATTAATCATGCGGATAAAACTGTGAAGGTTGATGATTAAGTCAGTGGTCTTAAGTGTAAACAAACTACGCAAAAAGAACCAAGCAAGAAAATAAACAAATATAGGTATGAAAACACTAAATAATGATAACCAAAACTAAATGTTAACGTCAGGGAAGTAATTAGAAGTTTTGATATTAGTTGTTGAAGGCTCTGTGCCTTTTAAGCCCTGTTGTTAAAAGAAAATGCTTTAATATTGTTTGATTGTGTTGATTTCATGTATATGTTAGTATTCTGTGTTATTAATGAATCTATTATAAAGGACTACCAATTTATTTAGCCTAGAGGCCAACTGGAAGGTGTAGTTTAGAACATAGTGCCAAATAATACCTAAAATAGGCCTAGAAAAACAAGGCGTCATTAATCAACTAACCGACCTTGATAGACAGGGAAAAGAATCAATGTTATGATATGTTAAACAGTTTTTTATGCTTGTTAAAAGTTAATTTAACTATTGAAGGTATATTAGAAAATCAATCATGGAAACATGACATTAAGTTTGTTTGTTTGTTTACAAAGTTTGTTAAGGAAGTACAAGAATAAGGGTATAATAAGCATTTTAATCTAATATAATAAAAAACAGAGACAAGTTGTAATTAAAAGTAAGGTATTAATCCAGCGGGACAAATAATAATTGTAAAAGAATAAAACAAGGTACTAAAGAAACGATATGACCTAGGAAAATGTTAAACATTGAAATTATTGTCAATCATATTTAACAAACGGTCAAACCACTGTAAATTAGTAATGATAATCTGGAATTGTTAAATTGATTTTCATTTTATAGTAATCACAATGTATTAAATGGTTTAAGGAATTAGGACATGATTTTGTGAAGGCCAAATGACTTAAATGGCCTATAAAACATGATTTTGTAAATCACCAAAAATATCTGTTAGTTCACACACACACAGGTCATGTTGGGTATCAAATTGTTGGTAATTTTACCAGGAAAACCAAGATGTAAATTAAGTTAAGCATAATTGAGTAATGGTCAGGGAATAATTAGTAGTGGATATTGAAAAAACCAAATAATTTAAATAATCATGGCCATGTGACCTCTGAACTCAACTCTGTTGACCAATGAGAAATTAGCAAAATTTGGTCAAGACCGTTGAAGGAGTAAGAAATTCTATTGTTAGGCAGAAGAACGTACAGGTCAGCTCTGTGAAGCCGGGAGCCAAAGTTTAACAAAGTATCAATTCTGAGTTTGGGGGGGGGGATAAGGAAATTATATATAAAACAAAACAAAATTTAGAAAATGGAGATAATGTAAAGTTAATAAGTATAATTCAGGAAAAGAATAAGTAAAAAGTAAAACTAAAAGAAATGAAAAACTTAAAAAATTTATTCCTATAGACATGGTGAGATCTTAACCTGATATTAAAAAGCACTGTTTACTACTACACAACACCAAGAATAACTTCACCAACACTTCTTAATCACACAATAGTAAAAGAAAACAAAATTTAATTAGAATTATTAATTAATTAAAAGAAATATTAATTAGTAATTATTAACCGTTTAATCTCGAATTAAATAACTCGAATAACGATATAAATTAAATTAAAATAAAACAAATACTATAAAAAAATAATTAAATAAAAATCAAAGAAAAAATTATAATAATTTAATTTATTTTTTTTTTAATAAATAAATTTTGTACATGATAATTATAAAGAGAGATAAGAGACGAGTTAAATATTTATGGTATTGCAATATTTAATGTGTTAATATATTCCTGCAGAGCGGTTGGTAAACCAAACTCCGGAAGTGGGTATTAACTTCCCTGCCTAAGCAGATAGTGTGGGTAGTATATTGGGTGCAAAGTAACATGTGATGCTGCTTCTTGCATTCCACAAAATAAGGTTTAACTCTGTTATGGCGTTTTTTAAATCTGTGCTCTTGTTTAAAAACTATGTCTGATGTCTCTTATCTGCTATTCTTTCTACGTATATACAAATATATTTAGTATGGTAGTTATTTAAGCAGTACTGCTTAAATAACTACCATACAAAATATATTTGTATATACGTAGAAAGAATAGCAGATAAGAGACATCAGACATAGTTTTTAAACAAGAGCACAGATTTAAAAAACGCCATAACAGAGTTAAACCTTATTTTGTGGAATGCAAGAAGCAGCATCACATGTTACTTTGCACCCAATATACTACCCACACTATCTGCTTAGGCAGGGAAGTTAATACCCACTTCCGGAGTTTGGTTTACCAACCGCTCTGCAGGAATATATTAACACATTAAATATTGCAATACCATAAATATTTAACTCGTCTCTTATCTCTCTTTATAATTATCATGTACAAAATTTATTTATTAAAAAAAAAATAAATTAAATTATTATAATTTTTTCTTTGATTTTTATTTAATTATTTTTTTATAGTATTTGTTTTATTTTAATTTAATTTATATCGTTATTCGAGTTATTTAATTCGAGATTAAACGGTTAATAATTACTAATTAATATTTCTTTTAATTAATTAATAATTCTAATTAAATTTTGTTTTCTTTTACTATTGTGTGATTAAGAAGTGTTGGTGAAGTTATTCTTGGTGTTGTGTAGTAGTAAACAGTGCTTTTTAATATCAGGTTAAGATCTCACCATGTCTATAGGAATAAATTTTTTAAGTTTTTCATTTCTTTTAGTTTTACTTTTTACTTATTCTTTTCCTGAATTATACTTATTAACTTTACATTATCTTCATTTTCTAAATTTTGTTTTGTTTTATATATAATTTCCTTATCCCCCCCCCAAACTCAGAATTGATACTTTGTTAAACTTTGGCTCCCGGCTTCACAGAGCTGACCTGTACGTTCTTCTGCCTAACAATAGAATTTCTTACTCCTTCAACGGTCTTGACCAAATTTTGCTAATTTCTCATTGGTCAACAGAGTTGAGTTCAGAGGTCACATGGCCATGATTATTTAAATTATTTGGTTTTTTCAATATCCACTACTAATTATTCCCTGACCATTACTCAATTATGCTTAACTTAATTTACATCTTGGTTTTCCTGGTAAAATTACCAACAATTTGATACCCAACATGACCTGTGTGTGTGTGAACTAACAGATATTTTTGGTGATTTACAAAATCATGTTTTATAGGCCATTTAAGTCATTTGGCCTTCACAAAATCATGTCCTAATTCCTTAAACCATTTAATACATTGTGATTACTATAAAATGAAAATCAATTTAACAATTCCAGATTATCATTACTAATTTACAGTGGTTTGACCTTTTGTTAAATATGATTGACAATAATTTCAATGTTTAACATTTTCCTAGGTCATATCGTTTCTTTAGTACCTTGTTTTATTCTTTTACAATTATTATTTGTCCCGCTGGATTAATACCTTACTTTTAATTACAACTTGTCTCTGTTTTTTATTATATTAGATTAAAATGCTTATTATACCCTTATTCTTGTACTTCCTTAACAAACTTTGTAAACAAACAAACAAACTTAATGTCATGTTTCCATGATTGATTTTCTAATATACCTTCAATAGTTAAATTAACTTTTAACAAGCATAAAAAACTGTTTAACATATCATAACATTGATTCTTTTCCCTGTCTATCAAGGTCGGTTAGTTGATTAATGACGCCTTGTTTTTCTAGGCCTATTTTAGGTATTATTTGGCACTATGTTCTAAACTACACCTTCCAGTTGGCCTCTAGGCTAAATAAATTGGTAGTCCTTTATAATAGATTCATTAATAACACAGAATACTAACATATACATGAAATCAACACAATCAAACAATATTAAAGCATTTTCTTTTAACAACAGGGCTTAAAAGGCACAGAGCCTTCAACAACTAATATCAAAACTTCTAATTACTTCCCTGACGTTAACATTTAGTTTTGGTTATCATTATTTAGTGTTTTCATACCTATATTTGTTTATTTTCTTGCTTGGTTCTTTTTGCGTAGTTTGTTTACACTTAAGACCACTGACTTAATCATCAACCTTCACACAATAAATATAGCAATAAGTACTAATTGAAATAATTACAATGATATTTTGCAGTACCCACGTAAGAAAGAAATAACTAACGTCAGTATAAACAAGACACCATTAAAACAAATAAAGATAAACTGCGAAGAAAATACAGTCAGTAAACGTAACAATCTTTTGTTGATACTAGATAGATAAGTAATATAAATTTTAAATTATGAGCTATTATAACATAGCTGGAAAGTGTTAAAAACTGTAATAGGAAAGCAATTCTAATTCTCGTAATTCCTTTACCCTAAAAATGAAGTTGCTTAACAGAAGTATTGTTGACGTGGCTCTGTAGTCACATAAAATAAAATAATAATGTGGTTCCAATCGTAAAATAAATTTGGCAGGAATCAAACTCCACGAAAATATACTTGGCTTGTGCATTGTATTATCTTGTGTTTAATACACTGAAATTTACAGTTATATAAATTTTGTTTAACTTAACTATAGTTATTTAAAGTTTATGTTGTTACTTAATAAGATAAGATAAAAGTTTGCTTTACTTTTGGACCTTAGAACAGCAGCATTCATTTTTTTTATTCACAGGTATGTGAGTAACGCAGGAACGGTGGAAAGACAGAACTTTGCCGCTAGACACGATGCCAACATTTTACAATATATCTGTACGTCCTAACATTTGGACTGCCAACTTCACTGGCGAAGTTAAAGTTGACATAACGGTGACAGTGGAGAAAAAGTTTATATGGTTTAAGCACTACCACAACATAATACAGAAAGCCATTTTGTTAGATTCGTCTATGCAAGAAGTTGGAATCAGCTCAATTTTCGTGATAATAATTAATGCTTGATGCCTTTACTTAAAAATAATTAATGCTTGATGCCTTTACTTGGTGAAAATCCATTGTAAATTATATTAAAAAATAAAACAATAAAATAGTTTTATTGTTTTATTTTTTAATATAATTTCAATTTTCTTGTATAATAGTAACTTTGTTCTTGAGTTAACTATTACTATCAAGCCTGGAAACTACCATCTCCGTCTTTTGTAACAAGGGATAATTCTTAGAGATTACACTTTAAGTAAATTTTATGTTTCTTGCAAGGAAAGAAATATTACAAGGTAAAAATGTTAAAAGTTGTGCTCTATAACTTCATATTGCTACAACTAATTTTATTTCTTGGTCTGAAGTAGCTAGTCTAAATTGAATTGCACAAAACTCGGATTTTATATCAATACGCGTTTTTACTAACCTATAGTAAAGAACTGCAATATGGCTTTTCTGCAGACTGTTTGCTTTGGCACTATATATTTCGAGTAAAACTATCTGCTCAT
Source organism: Magicicada septendecula (assembly GCA_034769895.1). Lineage (NCBI taxonomy): Eukaryota > Metazoa > Arthropoda > Insecta > Hemiptera > Cicadidae > Magicicada > Magicicada septendecula. Next base: position 216,855,526 of record CM068369.1, on the reverse strand, counting down.
CAAGAGGTTAACTATGTATATTATGTAGACCACAACATTGTTAGGAAATGCAATATACTAAAATATCGGTATGGAGAACCATACATGACTTCCATGTTCTAAGATTTATATTTTAAATCATTTTCGAAATGAAATATTTCCATAGAAACTACATCTTTGTACTTACTACTTCAGCCTTAACCACAGTACTGTGGTCACTAACGTATACCTCCTCACGTTATCGCACTCGATTTTCACTGATGATGGAAGTCGATGGCACTACCGAAACGTCTGGTTTGCAGAAAATATTGGTCTACGGCCAAATAGGACGGGGAGGAATTTTAACAACAAACTACTTCTTTGTAGCCGATAACGTAGTACATAGCATATAAAAAATTATCCCATCCCCTTGAACTATAATTTTCATTTCTAGAAAATTACCCCCACCCCTATCAATTTGCCTCTTTAATTATAGATATTTCATCTACGTTTCTACAGTGGATTATTAAGATCTTCTTATCAGGATATTTTATTTTTCAAAATTAAGTACTTTACTCTTGTTACAACAAAAAATGTTTCAGGTAAACTACCCTTTCCCCGTATCCGATTTTTACCAAAATCAACAAGCCTTGCGTCCTCTACGACTCAGGCACATATGTAAAAAATTATTTGATTCTGTTTGAATTTACGGCAGTTATCGTTCGTCATGGAAAAATATCTCTTTTTACAACATAAAATGTTGCTTGTAAACTACCCCTTCCTCTTAAATGATCTTCACCAAAATAAACAGGTATTGAGTCCTCTATAATTCAGGTATATATGCAAAACATTATTTGTTTCTGTTTGAATGTGCGGCAGTTATCGTTCGTCATAGAAAAAATTACCCTTGGTGAAACATAAAATGTGGCGGGAAAACTACCCCATTCTCTTAACTGATCTTCACCAAACTCAACAGATCTTGAGTACTCTACAATTCAAGGTTGCATGCAAAATATTATTTGATTCTGTTTGAATATGCGGCAGTTATCGATCGTCATAGAAACAATTACTCTTGTTAAAACATAAAATGTCGCTGGTAAACTACCCCTTTCCCTTAACTGATCTTCACCAAATTAAAAGGCCTTCAGTCCTTTATAATTCAGAATCGTATGCAAAAAAATATTTGATTCTGTTTGAATGTGCGGCAGTTATCGTTCGTCATAAAAAAAATCTACAGACACACAGACAGACAGACAGACACACACACAGACATTTTTCGAAAAATGACTTTTTTTCATGATTTGAGTGTAGTACAATCAGAATCTGCAATAATCTCGAACACGATTTTTTTGCCATCACCATACTTCCATTTCCTTAAGGAACATGGAAGTAAAAATTACACTTGATAAAAAACCGTTGGAGGTAAACTACCCCTTTCCCTTAACCGATCTTCACCAAAAACAATAGGTCTTGAGTACTCTACAAATCAGGGCTGTATGCAAAAAATTATTTGATTCTGTTTGAATTTGCGACTGTTATCGTTTGCCATAGAAAATACCCTTGTTAAAACATAAAATGTTGCAGGTAAACTACCCCTTCCCCTTAACCGATCTTCACCAAAAACAATAGATCTTGAGAACTCTATAATTCAGGGCAGTATGCAAAACATTATTTGATTATGTTTGAATTTGCGGCTGTTATCGTTTGCCATAGAAAAAACCCTTGTTAAAACATAAAATGTAGCTGGTAAACTACCCCTTTCCCTTAACCGATCTTTACCAAAATCAATAGGTCTTGAGAACTCTACAATTAAGGGCTGTATGCAAAATATTATTTGATTGTGTTTGAATTTGGGGCTGTTATTGTTTTCCATAGAAACGAATTACCCTTGATTAAAAAAAAAAGTTGCAGTTAAACTACCATTTTCCTTTAACCAATCTTCACAAAAAACAATAGGTCTTGAGTACTCTACAAATCAGGGCTGTATGCGAAAAATTATTTGATTCTGTTTGAATTTGCGGCAGTTATCGTTTGCCATAGAAAAAAAATCTACAGACACACAGACAGACACACAGACAGACAGACACACAGACAGACAGACAGACAGACACACACACAGACACTTTTCGGAAAACGACTTTTTTTCATGTTTTGAGTGTAGTACAATCAGAATCTGCAATAATCTCGAACACGATTTTTTTTGCCATCACCATACTACCATTACCTTAAGGAACATGGAAGTAAAATTAGTTTACAAAAAATACTGATATCGCACGGATAGTATTCCCGAAACAGTAAAAAATATCTTAACGCGAGAGAAATACTTTTTATTACTTTCACTTTTCATTATTAGTTTTATAAACCGTCACATATGTATTGCAAGTGTTCTAATTACATTGTCTAATTTAGAGACAGAGATCAGATAGGCAATAATGTGTCAAACTGCTTCATTCTGCCAATATCCCCATACGTGATTACAGGGCTACTATGCATGTTGTGTATACTATCCTAGTAGCAATATTTAAAAACACTCATTGTTAAGTTATTTTATATAATGATATCTGTTGAACTTTTTTACTCTTTCCCACCGAAAATTACTTTCAATTTCTTTTTAGTCTTACTTCGCTCTTACTTACATAATATTTGTACCTGGACAACATAATCAAGGATTTGTACTACAAAAAGATACATTAAACAAAACAGCATATAACCTACACGCAAAACGTACACAAATATTACACCACATAGAACTCGAAAACATAATACAACATACACGGAACAACATAGAGAAACTCCAATTAAAAATACAAGAACGACATAACAGGAAAATCAATAACATCTTAACACGCAGAAACGAAACAGTCCCTACACCGACACATAAATTTCACACACGTACAGTAAATATAACAAAGACCAATTTCACTAAAGCAGAAATAACCCTATTAGATAAAGGTCTAAAACAAAATTTAGGAAACAATCCAACCAATAACAACAATAATAAAAGGTATATACGCGACATAGTCATAGACGCTGAAAGAGCCATACAACACACGCATACTATACGTCATGATATAAAACGTAAATTACAACACACACAACAATACGAACAAAAACACCATAACAACGAAATCCAAACACTAAAAAATATAAAACGTAAATTACAAGAACACAACCTAACCATACTCAAATCAGATAAAGGTAACATAAACGTCATAATAGAAAAACAGGATTTAAAGAACAAAATCGAAACATTTTTTACTGAAAACCATATAACCAAATTAAATAAAGACCCCACCCCAAAATATCACAAACAAATAAATAAAATCTTAAATAACACAAAACACATAATCTCACCTGACAACATCAAATATCTGAAACAAATTAAACCAAACCCCCCTACACTGAATGCATTACCAAAATTACACAAACCTAATGTCCCCATCAGAGCACGTATAAACAACACCCAAACACCTGCACACAAAATAGCTAGACACTTAGATAAATTAATCAGAAATAACATAAATTTAATAAACAGCACCTCCGACAAAAATAATTTAGACCTAGTGAATAAAACTCAACATGTCCACATTCCACACAATTCAACACTAGCTTCATTCGACATAACAAACCTATACACTAATGTACCCATAAAAGAAACTATAACTACATTAGAACAGTTACTAAAACTTAATAACACACCTGAAACACACATTAAAGAGATCATCCATCTCACTAAAATTATCACTGAACAAAATTATTTCTCACACAATAACATGGTTTACACACAAACAGATGGACTACCCATGGGCTCCCCTATATCAGGTATACTAGCCGAAATGTTCTTACATACCATAGAACAAGAACACATATTAAACAATAACAAATATACTAACAAAATAATATATTGGCACAGATACGTTGATGACATTTTACTCATATACAACGCCAACAAAAGACAAATTGAAAATTTCCACAAATACATTAACACTATACATCAAAAATTAAAATTCACACTTGAATTAGAACAAAACAATAGCATAAACTTCCTGGACATTACAATTACCAAAACAAACAACACACACACATACAAAATATACAGAAAACCCACCACAACAGACATGGTCATACATAACTCTTCCAACCACCCAACTCAACACAAACATGCAGCTTTCAACTATATGCTCCATAGGCTCACATCAATACTCCTAAATACACATGACTACCAAGAAGAACTCAACACAATTAAATATATAGCAGTCAAAAATGGGTACAATCCCGATTTAATAAACAAACTACACAAACGCATCCTAAACACAAAAATTAAAACACATAAAACCAACAGCACAAAACCCAGTAAATACATCACACTCACATACTACAATTCCAACACACAAAAAATTGCTAACACATTTATGAAACACAATTATAAAGTAGCCTACAGAACTAACAACACCATCATGAAACACATAAATAATACTAACAAAGACACAGACACATAATACAAAACAGGGGTTTATAAATTAAACTGCAATGACTGTCACCAGTTCTACATCGGCCAGACGGGAAGATCTTTTTCCTCTAGATATTCTGAACATTTAAAAGCCCTCACCACAAACTACATATATTCCACATTTGCCACACATTTACAAAACGAAAACCACAGTTACACAAACATAGAGCACAACATGGAAATACTACACTACTTACCTAAACGTAGAAAACTAAACACAGCAGAACAATTTGAAATATACACATATAACACACTACAACCAAACAACATATTAAACGAACAATTACATTATAGATCACACATACTTTTCGATACACTGATTCCAACACAAAATTCGAATCCCAGGCCCAATTCCCTCCCACCAGCAAACCCCACCACACACACCTACATCCCATAACCGTTACTGTACAGACATTCAGTAATTAAATCCCATTGAAGAAGACGAATAACACGTCGAAACGTCTGGGTAACAAAACCAAAAAGTAAGTGTTCATAGTGGAAGTTTAATATATATATATATATATATATATATATATATATATATATAATATTAAAAAAGTGAACGAAGAGGATGTATCAACAAGATAACTAAAATAGTGTTTACAGGTTAATGGTGTTCCTTGGTCTATCTGGTAGGAGTGAAGTAGTATGATAATTAAATTAATAAAATAAAATACAAGCTTCATAAGTCATATTCAAGTCCATACTATATAGATCAGTGGACAAACGCAGCAAGAGATGATGTAGGACATCTGAAAGGGACAGATAACTTCTTAGATTGTCATGAGTTAAGAAAAAGAAAAAATCAGGATTAGATAAATCCATATTTGTAGTGGGTCAGGATGGGGATCACTATAGATAGATATGAGTTTAGTTTATCAGGGTGAAAGGACGAGACATGTGCCTTCTTAGAGACTGTGACTGTTGAAGATGGATACTACATCGTTTGGAGACGAGATCGATCCATACACTATTCGTTTCTTACAATTACTAAAACGCCCACTTATTCTCTCTGACCCATATTCGTACCCATAGTGAATAACAATACTCCAACCGTATGACAGAATGGCAACTAAACCATACACAGCCTATTTCATACATACCCGTTGACGACTATGCACACACACACACACACACACACACACACATACACACACACACACACACACACACACACAGAGATACGTTACTTATTTATTGCTTTCGATCACTACACCAATCGTTCACTATAAAGTATAAACTTAGCTTAAGTTTGCAGCAAACATCATCTTTGTAGTCAGTAACCTACTGCGTTTCATGGGCACTTACCTGCCCATTGACCGAAACCTCATCTAGTTTTACATACGTTTCATTAACCAGTCTTATAAAAAGCTTCAAGTACATAATGCCATTGTGACACGTACGTAATGAATATATTGTTTCAGGTTCCCAAACAATTGCTTCGTATTACCTTTAGGCCTAGTAATAAAATAACATAATTACAGTATCAGTAACCACTTGTTAGAAACACACTATTAACGACAGAAATTAAAGTGGTGTTTTTAAATTTAATAATATATAATATTAAAAAATTTATAACAACAACAACAACAACAACAACAACAATAATAATAACATTAAAAATGAAAGTTGTTTCTTCCAGATGTGATTACAGTATCACCAGGCGTTAACTTCGGCTCAGCCGATGCTTTCACGTTGATGGGTTTGGGAATCTTTAATGATTAATCTGGGACTTACAAAAAGGGGGTAGCTCGGTGTACGGATGAATTCAATAATATAAGGGAAGCCGTAGATGAGACAGCACATTTATGGTTGGAAGAAATTGGTAAATTACAAAACAAAAGTATTAATTCCTTTTAGCCCGTTTGCAGTTTCCTGTAGACGATAAATGTCTTCTATAGGAATTTATATAAAACGTTTTTTACTGAATAAGTATTTAGCATTAGGGAAAGCACATAATTTTTTGTTAAATATGTTTGTGCTGTAAGTTTAGTTATTAGCACTAAAAACGTGCCGCAAAAGCTTTTGAAATTTTTGTGATATGGGTGTTGAATTCCGATCCGAGTGGACCAAAATGTGTTGATGTCGGCACGTGTGTACTAAGAATTTTCTATCAGGAAGAATGATGTTTGGGGTGCTATTGCCAGGATGCAGAATGATAACGATAGTGGACTGTATTAATACATTTATTGGGTTTCTGTTTTACACTTGAATCATACTGTTGAGATTGGCTAAGTCTGAAAGATTTTAATTTTGAAGAAACCGATTCGTAAATGAAGCTACATTTTAAATGAGGCGCAAATGTGTGCCACTCAGCTTACATTGAAAATCGTTGAGGCCTAAGGCCTAAATAATTGTCGCGACAACAAGAAAGTGAAAAACACAGAACAGGCAGCAAACGTAATGACGTCCGCTGCCAGCCAAGGCTCGTAGAACTGTATCGTTGTAAAAACATGATAAGCACGATTTGAAAGCGTACAGATTAGCCAACCTATGAATGCGAAAATTACCACATTACTGTCCAATGGGAAAGCATCAAACATTGCATAAAAGGTAGTAATGTAAATGATATGTGTCGTCTCTCTTGAGCGAGAACCGAGGACGATTTTCCAAACTTTATGGACAAAGTTATGTAACATGCTGTTTACACACACCAACATAATGTTGGTTCTTACAATACAACATGTGTATTGTGATTATATTTTGTAAGAAATGACAAAGAAATATAAGATTTTAAACAATAATTCTTACTGCAATTCTTAATGCAAAAGTAAAATGTTTCTATAACTTTCTTGTATTGTACTTGTCAATAACGTACAATAACAATTAATTCCAGTAATTTATATACGACCTACTTTTGTTAATACATGTTGTCTGTGATTGGATTACAACTTGTATACCATAAGGTATGTATTTTCATTGGCAATTTATAAAAGAGGTAAATTTTTATATAATAAAGAAAAAGCATTATTTTATAATTTTTTACACTCTATTTAGCTTGGTTAGTAAAAGGAATACAGTAAAAGTAATTTACGTGTCACATTTTCAGTTGGAACAAGGTGGTTTAGCGACTTCTTTCTTCTAGAAAGTCCTGTCGTTTTCTTGCAATACAGAGTAGTTGGCCTTCTGAATCCTGACTGTGACGTGGTAAGATAATCATTCAAAGAGAGAGGGAGAGAGAGAGAGAGAGAGAGAGAGAGAGAGAGAGAGAGAGAGAGAGAGAGAGAGAGAGAGAGAGAGAGAGAGACAGACAGACAGACAGAGAGACAGAGAGACAGAGAGACAGACAGACAGACAGATAGACGGACGGACAATAATTTTTACAATTACATTCCAAGGCATAAGTTATGATGTGTGTGCGCGCGCGTGTCGGCGTGCGTTCTTTAAATATAAGAAGTTTATTATATAAGCCCTGTTAATCTTGAATCACAGTTTATATTTTATAACAAACCCGAATAATGAAAGAGTATGTGAACTAACTGAAATGCAAATCTTAGTGAATAATAGCATCTTTTTCAAACACAAAAAGATCCACAAGGTACATGGAGAATACCGGGTTCTCAAGATTACAACCAAACTGATCATGTTTTGGTATCCAAACGGTGGACCTCCTATGTACATGATGTTCGGTCATATGAGGAGTGACCTATGATTGTGATCAATTCTTAGTTGTAGCTCTCGTCAAACAAAATATTAGTAACATCCAAATGGTCAAAGGGTATAAGCAAAAGAAATGGGACACCGATAAGTTAGCAAATGTGAATCAACGAAGAAGGTATCAAGAACGAATAGAATTAGAACTGTCCAAGTGTGAAACTGTTGTTGGTGTAGAACAGGAATGGAAACAAATTAAAAATGGTGTGCTAAGATCTTCCCTGTGTGGGGAAGTTACTAGGGCACATAATTCTGAATGGTTCGATGATGAGTGCAGAAAGGCAGTGAGAGATAAGGATGAAGCCAGAAGTAAGTACCTGCACCGGGATACAAAAAACAACAGAACTGAATATTGTAATAAAAGAACAATGACTACCAAACTTTGTGGACAGAAAAAAGGGAGCACTATAATAACATCATAAAGGAAATTTACGGAAGTAATAATAATCGTACGCACAGAAAGTTCTACAGAGTTGCTAAACAACAGCATTGCAAATATTTTCACCTAGAGAGTATTTATGTAAAGATAAGGAATGTAACGTATTAGTGAGTAAGTATTATACGTAAGAGATGGCAGGATTTCTTTTATGAGTTACTAAATAATGAAAGAAAGGAAAAACATGGTGGTGAAATGTATGTAAGTGTAGAACCACTCTTAGAAGGACCATCACTAGAGGAGACGTCATAGATGTAATAAACTCATTAAAAAATAATAATAAAGAACCTGGATGGAACACAATCACTGCAGAACTTTTAAATCATTGAGGACAGAGTATGGAAGCAAATTAACAAACTAATTTTAGAACTAATATTAGAACTAATTTAAGAATAAAATAATTTGGCATAACAACAACAATATTAATAATAATATTAATACTAATAATAATAATAACCTCCCATATGAAATCGGGAGCAGACAGAGAAATTTTATTGCATCTGTACACCGCACAAGTGCTATCCAAAGTGCATAGCACCTATAGACGCGCGGTCTACTCTTCAATCAGGAGGTCGTGCTTGAAAAAACTAGATCCTATTCACAATGCAGGGATGCGCTTCGCCACAGGGGCGTTCCGCACTACCCCCGCACAAAGCTTATATTGTGAAGCAGGAATGACGTCCTTACATCTACGACGTCAATTTCTGTCGATGAGATATGTTTAGCACTACCAAGTTATATAAACTTGGGAACAACAGACTTACAATATACAACCGCCGTTGTACGTTCAGCCGACCATCTGTGCTCTCGAAATGGCGCTACAATATGCAGGCGCCGATGGTTTGAGCGCACGTTGCATTCTAGGTGCCTTCCTAGTTGCTTCGGCAACCAGGCTAGATGTTGCCAGTAGAAGCAAGAAATCGTGCCACCCAACTGACCTGTAACTCCTTTCTAGTTCCTGGAAGAATATGTAGAAGAAGATGCAGTTGTGTATACGTTTTGATGACTCGAGACGGACAGCGGAGTGTGTAGTATGTTATCAAAGGCGCCTCCCACTCCTGAATGTCTCCCAAGGCGGCAACTGTGTACACTGCCTATCTGTATGCGGTGTGCCAAGTTCGTCGATTCGTGAGAACTCCGAGGTGAGAGAAAATTGTGTATCTCTGTGGATCACTGAGTTTTCTAACGGCCTTGGAAAATCCGGACATAGTGAATCTGTTATTGCAACGGGTAATGCCAATATGCCGTGCATTAGAAGACCTTGTTTCATCCTTTACTTTTGTTTGATGTCCGGGTCATGTATGTATTGAAGGTAATAAAGAAGGTATTGAAGACAGTGGGACGAGACACGCCGCAGACGGACCATAAGTCGATGAGATTGCCATGCGGCCTGACGACCCAAAAGTTGCTGCTGTAACCACCATTATTAATAATGCACGTTGTACCCTATCCGTGCCGTGTGTAATTATTTATCGCGTAAAGCAGAATGTCCGTAGTAGGGCGCAAATGGGGGTTCGGAAACACTTCCGGGTTCAATGATTTGCTGTTTCATGACGTGACAGAGGCTCTAGCCGTTGGTGTCCGAGCGCTGCATGTCTAAAACACTGACGTCACTGTTTTATAAACCTGTTTCATGACGTCACAGAAGCGCTGGCCGTTGGTGTCCGACTGCACTGTGCCGACACAGAGGCCGTGGTAGTTGGTTTCTGCTGCGTGGGAAATGTCCAAAATTTGGCAGCCGAAAACAATGTGTAGCGGATGGGGGTACCCGGAATTCGGTGGTTGACGACACAGAGGTCCTGGACGAGGCGTCACAGAGACAATGGTAGTGTGACGTGACATCGGGTACCGTTACGCGAAAAGTTTGGGTAATGGTTACCTGACGGGTTCCGAAATTTGGTGATTTGTGGTAATAAATTATGGCCACTCCAAGGATTTGAACCCGGATCTCAGGTGCCCAAAACCGGATATTGTATTATTATATATGTTTATATTTTGTTATTATAAAACAGATGCATCCATTTGAATATTGTTTAGAAAATACATATTCCAATTATGCATTACTGAAATTATTTAATTGTATAAAGTTTAAATAAATATATTTACTGTGTGTGCCTGCAACATTGAAAACTAGTCGAACACGGTCTGCCCGCCTACTCAATCGCTGTGTGTGTTGAGTAGCGCAGAAACAGGTAAAAACAGATTATACGCTATCTCTTTATCAATGAGAGAGAGACGCATTTCAACTCTAAAAGTGGTTTTCTTCGCTGTCGCATAACGTATTCGAGTTTTTCATAGCTGAAAGCGCATAATAGGAATATTTGAATTATCGTATTGTATTTGTATAAAGGATAAAATATTAAAAATAATAAACGTCTTGGTTCATATATATAAGTTTTAATATTATCGAAAACTTTTACAATCAAGTCATAAGCTATAATTTTTCTTTCTCTACACACACACGCGCGCGCGCGCGCGCCCGTGTTCTATATTCACAAGACAATTATAATTGAGCAAAATCTACGCGCTCTCTCTAAATACATAACTAAACAAAATAATCGCTCTCTCTCTCTCTCTCTCTCTCTCTCTCTCTCTCTCTCTATATATATATATATATATATATATATATATATATATATATATATATTTATATAATTATATAAGATAATCTTTTTTATCTCACGCTTTCTCTCTCTTTTGCAGCCTTGAAGGTTATCTTCTCTCTCTCTCTCCCTCCCTATATATATATATATATCACAACGTTACATATACATACATTGTACATGTGGGCATGTCAGGCCTCACGTTCAAGGGATACAAAATTATACAACGAATTTATATGTAAATTCGATATACAGTAATTCATGCAGGTTGTATAATTATGACAGGTGCATTTATAATAAGAGTATTTTTATTTATCAATATTTAAAACTCATATTTATTATTTATTCATTATTATAAATATTCATAAACATCATTAGTAATTGTCGGTCACGATATTTCTCATTATTAAATGTTTATATCTTATGATATGCAACATTACACATATTTTAAAAAATCTCTTATATCTAAACATGTTAATAATCTTATATCTATACATGTTAAATAATTGGTTTATTAATTTATTATAAAATTAAAATATTTTTATATTGAAATAAATTGTCTTATCTCAGATCTGACCTCTACTTACTCAGTCTATACCATGTTTAAAATTAAATTTAAATTTATATGAATTTCTTGTAGACTGGCATTTGTTTTAATATCCAACTTTAAATTAATCTTTCTATACTTCAATAATCTAATCACTTTACTATATATGTTGATAATGAACTCTACGCTCTTTATTTTAATTCTCTTTGATTTATTAATGTTTTCATATATATGTGATAGCTCATTCTTACGACTAAACATTTATTTATATTTTAACATATTATTCCTAAGTACAAACTTTTCTTGGTTTTAATTTACTGTTTTTTGAAATCGTCTTTATAAGCTGTTTTTTTTACAAATCATTTAAAATGCATTACGCATGTCACCTCGATTTCTGATGACCTTACGGCTGTTGTCCGGGGTCCAGCGTTGTCCAGAGTTAGTTTTCCATTCCTCTTGCCTTGGCGTGGTCCTGGATACGTCTAGGAGTCCAGCGTCGCTCTACAGCAGCTTTCCCGTATATACTCTTGGTAGACTTACTATTGCGGTATTTACTTTTTCCGTAATATTTTCGTGAATTTAACGAACGTTATTTCGTTAGTTACTGCGACTTGTAATAGAATAAAAATAAACTGTTTTGCCGACGGACAGCATGTCCGGCTGCAACTGTGTCTTGAGATGAAGAGAAGGGTTTTTGGTCGAACCCTTAATTTATACCCTCTCGAGATTCCGCGCCAGTTGGCTCCAAAATCGTCCTGTCGATACCTGCATATCTCGTGATAGCCCCACTCCCGAACCTTTTCATCTATTTGCAATTATTAGCAAATAGCAATGTTTTGCACGGAATCGAGATAGCACAAATCATAGCTAATTCGATTAAGCACTCACTGTATTAATTTGATAGTCTTAGGGTAATTTGCGTATTTTTTAGCACGTTTATTTTGCACTGTCTTCGCATAACGTGTTCTATTAACATCATTTTTTTACTGGGGATAACTATAAATTTTACACACACTTTGGTGCCTTTGGTTTGATCATACACTAATTAGTTTTCGCACAGTGAATTAAAATAATTATTTTATTAATTACTTGGGGCGGGTTGCTGAGATTCCTGTCTTTGCCAGCATCACTAACACACACAAGATACATGTGTAACACACATACAATTGAGCAGGTGTTCACTGCTTGTCGAAACAGGTTAATCTCTCCCCTATTGTAACAATGAAATATTTTTGCAATCTCTGACCTGTCAATTTACCCGTAATTTATACAAATTATACAAAATTTTTATTTATTTAAATTAATGCCTAATACAGCGTATGGCTGTGTCGTTGCTTTATTCCTCTGCGTGAGGAGAAAACATTTGATAAATATTTATTTATTAAATTTTTGTCTATTTGTTCTACACAAATATAATCATGTTATATTAACTTAACTTAAGTTTATACATCGGTAAAACAAACACATAATAATGAGTAAGTCAGTCTAACGTTCACCGTGGTGGTATGCAATATTCTCCCCCCATTATACAGCTGATCGGTGCGTTGACCTTGTACTGATTCAGTGGCCTTGTCCCACCCTTACTCTCTCTTCTCATTATTCATACGTATAATTTCTTGAATGACGTCTCATGATATTTGCCAATGTCCTTATCCTTTCTCTTCCTACGCGTTGCTTCAACGTATAAGGTCCGTTGTACAACCGGAAGAATTTCTTCGCTGTGTTGTCAGTGCGTTTTCCTACAGGATTAGCTTTCAACAGAATTTGTTCTCCTACATCAAATCGTTGTAATTTATGTGTTCTATTGTATTTTTCTATCCTCTTGTTACCTTGTTCTATGATGCGTTGTTTAGCATACTCCACCTTTACACTTAATGGAATAGGTACGTTTTGATTCTCTGGCTTGCTTACATATTTGGTCCAGAATCTGACAGGTTTCTTGTCTTCGTCTAGCTCGATTGATGTATAACTTATTGCTTCTCTATAATTTTCATTTATTGCTTTCTCAAAGAAAGGTAAGTACTCTCCCCATTTGTTGTGCTGATCGTGACAGTAGATTCGTAGATATTTACCTAACTCTTTATTTACTCTTTCCGCCAGATTTCTCTGTGGGTATCGTACTGATGTGAGCACAGGTTGGATTCCATTTTCACGAAGAGTTCTCTCCCATACCTCGCTTTGGAACTGTACTCCTTGATCGCTAAGTACCTTCTTCATTTTACCATATGCAGGGATGTATTTCTGCAAGAGTATTTTTAAAACAACTTTAGTTGAGGGTCGCATAATTGGATACAGATGGACGGCTTTGGAAAATACATCTATACAAACAAGTATGTGTTTCATCCCCGACTTGATCTCGGGAGTGGTCCAAAAAATCCACTGCAATTAGCTCTCCTTTTTGGTCTTTTTGAATACTCTGCATTTCCACATAGGTATGTAGATTCGGTTCTTTGCTGTTTGACACTCATTACATTACTTACATTCGTTTTCAATCTTCCTGAACATATTATTGATGGTGAAATTTTCACGTAGGCTTAAGTAACATTTAAGTGCAGCAGCATGTGCTAAACGTTTGTGTGTTGGTCGAATTAATTTATGCAACATATCATTTGTTAATACCACCTTCCAATCTTGCCTCATTAGTTTATATAAGACTCCATTTTGTACCTTGTAATTGTCTGGTAGGTGATCTCGTAGCTTAAATTCCCTCGTAGCATCATCTAAGTCTTGTTGTTGAGTTAGATTCTTCAACATCTGTTTAATATCATTATCAATCGTAAATTTAATAGGTAACAGTTGTAACTCATTATGGTTCTTTTCATAGACCTCTTCACACTTTTCTGTTACGTATCTACTCAAAGTATCGGCTATAATATTATCTTTCCCTTTAAAATATTTTATAGTAAAGGAATACTCACCGATTGCTAGGATCCATCGTAACAATCGAGCGTTGGTTACTTTACATTTTAATAGAAATGATAACGCTTGATGGTCCGTATGTATTTCGAAATGCGTTCCGTAAATATAGTATCGAAACTGGTTCAGAGCGTAGACTATAGCAAGTATCTCCTTCTCAGATGTAGAGTACTGCTTCTCTGCTCCTTTGAATACTCTACTAGCATATGCAATGACACGGTGTTCTCCTGTAGCATCCTGTTGATACAGTACACTTCCACACGCGTAGTCACTAACGTCTGCGTAGATAACGAATCTTCCATCTCGCTGTGGATGAAGTATTATGTTTCCCATGAATAAATTCTTGATTTGGTCGAAGGCATCTTGATGTTTCTTCTCCCACTTCCATTTGTGATTTTTCCTTGTTAACTCCAGCAATGGTTGGGTTTTCTCTGCGTATAGTTGTGAGAATCTTCTATAATACCCTGTGAGTCCCAAAAATGCTCGTAACCTTTTAATGTTCTTAGGTACAGGAAAATCGGTAATACTGGATATTTTTATGGGATCGTGTTGAATATCTGAGGATGACATAATATGATCTAGGAATTGGATTGAGAATTTTATGAATTCACACTTGTCTACGTTAAGGGATATATGGGCTTCCCTAAACTTGTGGAATATAATGTTAAGGTGTTCAATGTGTTCGTCAAGTGTTTTTGATACTACCAGGATATCATCCACAAACACTATGGTGTACGGCCCCTCCATTCCTGGTCCCAATGCTTTCTCCAGACATTTTACAATTCCAGCCAAACTCGTGCTCAAACCAAATGGAACTACTTTGTGTTGATAGCATTTATTTTTATATAGGAAGGCGGTGTATTTTTTATCTTCTCTTCTAATTGGAATTTGCCAGAAACTTGACCTTAAATCCAACTTAATCAAATATCGTGCTCCTTCACACTTGGCAAATAACTCGTCCGCAGGTGGTGCACAATCGAATTCACGTAGAATAA
The DNA here is from genome assembly GCA_034769895.1 of Magicicada septendecula. NCBI lineage: Eukaryota > Metazoa > Arthropoda > Insecta > Hemiptera > Cicadidae > Magicicada > Magicicada septendecula. The sequence goes on along the minus strand of CM068369.1, from coordinate 216,839,907 downwards.
CGCTATTCAAACTCCTCACGTCCAGGCATAAAAGTACTTCTCCACTCTTCTTCTTTACTAAAACTAGAGGATTAAGAAGTTGCTGTTCGACCGCTCAATGACGTTATTCTCCATCATCCGTCGTATTTCCAGTTCAACTTCTTCCTCATACTTCCTGGGTATTGAATACGTTCGACTGACAAATTTTGTAAGGTTTGATACCATAATAGCGTGTTCGTAGACTGTGGTCTGCGTCGGTACCTCGCTGAATACTGCATTATACACTTCTATTAATTTAAATAACTTCGCTTCATCCTGAGATGACATTCCTTCTTCGGCTGAATTAGCATGCTGATTAGGTGCATATCGTATACATGGCTTGAATATGACAATAGGATTATCACTTACCTCACCATTTTCTTCATCTTCATTCATAATTAATTCATATAGAACATTCTTATTATTACATAACATCTTATTGTTATTGATATCAATTCTTGCACTTAAAGTATTTAATAAATCTATTCCAATAATTCCATCATATAAGTTTATTCCTTATGATCATAGGATATGTTATTTCTAAGTCCTTACAATTTAAAGTTACGTGAGCTTGCTGTTTAACCTTTCCTCTCTTATTCATGGCTGTAATAACATTCATATTACTGACAGGTAAAATAGCCGTTTGTTTAATATATTTTTTATTTTGTTGTACCCATTTATTACTTAGTACAGTTAATTGGCTACCTGTATCGATTAACATTTTAATTTTACTTCCATTAATATGTACATTAATTAGCGGACACTTTATTTCTGGTTGATTTGGTGTCACCCTTCTGTCAGTGTCTAATAACTCATTTCTCACATCGCACGGAATTATATTGTTTATTGTGTACTCGTACGTCCTGTGTTTCAGTCATTGTTCTGTGTCATGGGAACAGGATGGTTGAACAGAGCTTTGTAGCGGTTTCGCTTTGATTTCTCCCTCTGCACTCTCTCTCTTGCTCTGCATTGTTGATACGGAACGATCCAGTGTTTTATTAAATCTTTTCTTCCAAATTGTATCACGCACGTTTTTCTCTGAGTGTGGTTCCTTCTGTACGTTTCGCGTGTTATTCACAGCTGTGTGTTGCTTTACATTGTGCGCTGGCGGTGTGACATTTCGCCTATAATTATCACGATTTTGCGTATCATCACGTTCGAAATTATTGTGATAATTAACCCGTGTTTGTTGATAGTGTGGTGTTGTGTTACTCTTGTTAATATTTTGTGATTGAGTGACAAGTATTAAGAATTGTTCAATAGTTTTGACACCCTGCGTATATACAGCTAATTGGATATCTCTATGGAAATGGTAAGACAACTTAGACACTATCTCATATTCAGAAAATTTTGGTTTTAAATGTTTTACGCGTTCGATTTGCGCAATTGCGTACTGTTCAATACTCTGTTGTCCTTGTGCGTTGAATTTTCCATACTCGAGTTGATCCCTCACCTGTCGTTGGGTATGCACGTTCCAGTATCTGTTTCCGAATGCCTCACGAAACTGCTGATATGTACTGACGTTATCTCTAATAATAGAATACCATTGAATCTTTAAGATATCGCGTGACAAAGTCTATCTTTTCGTCGTCATTTATTGCATTGCCAATCTTCTCTATTTCCTTCTCCACTCTAGCTAGGAATTCCATACTGTTCTCCCATTTACCACCTGAGAATTTAAGTCTTGTCCTTTCTTCCATTGGTGTAGGAAACATGGTCATTTGGTTCTGTCGTCTTCTCAAATCACTTCATAGCTGGTTCATTTCCTCTTGGATTTCTTCTTTCATATATGAGACGTCTCCCGAACGGTCCTTCGTAGTTTCTTCAATTCTATTCTCAATGACTATAGTACGCGTTTCTACGTCTCTAAGTTTACTGGTATTTGCTTGCGACATATTATTAACAGTTTGAATTTTAACATCCTGCTCTCGCGTCATAGTAGTAAAAGTATCATTTAAATTATCATTTATTTGTTTATGCGATCCTTTTAGATCTTTCCTCCACTCGAGACGTAATTCTTTTTGTTTATTTTCAATCCGTACAACTTGCTCATGTGAGGCTTGTTTAAAATTATTCTCTAGCGTGTCAATACCAAAGTTAGTATCAACAATTTTTTCTATTAATTCTTCTACTCTTCGTTATTTTTATGGTATTCTGTTTAAAATTTTCAGTCTGTTGTTCTAATTTATTATTAAAATTTTCAGTCTGTTCTAATTTATTTTCTAAACTTTCTGTTTGATCTTTAAGCTCATCATTTATATTTTCTGTTTGTTTTGTGCTTATTTCATCTACACAAGCACGCATAATGGTCCGAAATGCCTCCATGTCCAAATTTCCTTTTGTCGTCATGTTGAATTATTTTGTATTTAAATATTTATTTATAACTAGCTGACCCGGCGAACTTCGTCCGCCTCAGAATCAATAAATGTTGTGTTAACTTATTAGCTGAATTAAATTCAGTTTTTTATTAAGATAAAATGAGTACTCAAAATGAATTAAGTTCAATAAATGTACAAAAATCAAAATGAAATGTATTTCAATTACATTGAAAAGCTGAATTAAATTCAGTTTTTTATTAAGATAAAATGAGTACTCAAAATGAATTAAGTTCAATAAATGTACAAAAATCAAAATGAAATGTATTTTAATTACATTGAAATGAATGCAATTCACGTGGCAGCAAGGCATTTGCTTTATTGAAGCGAATCGAAATGATTCGCGTAGCATTGTTGCACTACTTTCTGTTAAACTATTTGCTGGACGGGTTGCACTCGGGTCGATTCCCTTCATTGAAGCACCTTGTGATATACGACATTTTTCGTTTTGTTGTCAGGTGCGAGAACGAACAAAGCGGATGGTTTGCCGACACGTGAACATGCTACGTACAATTGACCGTTAGAGAAACATTTATTTTCTAGATTCAGGCCACAAACACTCAAGGATTGGCCTTGTGATTTGTTGATCGTCATGGCGAATGCAAGACGAATCGGAAATTGTATTCGTTTAAACTCGAATGGCATATAGGTTGGGATCATCGGAATTCTCGGAATGAGAACTTCCTCACCTTTGAACTTTCCTTTGAGTATCGTCGCGTGAATCACATTTACCATGATTTTTCTCGCCACCAAACGCGTTCCGTTACATAGTTTTGGCTGGTTCAGATTTCGAAGCATGATGACTACCGAGCCAACCTTCAGTTGCAAATTGTGCGGTGGCAAGCCAGGCAGATCCAATGAGTTTAAAAATTCAGTTGGATAGTTGGTTGCTTCGTCTTCGTTTGTTACAGTGTCAATAGATTTTAAGGAATGCAGTGGACCAACGATTTGATTTTGAATTGTGAAGTTTAAGTGATCCACATCTTTGTTCTTTGCCGCGAGAATTGCTCGTTCACTCAACCAATTGTGATTTTTGTGGTTAGCAATTATGTTCGGGAACACTTTGTTGATGAGCTCGTCCTTCGTTGAGACGAAATTGCAAAAATTCGGTGGAAACGAAATCAATCCGTTCGATTCGTCGACAGGAACACGGCCATTACCGATAGTCAGCAATTGCTTGGAGAAATCTTCGGCAGATGGATCGTTTAGCAATGCAACTCGCATGTTTGTCGTCAGCTGAAGTTTCTTCACATAGCGCCACAGAGTCGATGATTTGAGGCAAGCGTTTATTTCATTGGCAGCGGTCGATCTTGGAATGACTGGTAGTGTTTGGCGGAAATCGCCAGACAGTAGAATCATTGCGCCTCCAAAACATCTTGAGTCATTGCGCAGATCTTTCATAGTTCGATTGAGTGCTTCCAATGCGCGTTTGTGCGCCATTGTGCATTCATCCCATATGATGATTTTACTTACTACCAAAACTTTGGCCATTGCTGAGTGTTTCGCAATTTTACATGTCGGTTTTTCAGTCGTTTGAAGGTTTAATGGCAATTTCAACGCTGAATGAGCCGTTAGGCATCTTTCTAGCAACGTGGCCGCTATCCCAGAAGAAGCAACTGTTACAGCAATTTCGGATCTCGCACGAACAGTGGCCAAAATCAATGACATGAGGAATGTTTTCCCAGTTCCACCGGGCGCATCGAGGAAAAATAAGCCACCATTTCCATCATCAATTGCCTTCATTCACGTATCGTACACTTCCTTCTGTTGGGGGTTCAACAGTAGTACATTCGTTCGAACTGATTCGTTCAGTGCATCTCGATCGTATTCACGTTCACCTTCCAATTCTCGATTGAAAGCGTCGTTCATACCACGATTTGGCGTTGGCATTCCTAACTTTACTAACAAACTGCCGCACATAAGGTAACACATGTCTTCGATCAAAAGCAAAGCCTAGTTATGTATCTCATCATTCACCTCGAGATCGGGATTCCCTGAACTGACACGAATTCGATGTAAAATGTCTTCTGACATGTCATCCTTGTACTTGTTCCACAGTTCACGTGGATTCGATGGGAAGCATGTCGAAATAATGATAGCAAATAATGTGCGTATCTGACTTGGAGATGCAGAAACAATTGCTTCAGCGATTGTCATGTCCCAATGAGTATCGTTTTCAAGCAAATTGAGCTGTTGACATGCAGCACGAAATGTTGGGCACACTACACCATTGACAGTTCAAAGTGATTCAAATGATGTCGGCCCAAGAACATTCACCAGCAACAACCGCAAGTAGAAGCATTCGTCATTCTTCGGATGAACTGTGTAAATGCGACCAAGAGCATCAGTAGAACGCACATCCGGATGATCAGGAACCGCATCGCCTTACTTCCGACGTTGAAATTTCTTCGATGAAGCGTTCCAAGTGTAATAACGTGGCATCTCAGAGTAGAGCAACGTTCGTGCAAACGGACCGCTTTGGCAAATCGAAAAGAAACTTGTCAATGTTGTCGCTGGAGGTGTTTCAGCACGTTGAGCAACATTTGATGCGTTGAAATAAACTCGTTGACCATTCTCCAGATGCACCGCCAAATGTACAACAGTGGGATGACGTTCATGAATGGGGAATGAGAATATACGCCAAATCGCCTCATTGCAGCTCACATATCGACCAACTTGATAGTGCGTGATTTCATCGTTGGTATTTGGAGTTTCAACGCCAAAAACCGCCATATCGCTGCCTTTCGTAACATATTTGCAGATGTATTTGATTGACTTCACTGAATTGCAATACTCCACGTTGCAATGCGCCTTGAATGTTTTGAAAAGAAGTGGCGAATACGGAACAATCCAAGTGTTGTCGACCACGAAATCGTTTCCTTTCACTTTCGTTGTGATAGTTCTACCGTTATCATCGGGTGATCGACGTCGATACAGTGGATAACCATCGTTGCCAGTGATAGTCTCCGCCGTCAAATTTCGTAGATAACGCTTAGAACACTTGCCGTCGACCATGCACGGTGATTGGGGTTTGATGGCGCCACACGGTCCGTGAATCATTTCGTAATTACAACATCATGCAGGTCTGGATCGGTTTCGGGATCTGGAATCTCGGCACATATGATGTCATCTATTTGGTCTGGTCGAATTCTTTCGACTAACCAAATAAGAATGTGTGCATGCGGCAAGCCTCGTTTTTCCCATTCAATCGAATACATCCAGCATCGAGTATCCCCAAAGACGTGATTCTTAACAATGTAGTTCATCAGCAACCGGATTTTTTGTTTGAAGACACGTGCGGTGATGTCGTGCCGATCACTTGATGTTTGTCCGGGGAGCAGCAGTTGAACAATTTCTATCCATTTCGGATTGCACGTAAAGGTGATGAATAGATCTGGACGACTGTAATGACGAACATATGTCATTGCATCTTGCGCATATTCATGCATATGACGCGGGCTGCCAATGTACGTCGCCGGTAGAATAGTCAATCGACCAACATTAGCTGCATCTCCTTCGGTGCTGATTGCATCGCGTAAATGAATATACTCCTCCGAACGCAGTTTGGCTTGGTTCAACCGAATGAAAGTGAGGCGCTCCGTTTCGATTTTGACATACATGTTGACGCAATATTGCTGAAGCAATCGACGAAATCGCAGCAAATAGTTGTCAGCATTTTGACGAATCATCAAACGATATGCGTAATAATTCATCGAGCTAACCTTCTTGGTAGTTTCCTCACCTGAAATGAAATCAGTGAAATCAGTGAAATTAGTGTCATGTTGAAATGAAAATTATGATATCGATACTCACCACTCAATGGATTTATCATTTTGATATTGAAGTGATAGCCATCGTCTCCTTGCCAAAACATCAGCGGGTATTGCAATGCATCGTATGAACGGTGTGTTTCGTATATTCGTTGCAGTTGTCCAGTGTCGCGACGTGTAAGCACAATATCGCGCGTTTCCAAGTTTTCACCAACAATCACAATTGCGACTTCATCTATTGTTGGAGCGTTGAATTGGCGTTCGTGTGTTCCAGCTGGTCGTTTATCCGCTCTGATCACGAATTTGTAGTCATCACTTGGCATTCGATCCAACGCAGTTTTGAACAACCGAAAACCAATGCATGATGTTCATGAAGTAGTTGCTGCAGATCTTGAAGAATTGCTCTTTTCATTGCCGTATTGATCGTTTGACGCCGATCAAGTTGTTCCTCCATATTGCCCATGAAGTAAATTTAGATGAATTTATGCTCTGCGTCTTCAAGCGGTTGCAATGATTCAATTCGATGGTGAATTTGGCCTTGGATCTGTAAAGTCGAAGACGAAGTCAGAATTACTGATTTATGAACACCAAAAGAAAATTAACGTTTCCTCTCTCGAGCAGAAATTACCTTGAATGTTGGATTGAATCCGCGTCCTTCGATAATGTCTGCTCCAAATGAAGTCATTTGGAAACATCCGTTGTATCTTTGAGTGTTCGATAGAAAATGTCGTGATTCTGGTGTTTCGCGACGAAGCAATGAATGCAATGGCTCAGGTGGCGGAGGCAATAATGGCAATTTCACCTTGCCACTGAGACAGCACAGTTCAGGCGTTTCTCCAGCGAACTTCAATGCACCGCAATGGTCGCACACAACCTCCATTGGGCCAATTCGAAAGAAACGATGCGAGCTGTAGTCAATTGTGCAATCATATTGAAACGCTACTCGATTCAAATCAACACTTGAAGCATTTCTTCTTGCGCGTCGAAGATTATCACGTTGTTGATCTGTGTGATAAGCTCGACGATTTCTCATTGCCAACCTTGCCGTTTGACGTACTGCCTCTCTTTGTTCTTGTGTTTGTGAAGCACGAAGTCGGGCCATACTAACGCGGCGCTCTTCTCGTGCTATTTCTTGTTCATCTGCAGTGGATTGATTCGCAATATTCCGAAGTCTAATTGCATTACGGCTTCGTTGTGAAAGATTAGATCTTCTGGCTCGCGGCATTGTAAATAACACTGGAAAATTAATCACACAATTCAAAATTACATAATGAAGCAATTATCGATGCGCGCACAATCACAAATGTGATAACCTCACAAAGTGAACATCTTCGAAGGCAACTTACTGTTTGAAAATCACGATCGAAAATAGAATTCCACAGAATTACGAACGAATCCGCCGGGAAAATTAAACACACAGTCCAAAATTACAGATTGTATTGATTGTCGATGCACGCACAATGACAAACGACATAACCTTTCACAATGTGCACTTCATCAAACTGAACTCATCTCTTCGAAATCACTTTTCGCTGATGAATTTCAGAAAAAATCGTTTGAAGAGAATTAATTGAATCGAATTCAAATGTAATAACGGTCGAAAACTGATTGAAAATTGGTGAAAATTGGTCTGCACAGCTAGCTCAATGGTATGCAATGAAAGGACCGCGCAACTGAATCAGCTGTCAACCAGCATACAACGCCATGTTCATTTTGTTCCTTTTTTTGTTTCTGTCATGTATCAGAAATGGCGTTGTATACGGATTTTAATTTTTTGTGATTTTCTTACTTTTCCAATGCGCGAGGAAACTTCTCGAGGCCGAGACGAACGAAAAAAAATTCATCGAAATCAGTCAATCCGTTCTCGAGATATCATCAAAAAAGCCGTTCCATACAAAATGTATGAGAAAATGAATTTTCTTCATAAATTTTTTTTCGTGAATTTTTCCCATGTTGTAATATTTAATCTGCTATTCGGGGCGGAGACAAATGCAACAAATCAAAGATCATAAAAATCGGTCCAGCCGTTCTTGAGTTATAAATGGTGTAACTAACCCGACTTTGTTATATATATATATATATATATATATATATAGATTTATTATTATTAGTGAACCGTATGCAAGCTTTTATTTATTTATCGTTGAACAGTTATTATTTATTGATTGTTATTTACTCTTGTTACAATTACACCTGTTTATTTTGTTGAGCGCCAGTTGTGTTTTAGTACACAACAATTAACATAACATACAGTTAATGTTTAATATAAAGAATTATTACATACAATATATTCTTCATTTAACACAATTTTATTTTTCGAGCAACCATTTAACTACAAAATTTCTAATAGTTAAATGGTGGGGATCGGGCCCAACGTGGGGCGCCAAAATTATACAACGTTACATATACATACATATACATGTGGGCATGTCAGACCTCACGTTCAAGGGATAAAAAATTATACAACGAATTTATATGTAAATTCGATATACAGTAATTCATGCAGGTTGTATAATTATACCAGGTGTATTTATAATAAGAGTATTTTTATTTATCAATATTTAAAACTCATATTTATTATTTATTCATTATTATAAATATTCATAAACATCATTAATAATTGTTGGTCACGATATTTCTCATTATTAAATGTTTATATCTTATGATATGCAACAATACACATATTTCAAAAAATCTCTTATATCTAAACATGTTAATAATTTTATATATATACATGTTAAATAATTGGTTTATTAATTTATTATAAAATTAAAATATTTTTATATTGAAATAAATTGTCTTATCTCAGATCTGACCTCTACTTACTCTGTCTATACCATGTTTAAAATTAAATTTAAATTTATATTAATTTCTTGTAGGCTGGCCTTTGTTTTAATGTTCAACTTTAAATTAATCTTTCTATACTTCAAATATCTAATCACTTTACTATCTATTTTGATAATATACTCTACTCTACTTTAAATTCTCTTTCATTTATTAATGCTTTTATATATATGCGATAGCTCATTCTTACGACTAAACATTTATTTATATTTTAACATATTATTACTAAGTATAAACTTTTCTTGGTTTTAATTTACTGTCTTTTGAAATCATCTTAATGAGCTCTTTTTTTTACAAATCTTTTAAAATGCATTACGCATGTCACCTCGATTTCTGATGATCTTACGACTGTTGTCCGAGGTCCAGCGTTGTCCAGAGTTAGTTTTCCATTCCTCTTGTCCTGGCGTGGTCCTGTATACGTCTAGAGTCCAGCGTCGTTCTACGGCAGCATATTCCTGGATACGTCTAGAGACCAGCATCGCTGTACAGCAGCATGTGTTCCTGGATACGTCTAGAGTCCAGCGTCGCTCTACAGCAGCTTTCCCGTATATACTCTTGGTAGACTTACTATTGCGGTATTTACTTTTTCCGTAATATTGTCGTGAATTTAACGAACGTTATTTCGTTTGTTACTGCGACTTGTAATAGAATAAAAATAAACTGTTTTGCCGACGGACAGCATGTCCGGCTGCAACTGTGTCTTGACATGAAGAGGAGGGTTTTTGGTCGAACCCTTAATTTATACCCTCTCGAGATTCCGCGCCAGTTCGCTCCAAAATCGTCCTGTCGATACCCGCATATCTCGTGATAGCCCCACTCCCGAACCTTTTCATCTATTTGCAATTATTGGGAAATAGCAATGTTTTTCACGGAATCGAGATAGCACAAATCATAGCTAATTCGATTAAGCACTCACTATATTAATTTGAGCGTCTTAGGGTAATTTCCGTATTTTTAGCACGTTTATTTTGCACTGTCTTCGCATAACGTGTTCTATTAACGTCATCTTTTCACTGGGGATAACTATAAATTTTACGCACACTTTGGTGCCTTTGGTTTGACCATACACTAATTAGTTTTCGCATAGTGAATTAAAATATTTATTTTATTAATTACTTGGGGCGGGTTGCTGAGATTCCTGTCTTTGCCTGCATCACTAACACACACAAGATACACGTGTAACACACATACAATTGAGCAGGTGTTCACTGCTTGTCGAAACAGGTTAATCTCTCCCCTAATCTAACAATGAAATATTTTTGCAATCTCAGAGCTGTCCATGTACCCGTAACTTATACAAATTATACAAAATTTATATTTACTTAAATTAATGCCTAATACAGCGTATGGCTGTATCGTTGCAATATATATATATCGTAGTCCTTCAGTCTTCGACTGGTTTGTACCCTCCCCGCATATACCCGTGGTGCGTGTGGTACTGATTCTCTGACAGGTATATGGGAGCTACAGTTTAACGCCGGATCCGAACGTCATAGTTGGGGAACGTTTATACTAAGCAGGGTACCTCTCGCTGGTTTGCCATTGCCTTACGAGGGGGAACGGTCATATCTAAATCAGATGGCCCCCGGTAGGAATTGAACCCGCGCCGAAAGCGTAGCAGCGCCACACGCTATATATATATATATATATATATATATATATATATTGTTACATGACATTTTTACCATGCCCTAGTAACATAAATACACTTTGATTATATTAGTAAAAAGTACCAAGAGACATAAGATTTTTAAGAAAGACTTGATTGAACATGTTTTAATTTAATTGTTTAATGTTTGTTGTGTTTATCATAGTTAAAATGATGTCAATGATGATAAGTAAGAAGAAAACTTTTAATGAACTTACTTATGGAATTTTGTTTTATTTGTGCAGACTGAAAATTTATAAATACAGTCAGTTATGGGGAATTATAAATTATTACTAGTAGGTATTAGTTATCAGTTTGTGTCACATTTATTAATATTATGTATGATAGTGTTTATAACACTAATATTATTCTTAACAAGGAAGTACCAAAATAATAATCAGAGATTTTTTTTTAATTAGGCATATTGAGCTTAGTCAGTTAAGTTATATGAATAAGAATTTCTATTAAAATAGTAAGGAAACAATGTCAGTTTATGTTAAAGGATTACTAAATGGATAAAATAAGAAAGTGAAAGGTACAAAAAGAAATAATAATAAATAAGTTTGGAACAAATATAATAAAAAAGTGTAAATCAATAACTCAGGAAATATAGATCAGAAAATAGTCAAGAGTGGTGTCAAAATGATCAGTGTTTTATCAGAAGATCAAAGAAACAAATAAAGTGAAGATTAAAGCTCTTATAAAAAAGGTATATCCTTTTAAAGAAAATGACAAAAAATAGTAAAATTTGTTTATATTATTCTTATGATGTCACCAGGGTGACATAAAAGTGTTACTTGGAAACCAAGGAGATAGGTGATATAGGCATTAGCAACTAATATGTTAATAAAATAAAATGTGAGTATTATTGAAATCTGAATGAAGAAAGGTTGAATTAAACAACACATAGTGACAAAAGTAAATTATAAGACCTTTTGTATCAGTGCATCTAAATAAAACCATTAAATAATTATCTTCATCAAGATTAAAATAGAAGAAGAAAGTGCTACAAGACTCTACCGAATTAAACCAGGATATCTCTGAAGGAATTGAATCAATTGACACAGGGAGAGAAGTAGTTTTGATATAAAATTAATCTGAACCATTCCCTGTTAAGCCTAGACTATAGGTTTCAAAGACATTGAGTACACTTTCATAAAAACCATTTTTAAACTTCCACTGAGAACAATATTAATTAATAGTATTGCCATAAGCATAAAAAAACCATTGATGTATAGTGTTAATATAATCTTAAGTTAATTAAGTCTAAAAAACATTTTAATAACATAACCTAGACACTGAAATTTGTTACACTCCTTATATAATCCTTTTAAGGCACATTGTAACTATTTCTAATCACATGTATTTTGGTACTTTCCCTATAAAAACTGTTGTTATATCGTAGCCGAAAGGACCTAACTTAACACATTATATTTTTATTTTATTCATTAAATATGAAATATGAAATGTTTATGCCTGAGGTATAAAAGTTACTGCTGCCACTCTGAGCATATTAAAATACAGCTGGCCAAACTTTGTTAAGAATTATATTTGACATTTAAAACAAGTTAAAGAATAAATAAAGGATTTGAGTTTACTAAATACAGAAAAAGGTTTATTCGTTTCTTTATTTCATGAATACCAAATGGGTATGATATACTAAACAAGATATCTGGTACTGTGAGTTGACTTCAGTAATTAGAATAAGTTGGCAACACTCATCATTTGAAAGTCATAGCAGATTTTTTAAATATGTTTTGATGAGCACAAGTTATCACATTCATTGCTGAAAGAAAAGATTAAAAGAGAGTTAATTACAGAATAAAGGAACCATATATTATTTAAATAAATTAAAAACAAAAGTTTATTAATTATATTTCACCAATAAATTTTATTTGCAACCGGTGATTGCAACTCAACAAACATCCCCCTGAACAGATACTCATCCTTTAAAAAATTAACAAAGCATACAATAATAACCAAGTTAAATAAGGTACAATTCAGATAAATAAACCGTAGATTCGAGACTGGATGTACAGAATTCATGCCAACAACGTGAGGCTGTAAAATATACTAGTAAACACTTTTACACGTTACAGAATTGGCGATCACAACAGTGAGGCTAAATAACATACCATTTAGAAGGTAACGAGCCTTTGTGTCGTTACAATATATATATATATATATATATATATATATATTGTAGCGTGACAGATAATCCACACAAATACATTACTCAATGATCATTAATAAAGCTCTAATATATGGAATATCCAGATGAGAATTAATTAAAATGCACTATTTAATAATATATTCACAAGAAAGGTTGAATAAAGAAAATTTCTGCAAATAATATAATATAATACAAATTTAAAAACCCAGAAGACTAAAAATGATAATAACAAAATTACCCAGGTAAGATAGAAGCAGGCAATTAATATACCCCGTCAAAGAAACCAGACCAGAAGAAACAAAGGCATACACAGCGAAAAACTACTGAAGACAGAAGAAAGAAGAACAATCAAAGCTACTGAAAAAAGAAGAATAATTAAAACTAAAGAAGAAAGAAGAACAAACCAAAGCTAAAGAAGAAAGAAGAAAGAAGAAAGAATCAAAGCAACTGAAGATAGAAGAAAGAAGACTAATTAAATCTACTACTACTGAGGAAGGAAGAAAGAAGAACAATCAAAGCTACTGAAGACAGAAGAAAGAAGAATAATTAAAATCAAGGAAGAAAGAAGACTAATTAAAACTACTACTACAGAAGAAAGAAGAACAATCAAAGCAACTGAAGACAGAAGAAAGAAGACTAATTAAAACTACTATTACTGAAGAAAGAAGAATAGTCAAAACTAAAACTACAGAAGACAGAAGAAAGAAGAATAATTAAAACTACTGAAGAAAGAATAAAGAAGAATAATTAAAATAAAGGAAGAAAGAAGACTAATTAAAACTACTACTACAGAAGAAGGAAGAAAGAAGAACAATCAAGGCTACTGAAGAAAGAAGAAAGAAGAATAATTAAAAGTAGAGAAGAAAGAAGAACTAATTAAAACTACTACTACAAAAGAAAGAAGAAAGAAGAACAATCAAAGCAACTGAAGACAGAAGAAGGAAGAACAATCAAAGCTACTGAAGACAAAAGAAAGAAGAATAATTAAAACCAAAGAAGAAAGAAGACTAATTAAAACTACTACTACAGAAGAAGGAAGAAAGAAGGACAATCAAAGCTACTGAAGAAAGAAGAAAGAAGAATAATTAAAACTAGAGAAGAAAGAAGAATAACCAAAACCACTGAAGAAAGAAGAACAACCAAATCTACTACTACTGAAGAAGGAAGAAGGAAGAACAATCAAAGCTACAGAAGAAAGAAGAGAGAAGAATAATCCAAAACTACAGAAGAAGGAAGAATAACCAAAGTAAAAGAAGAAAGAAGAATAATTAAGACGACCAATAGAAAATAAAAACCCCATAGGGAAAGAACCCCCAAAAAACCCCAAAATCAATGAATGTCCAAAGAGAAAGTATAACACCCTAAAAAACCATATCACTGTAAAACTGACAAAAAACTAAAAGTGTTAGTAGTATTAAATATTAGTGCATTCAAAAAGTTATTGTTTAGTTTGTATAAACAAATCTTCACAGTTCCCCATGGTTGAATATTTCATGTTAAAAACTAGAGAAAAACTAGTAAATATATTGATAATTCACCATAGACAAGTGCAAGTGATCAAATTATAAATAATAAACTTTAAAAAGGTGCATGAGTTACAGTACAAAGCAATAAACTTTAAGTTTTATGAACAGTGTCTACTTTGATAATGAAATAGTAATGTTACTAATAAAAAGCTACTAAAGCTGTATGAACATTCCATAGAATGGAATATAACTTAGATAGCCAGGGTTATACTTAAAGAGGGGGCATAAATCTTGTAAAATGGGGAATTACAAAACAAATTGTTAATGTTGAGTAGTATAAGATGTTAACTATTATATGTAACCAGGATGTCAGATTCCTATTACAGATAGTAATTAGATAAGTAAGAATTATCCATAAGAAATGTTAGGGTTATAATTTGTTATTTTATTGTTCATTTTAATTTAGGAATGACATATCTAAAATTAGATACCATTCCAATGTTATAGAATATTTTTTATTTATGTTATTAGGTAATATATTAAGCAATGTTATTCAGAACACCAGTTTTGATATAGAGAGATGTTATATGTTAATTATATAATCAATAATTTATGTTATACCAGTCAGAGAAGGATATAAAATAACTACATTAATAAAACATTTGGAAATTAGCCACACATCAGATCTAGGCCAAAGAATAAATTTAAACTGCAGAATCATTAACAAACCTAGTCTTATAAACCAGATAAAATGACAATATTTAGGCAAGATAAACTCAACATATTAAATACTATGTAAATAAGGCTTTCTAGAGATATGGTCATTATATGAGTAAAATTATTTAATTGTCTAATAAAATACCATTAAAACTGAAATAGATTAACTAACATTATCCTAGGGGGAGTCATATACAAATGAATTGTATTAAAAAACCATCATTAGTATACTAAATTGCAATAAAATAAGTGAGAATTGATAATTATACAAATTTCAGATTTAATAGAATAATAATTATATTAGGGAAAATGGCTATTATTTACATAGAAGACAGGAAGCATAATTTTAGGCCTACCTCCCAAAAATTATAAGAAATATAATTTTCAGATAAAACTTTGTAATACTAACTTAATTACTATCAAAATAAGTAGAATAGAATAGTGAAAACGAATATGTATTTTATATTTCAAACAGTTAACTAATAACGAATTTATTTTATGAGCATAATGTACATTTTTAAAGTGTGTCGGAAGTTATGGCAATTTGAAACAATGTATGAGATATATTATATAGGCTAAGATTTTCATGAGACGAAGGAAATACAGACAGTTCATTATTATACCTCGAAGAGAGCACTTCATGTGAATATTTGATAGAACCAACCTTTAATGGCCGTTACATTATAACGGAGTTCGGAATCATTTTATGTGTAAACTAAATTTTTAACTATTTTAATGAAAGTGAAGTGGTGAAGTTGACCCATGAACTACATAACACCTATAAACGAAATCACATATAACTAATTAAATGAAATAACACTGAAATCGCACCAAACACTAAGTGAAAATTCGAGGTTAACTGACACGCATAAACACCAGTAGATATACCCATTTAACAACATTTTTACACAAAGTGAACTATTCCATGATACACCAGTGACAATAAACTATACCCCAGAAGATCATATATCGTTGCGAAGAACATTTAACCGAAGAAAGGCCATATTATCTCAACAAGTACTTTGTTTACATTAGAAGCTATCAACGCGCATGCGTCAGGCGGCCATTCTGATCCAGTTTCGTCACCGCAATAAGACACGACTAGACTGCTTTCTGGTTCGAACAAAATTATATATAAACTTTTATTATTAATAATTACCATTATATTGTTTAAATTTAAGACATTTTTTGAATTGTAAGTGTTATACTTTCATGTCCCTGACCTTCTCTGGCTTTTTATATAAATAACCGTTCAAAGAACCTGTTTAAATAATACAACTGTAAAACTTCTAATATCGACCGACCCTGAGCGAGTCGATATAGCTTTGTAACCTCGATTAATTAATCGACCAACCTTATTATTGTGTTTAATAAACGTTTTTGTTTGTTTTTTGGTAAATTGGAGTTGATTTCTCTTATAAAAGGACATAATCATTAATTAACCAAGAAAACTAGATAATCTTTAAAGGCAGTATATGCGAAACTACAACATTTCAAGAGTAAGAAGAAGAGAGCCGTTTTTCGCCTAACTTGAAGTTAATTGGATTATCTTTTTAACAAATTTACCGAACAGAAATTTATTACCAAATTAAACACCTTACTATTATAATTATAATTACGATCAACAACCTCAATTTATTCCTAAATATTAAGCACATAAATACACCGAAAATATTTTTTCCGAAATTATTTTTTTTATAAATATAAATTTTAAATTTATATTTTATTTCAATTTGCTACACAGCAAAATACACTGAGTTTATCTGATAATAACAAAGACCAGGAACTTTACCAAATCGACGATTCCCAGAGCGGAACGTCACTACTACACATACACACCATAAAAATTATCCTGGGTAATATTATACCAGAACACTATACAATTACAATTATAGTATGGTTGTATTACAAAAGCGAAGATCAACAGTGAGAGCTTAGAAGACAAGAAGACATTAGCTACGTGACTACACACATTATAAATTAAGCTATATTTTGCAATATCGTTTTATTACAAAATCGGCTAGCACAACCAGTGGGACTTACAGGAGAGCACAATTTACATACATCGATATTTATTTTATTATTACTAGCACCACGATCAAAAGTTTTATTACAAATTTGGCTTCCATCGCGGGGCTTGAACGAGGCGAACGTTACAGTAATATTACAAAATTGGCGTCCATCGCGGGGCTTGAAAGAGGCGGACGTCGAGTAATATTACAAAATTGGCGTCCATCGCGGGGCTTGAATGAGGCGGACGACCCCGCATTATTACAATATATATATATATATATATATATATATATATATATATAATAACGATAACAGGTATTTAAACAGTTATAAATATACCAGGTGTTTAAACAGTTATAAGGATACCAGGTGTTTGAACAGTTATAACGATACCAGGTGTAACTCTAATAAGAGTAATAAATTTATGAGTAGTTAAAAATTCATGTTTATTGTTTAAAAATCATTATAAATAATAAAACATTGTTAATAATCACCGATCAAAATATTACTCTTTATTAAGTGTTTATCTCTTAAGCTATACGGTGTTACACACATTTAAAACACTCTTACATCTAGACATGTTAATAATCTTAAGCTAGACATTCATTCAAATTAATTTAATAAAAGAAATAAAAATTAAATATAATTAAGTTTTATTTTAATTGAATTCATTTAAATCAGATCTGATCTCAGCTTGCTCAATCTATACCAATGTTTTAAAAATAAATTTAAAATTATATTAATTACTCTTAGACTGGGGTTTGTTTCGTATTCAAAATTTAAATTATTCTTTTCTACAAAATGCAAATGTCAAATCATTTCAATTATTTTTCTGAAAAAAAAAATACTATCTCAAAATTAAACTCTTATACTTTCTTCTATATTTATCTATATGCGATCGCTCATTCTTACGACTAAAACATTTGCATAACACTCTATTACATTATTTACCTAATTATAATTTTTTTTTAAATTCATTGTCTCTTTATATAGTCTTTATGAGCTCTTTAAAAAAATCATGTATAAATGCATTATGCATGTCACCTCGAGTTTTGATGACCTTACGACTTATTGACGGGGTCCAGCGTTGTCCAGAGTTGAGTTACCATTACTCCTGACTTGGCGTGGTCCTGGATATGTCCAGAGTCCAGCGTCGTTCTCTAGCAGTGTGTGGTCCGTCTCAGAGAATTAATATCGGCTGCGAGGTGGATCTCGTTCGGCTGTTAGGCGTCTTAAAAGCATCTCCTAACGTCCAGGATCTCACGTCGCTCTTTGTAGCTTCCCCGTAGATACTCTTGTTAAATTAAACGGTCCCGGTACTCTACGTTTCCCGTAATAGTGTAAACATAATTACTGAAGACGTCTTTATTCGTTCGTAGATGGGACTTATAACAAAATAAAACTGTTCTGCCGACGGACAGCGTGTCCGACTGCAACTGTGTCTTGAAAAGAAGAGAAGGGCTTCCAGTCGAACCCTTAATTTATACCCTCTCAAGATTCCGCACCTGTTGGTTCCGAAATTGTCCTGTCGAGACCAGCAGATCACATGATAACCCCCACTCCCGAACCTTTTCATATATTTGCAATTTTCTGCAGATGACAATGTTTTGTAAGGAATCGAGATAGCACAAGTCATAGATAATTTGATTAAGCACTCACTGTATTAATTTTAGCGTCTTAGTGTAATTGCGTATTTTTGGCACACTTTATTTTGCACTGACTTCGCGTAGTGTGTCCTACTAACGTCATTTTCCTACTTTTTATAACTATAAAATTTACACACACTTTGGTGCCTTTTGTTTGCTTACACACTAATTAGTTTTCACACAGTGAATTAAATTAATTATTTTAGTAATTAATTGGGGAGGATTGCTGGGATTCCTGTCTGTACATGCATCAATAACACTCACAAGATACACGCGTAACACACATACAATCGAGCAGGTGTTCCTCGCCTGTTGGAACAGGTTAATTTCTCACCTAGTGTAACAATGAAACATTTTTACAATCCCAGACATGTTCATTTACCCCAAACTTATAATAATTTTACAAATTTTAAATTTATTTAAATCAATGCTCCATACAGCATATGGCTGTATCGTTGCAATACACCCACATAGAAGTATACACACACACATAATTAACAAAGTAATATTTGCATTTACTACAACCAAAACAAGCTTTAAGCTGTCTCTTTATACACATTTTTTAATAAGACAATGTATTACCTTATATATGTATATATAATTAATAAGAACAATAATAATAATAAATTTGTTTATATAATTAATAACATACAATATTACAATGTTGATGTGTAATATGTCAATAATAACATACTAAATGTAGACACACATCAAATGATAATTACTATGGTGTTAAATACATGTCTAAAATGGTACACCAAAAACCTTGAATTAAACCCTTTTTTGTATTTTAGATAACAACAGATGTAACAACGCTTATAAAGCGAACATCCAGTGGAATTATGCTTTAACGAATTATATTTTTTTTGACAATATACTTTGTTTGTTTGTTTAAAACAATTGTTCTTCAGAGTGTAAATTCTCTCCACTCACAATCACTCAGAATGTTACAGTGGGTACCATATGGTGGTGAACGACATACATCTCCCTCGCATTTGGACAAACACATAACATCGAAACAAGATTTCTGTAACTATGAGAGAAATCTTTAAAAATTTAATTACACGCAAAACTTTATTTAACACATTACTAACGATTGATTATCTCAATTTTCTATGTTATAAACCACATACGTTTTAATAATCCAAAACAGAATATAATTTCCTACAAGACACAGTTATATTAATAATACTTGATCAAATACAAAAGAATGTAGACACATCAAATGTTAGTTAGTGTGGTATTAAGAAAACATTTATTCTGAATTAAAGTCATTTTGGTATCTTTGATAACAACAGATGCGACAACAGTTACTAAGTGGTCATCCGCTAGAGTCATGCCTTGACCATTCATATTTTTATACCAGCGAGGTATACGATATACCAGTAAAATTATACATCATATAGTTCATCTGATTAACCAGCTTTGTTTTAGCAAATAGCAAATCTTTTATTTGAAGATATTTAATATTATGATTGTTACAATAACTAATTGGTGTTTTGAAAAGTGTGAAAAATTCATTACGAAAAAATACCTTCATTTTGTTAATCTTTTTTTCGTTTCTTATTGATATCCATCTGCTCACTGTCCTACGACCATTTTTAAAATTATAAACAAATTTAATCATGTCGCATTGACAATATAATTTCTTAAAACCATGTATTTCTCTGTTTAAATTTTTTACAATATTACATCCAAACGACATCTTGTTCTTTCTCTGAAAATGAAGAAAATTAAACAGTTAATTTAAAAAAAACCATCGAAAAAGGAGAGAAATCTATTTCAACATTTAAGAAAAAAATATTATTAATATTATTATTATTATTATTGATTGGTGCTGTTGTCGTTTATTTTGTCTGAAAAAAAAAGAGAGAGAGAAAATATTAATACATAACCACTTCTGTATAAGCAAATATTAGAAGTTCTGATATTTCATACTCACATAATCGATGTCCGACTGGACGCTCACTTTTTCGTTTGCCAGAGGAGTGTGGGACGTTACACGTAGACACAGCACGCATGGGTTCACCGCTTGCAGCTGGTCCTTGGTGAACACATCGTTCCATCTTTTCGGGAGGTAGACATAAAATCGGTTTTCCTCCGGCTGCGGACAGGCTCCGGTGTCTTCAAGGTCCACCACTACCGACTCCCCGAATTTCGTTTGCACGAATTTCATCGCTAGGATGTGATAGTTTATGTTGAACGAGAGACTGGTTAAGTCCCTTTTCGGTAAAAATTTTGGTACAGCTTTCGCGTTGGAGACGATTCCTTCCATGGTGAGTACAGGTGTCTGCACAGGGAAACACTGTCGTATTTATGTTTTCTGCCCGTTCCGTCACGGCTACAAAAGCGTTAACCCCCTACCCATCACTCCTCCCCACACGAACATCTGCTTGGTCACGACCGGACGACGACACCGCGGTCACGGTCACCCGTCGAATGCAACAACCTAACCCCCCATCCCACACCCTAACCCTCAGACATCACCGGCAGCAACGTGGAGCCTCACCTCCACCCAGCACCTCGCCTACATTTCGCTCCGCACCGCCTACTTCACAACGAGCCCGTCGGTCACGGTCACCGGCTACGAATGCGACAACCTAACCCCCCATCCTACACCCCTACCATGAACCCATCACTGGCGACAATGTGGAGCCACCTCGCACCTCTAAAAAACCCCACCCCGCACCGCCCATCTTTCGCTCCGCATCCCGCACTCCACCATCAAACGCGTCGCCTACCTATCGCTCCGCACCACGCACCGTCTAAACCTGTCGGTCAGCACTCCGCACCGCCTACTTCACCGCGAATGCAACGATTCGTTTACATTTAACTCCGCACCCCGCACCGCCTACTTCACCTGCGAATGTATCGTTTACCTGTCGTTCTGCACCGCCGTGAATACAACGTCCAGGCCAGCACCCCGCACCCCTGCTCATAGCGAGGCGACCCAACGAGCACGCCTACAGCGTCGTCCTGCAAGCCAACGGCCGGTCACCGGCGGTCGTGGACTCCACTCTCCCCCGCACGAATATACTGAATAATCGTTCCGGACCATCTCGCAGTGCGCAAACGAACGTTTCAGAGCGAGCACAAATAAATATATGAGAATAGAGAACATCATAATATTAATCTCATTAGGAATGGTCAAGAAAGAACCATAGTTTATTATACTGTATGTTGTAATTAATTAAATGAGTAATTTTTTAAATATGAGAATTACGTAATGGTTAATTAATTGAGACAGTAAAATTATAATCAATTAACGTAAACAAGATTCACTATTAATATTTTAATTAATATTTGTATTAATTAAAATTTTCATTTACGTGGTATATATTGGAACCCACACCTGTAAAGACTAAATCAATATGTAAATGTTAAACGTATGAATTATGTATGTTTCCTATTATATTTATATGTGTTATATGTATATGTCTGTGTACTATTTCAGGTCATATATAATTTATGTGCGTATATATTATGTCTTAGAAGTATAAGAAATCAGAGTTACACATATTATGAGTATATTATATTCGGATTGAATATAAGGGTTCATATAACAAGAAACCCACATTGAACAATTTAAATGACATGACAATTTGCAATTTTTGAATAAATCAAATGAATATGCTTATCTTGAAACAGTCGTACTAATTTCACAACCACTGCTCAATCCTCTGTACTCTTTACTTGTAAATTAAAACTTTTAACGTTATTCACGCGCTTATCCACACTCAACCAACGACCAAAGCCTGCGACCCAGCCGGGTAACATCAAGGTAAATACTGCTGAAGGAGAGTATCACCTCCGAGACGTGGGTAAGTGCGCGCATACGAGTAAGAGCGTATGTGTAAAAGTAAGTGTCACAAAATAACGTTGTATAAATAATTGGCGTTCCAAAATCGTGGGGCTCGGCAAACACAAATAAATTTGTGTATGTTAATTATTGTTGTACAATAAATGTTAAATATCATTACAAGTAAATGGTGCCCTGGTAATAAATAAAGTCTAATACAAAAAATTAGCAAAATATTGTAAGAAAAAATTAATAGTCAGTTTGTGTAATGAATAATATTAAAAATTGTTATAATAAAGTACAGAGAAGGAAAAGAGTTGTGAAATTAATAACGATAAATACAGTAAGTTAAATAAAGAAGTATAGAGTCACGGTTGATCAATAATAAAATTATAATTCATATAACGAATTAGTTAGGACACCGTAGTCTACTATAAAAATGGCGAAGCAACCAACAATGGACTTCGAAACAATGTTTAAAGGACTTCAAGAAGAGTTGAAGGCGAATAGTGAAAAACTAGAAAATAACTAGAAAGTAGCTGTGAAAAATTAGAAAGGAGTAATGCAGAACTTAAAACTCAATTAGAGAGTAGTAATGAAGAGTTAAAAAATAAATTAATAAGTTTAGAAGATAGTAATACGAGATTAAAAACTCAAATAGAAGATAATTGTAATAGATTAGAAATTACTATTGAAGAAGTGAAAACTCAATTAGAGAGTAATGTATATAGTAATAATACTACGTTAGAAGAGAAAATAGAACTCGTCATTAATACTTTAAAACAGAGCTTACTGCACGCGTTGAAGCAGTCGAACAGCGAGTTCAACAATCACTTAATAAACAAGCTGTAAAGGTCGACAGTAAGTTTAAAGAACATCATGAATATACTACACGTGAAACGAAAGAACACATTCTACAACTGGCTGAACAGTGGAATAAAAAGTTTAAAATTACTAAGCAGGAGCAAGACCTCAGACACAAAGATGTAAATGAGCGCATCCTGGACAACACCAATAAAACAAAGGAACTCACTGTGAGGACCTAAACTGTAGAAATAGCTGTGGAGGAGGTCACGAGGAAAACTACACACCACTCCATAGAAATTATCAATAATAATATGACAGATGGACTACAAGAAGAGGTAGATAAACTACGAGCAGAAGTCAAGAGAGGACCCAGTGCTATGATGATGTGTGCTGCAAAGAAAGACGATCGAGAGAAGATCAGATTTAAAGGTAATAAATGGGAGAACCCCATAGAAATTTTACATAAGTGTGAACGAGAAGTGGCAACTATAGGAAGCAACCTAAACGACCGAGAACGTACAGAATTTGTAAGTCGACATTTCCAGGAAACAGCATCCAAATGGCATGCGATTGTTCGGGACCAAACAGAAACTTATGAACAGTTCAAGGCATCCTTCGAAAATCGATACTGGAATATACATACCCAGCGAGAGGTACGAGACCAGCTGGAGTATGGACGGTATTACGTCAATAGCAAACGTTCCATGGAAGACTACATAATACAACTCATCGAACGGTGTAAGCATCTTAGTCCCAGTTTCACGGAGCACGAATTAGTATTGAAATTAAGCTACCATTTTGACAGAAACATTAGACTTGCTGTTTATACCCAAGGAGTTAAAACCATAGATGAACTTCTTATTCTTGTATCACAGTCATCGCAGTTTGTTAATAAACAACACGAGGAAAGAGAGAACCAGCCCCAGCAGCAGCAGTACTCTACGCATAATACAATACAACAAAAATCGACGCAGTTTGCGAAGAGAGGAAAGAATTGGAAAGAGTATAAACAACCCTTTGAAAAAGGTAATACAACTGCACATAAAGGAGCGTACTCGCATCCAGGTACGGCTAAAAAGAAATTAAAACCGTACAATGCGAATGTACAGAATATAAATGCAAATAATAATAATCATAATAATAATAAGAGTAATTATGAAAATAAAAGTGTCCCGCCCGTCAAACTCCAAGGAGGAAGGGGGTGATCACACGACAAGGGAGAAGAACAATGAATGACGGCGGAGGAGACGCCGACAGCCAGCTCAAACAATTTTTAAAAGCAACACGTATTCCAACAAAATACCGGAACGAACAGGCTTGTTAAATGACCTGCACACACAGGAGCTGAGCGCCACCCTAGTTGATACAAACAATCCACAACAGGAAAGAATGTTGTCTCACGCCTATTGTTATACACAAGGGGGAACAATAAGCGGTATAAAGAAACGTAAAGTGGTTAACATATTAAATATTACTTATCAAACAGATGATAGAGTTAAATATGTGCTAAATAATCTAGCAAGTGAACAAAATAAAGATCCGCAAATCAGTCACTTGAAATTATCAACACTATCTAGTAGGTATACGCTAAAGAATAGTATATTGTATAAACTCGTAAATTATGATTGGAAAATAGTCCTATCACCAGAGACGTTAAAAACACTAACTATACCATGTCATCAAATTTAGCACATGCGTCTGCTTTAAAATGTCATTTAGCTTTGAAGGAAGACTTCATTTTGATTAATATGTTTAGAAGAATTAAAGCAACATTAAAAGGATGCTACGAATGTCAAACAGCACGACATCCGAATCTTCACACATACGTAGATATGCAAAATATAAAGACACAGGAAAAGGGAGAATTAGTAGCAGTAGAATTCCTGGGCCCATTTCCGAGAGCTATTCACGGGGGTACGAAGCACATACTTGTATGTATAGATGTGTTCACCAAGGCAGTTCGACTCTACGCTATTCGAAGACCTCCCACAAAAAGTGTACTGAATGTCATACTACGAAAATATGTACCGAAGTATGGTCAAATCAAAAAGATATTGAGTGACCAAGGTAAACAATTTCAAAATAAAGCATGGACGAAAACGCTAACTCAGCGCGGCATACAACCAGTGTTAACGTCAATACGACATCCACAAGGAAACCTTGCTGAGAGGGTAAATAAAGTGTTAGGAAAACATTTACGCATCTACTGTAATGAACAACATAATCGATGGGCAGAGTACTTATCATTTTTTGAACAAGTTATAAATGCTTCATACAGTGAAGCTACGGGATATACACCGGTTGAACTGGAAACATATAAGAAACCTAATAGATTCTGGTCGAGAAACACTGACAAACCTCCAAATCAAAATCTACAAATTCCATTAAGTCACAAGTACGACAATGCGAAGAAAAGGATGGAAAAACTTGGTGAAAAGAGGATCGAGAGTTTCAACAGAACGCACAAACTCATCACATTCCATGAAGGAGAGAGTGTGCTATTAAAAAGTAATCCAATGGGAAAATGAATCGACAATACAGCAAAGAAACTATTCAGACTGTACGAGGGACCCTACTTATTACAAAGGGGGAAAGGAAGACACACATTTATCGTCTACGATCCAACAAGAGACAAGATCTTTGGAAAGTACCATGCATCAGCATTCAGTAAATTCTATGGATAAAGGAACTAATAAATAGGCAATTTATAAGTCCATGGGAGGGACGTAATCCACCCAGGGAAAATGAAAAATTTTAAGAACCCTTATAACAACTAATTGTGATTTGTAAAAAATAATTTAAATAAACAATTTCTGAGTAAGGAAATAAAATTTGAATAACATTCAAATTTTATTTTACCCAGCAAGGGAATTTAAGCAACGATACGTATAGCATAAGTATATGTATCAACCCCTGACTGAGGTATGACAACGTGTTTTCGTATATAAGTATAAAATATGTAAGATGTACATAATAAAAATAATATAGTATACGTTAGATATAAGAAAGAATGTAATAAATACAAGTAGTATTTAAATTTAAATAAATCAAATATTGTACGTAACCATGCATATGGAAACGCATGAGTTTGTTGGTTTTTAAAACGTAACGAAGGGGAGCTATTAACACGTTAAGACCGGCAGAAGTGACGTCAGAGCGGCCTGCCGCTGCTTGTGTATCAGTCTGCGTGTGTGTGTGTGTATGTACATGTGTAAATAACAGACAGGTTCAATTATGCAAACGAGGGTGGAAGATTTCACACAGTTTTTTAAGGATTGTACGTGATTCATAAGTCACACGAATCAGCGACATATGTGAATACATAGCTGACGCCTGGCGCTTCAATTTGACTTTAAGTGGTCATTAATCGTTGGAACGGTTCAGACACCGTGTGAAATTTTGCCATAACTGCCGTAATTTGCACAGGGTAACAACCAAAATTTTCAGAGACAAGGTTTAATATTACACCTAACCATTGGTGTAATAATATTTATAAAAAAAAAGTGTGCGCTACATAAAAAGACGCGTAGGTTGAAAGTGATGATGAAACCGACGCGCCGGCCAGTCCAAAGTTGTCAGAAACATTTTCCAACAGGAATTGCAACGGGCATCAGTATAAAACCCCAGCGCGCGACACACTTTCAGGGCAGATCAAATTCATTTAGTAAGAGGAATCCGCGCATCTCGACAACGTAAACTTTACAAAGTGTAGTAATATTTTGAACAGTATTTAAATAAACTGAAGTGCGATGGAACCGGCATTACGTCGGTGCAGTTATTAAAGAGCGAGTGATTTAAATAAAAGACTGTATTAATGAAGCTACAAGAGTCATAACTACGTAGAAGTTCTAGACAGCAACGAGGGACAAGAAAGAAGAGGACGAGGAACTAGACATCTACGAGAGGACGCAGGGACAGCCTATGAATCTACATCCAGCCGTTTATCATCAAGACTAGAGGTCCACGGCAGAACGCAGCATCCAGGAGACGGAGCGAGGAATTCAACGACGTAGAGGCAAGAGGAGCTGATACCGAAGGGGATCAACGAACTCGAGAGTCTGGAGGACGGTAAAAACAATTTAAATGGGTGCAGGAAAAATGCAGGTGAACTCGAACATTTATTTAACATTATAAATGACCCTGAAGTCTATCAACAAAAACTAGTTTCCATATCCAAGTTTACAGAACATTAATATATTTTTTTTAACTTAAAGAATGAAAAAATAATTGTTTAAATATATAAATGAGAATAGAGAATATCATAATATTAATCTCGTTAGGAATGGTCAAGAAAGAACCATAGTTTATTATACTGTGTGTTGTAATTAATAAATGAGTAATTTTTTAAATATGAGATTTACGTAATGGTTAATTAATTGAGACAGCAAAAATATAATCTATTAACGAAAACAAGATTCTCTATTACTATTTTAATTAATATTTGAATTAATTAAAAGTTTCATTTACGTCGTATACATTGTAACCCACACTTGTAAAGACTAAATCAATATGTAAATGTTAAACGTATGAATTATTTTTTATATTATATTTATATGTGTTATATGTATATGTCTGTGTACTATTTCAGGTCATATATAATTTATGTGTGTATGTATTATGTCTTAGAAGTATAAGAAATCAGAGTTACATATATTATGAGTATATTATATTCGGATTGAATATAAGGGTTCATATAACAAGAAACCCACATTGAACAATTTAAATAACATGAAAATTTGCTATTTTTGAATAAATCAAATGAATATGCTCTTCTTGAAACAGTCGTACTAATTTCACAACCACTACTCAATCCTCTGTACTCTTTACTTGTAAATTAAAACTTATAACGTTATTCACGCGCTTATCCACACTCAACCAACGAACAAAGCCTGCGACCCAGCCGGGTAACATCAAAGTAAATACTGCTGAAGGAGAGTATCACCTCCGAGACGTTGGTAAGTGCGCGCATACGAGTAAGAGAGTATGTGTAAAAGTAAGTGTCACAAAATAACGTTGTATAGTAATTGGAGCTCCAAAATCGTGGGGCTTGGCAAACACAAATAAATTTGTGTATGTTAATTATTGTTGTACAATAAATGTTAAATATCATTACAAGTAAATGGTGCCCTGGTAATAAATAAAGTCTAATACAAAAAATTAGCAAAATATTGTAAGAAAAAATTAATAGTCAGTTTGTGTAATGAATAATATTAAAAATTGTTATAATAAAGTACAGAGAAGAAAAAGAGTTGTGAAATTAATACCGATAAATACAATAGGTTAAATAAAGAATTATAGAGTCACGGTTGATCAATAATAACATATACCGAATTAGTTAGGACACCGTAGTCTACTATAAAAATGACGAAGCAACCAACAATGGACTTCGAAACAATGTTTAAAGGACTTCAAGAAGAGTTGAAGGCGAATAGTGAAAAACTAGAAAATAAATTAGAAAGTAAAAAAAATAAATAATTTTTGAACTACCAACCATATATACAGTTTGTCTTAAAATACACAACCTTGCTCCAGATAACTGACTATATTCTCCCATTATTACTATGCCTAACATATGTTTTGTCGCAATATATATATATGTATATATATTGTAGCGTGACAGAAAATCCACTACATTTTAAGTCATGTGAAATCATAAAGTTTAATTACACCAACAAATGTTATAATTATATTGAATGACATTTAAATAAATCAAAGGAATGAACCACGATAAAATAAAATCCTCATTACATTATATATAAAAACCACTGTTTAAAAAAACCAAAGAAAGTATCGAAGCAACTCATAGTATAATATCAGTAATTTACCCAGGAAGCTAGGAGCAGTAGAGCAGTAAAGCCGTAAAGCAGTAGAGCAGTAAAGCAGTAGAGCAGTAGAGCAGTAAAGCCGTAAAGCAGTAGAGCAGTAAAGCAGTAAACCAGTTATATAAGACCATATCAAGAAGGAAGAGACTCAATTTAAGAGTGGTGAATACCAAAATACCCCAAAAAACAAGAAGAGGGAAGAATTAAAGTTTGTGAACAGGAAGGAAACAATACCCTGAAACCTGTAGAGAAGAATAAAGTCCGTATCAGTGAATAAGTTAAATGCTCCAAACTAAACCTCAGTCGAGATAACACCCAGTACCTTGGTTTACCCAAGAATGAAGAAGGAAGACCAGAAGAATGAAGACTAGAAGAGGGACAAGGGTGAAGACTAGAAGAAGGACAAGAAGGAAGACAAGAAGGAAGATACGAAGAAGGACAAGAAAGAAGACAGGAGGAGAAGAAGAAATAGTATGAAAGAAACACCGTTGTAAAACCTATTATTATATAAACTACTATCAAACCCCAAACCCACAAAAACTATGCAAAGGAAAGTATAACATACCCAAAATCCTATAAAAATGTAATTATTGAGAAAACTAAAGTGCTGTATAGCGTTATAAGAAGTGGACCGACTAAAGCTATTGTGT
Organism: Magicicada septendecula; assembly: GCA_034769895.1. Classification (NCBI taxonomy): domain Eukaryota; kingdom Metazoa; phylum Arthropoda; class Insecta; order Hemiptera; family Cicadidae; genus Magicicada; species Magicicada septendecula. The sequence goes on along the minus strand of CM068369.1, from coordinate 216,810,159 downwards.
AATAAAGAAAATAAACTAGTCTTAACAGTCCATGATTACTAAAGGTCTGGTCTGAGATAATAAGACTCAAAATATCAGAACCAACAGTGAAAGTGAATTTGTGTAAGTGTTTTTTAAAAAATGCAATAAACTTAAAGTTGGTGATACTATAACTTATCAGTATGCTATATCACAGCTTTAATATCTAATAATAAACAGCATAATAAAATAATAAAATGGAAGATTTCCAGTATTTTATTATTTTAATATAAATCTTTATTTACAAGACATTTGTAAAAAATGATAATAAATAGAGTATGGGAGTTTATGTTTACTGATGTAGGGGATCACAAATAATAATGGTTTAGACCAGAAAGGACTGGCATTAATATAGTATTAATAAGTGTAAAATGTTTAACTAGACTGTTTATTCACAGTCCTAAAATCAGTGTGTTAGTATAATGTATTTGTAAGAGTTATTAGAAAATAAGATTTATGTTATGTGTTCTAAAAAGAATTATGTTTGCTAAATAATAGCCTACATACCATTAATAATGTTCCAATAGGTATGCTATGTTAACTCAAAAATAGTTAAAAGATATATGTTCAAGCCATATCTGCAATGTGTTCAATTGTGCAGATTGCTAAACAATGTTCATAATTATTTATTTTAATAACCGTGGTGTTAATTGAATACTACACCACCCAATAAGTTATAAACCATGTTATTTTCATATAATTGTAATTATGTAAAGTCAGAGGAGGAGTTAAGTTTAAATTTATTTGAGAAAGACAGAAATATAAAATTCTAAAATCTAGGCCATTTGGTGAATTCACAGAAACAATATAAACCAGTATAATTCACTTATAAATCCTGTAAACTAGCAAGATTTATATAAGATAACTCAGTTAACCACTACTAGGAATGATCCTATGAGTTAAAATGATAATAAGGAAATACACCTTAAAACATTGTAAATTTTCAAAATATATAAATTAATTAATTTTAAAGAGCAATGTCAAATTTACAGATTAACACAAAAAACCAGTTCAAAGGTTTAATTTATATGTACTTAAGGAAAGGAATAGGAATATGAATAATTAAAATTTATTATAATAGTATTAATAATATTTAAAATAGAGGAAATTCGTATAAAGACGGAAATCCAATTTTGAGCCTATATTTCCAAAAAGTGAACAAAATTTGTTAATTTCCACAAAATGTCTACAGATATAGACTATAATACATCAATTTAAAGGGAATGAGATGATTAAACCAATAATAAGGTTCATAATTCATAAAAGTGATGAATAAAATAGATAAATTCCATATATAATGTAATATTTTATCATGTGTACAGGTAATCGAAATATGTTAACAATACTTTTTCAAAGATTAACTGGGCCAGATTTATGACCAAGTTAAATAGTCTTTTGTTGAATATCAAGCTGAATAGTTGTGTGACAAAACGTTCTTTAAATCGAGTTGAAAATGGTACTAGCGTTTAGCCATCGAAATAAGTGAAACGAGAGTTAGACGGATTAGACACTTTTTAAAACTAAAGCTATCAAAACGTTCACGACAATAGTGAAAACAAACATCTAACTTCATGATACGAGTGACAGAAAACAGTAAAACATTATATTTGAACTAATTCACTCTACAAATCCTAACCATATCTTGAGAACTTTAACTCGAAGAAGTGAACACATACAAAATAAACTAACCAACACAAGTTTACACAGAACACTTCATCAGAATACACCAAATAACTTAACAGACATATTACACCAGTGCGGGAAGATTTCAGACATTCACGAAGGTAATTTTGTCGTGATTTTTGGGACATGCCGAGTTCACAGTAACTACGCCAGAACTAGTAGCGGCCATTTTGAAAATTCAAGCCTGCCTTCTTTATCTTCCAGCAGTGACGTCATCGTCTGCATATTGGTTTGACAACATTCATACACATTACTTATAGGAATTATTTAAATTCTATTGAATAATAATTATTATATTTGTATTAATTGTTAATGTTATACTTTCTCGTCACCCTTCTCTGACTATTAATCCTAATCGCTCAAAGAACCTGTCTTTTAATATAATATATCATAAATTTTGTTCTGTATGACACAATCGATAATTCCCGAGACAGAGTCGATATTTGCTCTCCATCGATAAAAAATCGATTATTTAATTAAATCTATATCTTTAAAAGTGAATGTTTGTTTCTTTCTTTCTTTGTCCCGTATGCGTTCCTATACCATTCATCCGATTGCGATGAAACTTCGGTGAGTTTTTGTGCGCACGCCCGCGAAGGCTTATGAATTTTTTTCAATGGGGCCCTTTGGGGGGTTCTTGGGGTCTTCCACATCTCCTCCTAAACCACCGGACCGATTTCAAACAAACTTGGCACAAATATTTTATGCAACGGGAGAACCAACATAGGGTAGGTGTTTTTCGATGGGGTCCTTTGGGGTCTTCCACATCTTCTCCTATACCACTGGACCGATTTCAACCAAACTTGGCACAAATATTTTACGCAACGGGAGAACCAACATAGGATATGTGTTTTTTCGATATGATACTTCGGGGGGTCCTTTGGGGTCTTCCACATCTCCTCCTAAACCACTGTACCGATTTCAACCAAACTTGGCACAAATATTTTTCGCAAAGGGAGAACCAACATAGGATAGGTGTTTTTTCGATATGATACTTCGGGGGGTCCTTTGGGGTCTTCCACATCTCCTCCTAAACCACTGGACCGATTTCAACCAAACTTGGCACAAATATTTTACGCAACGGGAGAACCAACATAGGACAGGTGTTTTTTTCGATACGATCCTCTGGGGGGTCCTTTGGAGTCTTAAAAAACTAACTTATTAGATCTGGTTACTATGGCAACCCAATGGAATAGATTCTGTTCTAAATATATTATCGCATTAAATTGAAGACCACGCGGACGAAGTCTTTATATATTATATATATACAAACACTTTCTTTCTTTGAGTGGCATTGCAACGCATGCCGGGTACTCGCTAGTTGTCAATAAATCTTTATATTTCCATTATTTTGTATCTGTTACTTATTTCACAGGTTAATTTAAGAGTATTTATTAAGGCTGAAGGCTTAAATAAGAAGAATGTTTTTATTTGAACAAAATATTGGACCAGTCAGAAAAGTCACCAATCGATTATTAACTGGAGTTAATCTATTTAACTCCAGACTTGGTTCAAATCTTCAAGAAGTGCTCGACGGTCAATAAATACTTACCTGTTATTAAAATTTTTACAAGAACCTTTTAAAACAGATTTATTTCTTATACACACACCTCTTAATAAACATAAACAAAATCTTTTACTATTTGAAAATTCTATTTTTATAAAATTTTCTATCAACTTTTTATCTTTTGTAACGACCGGCATACAGAGGTCTGGTTACAAAGTGGCGTCCAACTTAGAGGGCTTAATAATCTAAGCTTGGCAGCGATTAATAAATAGAGACAGAGAAAGATGCAAAGACGAGCTACATCGAAAAAGAGGGCGGCAGAGGCCGAAAAAGAGGTTGACATGGGGGATAAGGAGGCAACACCCCTTGAAGATCCGGAAGTGTTACTAACCCAGGTGGAACCGAAACAACCAGCACCACCAGAGGAACAGCCTGAAGTAACAACGCAGACAGGGGAAGTTAGTGTCCCAGAGAAGGAGAAGGAGAAATCCGATACCAATGGAGATACCAAAATGGATAGGATGATGGAAATGATCTTACAAATGAATAAGAACATAGAGTCCAAAATGGAAGAAACTAGCAAGAAATTGAGTGAAGACTTGAATAACAAACTGGATTCCACTAACAAAAAGATGGATTCTACCAAGGAAGACTTGAGGGAAGACAACCGATCCACAAAAGAAGAATTGGGCCGTAAGATAGAAAATACTAATAAGAGGATCAAAGAAACCAGTAGGAAGATGGAAAGGAAAATGGAAGAAAATAATAAGAATATAAAGGAAGAGTTGAGGGAAAATAATAGGAATTTAGAGGAGAAAATGGAAGAAACCAGTAGGAAAATAGAAAACGACAACCAACAATTAAGGGAAGAATTGAGAGAGGACAATCAACTGCTAAGAGAAGAACTAAGGGAAGTTAACCAAGAGAACATGAATAAGTTAGACGAGAGGATTGAGTTAGCTAAGGAAGTGTTAAATAAAAAGATAACCGATACGAAGAAAGCCATCGTAAAGAAGTTAGAACAGGAAGTCGTGGTTGTCAACCAGCAGATTAGAGAAGTAGACGAAAGATGTCGTCAAACAGAAAACGAAGTGCTGGAAGTCCGGGAAGTAATAACTAAGGAGATTACTCAGGTCCAAGAACAACAGAAATCGAAAATGGAGGAGACCAAGAAATTTGCCTTGGAAGAAGTAAATAAAGTAACAGAAAGATGCGATGGCGTGGAAGCCCCCATGGTAAACATAACCGGACAGGTGCGACAGAGCCAGGAGGAGATAGAGTTAATAAGGAACAGACCATCTGGATATCACAATTTCCCCATGTCAGAGAACAGAGAATGGCTCAATTTCCGGCAATACAAACGGAAGCCTATGGAGTTCTTGGCACGAATAGAGGAGTACCTCGAGAAACACCGAGGGAACCGATGGGTCCAGAACAGAGAAATCCTTGACGAGTCGTTTCGGGAGGTGAATGACCATTGGTGGATGGCCAACCGGAGCGACATCGACAATTATGAACAATTCAAGAGCCTGTTCAAGGCCAAATACTGGTCAGAGACCACGCAAAATCTAATAAGAGATAATATATGCCACGGCCGCTACAAACCACAAGTCGGTAGTTCAATGACAGCTTATTTCCTCGGCAAGGTGTGTATGGCCAAGCACTTAGAACCAGCCATACCAGAGGAGTGCCTAATAAATAAGTTGTCTTACCATTATGATGAGGAGGTGATTCGTGCGAGGAGGGGCAGCCAGATAAAAACCATCCAGGCAATGACAGAACTCCTAGAAAATTATGAAAATGAAGACTACTACCGACAGAGTCGTAGAAGAAGTGATGGGCCCGAACCAAGGACGTACCAGAACAATAACCAGGGTACGAACCACATAAATACTGGGTACCAAGGAGGCCGGGCATATCCGCGAAATAACGGTTCTAATAATGGAAATAATGTGAACAATACTAATTACAATGATAATAATAATACGGGTCCCAACCATCAAAACCCGAATCGACCCTCTAATGGTTATCAGGGTAACCGCAATCCCTACCCTAATAACGTAAATAGTCAGAGAAGCCCCAATTATGGTAATAGTCCTTACCCTAATAATACCAATCGTACGGGCCCCAATAATGGTAATTTTAATAATAATAGGTTTCCTCGCCCTAGAGTGAACTTCATACGAGCCACAGATGGAAGACAGCGGAGATTCGATCACAATAGACGAAATAGCTACCGCGGATATGAAGAAAGGCGGAGGAGCCTAGAACGGGACCAACCAAGGTACTATCCGGCGCGTAGGAGCAATAGTTTGGACAACGCTGAACGAAGGTCGAACCATGAACGACCGGAAGACCATAGGACAGATCGACAGGTAACCACTCTGAGCATCCCGAATGAGGCATCGACTAGTATGGCTCAAAGGAACAATGATGCCGAGCCTTTAAACGGGTACAGGCAGTAATAAATCGCCAGAACCCGTTACTGCTCCTGACTACTGGGTATAATAATAATAATGAGTGCAATTTTGAGAATAATCACAATCGTATCACAATCATCGGGTGCAACTACCTAAAGGACATCAGACAGGAGTTATTGGAAGAGGATAACAGGAGTCCCACCAATAACTTCAATAATGAAATTATACATGTCAACGCCAAGGTAGAAGGCATTCCAGCCAAGTTAATGATCGATACTGGGTCGAACGTGTCAATAATAAGTACGACGGAACTGGAGAGGATACAGCAAGAGTGCGGGAGAACTTTACCAACATTGCCGTTGAATAATATTGTTTTGTTGGGTGCAACCGGCCGACAAAACAAAACTATACGTAGACAAGTCTCCGCCAGTGTGATGAGCTGTGGTATAGCGATTGACATGGAATTCTTGGTGGCGAGCGGTCTGCCATTTAATATACTGGTCGGGTGTGATGAGCTTAGAAGGAATTCCGCCATCATTGATCTGAGAACTGAAACATTATCGCTGTTTTCTAACGGACATACTTGGACGGCGAACTTGGTGGGTAGTGACCAAGTCGTTCCCGATAGTATCCATCAGCAAATCCGAAAAATTAATTACATCCATCCAACATCCATAATTGAACAAAAGAATAGACGACACCTCCAATGAAGATTTATGGTCACAAAAAATCCAGGAGATCAGGGATTTCCGGAGCGGTATAACTGACGAAGGTTTAACAACAAACCAAGCGAACAAATTAATAGACATATACAACAAATATAAATCAGTCTTTTCTGATGAGCCCGGTAAAGTGAAGAATTTCCAGTGTACTCTACAATTCCGAGACACTGTGGACTTTAACCGGAAGTCTTACCCCATTGCGCAATCACGAAAGCAAGCAGTAAGAGCTGAAATAGAGCGAATGATTAACCGTGACATTATAGAGAGTAGCCATTCCCCTTATACAAGTCCTATCGTGGCTATTCCTAAGAAAAACGGACAAGTCCGTTTGTGTTTAGATGCGCGCGAAATAAATAAGTTGATCATTAATGACAGGACTTCGCCCGGTGAGATTGAGGAGATCTTAAAACGGTTCCACGGTACCAAATACTTCACTACTTGGGATACGGTGTGCGGATACTGGCAGGTGGAATTACATCCACAGAGTCGCCAGTATCTGGCCTTTATATTCGAAGGGCGGAACTACCAGTTTAAGAGGTTGCCCTTCGGACTGGTAAACTCAGTCGCCGTCTTTGTGCACTGCATGGATCAGATACTTGGCCAAGAAGCACTACAATTCACCACCGTATACGTCGATGACTTGCTAGTGTCCTCAGAAACTTGGGAGGAACACTGCTACCGTGTGGAACACGTCTTACAGAAACTAGCTGCAAACAATATTACGCTGAAGTTAGCAAAATCTCATTTTATTGCTAAAGAAATACAATTCTTAGGCTTCATATTAAATGATAAGGGAATCTCACCGTCGGCTGAAAAAGTCGAAGCGATTCAGAACTTTCCTACACCAAAGAATCGAAGGCAATTACAGTCGTTCCTGGGACTCTGTAATTACTACCGCAAGTTCCAGGAAAAGTACTCCGAAGTGACTGCCAGATTTCAGCCGCAACTGTCATCTAAAAATAAATGGATCTGGGGTAATGAACAACAAAATATATTGACTCTTATAAAACAAAAATTCCTTAAACACATTATACTCCGCCATCCAGATTTTAACAAGCCTTTCTTTCTTAATTGTGATGCCAGTGACATCAGCCTCGGCACTACATTATATCAAGAGGATGAGGAGGGCGAACATCTTGTAATCTGCTTTGCCAGCAGAGCTCTGAACCAGAGTGAGAAAAACTATCACGTGACAGAAAAGGAGTTATTGAGTGTTGTGTTCGCGTGCGGAAAATTCCGCACATATATTCTTGGTTATCCCGTTACCGTCCGGACAGACCATAAATCTATCTCGTTCCTTAAGAGATGTAAGTTGAGCCATGGAAGGTTAACGCGGTGGATACTATTGCTACAAGAATACGACCTTAAGTGGGAGTATATCCCCGGAAGGAAGAATGTCGTCGCGGACGTATTGTCTAGAGTAGACATTGACAAACAGACGTTCGAGGGGGAGAAGGAGAGTATTCTGAAGGTGTACCATATTCTCAGCAGCAGCGCCGGTCTACAATCAGTTCTGGAACAACTAAGCACACACCAACAAGCTGACCCGAAATTAATTACTATTATCTCAAGATTGGAAGAAGGGGATGAGACAATATCCCAATATTACACTATACATAATGGAATCCTGTTTTCCAAACCATCATTATATAAGGAGGAATGGAAGGTAATAATTCCGACACATATCGAGAAAGAGATAGTGTTCAATTATCATGTTCGATATGGGCATATGGGCGCCTTAAAGGTGGTAAAGGCCCTGGAAGAGAGCTGCTATATCAAGGACATCAATCGGAAGGTTCGGAGGTACATTAGAAACTGTCGCATTTGCCAACTCGTAAAAACTAACAACGAGAAAAGAGAGGGGCAGATGATTCCAATAACATGGCAGTCGAAACTTGAGAAGGTATTCCTGGATATCTGTGGGCCATTTCCCCGCAGTGGAGGCCGCCACCGATACAAATATATCGTCATCATAATGGATCATTATACCAAGTTCGTGAAGCTATACCCAGCGAATCGGGCGACTACGAATAAAGTTCTTGATATCCTGATCAACCAGTACTTCCCAACCGTCGGAAAACCGGTATCGATCATAACCGACCACGGAACACAATTCAAGGGGAGGAAGTGGCGGGATACACTGCTGTCAATGGGGGTTCATACATACAAGACATCCGTATACCACCCAAGCAGTAACCCGGCCGAAAGAGTCTTGCGAGAGGTGGGGCGCCTATTAAGAACGTATTGCCATGATCAGCAGAGAAGGTGGCAAGAATACTTGGAGGCCACTGAAGAATTCCTCAACCTGGCCTACCATCCTGCCATAGGAATAACCCCATACTCCGCAATGTACGAGAGACAACCCCCTATAGAGATTGAAGATATCTTGGAGTTCCCCAGAGAGCATAAATATATATTTGATAGAATTCAGTTTTGTAATAAGGTGGCCGAAGATCAGGAGAAACGGCGGAATAAATACAATAAATGCATGGGTAAGGTTATTCATTATACCGTTGGAGAGAAGGTGTTGTTGAAGAATAGGGAATTACCCAGTTCCTTAGAGGGGATAACAAAAAATTTATTGCTCCTGTACACTGGTCCCTATATTGTCTCAAAGGACAATAACAACAACACATACGAAATCAAGGAAATGAATTCAAATAAAGTCAAGGGTGTCTTTAACCAGGCATCCATGAAGAAATTTTATGAATAAAATTATCCAAATTCTAAAAACAATGTAAGCCCATTACATACAATTTATTTGAGAAGAAACATTTTGGAAGAAGATATATAAAACAGAATTTTGAAAGTAAAATTATCCAAATTCTAAAAACAATGTAAGCCCATTACATACAATTTATTTGAGAAGAAATATTTTGGAAGAAGATATATAAAACAGAGTTTTGAAGGTAAAATTATCCAAATTCTAAAAACAATGTAAGCCCATTACATACAATTTATTTGAAAGAAATTATTTGGAAAGAAGAATAATAGAAGAAGAGTTTGGACTAAATCTACAAAATTCTAAAAAAAACAATTGTAAGATCACCTTACTAACAAAAAATGTGAAAAACTTTATGGCTATAATATAAGAAGAGTGAATTTTGAATTATGTATAAATCAAGTTTCCAAACCAAGTATAAGTACAACTTACCAACCAATTATTAATAAAACACTTTGGTGAGATAAACAGAAGAGATTTCATACCATATTTATGGTAAGCATAGAAAATAATTACCATGGTAACAAAGGATCATAATAGGATGAATAAAGGAAACAGACTTTAGAATTAAACAAATAATTCTGGACAGTATGATCATGTCTAAGTTCAATATAAAGAGTAAAAACCTTTCCATAAAATGATGCTAAAGGAAATAAAAAAAGAAAAATTCTTTAATACGATTTGAGTGATTGAATATAATAAAGTGCAAAAACTTATTTGGAATTATGAGATAATGAAACTTTGAAGTGGTATGAGGAGAAATTATGACCTCATTATGAAATTAATAAAAAACCATAATTCGAAGGTATAATAACAATGACAGGTATAATGTGAGAATAATGTCAAAGATTTATGTAATTAAACGAATTAATATAAAATGATTTATGAATTAAATGTCAATTATGATAATGACAGTTATAAAAATTCTAAGAAAATAGAACAAGTGGAATTTTAAGAACGAAGAAACAGTCTAAAAATGTCAGAAAGATATGCTACAATAAATAATGCAGATTATAATAAAAAAAAACAGAAGGTAATAAAGAAATTATAACCAAAAGATTTATATGATAAGAAAAGTTGAAAAATGTAATAATAGAAGAGCTTCCTACCATAATATCAAATGAAAGAAACATCCAGTTAATGAGTCAAAAGAACAACTGAGATAGGAATATTAAAATCTCTGAGAAATATAATAAATAATAGGTGAAGTATCCCAAAGATATTTTTTTTTCTAAATAGTAACAAATGTGTACTATTCTGAATAATTTTTTAATCTGTCTGAAGATAATTCCAGCAGGATTAATATGTTTTTTGAGCAGAGATGATTTGCCTCTGTACTCAAATATGTGTGAAGTATTGGACAGCAGAGGAAAGTAGCGTACAGTGCCTCTCTGAACTGAACCAGCTCACAAAGTAGGGAACGATAGGGAGGAAATATCCCAAGGAGAAAATACTAAGAAGAAATATGAAAATGAAATATTAATATGAAACTCAGATGACTATTACTATCACGAAAGATCAAGTGAGAATGATATAAACTCAAATATAATTAAGAAAATTTTAAAATGGAAGGAAGTCCAAAATAGTAACAAACCTAGAATAATTATCATAAGCAATTGCTTCAGACAAAGCAAGTATAGTCTGAAAAAATTACTTCTGGAGAAGGGCATTCTGTAGCGTGACAGAAAATCCACTACATTTTAAGTCATGTGAAATCATAAAGTTTAATTACACCAACAAATGTTATAATAATATTGAATGACATTTAAATAAATCAAAGGAATGAACCACGATAAAATAAAAATCCTCATTACATTATATATAAAAACCACTGTTTAAAAAAACCAAAGAAAGTATCGAAGCAACTCATAGTATAATATCAGTAATTTACCCAGGAAGCTAGGAGCAGTAGAGCAGTAAAGCCGTAAAGCAGTAGAGCAGTAGAGCAGTAAAGCCGTAAAGCAGTAGAGCAGTAAGGCAGTAAACCAGTTATATAAGACCATATCAAGAAGGAAGAGACTCAATTTAAGAGTGGTGAATACCAAAATACCCCAAAAAACAAGAGGAGGGAAGAATAAAGTTTGTGAACAGGAAGAAAACAATACCCTGAAACCTGTATAGAAGAATAAAGTCCGTATCAGTAAATAAGTTAAATGCTCCAAACTAAACCTCAGTCGAGATAACACCCAGTACCTTGGTTTACCCAAGAATGAAGAAGGAAGACCAGAAGAATGAAGACTAGAAGAGGGACAAGAATGAAGACTAGAAGAAGGACAAGAAGGAAGACAAGTAGGAAGATACGAAGAAGGACAAGAAAGAAGACAGGAGGAGAGGAAGAAATAGTATGAAAGAAACACCGTTGTAAAACCTATTATTATATAAACTACTATCAAACCCCAAACCCACAAAAACTATGCAAAGGAAAGTATAACATACCCAAAATCCTATAAAAATGTAATTATTGAGAAAACTAAAGTGCTGTATAGCGTTATAAGAAGTGGACCGACTAAAGCTATTGTGTAATAAAGAAAATAAACTAGTCTTAACAGTCCATGATTACTAAAGGTCTGGTCTGAGATAATAAGACTCAAAATATCAGAACCAACAGTGAAAGTGAATTTGTGTAAGTGTTTTTTAAAAAATGCAATAAACTTAAAGTTGGTGATACTATAACTTATCAGTATGCTATATCACAGCTTTAATATCTAATAATAAACAGCATAATAAAATAATAAAATGGAAGATTTCCAGTATTTTATTATTTTAATATAAATCTTTATTTACAAGACATTTGTAAAAAATGATAATAAATAGAGTATGGGAGTTTATGTTTACTGATGTAGGGGATCACAAATAATAATGGTTTAGACCAGAAAGGACTGGCATTAATATAGTATTAATAAGTGTAAAATGTTTAACTAGACTGTTTATTCACTGTCCTAAAATCAGTGTGTTAGTAAAATGTATTTGTAAGAATTATTAGAAAATAAGATTTATGTTATGTGTTCTAAAAAGAATTATGTTTGCTAAATAATAGCCTACATACCATTAATAATGTTCCAATAGGTATGCTATGTTAACTCAAAAATAGTTAAAAGATATATGTTCAAACCATGTCTGCAATGTGTTCAATTGTGCAGATTGCTAAACAATGTTCATAATTATTTATTTTAATAACCGTGGTGTTAATTGAATACTACACCACCCAATAAGTTATAAACCATGTTATTTTCATATAATTGTAATTATGTAAAGTCAGAGGAGGAGTTAAGTTTAAATTTATTTGAGAAAGACAGAAATATAAAATTCTAAAATCTAGGCCATTTGGTGAATTCACAGAAACAATATAAACCAGTATAATTCACTTATAAATCCTGTAAACTAGCAAGATTTATATAAGATAACTCAGTTAACCACTACTAGGAATGATCCTATGAGTTAAAATGATAATAAGGAAATACACCTTAAAACATTGTAAATTTTCAAAATATATAAATTAATTAATTTTAAAGAGCAATGTCAAATTTACAGATTAACACAAAAAACCAGTTCAAAGGTTTAATTTATATGTACTTAAGGAAAGGAATAGGAATATGAATAATTAAAATTTATTATAATAGTATTAATAATATTTAAAATAGAGGAAATTCGTATAAAGACGGAAATCCAATTTTGAGCCTATATTTCCAAAAAGTGAACAAAATTTGTTAATTTCCACAAAATGTCTACAGATATGAACTATAATACATCAATTTAAAGGGAATGAGATGATTAAACCAATAATAAGGTTCATGATTCATAAAAGTGATGAATAAAATAGATAAATTCCATATATAATGTAATATTTTATCATGTGTACAGGTAATCGAAATATGTTAACAATACTTTTTCAAAGATTAACTGGGCCAGATTTATGACCAAGTTAATAGTCTTTTGTTGAATATCAAGCTGAATAGTTGTGTGACAAAACGTTCTTTAAATCGAGTTGAAAATGGTACTAGCGTTTAGCCATCGAAATAAGTGAAACGAGAGTTAGACGGATTAGACACTTTTTAAAACTAAAGCTATCAAAACGTTCACGACAATAGTGAAAACAAACATCTAACTTCATGATACGAGTGACAGAAAACAGTAAAACATTATATTTGAACTAATTCACTCTACAAATCCTAACCATATCTTGAGAACTTTAACTCGAAGAAGTGAACACATACAAAATAAACTAACCAACACAAGTTTACACAGAACACTTCGTCAGAATACACCAAATAACTTAACAGACATATTACACCAGTGCGGGAAGATTTCAGACATTCACGAAGGTAATTTTGTCGTGATTTTTGGGACATGCCGAGTTCACAGTAACTACGCCAGAACTAGTAGCGGCCATTTTGAAAATTCAAGCCTGCCTTCTTTATCTTCCAGCAGTGACGTCATCGTCTGCATATTGGTTTGACAACATTCATACACATTACTTATAGGAATTATTTAAATTCTATTGAATAATAATTATTATATTTGTATTAATTGTTAATGTTATACTTTCTCGTCGCCCTTCTCTGACTATTAATCCTAATCGCTCAAAGAACCTGTCTTTTAATATATCATAAATTTTGTTCTGTATGACACAATCGATAATTCCCGAGACAGAGTCGATATTTGCTCTCCATCGATAAAAAATCGATTATTTAATTAAATCTATATCTATAAAAATGAATGTTTGTTTCTTTCTTTCTTTCTTTGTCCCGTATGCGTTCCTATACCATTCATCCGATTGCGATGAAACTTCGGTGAGTTTTTGTGAGCACGCCCGCGAAGGTTTATGAATTTTTTTCAATGGGGCCCTTTTAGGGGGTTCTTGGGGTCTTCCACATCTCCTCCTAAACCACCGGACCGATTTCAACCAAACTTGGCACAAATATTTTATGCAACGGGAGAACCAACATAGGGTAGGTGTTTTTTCGATGGGGTCCTTTGGGTGGTCCTTTGGGGTCTTCTCCTAAACCACTGGACCGATTTCAACCAAACGTGGCACAAATATTTTATGCAATGGGAGAACCAACACAGGATAGGTGTTTTTTTCGACGGGGTCCATTGGGGGGTCCTTAGGGGTCTTCCACATCTACTCCTAAACCACTGGACCGATTTCAACCAAACTTGGCACAAATATTTTACGCAACGGGAGAACCAACATAGGATATGTGTTTTTTCGATATGATCCTTCCGGGGTCCTTTTGGGGGTCCTTTGGGGTCTTTCACATCTCCTCCTAAACCACTGGACCGATTTCAACCAAACTTGGCACAAATATTTTTCGCAAAGGGAGAACCAACATAGGATAGGTGTTTTTTCAATGGGGTTCTTTTGGGGGTTCTTTGGGGTCTTCCACATCTCCTCCTAAACCACTGGACCGATTTCAAACAAACTTGGCACAAATATTTCTGTATGACACAATCGATAATTCCCGAGACAGAGTCGATATTTGCTCTCCATCGATAAAAAATCGATTATTTAATTAAATCTATATCTTTAAAAGTGAATGTTTGTTTCTTTCTTTCTTTGTCCCGTATGCGTTCCTATACCATTCATCCGATTGCGATGAAACTTCGGTGAGTTTTTGTGCGCACGCCCGCGAAGGCTTATGAATTTTTTTCAATGGGGCCCTTTGGGGGGTTCTTGGGGTCTTCCACATCTCCTCCTAAACCACCGGACCGATTTCAAACAAACTTGGCACAAATATTTTATGCAACGGGAGAACCAACATAGGGTAGGTGTTTTTCGATGGGGTCCTTTGGGGTCTTCCACATCTTCTCCTATACCACTGGACCGATTTCAACCAAACTTGGCACAAATATTTTACGCAACGGGAGAACCAACATAGGATATGTGTTTTTTCGATATGATACTTCGGGGGGTCCTTTGGGGTCTTCCACATCTCCTCCTAAACCACTGTACCGATTTCAACCAAACTTGGCACAAATATTTTTCGCAAAGGGAGAACCAACATAGGATAGGTGTTTTTTCGATATGATACTTCGGGGGGTCCTTTGGGGTCTTCCACATCTCCTCCTAAACCACTGGACCGATTTCAACCAAACTTGGCACAAATATTTTACGCAACGGGAGAACCAACATAGGACAGGTGTTTTTTTCGATACGATCCTCTGGGGGGTCCTTTGGAGTCTTAAAAAACTAACTTATTAGATCTGGTTACTATGGCAACCCAATGGAATAGATTCTGTTCTAAATATATTATCGCATTAAATTGAAGACCACGCGGACGAAGTCTTTATATATTATATATATACAAACACTTTCTTTCTTTGAGTGGCATTGCAACGCATGCCGGGTACTCGCTAGTTGTCAATAAATCTTTATATTTCCATTATTTTGTATCTGTTACTTATTTCACAGGTTAATTTAAGAGTATTTATTAAGGCTGAAGGACTTAAATAAGAAGAATGTTTTTATTTGAACAAAATATTGGACCAGTCAGAAAAGTCACCAATCGATTATTAACTGGAGTTAATCTATTTAACTCCAGACTTGGTTCAAATCTTCAAGAAGTGCTCGACGGTCAATAAATACTTACCTGTTATTAAAATGTTTACAAGAACCTTTTAAAACAGATTTATTTCTTATACACACACCTCTTAATAAACATAAACAAAATCTTTTACTATTTGAAAATTCTATTTTTATAAAATTTTCTATCAACTTTTTATCTTTTGTAACGACCGGCATACAGAGGTCTGGTTACAAAGTGGCGTCCAACTTAGAGGGCTTAATAATCTAAGCTTGGCAGCGATTAATAAATAGAGACAGAGAAAGATGCAAAGACGAGCTACATCGAAAAAGAGGGCGGCAGAGGCCGAAAAAGAGGTTGACATGGGGGATAAGGAGGCAACACCCCTTGAAGATCCGGAAGTGTTACTAACCCAGGTGGAACCGAAACAACCAGCACCACCAGAGGAACAGCCTGAAGTAACAACGCAGACAGGGGAAGTTAGTGTCCCAGAGAAGGAGAAGGAGAAATCCGATACCAATGGAGATACCAAAATGGATAGGATGATGGAAATGATCTTACAAATGAATAAGAACATAGAGTCCAAAATGGAAGAAACTAGCAAGAAATTGAGTGAAGACTTGAATAACAAACTGGATTCCACTAACAAAAAGATGGATTCTACCAAGGAAGACTTGAGGGAAGACAACCGATCCACAAAAGAAGAATTGGGCCGTAAGATAGAAAATACTAATAAGAGGATCGAAGAAACCAGTAGGAAGATGGAAAGGAAAATGGAAGAAAATAATAAGAATATAAAGGAAGAGTTGAGGGAAAATAATAGGAATTTAGAGGAGAAAATGGAAGAAACCAGTAGGAAAAGAGTAAACGACAACCAACAATTAAGGGAAGAATTGAGAGAGGAGAATCAACTGCTGAGAGAAGAACTAAGGGAAGTTAACCAAGAGAACATGAATAAGTTAGACGAGAGGATTGAGTTAGCTAAGGAAGAGTTAAATAAAAAGATAACCGATACGAAGAAAGCCATCGTAAAGAAGTTAGAACAGGAAGTCGTGGTTGTCAACCAGCAGATTAGAGAAGTAGACGAAAGATGTCGTCAAACAGAAAACGAAGTGCTGGAAGTCCGGGAAGTAATAACTAAGGAGATTACTCAGGTCCAAGAACAACAGAAATCGAAAATGGAGGAGACCAAGAAATTTGCCTTGGAAGAAGTAAATAAAGTAACAGAAAGATGCGATGGCGTGGAAGCCCCCATGGTAAACATAACCGGACAGGTGCGACAGAGCCAGGAGGAGATAGAGTTAATAAGGAACAGACCATCTGGATATCACAATTTCCCCATGTCAGAGAACAGAGAATGGCTCAATTTCCGGCAATACAAACGGAAGCCTATGGAGTTCTTGGCACGAATAGAGGAGTACCTCGAGAAACACCGAGGGAACCGATGGGTCCAGAACAGAGAAATCCTTGACGAGTCGTTTCGGGAGGTGAATGACCATTGGTGGATGGCCAACAGGAGCGACATCGACAATTATGAACAATTCAAGAGCCTGTTCAAGGCCAAATACTGGTCAGAGACCACGCAAAATCTAATAAGAGATAATATATGCCACGGCCGCTACAAACCACAAGTCGGTAGTTCAATGACAGCTTATTTCCTCGGCAAGGTGTGTATGGCCAAGCACTTAGAACCAGCCATACCGGAGGAGTGCCTAATAAATAAGTTGTCTTACCATTATGATGAGGAGGTGATTCGTGCGAGGAGGGGCAGCCAGATAAAAACCCTCCAGGCAATGACAGAACTCCTAGAAAATTATGAAAATGAAGACTACTACCGACAGAGTCGTAGAAGAAGTGATGGGCCCGAACCAAGGACGTACCAGAACAATAACCAGGGTACGAACCACATAAATACTGGGTACCAAGGAGGAAGGGCATATCCGCGAAATAACGGTTCTAATAATGGAAATAATGTGAACAATACTAATTACAATGATAATAATAATACGGGTCCCCAACCATCAAAACCCGAATCGACCCTCTAATGGTTATCAGGGTAACCGCAATCCCTACCCTAATAACGTAAATAGTCAGAGAAGCCACAATTATGGTAATAGTCCTTACCCTAATAATACCAATCGTACGGGCCCCAATAATGGTAATTTTAATAATAATAGGTTTCCTCGCCCTAGAGTGAACTTCATACGAGCCACAGATGGAAGACAGCGGAGATTCGATCACAATAGACGAAATAGCTACCGCGGATATGAAGAAAGGCGGAGGAGCCTAGAACGGGACCAACCAAGGTACTATCCGGCGCGTAGGAGCAATAGTTTGGACAACGCTGAACGAAGGTCGAACCATGAACGACCGGAAGACCATAGGACAGATCGACAGGTAACCACTCTGAGCATCCCGAATGAGGCATCGACTAGTATGGCTCAAAGGAACAATGATGCCGAGCCTTTAAACGGGTACAGGCAGTAATAAATCGCCAGAACCCGTTACTGCTCCTGACTACTGGGTATAATAATAATAATGAGTGCAATTTTGAGAATAATCACAATCGTATCACAATCATCGGGTGCAACTACCTAAAGGACATCAGACAGGAGTTATTGGAAGAGGATAACAGGAGTCCCACCAATAACTTCAATAATGAAATTATACATGTCAACGCCAAGGTAGAAGGCATTCCAGCCAAGTTAATGATCGATACTGGGTCGAACGTGTCAATAATAAGTACGACGGAACTGGAGAGGATACAGCAAGAGTGCGGGAGAACTTTACCAACATTGCCGTTGAATAATATTGTTTTGTTGGGTGCAACCGGCCGACAAAACAAAACTATACGTAGACAAGTCTCCGCCAGTGTGATGAGCTGTGGTATAGCGATTGACATGGAATTCTTGGTGGCGAGCGGTCTGCCATTTAATATACTGGTCGGGTGTGATGAGCTTAGAAGGAATTCCGCCATCATTGATCTGAGAACTGAAACATTATCGCTGTTTTCTAACGGACATACTTGGACGGCGAACTTGGTGGGTAGTGACCAAGTCGTTCCCGATAGTATCCATCAGCAAATCCGAAAAATTAATTACATCCATCCAACATCCATAATTGAACAAAAGAATAGACGACACCTCCAATGAAGATTTATGGTCACAAAAAATCCAGGAGATCAGGGATTTCCGGAGCGGTATAACTGACGAAGGTTTAACAACAAACCAAGCGAACAAATTAATAGACATATACAACAAATATAAATCAGTCTTTTCTGATGAGCCCGGTAAAGTGAAGAATTTCCAGTGTACTCTACAATTCCGAGACACTGTGGACTTTAACCGGAAGTCTTACCCCATTGCGCAATCACGAAAGCAAGCAGTAAGAGCTGAAATAGAGCGAATGATTAACCGTGACATTATAGAGAGTAGCCATTCCCCTTATACAAGTCCTATCGTGGCTATTCCTAAGAAAAACGGACAAGTCCGTTTGTGTTTAGATGCGCGCGAAATAAATAAGTTGATCATTAATGACAGGACTTCGCCCGGTGAGATTGAGGAGATCTTAAAACGGTTCCACGGTACCAAATACTTCACTACTTGGGATACGGTGTGCGGATACTGGCAGGTGGAATTACATCCACAGAGTCGCCAGTATCTGGCCTTTATATTCGAAGGGCGGAACTACCAGTTTAAGAGGTTGCCCTTCGGACTGGTAAACTCAGTCGCCGTCTTTGTGCACTGCATGGATCAGATACTTGGCCAAGAAGCACTACAATTCACCACCGTATACGTCGATGACTTGCTAGTGTCCTCAGAAACTTGGGAGGAACACTGCTACCGTGTGGAACACGTCTTACAGAAACTAGCTGCAAACAATATTACGCTGAAGTTAGCAAAATCTCATTTTATTGCTAAAGAAATACAATTCTTAGGCTTCATATTAAATGATAAGGGAATCTCACCGTCGGCTGAAAAAGTCGAAGCGATTCAGAACTTTCCTACACCAAAGAATCGAAGGCAATTACAGTCGTTCCTGGGACTCTGTAATTACTACCGCAAGTTCCAGGAAAAGTACTCCGAAGTGACTGCCAGATTTCAGCCGCAACTGTCATCTAAAAATAAATGGATCTGGGGTAATGAACAACAAAATATATTGACTCTTATAAAACAAAAATTCCTTAAACACATTATACTCCGCCATCCAGATTTTAACAAGCCTTTCTTTCTTAATTGTGATGCCAGTGACATCAGCCTCGGCACTACATTATATCAAGAGGATGAGGAGGGCGAACATCTTGTAATCTGCTTTGCCAGCAGAGCTCTGAACCAGAGTGAGAAAAACTATCACGTGACAGAAAAGGAGTTATTGAGTGTTGTGTTCGCGTGCGGAAAATTCCGCACATATATTCTTGGTTATCCCGTTACCGTCCGGACAGACCATAAATCTATCTCGTTCCTTAAGAGATGTAAGTTGAGCCATGGAAGGTTAACGCGGTGGATACTATTGCTACAAGAATACGACCTTAAGTGGGAGTATATCCCCGGAAGGAAGAATGTCGTCGCGGACGTATTGTCTAGAGTAGACATTGACAAACAGACGTTCGAGGGGGAGAAGGAGAGTATTCTGAAGGTGTACCATATTCTCAGCAGCAGCGCCGGTCTACAATCAGTTCTGGAACAACTAAGCACACACCAACAAGCTGACCCGAAATTAATTACTATTATCTCAAGATTGGAAGAAGGGGATGAGACAATATCCCAATATTACACTATACATAATGGAATCCTGTTTTCCAAACCATCATTATATAAGGAGGAATGGAAGGTAATAATTCCGACACATATCGAGAAAGAGATAGTGTTCAATTATCATGTTCGATATGGGCATATGGGCGCCTTAAAGGTGGTAAAGGCCCTGGAAGAGAGCTGCTATATCAAGGACATCAATCGGAAGGTTCGGAGGTACATTAGAAACTGTCGCATTTGCCAACTCGTAAAAACTAACAACGAGAAAAGAGAGGGGCAGATGATTCCAATAACATGGCAGTCGAAACTTGAGAAGGTATTCCTGGATATCTGTGGGCCATTTCCCCGCAGTGGAGGCCGCCACCGATACAAATATATCGTCATCATAATGGATCATTATACCAAGTTCGTGAAGCTATACCCAGCGAATCGGGCGACTACGAATAAAGTTCTTGATATCCTGATCAACCAGTACTTCCCAACCGTCGGAAAACCGGTATCGATCATAACCGACCACGGAACACAATTCAAGGGGAGGAAGTGGCGGGATACACTGCTGTCAATGGGGGTTCATACATACAAGACATCCGTATACCACCCAAGCAGTAACCCGGCCGAAAGAGTCTTGCGAGAGGTGGGGCGCCTATTAAGAACGTATTGCCATGATCAGCAGAGAAGGTGGCAAGAATACTTGGAGGCCACTGAAGAATTCCTCAACCTGGCCTACCATCCTGCCATAGGAATAACCCCATACTCCGCAATGTACGAGAGACAACCCCCTAGAGAGATTGAAGATATCTTGGAGTTCCCCAGAGAGCATAAATATATATTTGATAGAATTCAGTTTTGTAATAAGGTGGCCGAAGATCAGGAGAAACGGCGGAATAAATACAATAAATGCATGGGTAAGGTTATTCATTATACCGTTGGAGAGAAGGTGTTGTTGAAGAATAGGGAATTACCCAGTTCCTTAGAGGGGATAACAAAAAATTTATTGCTCCTGTACACTGGTCCCTATATTGTCTCAAAGGACAATAACAACAACACATACGAAATCAAGGAAATGAATTCAAATAAAGTCAAGGGTGTCTTTAACCAGGCATCCATGAAGAAATTTTATGAATAAAATTATCCAAATTCTAAAAACAATGTAAGCCCATTACGTACAATTTATTTGAGAAGAAACATTTTGGAAGAAGATATATAAAACAGAATTTTGAAAGTAAAATTATCCAAATTCTAAAAACAATGTAAGCCCATTACATACAATTTATTTGAGAAGAAACATTTTGGAAGAAGATATATAAAACAGAGTTTTGAAGGTAAAATTATCCAAATTCTAAAAACAATGTAAGCCCATTACATACAATTTATTTGAAAGAAATTATTTGGAAAGAAGAATAATAGAAGAAGAGTTTGGACTAAATCTACAAAATTCTAAAAAAAACAATTGTAAGATCACCTTACTAACAAAAAATGTGAAAAACTTTATGGCTATAATATAAGAAGAGTGAATTTTGAATTATGTATAAATCAAGTTTCCAAACCAAGTATAAGTACAACTTACCAACCAATTATTAATAAAACACTTTGGTGAGATAAACAGAAGAGATTTCATACCATATTTATGGTAAGCATAGAAAATAATTACCATGGTAACAAAGGATCATAATAGGATGAATAAAGGAAACAGACTTTAGAATTAAACAAATAATTCTGGACAGTATGATCATGTCTAAGTTCAATATAAAGAGTAAAAACCTTTCCATAAAATGATGCTAAAGGAAATAAAAAAAGAAAAAATTCTTTAATACGATTTGAGTGATTGAATATAATAAAGTGCAAAAACTTATTTGGAATTATGAGATAATGAAACTTTGAAGTGGTATGAGGAGAAATTATGACCTCATTATGAAATTAATAAAAAACCATAATTCGAAGGTATAATAACAATGACAGGTATAATGTGAGAATAATGTCAAAGATTTATGTAATTAAACGAATTAATATAAAATGATTTATGAATTAAATGTCAATTATGATAATGACAGTTATAAAAATTCTAAGAAAATAGAACAAGTGGAATTTTAAGAACGAAGAAACAGTCTAAAAATGTCATAAAGATATGCTACAATAAATAATGCAGATTATAATAAAAAAAAACCCAGAAGGTAATAAAGAAATTATAACCAAAAGATTTATATGATAAGAAAAGTTGAAAAATGTAATAATAGAAGAGCTTCCTACCATAATATCAAATGAAAGAAACATCCAGTTAATGAGTCAAAAGAACAACTGAGATAGGAATATTAAAATCTCTGAGAAATATAATAAATAATAGGTGAAGTATCCCAAAGATATTTTTTTTTTCTAAATAGTAACAAATGTGTACTATTCTGAATAATTTTTTAATCTGTCTGAAGATAATTCCAGCAGGATTAATATGTTTTTTGAGCAGAGATGATTTGCCTCTGTACTCAAATATGTGTGAAGTATTGGACAGCAGAGGAAAGTAGCGTACAGTGCCTCTCTGAACTGAACCAGCTCACAAAGTAGGGAACGATAGGGAGGAAATATCCCAAGGAGAAAATACTAAGAAGAAATATGAAAATGAAATATTAATATGAAACTCAGATGACTATTACTATCACGAAAGATCAAGTGAGAATGATATAAACTCAAATATAATTAAGAAAATATTAAAATGGAAGGAAGTCCAAAATAGTAACAAACCTAGAATAATTATCATAAGCAATTGCTTCAGACAAAGCAAGTATAGTCTGAAAAAATTACTTCTGGAGAAGGGCATTCTGTAGCGTGACAGAAAATCCACTACATTTTAAGTCATGTGAAATCATAAAGTTTAATTACACCAACAAATGTTATAATAATATTGAATGACATTTAAATAAATCAAAGGAATGAACCACGATAAAATAAAAATCCTCATTACATTATATATAAAAACCACTGTTTAAAAAAACCAAAGAAAGTATCGAAGCAACTCATAGTATAATATCAGTAATTTACCCAGGAAGCTAGGAGCAGTAGAGCAGTAAAGCCGTAAAGCAGTAGAGCAGTAGAGCAGTAAAGCCGTAAAGCAGTAGAGCAGTAAGGCAGTAAACCAGTTATATAAGACCATATCAAGAAGGAAGAGACTCAATTTAAGAGTGGTGAATACCAAAATACCCCAAAAAACAAGAGGAGGGAAGAATAAAGTTTGTGAACAGGAAGAAAACAATACCCTGAAACCTGTATAGAAGAATAAAGTCCGTATCAGTAAATAAGTTAAATGCTCCAAACTAAACCTCAGTCGAGATAACACCCAGTACCTTGGTTTACCCAAGAATGAAGAAGGAAGACCAGAAGAATGAAGACTAGAAGAGGGACAAGAATGAAGACTAGAAGCAGGACAAGAAGGAAGACAAGAAGGAAGATACGAAGAAGGACAAGAAAGAAGACAGGAGGAGAGGAAGAAATAGTATGAAAGAAACACCGTTGTAAAACCTATTATTATATAAACTACTATCAAACCCCAAACCCACAAAAACTATGCAAAGGAAAGTATAACATACCCAAAATCCTATAAAAATGTAATTATTGAGAAAACTAAAGTGCTGTATAGCGTTATAAGAAGTGGACCGACTAAAGCTATTGTGTAATAAAGAAAATAAACTAGTCTTAACAGTCCATGATTACTAAAGGTCTGGTCTGAGATAATAAGACTCAAAATATCAGAACCAACAGTGAAAGTGAATTTGTGTAAGTGTTTTTTAAAAAATGCAATAAACTTAAAGTTGGTGATACTATAACTTATCAGTATGCTATATCACAGCTTTAATATCTAATAATAAACAGCATAATAAAATAATAAAATGGAAGATTTCCAGTATTTTATTATTTTAATATAAATCTTTATTTACAAGACATTTGTAAAAAATGATAATAAATAGAGTATGGGAGTTTATGTTTACTGATGTAGGGGATCACAAATAATAATGGTTTAGACCAGAAAGGACTGGCATTAATATAGTATTAATAAGTGTAAAATGTTTAACTAGACTGTTTATTCACAGTCCTAAAATCAGTGTGTTAGTAAAATGTATTTGTAAGAATTATTAGAAAATAAGATTTATGTTATGTGTTCTAAAAAGAATTATGTTTGCTAAATAATAGCCTACATACCATTAATAATGTTCCAATAGGTATGCTATGTTAACTCAAAAATAGTTAAAAGATATATGTTCAAACCATGTCTGCAATGTGTTCAATTGTGCAGATTGCTAAACAATGTTCATAATTATTTATTTTAATAACCGTGGTGTTAATTGAATACTACACCACCCAATAAGTTATAAACCATGTTATTTTCATATAATTGTAATTATGTAAAGTCAGAGGAGGAGTTAAGTTTAAATTTATTTGAGAAAGACAGAAATATAAAATTCTAAAATCTAGGCCATTTGGTGAATTCACAGAAACAATATAAACCAGTATAATTCACTTATAAATCCTGTAAACTAGCAAGATTTATATAAGATAACTCAGTTAACCACTACTAGGAATGATCCTATGAGTTAAAATGATAATAAGGAAATACACCTTAAAACATTGTAAATTTTCAAAATATATAAATTAATTAATTTTAAAGAGCAATGTCAAATTTACAGATTAACACAAAAAACCAGTTCAAAGGTTTAATTTATATGTACTTAAGGAAAGGAATAGGAATATGAATAATTAAAATTTATTATAATAGTATTAATAATATTTAAAATAGAGGAAATTCGTATAAAGACGGAAATCCAATTTTGAGCCTATATTTCCAAAAAGTGAACAAAATTTGTTAATTTCCACAAAATGTCTACAGATATGGACTATAATACATCAATTTAAAGGGAATGAGATGATTAAACCAATAATAAGGTTCATGATTCATAAAAGTGATGAATAAAATAGATAAATTCCATATATAATGTAATATTTTATCATGTGTACAGGTAATCGAAATATGTTAACAATACTTTTTCAAAGATTAACTGGGCCAGATTTATGACCAAGTTAATAGTCTTTTGTTGAATATCAAGCTGAATAGTTGTGTGACAAAACGTTCTTTAAATCGAGTTGAAAATGGTACTAGCGTTTAGCCATCGAAATAAGTGAAACGAGAGTTAGACGGATTAGACACTTTTTAAAACTAAAGCTATCAAAACGTTCACGACAATAGTGAAAACAAACATCTAACTTCATGATACGAGTGACAGAAAACAGTAAAACATTATATTTGAACTAATTCACTCTACAAATCCTAACCATATCTTGAGAACTTTAACTCGAAGAAGTGAACACATACAAAATAAACTAACCAACACAAGTTTACACAGAACACTTCGTCAGAATACACCAAATAACTTAACAGACATATTACACCAGTGCGGGAAGATTTCAGACATTCACGAAGGTAATTTTGTCGTGATATTTGGGACATGCCGAGTTCACAGTAACTACGCCAGAACTAGTAGCGGCCATTTTGAAAATTCAAGCCTGCCTTCTTTATCTTCCAGCAGTGACGTCATCGTCTGCATATTGGTTTGACAACATTCATACACATTACTTATAGGAATTATTTAAATTCTATTGAATAATAATTATTATATTTGTATTAATTGTTAATGTTATACTTTCTCGTCGCCCTTCTCTGACTATTAATCCTAATCGCTCAAAGAACCTGTCTTTTAATATATCATAAATTTTGTTCTGTATGACACAATCGATAATTCCCGAGACAGAGTCGATATTTGCTCTCCATCGATAAAAAATCGATTATTTAATTAAATCTATATCTATAAAAATGAATGTTTGTTTCTTTCTTTCTTTCTTTGTCCCGTATGCGTTCCTATACCATTCATCCGATTGCGATGAAACTTCGGTGAGTTTTTGTGAGCACGCCCGCGAAGGTTTATGAATTTTTTTCAATGGGGCCCTTTTAGGGGGTTCTTGGGGTCTTCCACATCTCCTCCTAAACCACCGGACCGATTTCAACCAAACTTGGCACAAATATTTTATGCAACGGGAGAACCAACATAGGGTAGGTGTTTTTTCGATGGGGTCCTTTGGGTGGTCCTTTGGGGTCTTCCACATCTTCTCCTAAACCACTGGACCGATTTCAACCAAACGTGGCACAAATATTTTATGCAATGGGAGAACCAACACAGGATAGGTGTTTTTTTCGACGGGGTCCATTGGGGGGTCCTTAGGGGTCTTCCACATCTACTCCTAAACCACTGGACCGATTTCAACCAAACTTGGCACAAATATTTTACGCAACGGGAGAACCAACATAGGATATGTGTTTTTTCGATATGATCCTTCCGGGGTCCTTTTGGGGGTCCTTTGGGGTCTTTCACATCTCCTCCTAAACCACTGGACCGATTTCAACCAAACTTGGCACAAATATTTTTCGCAAAGGGAGAACCAACATAGGATAGGTGTTTTTTCAATGGGGTTCTTTTGGGGGTTCTTTGGGGTCTTCCACATCTCCTCCTAAACCACTGGACCGATTTCAAACAAACTTGGCACAAATATTTTATGCAACGGGAGAACCAACATAGGGTAGATGTTTTTCGATGGGGTCCTTTGGGGTCTTCCACATCTTCTCCTAAACCACTGGACCGATTTCAACCAAACTTGGCACAAATATTTTACGCAACGGGAGAACCAACATAGGATATGTGTTTTTTCGATATGATACTTCGGGGGGTCCTTTGGGGTCTTCCACATCTCCTCCTAAACCACTGTACCGATTTCAACCAAACTTGGCACAAATATTTTACGCAAAGGGAGAACCAACATAGGATAGGTGTTTTTTCGATAAGATACTTCGGGGGGTCCTTTGGGGTCTTCCACTTCTCCTCCTAAACCACTGGACCGATTTCAACCAAACTTGGCACAAATATTTTACGCAACGGGAGAACCAACATAGGACAGGTGTTTTTTTCGATACGATCCTCTGGGGGGTCCTTTGGAGTCTTAAAAAACTAACTTATTAGATCTGGTTACTATGGCAACCCAATGGAATAGATTCTGTTCTAAATATATTATCGCATTAAATTGAAGACCACGCGGACGAAGTCTTTATATATTATATATATACAAACACTTTCTTTCTTTGAGTGGCATTGCAACGCATGCCGGGTACTCGCTAGTTGTCAATAAATCTTTTTATTTCCATTATTTTGTATCTGTTACTTATTTCACAGGTTAATTTAAGAGTATTTATTAAGGCTGAAGGACTTAAATAAGAAGAATATTTTTATTTGTACAAAATATTGGACCTGTCAGAAAAGTCACCAATCGATTATTAACTAGAGTTAATCTATTTAACTCCAGACTTGGTTCAAATCTTCAAGAAGTGCTCGACGGTCAATAAATACCTACCTGTTATTAAAATTTTTACAAGAACCTTTTAAAACAGATTTATTTCTTATACACACACCTCTTAATAAACATAAACAAAATCTTTTACTATTTGAAAATTCTATTTTTATAAAATTTTCTATCAACTTTTTATCTTTTGTAACGACCGGCATACAGAGGTCTGGTTACAAAGTGGCGTCCAACTTAGAGGGCTTAATAATCTAAGCTTGGCAGCGATTAATAAATAGAGACAGAGAAAGATGCAAAGACGAGCTACATCGAAAAAGAGGGCGGCAGAGGCCGAAAAAGAGGTTGACATGGGGGATAAGGAGGCAACACCCCTTGAAGATCCGGAAGTGTTACTAACCCAGGTGGAACCGAAACAACCAGCACCACCAGAGGAACAGCCTGAAGTAACAACGCAGACAGGGGAAGTTAGTGTCCCAGAGAAGGAGAAGGAGAAATCCGATACCAATGGAGATACCAAAATGGATAGGATGATGGAAATGATCTTACAAATGAATAAGAACATAGAGTCCAAAATGGAAGAAACTAGCAAGAAATTGAGTGAAGACTTGAATAACAAACTGGATTCCACTAACAAAAAGATGGATTCTACCAAGGAAGACTTGAGGGAAGACAACCGATCCACAAAAGAAGAATTGGGCCGTAAGATAGAAAATACTAATAAGAGGATCGAAGAAACCAGTAGGAAGATGGAAAGGAAAATGGAAGAAAATAATAAGAATATAAAGGAAGAGTTGAGGGAAAATAATAGGAATTTAGAGGAGAAAATGGAAGAAACCAGTAGGAAAATAGTAAACGACAACCAACAATTAAGGGAAGAATTGAGAGAGGAGAATCAACTGCTGAGAGAAGAACTAAGGGAAGTTAACCAAGAGAACATGAATAAGTTAGACGAGAGGATTGAGTTAGCTAAGGAAGAGTTAAATAAAAAGATAACCGATACGAAGAAAGCCATCGTAAAGAAGTTAGAACAGGAAGTCGTGGTTGTCAACCAGCAGATTAGAGAAGTAGACGAAAGATGTCGTCAAACAGAAAACGAAGTGCTGGAAGTCCGGGAAGTAATAACTAAGGAGATTACTCAGGTCCAAGAACAACAGAAATCGAAAATGGAGGAGACCAAGAAATTTGCCTTGGAAGAAGTAAATAAAGTAACAGAAAGATGCGATGGCGTGGAAGCCCCCATGGTAAACATAACCGGACAGGTGCGACAGAGCCAGGAGGAGATAGAGTTAATAAGGAACAGACCATCTGGATATCACAATTTCCCCATGTCAGAGAACAGAGAATGGCTCAATTTCCGGCAATACAAACGGAAGCCTATGGAGTTCTTGGCACGAATAGAGGAGTACCTCGAGAAACACCGAGGGAACCGATGGGTCCAGAACAGAGAAATCCTTGACGAGTCGTTTCAGGAGGTGAATGACCATTGGTGGATGGCCAACAGGAGCGACATCGACAATTATGAACAATTCAAGAGCCTGTTCAAGGCCAAATACTGGTCAGAGACCACGCAAAATCTAATAAGAGATAATATATGCCACGGCCGCTACAAACCACAAGTCGGTAGTTCAATGACAGCTTATTTCCTCGGCAAGGTGTGTATGGCCAAGCACTTAGAACCAGCCATACCGGAGGAGTGCCTAATAAATAAGTTGTCTTACCATTATGATGAGGAGGTGATTCGTGCGAGGAGGGGCAGCCAGATAAAAACCCTCCAGGCAATGACAGAACTCCTAGAAAATTATGAAAATGAAGACTACTACCGACAGAGTCGTAGAAGAAGTGATGGGCCCGAACCAAGGACGTACCAGAACAATAACCAGGGTACGAACCACATAAATACTGGGTACCAAGGAGGAAGGGCATATCCGCGAAATAACGGTTCTAATAATGGAAATAATGTGAACAATACTAATTACAATGATAATAATAATACGGGTCCCCAACCATCAAAACCCGAATCGACCCTCTAATGGTTATCAGGGTAACCGCAATCCCTACCCTAATAACGTAAATAGTCAGAGAAGCCACAATTATGGTAATAGTCCTTACCCTAATAATACCAATCGTACGGGCCCCAATAATGGTAATTTTAATAATAATAGGTTTCCTCGCCCTAGAGTGAACTTCATACGAGCCACAGATGGAAGACAGCGGAGATTCGATCACAATAGACGAAATAGCTACCGCGGATATGAAGTAAGGCGGAGGAGCCTAGAACGGGACCAACCAAGGTACTATCCGGCGCGTAGGAGCAATAGTTTGGACAACGCTGAACGAAGGTCGAACCATGAACGACCGGAAGACCATAGGACAGATCGACGGTAACCACTCTGAGCATCCCGAATGAGGCATCGACTAGTATGGCTCAAAGGAACAATGATGCCGAGCCTTTAAACGGGTACAGGCAGTAATAAATCGCCAGAACCCGTTACTGCTCCTGACTACTGGGTATAATAATAATAATGAGTGCAATTTTGAGAATAATCACAATCGTATCACAATCATCGGGTGCAACTACCTAAAGGACATCAGACAGGAGTTATTGGAAGAGGATAACAGGAGTCCCACCAATAACTTCAATAATGAAATTATACATGTCAACGCCAAGGTAGAAGGCATTCCAGCCAAGTTAATGATCGATACTGGGTCGAACGTGTCAATAATAAGTACGACGGAACTGGAGAGGATACAGCAAGAGTGCGGGAGAACTTTACCAACATTGCCGTTGAATAATATTGTTTTGTTGGGTGCAACCGGCCGACAAAACAAAACTATACGTAGACAAGTCTCCGCCAGTGTGATGAGCTGTGGTATAGCGATTGACATGGAATTCTTGGTGGCGAGCGGTCTGCCATTTAATATACTGGTCGGGTGTGATGAGCTTAGAAGGAATTCCGCCATCATTGATCTGAGAACTGAAACATTATCGCTGTTTTCTAACGGACATACTTGGACGGCGAACTTGGTGGGTAGTGACCAAGTCGTTCCCGATAGTATCCATCAGCAAATCCGAAAAATTAATTACATCCATCCAACATCCATAATTGAACAAAAGAATAGACGACACCTCCAATGAAGATTTATGGTCACAAAAAATCCAGGAGATCAGGGATTTCCGGAGCGGTATAACTGACGAAGGTTTAACAACAAACCAAGCGAACAAATTAATAGACATATACAACAAATATAAATCAGTCTTTTCTGATGAGCCCGGTAAAGTGAAGAATTTCCAGTGTACTCTACAATTCCGAGACACTGTGGACTTTAACCGGAAGTCTTACCCCATTGCGCAATCACGAAAGCAAGCAGTAAGAGCTGAAATAGAGCGAATGATTAACCGTGACATTATAGAGAGTAGCCATTCCCCTTATACAAGTCCTATCGTGGCTATTCCTAAGAAAAACGGACAAGTCCGTTTGTGTTTAGATGCGCGCGAAATAAATAAGTTGATCATTAATGACAGGACTTCGCCCGGTGAGATTGAGGAGATCTTAAAACGGTTCCACGGTACCAAATACTTCACTACTTGGGATACGGTGTGCGGATACTGGCAGGTGGAATTACATCCACAGAGTCGCCAGTATCTGGCCTTTATATTCGAAGGGCGGAACTACCAGTTTAAGAGGTTGCCCTTCGGACTGGTAAACTCAGTCGCCGTCTTTGTGCACTGCATGGATCAGATACTTGGCCAAGAAGCACTACAATTCACCACCGTATACGTCGATGACTTGCTAGTGTCCTCAGAAACTTGGGAGGAACACTGCTACCGTGTGGAACACGTCTTACAGAAACTAGCTGCAAACAATATTACGCTGAAGTTAGCAAAATCTCATTTTATTGCTAAAGAAATACAATTCTTAGGCTTCATATTAAATGATAAGGGAATCTCACCGTCGGCTGAAAAAGTCGAAGCGATTCAGAACTTTCCTACACCAAAGAATCGAAGGCAATTACAGTCGTTCCTGGGACTCTGTAATTACTACCGCAAGTTCCAGGAAAAGTACTCCGAAGTGACTGCCAGATTTCAGCCGCAACTGTCATCTAAAAATAAATGGATCTGGGGTAATGAACAACAAAATATATTGACTCTTATAAAACAAAAATTCCTTAAACACATTATACTCCGCCATCCAGATTTTAACAAGCCTTTCTTTCTTAATTGTGATGCCAGTGACATCAGCCTCGGCACTACATTATATCAAGAGGATGAGGAGGGCGAACATCTTGTAATCTGCTTTGCCAGCAGAGCTCTGAACCAGAGTGAGAAAAACTATCACGTGACAGAAAAGGAGTTATTGAGTGTTGTGTTCGCGTGCGGAAAATTCCGCACATATATTCTTGGTTATCCCGTTACCGTCCGGACAGACCATAAATCTATCTCGTTCCTTAAGAGATGTAAGTTGAGCCATGGAAGGTTAACGCGGTGGATACTATTGCTACAAGAATACGACCTTAAGTGGGAGTATATCCCCGGAAGGAAGAATGTCGTCGCGGACGTATTGTCTAGAGTAGACATTGACAAACAGACGTTCGAGGGGGAGAAGGAGAGTATTCTGAAGGTGTACCATATTCTCAGCAGCAGCGCCGGTCTACAATCAGTTCTGGAACAACTAAGCACACACCAACAAGCTGACCCGAAATTAATTACTATTATCTCAAGATTGGAAGAAGGGGATGAGACAATATCCCAATATTACACTATACATAATGGAATCCTGTTTTCCAAACCATCATTATATAAGGAGGAATGGAAGGTAATAATTCCGACACATATCGAGAAAGAGATAGTGTTCAATTATCATGTTCGATATGGGCATATGGGCGCCTTAAAGGTGGTAAAGGCCCTGGAAGAGAGCTGCTATATCAAGGACATCAATCGGAAGGTTCGGAGGTACATTAGAAACTGTCGCATTTGCCAACTCGTAAAAACTAACAACGAGAAAAGAGAGGGGCAGATGATTCCAATAACATGGCAGTCGAAACTTGAGAAGGTATTCCTGGATATCTGTGGGCCATTTCCCCGCAGTGGAGGCCGCCACCGATACAAATATATCGTCATCATAATGGATCATTATACCAAGTTCGTGAAGCTATACCCAGCGAATCGGGCGACTACGAATAAAGTTCTTGATATCCTGATCAACCAGTACTTCCCAACCGTCGGAAAACCGGTATCGATCATAACCGACCACGGAACACAATTCAAGGGGAGGAAGTGGCGGGATACACTGCTGTCAATGGGGGTTCATACATACAAGACATCCGTATACCACCCAAGCAGTAACCCGGCCGAAAGAGTCTTGCGAGAGGTGGGGCGCCTATTAAGAACGTATTGCCATGATCAGCAGAGAAGGTGGCAAGAATACTTGGAGGCCACTGAAGAATTCCTCAACCTGGCCTACCATCCTGCCATAGGAATAACCCCATACTCCGCAATGTACGAGAGACAACCCCCTAGAGAGATTGAAGATATCTTGGAGTTCCCCAGAGAGCATAAATATATATTTGATAGAATTCAGTTTTGTAATAAGGTGGCCGAAGATCAGGAGAAACGGCGGAATAAATACAATAAATGCATGGGTAAGGTTATTCATTATACCGTTGGAGAGAAGGTGTTGTTGAAGAATAGGGAATTACCCAGTTCCTTAGAGGGGATAACAAAAAATTTATTGCTCCTGTACACTGGTCCCTATATTGTCTCAAAGGACAATAACAACAACACATACGAAATCAAGGAAATGAATTCAAATAAAGTCAAGGGTGTCTTTAACCAGGCATCCATGAAGAAATTTTATGAATAAAATTATCCAAATTCTAAAAACAATGTAAGCCCATTACATACAATTTATTTGAGAAGAAACATTTTGGAAGAAGATATATAAAACAGAATTTTGAAAGTAAAATTATCCAAATTCTAAAAACAATGTAAGCCCATTACATACAATTTATTTGAGAAGAAACATTTTGGAAGAAGATATATAAAACAGAGTTTTGAAGGTAAAATTATCCAAATTCTAAAAACAATGTAAGCCCATTACATACAATTTATTTGAAAGAAATTATTTGGAAAGAAGAATAATAGAAGAAGAGTTTGGACTAAATCTACAAAATTCTAAAAAAAACAATTGTAAGATCACCTTACTAACAAAAAATGTGAAAAACTTTATGGCTATAATATAAGAAGAGTGAATTTTGAATTATGTATAAATCAAGTTTCCAAACCAAGTATAAGTACAACTTACCAACCAATTATTAATAAAACACTTTGGTGAGATAAACAGAAGAGATTTCATACCATATTTATGGTAAGCATAGAAAATAATTACCATGGTAACAAAGGATCATAATAGGATGAATAAAGGAAACAGACTTTAGAATTAAACAAATAATTCTGGACAGTATGATCATGTCTAAGTTCAATATAAAGAGTAAAAACCTTTCCATAAAATGATGCTAAAGGAAATAAAAAAAGAAAAAATTCTTTAATACGATTTGAGTGATTGAATATAATAAAGTGCAAAAACTTATTTGGAATTATGAGATAATGAAACTTTGAAGTGGTATGAGGAGAAATTATGACCTCATTATGAAATTAATAAAAAACCATAATTCGAAGGTATAATAACAATGACAGGTATAATGTGAGAATAATGTCAAAGATTTATGTAATTAAACGAATTAATATAAAATGATTTATGAATTAAATGTCAATTATGATAATGACAGTTATAAAAATTCTAAGAAAATAGAACAAGTGGAATTTTAAGAACGAAGAAACAGTCTAAAAATGTCATAAAGATATGCTACAATAAATAATGCAGATTATAATAAAAAAAAAACCAGAAGGTAATAAAGAAATTATAACCAAAAGATTTATATGATAAGAAAAGTTGAAAAATGTAATAATAGAAGAGCTTCCTACCATAATATCAAATGAAAGAAACATCCAGTTAATGAGTCAAAAGAACAACTGAGATAGGAATATTAAAATCTCTGAGAAATATAATAAATAATAGGTGAAGTATCCCAAAGATATTTTTTTTTTCTAAATAGTAACAAATGTGTACTATTCTGAATAATTTTTTAATCTGTCTGAAGATAATTCCAGCAGGATTAATATGTTTTTTGAGCAGAGATGATTTGCCTCTGTACTCAAATATGTGTGAAGTATTGGACAGCAGAGGAAAGTAGCGTACAGTGCCTCTCTGAACTGAACCAGCTCACAAAGTAGGGAACGATAGGGAGGAAATATCCCAAGGAGAAAATACTAAGAAGAAATATGAAAATGAAATATTAATATGAAACTCAGATGACTATTACTATCACGAAAGATCAAGTGAGAATGATATAAACTCAAATATAATTAAGAAAATTTTAAAATGGAAGGAAGTCCAAAATAGTAACAAACCTAGAATAATTATCATAAGCAATTGTTTCAGACAAAGCAAGTATAGTCTGAAAAAATTACTTCTGGAGAAGGGCATTCTGTAGCGTGACAGAAAATCCACTACATTTTAAGTCATGTGAAATCATAAAGTTTAATTACACCAACAAATGTTATAATAATATTGAATGACATTTAAATAAATCAAAGGAATGAACCACGATAAAATAAAAATCCTCATTACATTATATATAAAAACCACTGTTTAAAAAAACCAAAGAAAGTATCGAAGCAACTCATAGTATAATATCAGTAATTTACCCAGGAAGCTAGGAGCAGTAGAGCAGTAAAGCCGTAAAGCAGTAGAGCAGTAGAGCAGTAAAGCCGTAAAGCAGTAGAGCAGTAAGGCAGTAAACCAGTTATATAAGACCATATCAAGAAGGAAGAGACTCAATTTAAGAGTGGTGAATACCAAAATACCCCAAAAAACAAGAGGAGGGAAGAATAAAGTTTGTGAACAGGAAGAAAACAATACCCTGAAACCTGTATAGAAGAATAAAGTCCGTATCAGTAAATAAGTTAAATGCTCCAAACTAAACCTCAGTCGAGATAACACCCAGTACCTTGGTTTACCCAAGAATGAAGAAGGAAGACCAGAAGAATGAAGACTAGAAGAGGGACAAGAATGAAGACTAGAAGCAGGACAAGAAGGAAGACAAGAAGGAAGATACGAAGAAGGACAAGAAAGAAGACAGGAGGAGAGGAAGAAATAGTATGAAAGAAACACCGTTGTAAAACCTATTATTATATAAACTACTATCAAACCCCAAACCCACAAAAACTATGCAAAGGAAAGTATAACATACCCAAAATCCTATAAAAATGTAATTATTGAGAAAACTAAAGTGCTGTATAGCGTTATAAGAAGTGGACCGACTAAAGCTATTGTGTAATAAAGAAAATAAACTAGTCTTAACAGTCCATGATTACTAAAGGTCTGGTCTGAGATAATAAGACTCAAAATATCAGAACCAACAGTGAAAGTGAATTTGTGTAAGTGTTTTTTAAAAAATGCAATAAACTTAAAGTTGGTGATACTATAACTTATCAGTATGCTATATCACAGCTTTAATATCTAATAATAAACAGCATAATAAAATAATAAAATGGAAGATTTCCAGTATTTTATTATTTTAATATAAATCTTTATTTACAAGACATTTGTAAAAAATGATAATAAATAGAGTATGGGAGTTTATGTTTACTGATGTAGGGGATCACAAATAATAATGGTTTAGACCAGAAAGGACTGGCATTAATATAGTATTAATAAGTGTAAAATGTTTAACTAGACTGTTTATTCACAGTCCTAAAATCAGTGTGTTAGTAAAATGTATTTGTAAGAATTATTAGAAAATAAGATTTATGTTATGTGTTCTAAAAAGAATTATGTTTGCTAAATAATAGCCTACATACCATTAATAATGTTCCAATAGGTATGCTATGTTAACTCAAAAATAGTTAAAAGATATATGTTCAAACCATGTCTGCAATGTGTTCAATTGTGCAGATTGCTAAACAATGTTCATAATTATTTATTTTAATAACCGTGGTGTTAATTGAATACTACACCACCCAATAAGTTATAAACCATGTTATTTTCATATAATTGTAATTATGTAAAGTCAGAGGAGGAGTTAAGTTTAAATTTATTTGAGAAAGACAGAAATATAAAATTCTAAAATCTAGGCCATTTGGTGAATTCACAGAAACAATATAAACCAGTATAATTCACTTATAAATCCTGTAAACTAGCAAGATTTATATAAGATAACTCAGTTAACCACTACTAGGAATGATCCTATGAGTTAAAATGATAATAAGGAAATACACCTTAAAACATTGTAAATTTTCAAAATATATAAATTAATTAATTTTAAAGAGCAATGTCAAATTTACAGATTAACACAAAAAACCAGTTCAAAGGTTTAATTTATATGTACTTAAGGAAAGGAATAGGAATATGAATAATTAAAATTTATTATAATAGTATTAATAATATTTAAAATAGAGGAAATTCGTATAAAGACGGAAATCCAATTTTGAGCCTATATTTCCAAAAAGTGAACAAAATTTGTTAATTTCCACAAAATGTCTACAGATATGGACTATAATACATCAATTTAAAGGGAATGAGATGATTAAACCAATAATAAGGTTCATGATTCATAAAAGTGATGAATAAAATAGATAAATTCCATATATAATGTAATATTTTATCATGTGTACAGGTAATCGAAATATGTTAACAATACTTTTTCAAAGATTAACTGGGCCAGATTTATGACCAAGTTAATAGTCTTTTGTTGAATATCAAGCTGAATAGTTGTGTGACAAAACGTTCTTTAAATCGAGTTGAAAATGGTACTAGCGTTTAGCCATCGAAATAAGTGAAACGAGAGTTAGACGGATTAGACACTTTTTAAAACTAAAGCTATCAAAACGTTCACGACAATAGTGAAAACAAACATCTAACTTCATGATACGAGTGACAGAAAACAGTAAAACATTATATTTGAACTAATTCACTCTACAAATCCTAACCATATCTTGAGAACTTTAACTCGAAGAAGTGAACACATACAAAATAAACTAACCAACACAAGTTTACACAGAACACTTCGTCAGAATACACCAAATAACTTAACAGACATATTACACCAGTGCGGGAAGATTTCAGACATTCACGAAGGTAATTTTGTCGTGATTTTTGGGACATGCCGAGTTCACAGTAACTACGCCAGAACTAGTAGCGGCCATTTTGAAAATTCAAGCCTGCCTTCTTTATCTTCCAGCAGTGACGTCATCGTCTGCATATAGGTTTGACAACATTCATACACATTACTTATAGGAATTATTTAAATTCTATTGAATAATAATTATTATATTTGTATTAATTGTTAATGTTATACTTTCTCGTCGCCCTTCTCTGACTATTAATCCTAATCGCTCAAAGAACCTGTCTTTTAATATATCATAAATTTTGTTCTGTATGACACAATCGATAATTCCCGAGACAGAGTCGATATTTGCTCTCCATCGATAAAAAATCGATTATTTAATTAACTCTATATCTATAAAAATGAATGTTTGTTTCTTTCTTTCTTTCTTTGTCCCGTATGCGTTCCTATACCTTTCATCCGATTGCGATGAAACTTCGGTGGGTTTTTGTGAGCACGCCCGCGAAGGTTTATGAATTTTTTTCAATGGGGCCCTTTTAGGGGGTTCTTGGGGTCTTCCACATCTCCTCCTAAACCACCGGACCGATTTCAACCAAACTTGGCACAAATATTTTATGCAACGGGAGAACCAACATAGGGTAGGTGTTTTTTCGATGGGGTCCTTTGGGTGGTCCTTTGGGGTCTTCCACATCTTCTCCTAAACCACTGGACCGATTTCAACCAAACGTGGCACAAATATTTTATGCAATGGGAGAACCAACACAGGATAGGTGTTTTTTTCGACGGGGTCCATTGGGGGGTCCTTAGGGGTCTTCCACATCTACTCCTAAACCACTGGACCGATTTCAACCAAACTTGGCACAAATATTTTACGCAACGGGAGAACCAACATAGGATATGTGTTTTTTCGATATGATCCTTCCGGGGTCCTTTTGGGGGTCCTTTGGGGTCTTTCACATCTCCTCCTAAACCACTGGACCGATTTCAACCAAACTTGGCACAAATATTTTTCGCAAAGGGAGAACCAACATAGGATAGGTGTTTTTTCAATGGGGTTCTTTTGGGGGTTCTTTGGGGTCTTCCACATCTCCTCCTAAACCACTGGACCGATTTCAAACAAACTTGGCACAAATATTTTATGCAACGGGAGAACCAACATAGGGTAGATGTTTTTCGATGGGGTCCTTTGGGGTCTTCCACATCTTCTCCTAAACCACTGGACCGATTTCAACCAAACTTGGCACAAATATTTTACGCAAAGGGAGAACCAACATAGGATATGTGTTTTTTCGATATGATACTTCGGGGGGTCCTTTGGGGTCTTCCACATCTCCTCCTAAACCACTGTACCGATTTCAACCAAACTTGGCACAAATATTTTACGCAAAGGGAGAACCAACATAGGATAGGGGTTTTTTCGATATGATACTTCGGGGGTCCTTTGGGGTTTTCCACTTCTCCTCCTAAACCACTGAACCGATTTCAACCAAACTTGGCACAAATATTTTACGCAACGGGAGAACCAACATAGGACAGGTGTTTTTTTCGATACGATCCTCTGGGGGGTCCTTTGGAGTCTTAAAAAACTAACTTATTAGATCTGGTTACTATGGCAACCCAATGGAATAGATTCTGTTCTAAATATATTATCGCATTAAATTGAAGACCACGCGGACGAAGTCTTTATATATTATATATATACAAACACTTTCTTTCTTTGAGTGGCATTGCAACGCATGCCGGGTACTCGCTAGTTGTCAATAAATCTTTTTATTTCCATTATTTTGTATCTGTTACTTATTTCACAGGTTAATTTAAGAGTATTTATTAAGGCTGAAGGACTTAAATAAGAAGAATATTTTTATTTGAACAAAATATTGGACCAGTCAGAAAAGTCACCAATCGATTATTAACTAGAGTTAATCTATTTAACTCCAGACTTGGTTCAAATCTTCAAGAAGTGCTCGACGGTCAATAAATACCTACCTGTTATTAAAATTTTTACAAGAACCTTTTAAAACAGATTTATTTCTTATACACACACCTCTTAATAAACATAAACAAAATCTTTTACTATTTGAAAATTCTATTTTTATAAAATTTTCTATCAACTTTTTATCTTTTGTAACGACCGGCATACAGAGGTCTGGTTACAAAGTGGCGTCCAACTTAGAGGGCTTAATAATCTAAGCTTGGCAGCGATTAATAAATAGAGACAGAGAAAGATGCAAAGACGAGCTACATCGAAAAAGAGGGCGGCAGAGGCCGAAAAAGAGGTTGACATGGGGGATAAGGAGGCAACACCCCTTGAAGATCCGGAAGTGTTACTAACCCAGGTGGAACCGAAACAACCAGCACCACCAGAGGAACAGCCTGAAGTAACAACGCAGACAGGGGAAGTTAGTGTCCCAGAGAAGGAGAAGGAGAAATCCGATACCAATGGAGATACCAAAATGGATAGGATGATGGAAATGATCTTACAAATGAATAAGAACATAGAGTCCAAAATGGAAGAAACTAGCAAGAAATTGAGTGAAGACTTGAATAACAAACTGGATTCCACTAACAAAAAGATGGATTCTACCAAGGAAGACTTGAGGGAAGACAACCGATCCACAAAAGAAGAATTGGGCCGTAAGATAGAAAATACTAATAAGAGGATCGAAGAAACCAGTAGGAAGATGGAAAGGAAAATGGAAGAAAATAATAAGAATATAAAGGAAGAGTTGAGGGAAAATAATAGGAATTTAGAGGAGAAAATGGAAGAAACCAGTAGGAAAATAGTAAACGACAACCAACAATTAAGGGAAGAATTGAGAGAGGAGAATCAACTGCTGAGAGAAGAACTAAGGGAAGTTAACCAAGAGAACATGAATAAGTTAGACGAGAGGATTGAGTTAGCTAAGGAAGAGTTAAATAAAAAGATAACCGATACGAAGAAAGCCATCGTAAAGAAGTTAGAACAGGAAGTCGTGGTTGTCAACCAGCAGATTAGAGAAGTAGACGAAAGATGTCGTCAAACAGAAAACGAAGTGCTGGAAGTCCGGGAAGTAATAACTAAGGAGATTACTCAGGTCCAAGAACAACAGAAATCGAAAATGGAGGAGACCAAGAAATTTGCCTTGGAAGAAGTAAATAAAGTAACAGAAAGATGCGATGGCGTGGAAGCCCCCATGGTAAACATAACCGGACAGGTGCGACAGAGCCAGGAGGAGATAGAGTTAATAAGGAACAGACCATCTGGATATCACAATTTCCCCATGTCAGAGAACAGAGAATGGCTCAATTTCCGGCAATACAAACGGAAGCCTATGGAGTTCTTGGCACGAATAGAGGGGTACCTCGAGAAACACCGAGGGAACCGATGGGTCCAGAACAGAGAAATCCTT
This sequence comes from Magicicada septendecula, assembly GCA_034769895.1. Classification (NCBI taxonomy): domain Eukaryota; kingdom Metazoa; phylum Arthropoda; class Insecta; order Hemiptera; family Cicadidae; genus Magicicada; species Magicicada septendecula. The sequence continues at coordinate 216,768,852 of CM068369.1, read as the reverse complement.
GACGAGTCGTTTCGGGAGGTGAATGACCATTGGTGGATGGCCAACAGGAGCGACATCGACAATTATGAACAATTCAAGAGCCTGTTCAAGGCCAAATACTGGTCAGAGACCACGCAAAATCTAATAAGAGATAATATATGCCACGGCCGCTACAAACCACAAGTCGGTAGTTCAATGACAGCTTATTTCCTCGGCAAGGTGTGTATGGCCAAGCACTTAGAACCAGCCATACCGGAGGAGTGCCTAATAAATAAGTTGTCTTACCATTATGATGAGGAGGTGATTCGTGCGAGGAGGGGCAGCCAGATAAAAACCCTCCAGGCAATGACAGAACTCCTAGAAAATTATGAAAATGAAGACTACTACCGACAGAGTCGTAGAAGAAGTGATGGGCCCGAACCAAGGACGTACCAGAACAATAACCAGGGTACGAACCACATAAATACTGGGTACCAAGGAGGAAGGGCATATCCGCGAAATAACGGTTCTAATAATGGAAATAATGTGAACAATACTAATTACAATGATAATAATAATACGGGTCCGCAACCATCAAAACCCGAATCTACCCTCTAATGGTTATCAGGGTAACCGCAATCCCTACCCTAATAACGTAAATAGTCAGAGAAGCCCCAATTATGGTAATAGTCCTTACCCTAATAATACCAATCGTACGGGCCCCAATAATGGTAATTTTAATAATAATAGGTTTCCTCGCCCTAGAGTGAACTTCATACGAGCCACAGATGGAAGACAGCGGAGATTCGATCACAATAGACGAAATAGCTACCGCGTATATGAAGAAAGGCGGAGGAGCCTAGAAGGGGCCAACCAAGGTACTATCCGGCGCGTAGGAGCAATAGTTTGGACAACGCTGAACGAAGGTCGAACCATGAACGACCGGAAGACCATAGGACAGATCGACAGGTAACCACTCTGAGCATCCCGAATGAGGCATCGACTAGTATGGCTCAAAGGAACAATGATGCCGAGCCTTTAAACGGGTACAGGCAGTAATAAATCGCCAGAACCCGTTACTGCTCCTGACTACTGGGTATAATAATAATAATGAGTGCAATTTTGAGAATAATCACAATCGTATCACAATCATCGGGTGCAACTACCTAAAGGACATCAGACAGGAGTTATTGGAAGAGGATAACAGGAGTCCCACCAATAACTTCAATAATGAAATTATACATGTCAACGCCAAGGTAGAAGGCATTCCAGCCAAGTTAATGATCGATACTGGGTCGAACGTGTCAATAATAAGTACGACGGAACTGGAGAGGATACAGCAAGAGTGCGGGAGAACTTTACCAACATTGCCGTTGAATAATATTGTTTTGTTGGGTGCAACCGGCCGACAAAACAAAACTATACGTAGACAAGTCTCCGCCAGTGTGATGAGCTGTGGTATAGCGATTGACATGGAATTCTTGGTGGCGAGCGGTCTGCCATTTAATATACTGGTCGGGTGTGATGAGCTTAGAAGGAATTCCGCCATCATTGATCTGAGAACTGAAACATTATCGCTGTTTTCTAACGGACATACTTGGACGGCGAACTTGGTGGGTAGTGACCAAGTCGTTCCCGATAGTATCCATCAGCAAATCCGAAAAATTAATTACATCCATCCAACATCCATAATTGAAAAAAGAATAGACGACACCTCCAATGAAGATTTATGGTCACAAAAAATCCAGGAGATCAGGGATTTCCGGAGCGGTATAACTGACGAAGGTTTAACAACAAACCAAGCGAACAAATTAATAGACATATACAACAAATATAAATCAGTCTTTTCTGATGAGCCCGGTAAAGTGAAGAATTTCCAGTGTACTCTACAATTCCGAGACACTGTGGACTTTAACCGGAAGTCTTACCCCATTGCGCAATCACGAAAGCAAGCAGTAAGAGCTGAAATAGAGCGAATGATTAACCGTGACATTATAGAGAGTAGCCATTCCCCTTATACAAGTCCTATCGTGGCTATTCCTAAGAAAAACGGACAAGTCCGTTTGTGTTTAGATGCGCGCGAAATAAATAAGTTGATCATTAATGACAGGACTTCGCCCGGTGAGATTGAGGAGATCTTAAAACGGTTCCACGGTACCAAATACTTCACTACCTGGGATACGGTGTGCGGATACTGGCAGGTGGAATTACATCCACAGAGTCGCCAGTATCTGGCCTTTATATTCGAAGGGCGGAACTACCAGTTTAAGAGGTTGCCCTTCGGACTGGTAAACTCAGTCGCCGTCTTTGTGCACTGCATGGATCAGATACTTGGCCAAGAAGCACTACAATTCACCACCGTATACGTCGATGACTTGCTAGTGTCCTCAGAAACTTGGGAGGAACACTGCTACCGTGTGGAACACGTCTTACAGAAACTAGCTGCAAACAATATTACGCTGAAGTTAGCAAAATCTCATTTTATTGCTAAAGAAATACAATTCTTAGGCTTCATATTAAATGATAAGGGAATCTCACCGTCGGCTGAAAAAGTCGAAGCGATTCAGAACTTTCCTACACCAAAGAATCGAAGGCAATTACAGTCGTTCCTGGGACTCTGTAATTACTACCGCAAGTTCCAGGAAAAGTACTCCGAAGTGACTGCCAGATTTCAGCCGCAACTGTCATCTAAAAATAAATGGATCTGGGGTAATGAACAACAAAATATATTGACTCTTATAAAACAAAAATTCCTTAAACACATTATACTCCGCCATCCAGATTTTAACAAGCCTTTCTTTCTTAATTGTGATGCCAGTGACATCAGCCTCGGCACTACATTATATCAAGAGGATGAGGAGGGCGAACATCTTGTAATCTGCTTTGCCAGCAGAGCTCTGAACCAGAGTGAGAAAAACTATCACGTGACAGAAAAGGAGTTATTGAGTGTTGTGTTCGCGTGCGGAAAATTCCGCACATATATTCTTGGTTATCCCGTTACCGTCCGGACAGACCATAAATCTATCTCGTTCCTTAAGAGATGTAAGTTGAGCCATGGAAGGTTAACGCGGTGGATACTATTGCTACAAGAATACGACCTTAAGTGGGAGTATATCCCCGGAAGGAAGAATGTCGTCGCGGACGTATTGTCTAGAGTAGACATTGACAAACAGACGTTCGAGGGGCAGAAGGAGAGTATTCTGAAGGTGTACCATATTCTCAGCAGCAGCGCCGGTCTACAATCAGTTCTGGAACAACTAAGCACACACCAACAAGCTGACCCGAAATTAATTACTATTATCTCAAGATTGGAAGAAGGGGATGAGACAATATCCCAATATTACGCTATACATAATGGAATCCTGTTTTCCAAACCATCATTATATAAGGAGGAATGGAAGGTAATAATTCCGACACATATCGAGAAAGAGATAGTGTTCAATTATCATGTTCGATATGGGCATATGGGCGCCTTAAAGGTGGTAAAGGCCCTGGAAGAGAGCTGCTATATCAAGGACATCAATCGGAAGGTTCGGAGGTACATTAGAAACTGTCGCATTTGCCAACTCGTAAAAACTAACAACGAGAAAAGAGAGGGGCAGATGATTCCAATAACATGGCAGTCGAAACTTGAGAAGGTATTCCTGGATATCTGTGGGCCATTTCCCCGCAGTGGAGGCCGCCACCGATACAAATATATCGTCATCATAATGGATCATTATACCAAGTTCGTGAAGCTATACCCAGCGAATCGGGCGACTACGAATAAAGTTCTTGATATCCTGATCAACCAGTACTTCCCAACCGTCGGAAAACCGGTATCGATCATAACCGACCACGGAACACAATTCAAGGGGAGGAAGTGGCGGGATACACTGCTGTCAATGGGGGTTCATACATACAAGACATCCGTATACCACCCAAGCAGTAACCCGGCCGAAAGAGTCTTGCGAGAGGTGGGGCGCCTATTAAGAACGTATTGCCATGATCAGCAGAGAAGGTGGCAAGAATACTTGGAGGCCACTGAAGAATTCCCCAACCTGGCCTACCATCCTGCCATAGGAATAACCCCATACTCCGCAATGTACGAGAGACAACCCCCTAGAGAGATTGAAGATATCTTGGAGTTCCCCAGAGAGCATAAATATATATTTGATAGAATTCAGTTTTGTAATAAGGTGGCCGAAGATCAGGAGAAACGGCGGAATAAATACAATAAATGCATGGGTAAGGTTATTCATTATACCGTTGGAGAGAAGGTGTTGTTGAAGAATAGGGAATTACCCAGTTCCTTAGAGGGGATAACAAAAAATTTATTGCTCCTGTACACTGGTCCCTATATTGTCTCAAAGGACAATAACAACAACACATACGAAATCAAGGAAATGAATTCAAATAAAGTCAAGGGTGTCTTTAACCAGGCATCCATGAAGAAATTTTATGAATAAAATTATCCAAATTCTAAAAACAATGTAAGCCCATTACATACAATTTATTTGAGAAGAAACATTTTGGAAGAAGATATATAAAACAGAGTTTTGAAGGTAAAATTATCCAAATTCTAAAAACAATGTAAGCCCATTACATACAATTTATTTGAAAGAAATTATTTGGAAAGAAGGATAATAGAAGAAGAGTTTGGACTAAATCTACAAAATTCTAAAAAAAACAATTGTAAGATCACCTTACTAACAAAAAATGTGAAAAACTTTATGGCTATAATATAAGAAGAGTGAATTTTGAATTATGTATAAATCAAGTTTCCAAACCAAGTATAAGTACAACTTACCAACCAATTATTAATAAAACACTTTGGTGAGATAAACAGAAGAGATTTCATACCATATTTATGGTAAGCATAGAAAATAATTACCATGGTAACAAAGGATCATAATAGGATGAATAAAGGAAACAGACTTTAGAATTAAACAAATAATTCTGGACAGTATGATCATGTCTAAGTTCAATATAAAGAGTAAAAACCTTTCCATAAAATGATGCTAAAGGAAATAAAAAAAGAAAAAATTCTTTAATACGATTTGAGTGATTGAATATAATAAAGTGCAAAAACTTATTTGGAATTATGAGATAATGAAACTTTGAAGTGGTATGAGGAGAAATTATGACCTCATTATGAAATTAATAAAAAACCATAATTCGAAGGTATAATAACAATGACAGGTATAATGTGAGAATAATGTCAAAGATTTATGTAATTAAACGAATTAATATAAAATGATTTATGAATTAAATGTCAATTATGATAATGACAGTTATAAAAATTCTAAGAAAATAGAACAAGTGTAATTTTAAGAACGAAGAAACAGTCTAAAAATGTCAGAAAGATATGCTACAATAAATAATGCAGATTATAATAAAAAAAAAACAGAAGGTAATAAAGAAATTATAACCAAAAGATTTATATGATAAGAAAAGTTGAAAAATGTAATAATAGAAGAGCTTCCTACCATAATATCAAATGAAAGAAACATCCAGTTAATGAGTCAAAAGAACAACTGAGATAGGAATATTAAAATCTCTGAGAAATATAATAAATAATAGGTGAAGTATCCCAAAGATATTTTTTTTTTCTAAATAGTAACAAATGTGTACTATTCTGAATAATTTTTTAATCTGTCTGAAGATAATTCCAGCAGGATTAATATGTTTTTTGAGCAGAGATGATTTGCCTCTGTACTCAAATATGTGTGAAGTATTGGACAGCAGAGGAAAGTAGCGTACAGTGCCTCTCTGAACTGAACCAGCTCACAAAGTAGGGAACGATAGGGAGGAAATATCCCAAGGAGAAAATACTAAGAAGAAATATGAAAATGAAATATTAATATGAAACTCAGATGACTATTACTATCACGAAAGATCAAGTGAGAATGATATAAACTCAAATATAATTAAGAAAATTTTAAAATGGAAGGAAGTCCAAAATAGTAACAAACCTAGAATAATTATCATAAGCAATTGTTTCAGACAAAGCAAGTATAGTCTGAAAAAATTACTTCTGGAGAAGGGCATTCTGTAGCGTGACAGAAAATCCACTACATTTTAAGTCATGTGAAATCATAAAGTTTAATTACACCAACAAATGTTATAATAATATTGAATGACATTTAAATAAATCAAAGGAATGAACCACGATAAAATAAAAATCCTCATTACATTATATATAAAAACCACTGTTTAAAAAAACCAAAGAAAGTATCGAAGCAACTCATAGTATAATATCAGTAATTTACCCAGGAAGCTAGGAGCAGTAGAGCAGTAAAGCCGTAAAGCAGTAGAGCAGTAGAGCAGTAAAGCCGTAAAGCAGTAGAGCAGTAAGGCAGTAAACCAGTTATATAAGACCATATCAAGAAGAAAGAGACTCAATTTAAGAGTGGTGAATACCAAAATACCCCAAAAAACAAGAGGAGGGAAGAATAAAGTTTGTGAACAGGAAGAAAACAATACCCTGAAACCTGTATAGAAGAATAAAGTCCGTATCAGTAAATAAGTTAAATGCTCCAAACTAAACCTCAGTCGAGATAACACCCAGTACCTTGGTTTACCCAAGAATGAAGAAGGAAGACCAGAAGAATGAAGACTAGAAGAGGGACAAGAATGAAGACTAGAAGAAGGACAAGAAGGAAGACAAGAAGGAAGATACGAAGAAGGACAAGAAAGAAGACAGGAGGAGAGGAAGAAATAGTATGAAAGAAACACCGTTGTAAAACCTATTATTATATAAACTACTATCAAACCCCAAACCCACAAAAACTATGCAAAGGAAAGTATAACATACCCAAAATCCTATAAAAATGTAATTATTGAGAAAACTAAAGTGCTGTATAGCGTTATAAGAAGTGGACCGACTAAAGCTATTGTGTAATAAAGAAAATAAACTAGTCTTAACAGTCCATGATTACTAAAGGTCTGGTCTGAGATAATAAGACTCAAAATATCAGAACCAACAGTGAAAGTGAATTTGTGTAAGTGTTTTTTAAAAAATGCAATAAACTTAAAGTTGGTGATACTATAACTTATCAGTATGCTATATCACAGCTTTAATATCTAATAATAAACAGCATAATAAAATAATAAAATGGAAGATTTCCAGTATTTTATTATTTTAATATAAATCTTTATTTACAAGACATTTGTAAAAAATGATAATAAATAGAGTATGGGAGTTTATGTTTACTGATGTAGGGGATCACAAATAATAATGGTTTAGACCAGAAAGGACTGGCATTAATATAGTATTAATAAGTGTAAAATGTTTAACTAGACTGTTTATTCACAGTCCTAAAATCAGTGTGTTAGTAAAATGTATTTGTAAGAATTATTAGAAAATAAGATTTATGTTACGTGTTCTAAAAAGAATTATGTTTGCTAAATAATAGCCTACATACCATTAATAATGTTCCAATAGGTATGCTATGTTAACTCAAAAATAGTTAAAAGATATATGTTCAAACCATGTCTGCAATGTGTTCAATTGTGCAGATTGCTAAACAATGTTCATAATTATTTATTTTAATAACCGTGGTGTTAATTGAATACTACACCACCCAATAAGTTATAAACCATGTTATTTTCATATAATTGTAATTATGTAAAGTCAGAGGAGGAGTTAAGTTTAAATTTATTTGAGAAAGACAGAAATATAAAATTCTAAAATCTAGGCCATTTGGTGAATTCACAGAAACAATATAAACCAGTATAATTCACTTATAAATCCTGTAAACTAGCAAGATTTATATAAGATAACTCAGTTAACCACTACTAGGAATGATCCTATGAGTTAAAATGATAATAAGGAAATACACCTTAAAACATTGTAAATTTTCAAAATATATAAATTAATTAATTTTAAAGAGCAATGTCAAATTTACAGATTAACACAAAAAACCAGTTCAAAGGTTTAATTTATATGTACTTAAGGAAAGGAATAGGAATATGAATAATTAAAATTTATTATAATAGTATTAATAATATTTAAAATAGAGGAAATTCGTATAAAGACGGAAATCCAATTTTGAGCCTATATTTCCAAAAAGTGAACAAAATTTGTTAATTTCCACAAAATGTCTACAGATATGGACTATAATACATCAATTTAAAGGGAATGAGATGATTAAACCAATAATAAGGTTCATGATTCATAAAAGTGATGAATAAAATAGATAAATTCCATATATAATGTAATATTTTATCATGTGTACAGGTAATCGAAATATGTTAACAATACTTTTTCAAAGATTAACTGGGCCAGATTTATGACCAAGTTAATAGTCTTTTGTTGAATATCAAGCTGAATAGTTGTGTGACAAAACGTTCTTTAAATCGAGTTGAAAATGGTACTAGCGTTTAGCCATCGAAATAAGTGAAACGAGAGTTAGACGGATTAGACACTTTTTAAAACTAAAGCTATCAAAACGTTCACGACAATAGTGAAAACAAACATCTAACTTCATGATACGAGTGACAGAAAACAGTAAAACATTATATTTGAACTAATTCACTCTACAAATCCTAACCATATCTTGAGAACTTTAACTCGAAGAAGTGAACACATACAAAATAAACTAACCAACACAAGTTTACACAGAACACTTCGTCAGAATACACCAAATAACTTAACAGACATATTACACCAGTGCGGGAAGATTTCAGACATTCACGAAGGTAATTTTGTCGTGATTTTTGGGACATGCCGAGTTCACAGTAACTACGCCAGAACTAGTAGCGGCCATTTTGAAAATTCAAGCCTGCCTTCTTTATCTTCCAGCAGTGACGTCATCGTCTGCATATAGGTTTGACAACATTCATACACATTACTTATAGGAATTATTTAAATTCTATTGAATAATAATTATTATATTTGTATTAATTGTTAATGTTATACTTTCTCGTCGCCCTTCTCTGACTATTAATCCTAATCGCTCAAAGAACCTGTCTTTTAATATATCATAAATTTTGTTCTGTATGACACAATCGATAATTCCCGAGACAGAGTCGATATTTGCTCTCCATCGATAAAAAATCGATTATTTAATTAACTCTATATCTATAAAAATGAATGTTTGTTTCTTTCTTTCTTTCTTTGTCCCGTATGCGTTCCTATACCTTTCATCCGATTGCGATGAAACTTCGGTGGGTTTTTGTGAGCACGCCCGCGAAGGTTTATGAATTTTTTTCAATGGGGCCCTTTTAGGGGGTTCTTGGGGTCTTCCACATCTCCTCCTAAACCACCGGACCGATTTCAACCAAACTTGGCACAAATATTTTATGCAACGGGAGAACCAACATAGGGTAGGTGTTTTTTCGATGGGGTCCTTTGGGTGGTCCTTTGGGGTCTTCCACATCTTCTCCTAAACCACTGGACCGATTTCAACCAAACGTGGCACAAATATTTTATGCAATGGGAGAACCAACACAGGATAGGTGTTTTTTTCGACGGGGTCCATTGGGGGGTCCTTAGGGGTCTTCCACATCTACTCCTAAACCACTGGACCGATTTCAACCAAACTTGGCACAAATATTTTACGCAACGGGAGAACCAACATAGGATATGTGTTTTTTCGATATGATCCTTCCGGGGTCCTTTTGGGGGTCCTTTGGGGTCTTTCACATCTCCTCCTAAACCACTGGACCGATTTCAACCAAACTTGGCACAAATATTTTTCGCAAAGGGAGAACCAACATAGGATAGGTGTTTTTTCAATGGGGTTCTTTTGGGGGTTCTTTGGGGTCTTCCACATCTCCTCCTAAACCACTGGACCGATTTCAAACAAACTTGGCACAAATATTTTATGCAACGGGAGAACCAACATAGGGTAGATGTTTTTCGATGGGGTCCTTTGGGGTCTTCCACATCTTCTCCTAAACCACTGGACCGATTTCAACCAAACTTGGCACAAATATTTTACGCAAAGGGAGAACCAACATAGGATATGTGTTTTTTCGATATGATACTTCGGGGGGTCCTTTGGGGTCTTCCACATCTCCTCCTAAACCACTGTACCGATTTCAACCAAACTTGGCACAAATATTTTACGCAAAGGGAGAACCAACATAGGATAGGGGTTTTTTCGATATGATACTTCGGGGGTCCTTTGGGGTTTTCCACTTCTCCTCCTAAACCACTGAACCGATTTCAACCAAACTTGGCACAAATATTTTACGCAACGGGAGAACCAACATAGGACAGGTGTTTTTTTCGATACGATCCTCTGGGGGGTCCTTTGGAGTCTTAAAAAACTAACTTATTAGATCTGGTTACTATGGCAACCCAATGGAATAGATTCTGTTCTAAATATATTATCGCATTAAATTGAAGACCACGCGGACGAAGTCTTTATATATTATATATATACAAACACTTTCTTTCTTTGAGTGGCATTGCAACGCATGCCGGGTACTCGCTAGTTGTCAATAAATCTTTTTATTTCCATTATTTTGTATCTGTTACTTATTTCACAGGTTAATTTAAGAGTATTTATTAAGGCTGAAGGACTTAAATAAGAAGAATATTTTTATTTGAACAAAATATTGGACCAGTCAGAAAAGTCACCAATCGATTATTAACTAGAGTTAATCTATTTAACTCCAGACTTGGTTCAAATCTTCAAGAAGTGCTCGACGGTCAATAAATACCTACCTGTTATTAAAATTTTTACAAGAACCTTTTAAAACAGATTTATTTCTTATACACACACCTCTTAATAAACATAAACAAAATCTTTTACTATTTGAAAATTCTATTTTTATAAAATTTTCTATCAACTTTTTATCTTTTGTAACAACCGGCATTCAGAGGTCTGGTTACAAAGTGGCGTCCAACTTAGAGGGCTTAATAATCTAAGCTTGGCAGCGATTAATAAATAGAGACAGAGAAAGATGCAAAGACGAGCTACATCGAAAAAGAGGGCGGCAGAGGCCGAAAAAGAGGTTGACATGGGGGATAAGGAGGCAACACCCCTTGAAGATCCGGAAGTGTTACTAACCCAGGTGGAACCGAAACAACCAGCACCACCAGAGGAACAGCCTGAAGTAACAACGCAGACAGGGGAAGTTAGTGTCCCAGAGAAGGAGAAGGAGAAATCCGATACCAATGGAGATACCAAAATGGATAGGATGATGGAAATGATCTTACAAATGAATAAGAACATAGAGTCCAAAATGGAAGAAACTAGCAAGAAATTGAGTGAAGACTTGAATAACAAACTGGATTCCACTAACAAAAAGATGGATTCTACCAAGGAAGACTTGAGGGAAGACAACCGATCCACAAAAGAAGAATTGGGCCGTAAGATAGAAAATACTAATAAGAGGATCGAAGAAACCAGTAGGAAGATGGAAAGGAAAATGGAAGAAAATAATAAGAATATAAAGGAAGAGTTGAGGGAAAATAATAGGAATTTAGAGGAGAAAATGGAAGAAACCAGTAGGAAAAGAGTAAACGACAACCAACAATTAAGGGAAGAATTGAGAGAGGAGAATCAACTGCTGAGAGAAGAACTAAGGGAAGTTAACCAAGAGAACATGAATAAGTTAGACGAGAGGATTGAGTTAGCTAAGGAAGAGTTAAATAAAAAGATAACCGATACGAAGAAAGCCATCGTAAAGAAGTTAGAACAGGAAGTCGTGGTTGTCAACCAGCAGATTAGAGAAGTAGACGAAAGATGTCGTCAAACAGAAAACGAAGTGCTGGAAGTCCGGGAAGTAATAACTAAGGAGATTACTCAGGTCCAAGAACAACAGAAATCGAAAATGGAGGAGACCAAGAAATTTGCCTTGGAAGAAGTAAATAAAGTAACAGAAAGATGCGATGGCGTGGAAGCCCCCATGGTAAACATAACCGGACAGGTGCGACAGAGCCAGGAGGAGATAGAGTTAATAAGGAACAGACCATCTGGATATCACAATTTCCCCATGTCAGAGAACAGAGAATGGCTCAATTTCCGGCAATACAAACGGAAGCCTATGGAGTTCTTGGCACGAATAGAGGAGTACCTCGAGAAACACCGAGGGAACCGATGGGTCCAGAACAGAGAAATCCTTGACGAGTCGTTTCGGGAGGTGAATGACCATTGGTGGATGGCCAACAGGAGCGACATCGACAATTATGAACAATTCAAGAGCCTGTTCAAGGCCAAATACTGGTCAGAGACCACGCAAAATCTAATAAGAGATAATATATGCCACGGCCGCTACAAACCACAAGTCGGTAGTTCAATGACAGCTTATTTCCTCGGCAAGGTGTGTATGGCCAAGCACTTAGAACCAGCCATACCGGAGGAGTGCCTAATAAATAAGTTGTCTTACCATTATGATGAGGAGGTGATTCGTGCGAGGAGGGGCAGCCAGATAAAAACCCTCCAGGCAATGACAGAACTCCTAGAAAATTATGAAAATGAAGACTACTACCGACAGAGTCGTAGAAGAAGTGATGGGCCCGAACCAAGGACGTACCAGAACAATAACCAGGGTACGAACCACATAAATACTGGGTACCAAGGAGGAAGGGCATATCCGCGAAATAACGGTTCTAATAATGGAAATAATGTGAACAATACTAATTACAATTATAATAATAATACGGGTCCCCAACCATCAAAACCCGAATCGACCCTCTAATGGTTATCAGGGTAACCGCAATCCCTACCCTAATAACGTAAATAGTCAGAGAAGCCCCAATTATGGTAATAGTCCTTACCCTAATAATACCAATCGTACGGGCCCCAATAATGGTAATTTTAATAATAATAGGTTTCCTCGCCCTAGAGTGAACTTCATACGAGCCACAGATGGAAGACAGCGGAGATTCGATCACAATAGACGAAATAGCTACCGCGGATATGAAGAAAGGCGGAGGAGCCTAGAACGGGACCAACCAAGGTACTATCCGGCGCGTAGGAGCAATAGTTTGGACAACGCTGAACGAAGGTCGAACCATGAACGACCGGAAGACCATAGGACAGATCGACAGGTAACCACTCTGAGCATCCCGAATGAGGCATCGACTAGTATGGCTCAAAGGAACAATGATGCCGAGCCTTTAAACGGGTACAGGCAGTAATAAATCGCCAGAACCCGTTACTGCTCCTGACTGCTGGGTATAATAATAATAATGAGTGCAATTTTGAGAATAATCACAATCGTATCACAATCATCGGGTGCAACTACCTAAAGGACATCAGACAGGAGTTATTGGAAGAGGATAACAGGAGTCCCACCAATAACTTCAATAATGAAATTATACATGTCAACGCCAAGGTAGAAGGCATTCCAGCCAAGTTAATGATCAATACTGGGTCGAACGTGTCAATAATAAGTACGACGGAACTGGAGAGGATACAGCAAGAGTGCGGGAGAACTTTACCAACATTGCCGTTGAATAATATTGTTTTGTTGGGTGCAACCGGCCGACAAAACAAAACTATACGTAGACAAGTCTCCGCCAGTGTGATGAGCTGTGGTATAGCGATTGACATGGAATTCTTGGTGGCGAGCGGTCTGCCATTTAATATACTGGTCGGGTGTGATGAGCTTAGAAGGAATTCCGCCATCATTGATCTGAGAACTGAAACATTATCGCTGTTTTCTAACGGACATACTTGGACGGCGAACTTGGTGGGTAGTGACCAAGTCGTTCCCGATAGTATCCATCAGCAAATCCGAAAAATTAATTACATCCATCCAACATCCATAATTGAAAAAAGAATAGACGACACCTCCAATGAAGATTTATGGTCACAAAAAATCCAGGAGATCAGGGATTTCCGGAGCGGTATAACTGACGAAGGTTTAACAACAAACCAAGCGAACAAATTAATAGACATATACAACAAATATAAATCAGTCTTTTCTGATGAGCCCGGTAAAGTGAAGAATTTCCAGTGTACTCTACAATTCCGAGACACTGTGGACTTTAACCGGAAGTCTTACCCCATTGCGCAATCACGAAAGCAAGCAGTAAGAGCTGAAATAGAGCGAATGATTAACCGTGACATTATAGAGAGTAGCCATTCCCCTTATACAAGTCCTATCGTGGCTATTCCTAAGAAAAACGGACAAGTCCGTTTGTGTTTAGATGCGCGCGAAATAAATAAGTTGATCATTAATGACAGGACTTCGCCCGGTGAGATTGAGGAGATCTTAAAACGGTTCCACGGTACCAAATAATTCACTACCTGGGATACGGTATGCGGATACTGGCAGGTGGAATTACATCCACAGAGTCGCCAGTATCTGGCCTTTATATTCGAAGGGCGGAACTACCAGTTTAAGAGGTTGCCCTTCGGACTGGTAAACTCAGTCGCCGTCTTTGTGCACTGCATGGATCAGATACTTGGCCAAGAAGCACTACAATTCACCACCGTATACGTCGATGACTTGCTAGTGTCCTCAGAAACTTGGGAGGAACACTGCTACCGTGTGGAACACGTCTTACAGAAACTAGCTGCAAACAATATTACGCTGAAGTTAGCAAAATCTCATTTTATTGCTAAAGAAATACAATTCTTAGGCTTCATATTAAATGATAAGGGAATCTCACCGTCGGCTGAAAAAGTCGAAGCGATTCAGAACTTTCCTACACCAAAGAATCGAAGGCAATTACAGTCGTTCCTGGGACTCTGTAATTACTACCGCAAGTTCCAGGAAAAGTACTCCGAAGTGACTGCCAGATTTCAGCCGCAACTGTCATCTAAAAATAAATGGATCTGGGGTAATGAACAACAAAATATATTGACTCTTATAAAACAAAAATTCCTTAAACACATTATACTCCGCCATCCAGATTTTAACAAGCCTTTCTTTCTTAATTGTGATGCCAGTGACATCAGCCTCGGCACTACATTATATCAAGAGGATGAGGAGGGCGAACATCTTGTAATCTGCTTTGCCAGCAGAGCTCTGAACCAGAGTGAGAAAAACTATCACGTGACAGAAAAGGAGTTATTGAGTGTTGTGTTCGCGTGCGGAAAATTCCGCACATATATTCTTGGTTATCCCGTTACCGTCCGGACAGACCATAAATCTATCTCGTTCCTTAAGAGATGTAAGTTGAGCCATGGAAGGTTAACGCGGTGGATACTATTGCTACAAGAATACGACCTTAAGTGGGAGTATATCCCCGGAAGGAAGAATGTCGTCGCGGACGTATTGTCTAGAGTAGACATTGACAAACAGACGTTCGAGGGGCAGAAGGAGAGTATTCTGAAGGTGTACCATATTCTCAGCAGCAGCGCCGGTCTACAATCAGTTCTGGAACAACTAAGCACACACCAACAAGCTGACCCGAAATTAATTACTATTATCTTAAGATTGGAAGAAGGGGATGAGACAATATCCCAATATTACACTATACATAATGGAATCCTGTTTTCCAAACCATCATTATATAAGGAGGAATGGAAGGTAATAATTCCGACACATATCGAGAAAGAGATAGTGTTCAATTATCATGTTCGATATGGGCATATGGGCGCCTTAAAGGTGGTAAAGGCCCTGGAAGAGAGCTGCTATATCAAGGACATCAATCGGAAGGTTCGGAGGTACATTAGAAACTGTCGCATTTGCCAACTCGTAAAAACTAACAACGAGAAAAGAGAGGGGCAGATGATTCCAATAACATGGCAGTCGAAACTTGAGAAGGTATTCCTGGATATCTGTGGGCCATTTCCCCGCAGTGGAGGCCGCCACCGATACAAATATATCGTCATCATAATGGATCATTATACCAAGTTCGTGAAGCTATACCCAGCGAATCGGGCGACTACGAATAAAGTTCTTGATATCCTGATCAACCAGTACTTCCCAACCGTCGGAAAACCGGTATCGATCATAACCGACCACAGAACACAATTCAAGGGGAGGAAGTGGCGGGATACACTGCTGTCAATGGGGGTTCATACATACAAGACATCCGTATACCACCCAAGCAGTAACCCGGCCGAAAGAGTCTTGCGAGAGGTGGGGCGCCTATTAAGAACGTATTGCCATGATCAGCAGAGAAGGTGGCAAGAATACTTGGAGGCCACTGAAGAATTCCTCAACCTGGCCTACCATCCTGCCATAGGAATAACCCCATACTCCGCAATGTACGAGAGACAACCCCCTAGAGAGATTGAAGATATCTTGGAGTTCCCCAGAGAGCATAAATATATATTTGATAGAATTCAGTTTTGTAATAAGGTGGCCGAAGATCAGGAGAAACGGCGGAATAAATACAATAAATGCATGGGTAAGGTTATTCATTATACCGTTGGAGAGAAGGTGTTGTTGAAGAATAGGGAATTACCCAGTTCCTTAGAGGGGATAACAAAAAATTTATTGCTCCTGTACACTGGTCCCTATATTGTCTCAAAGGACAATAACAACAACACATACGAAATCAAGGAAATGAATTCAAATAAAGTCAAGGGTGTCTTTAACCAGGCATCCATGAAGAAATTTTATGAATAAAATTATCCAAATTCTAAAAACAATGTAAGCCCATTACATACAATTTATTTGAGAAGAAACATTTTGGAAGAAGATATATAAAACAGAATTTTGAAAGTAAAATTATCCAAATTCTAAAAACAATGTAAGCCCATTACATACAATTTATTTGAGAAGAAACATTTTGGAAGAAGATATATAAAACAGAGTTTTGAAGGTAAAATTATCCAAATTCTAAAAACAATGTAAGCCCATTACATACAATTTATTTGAAAGAAATTATTTGGAAAGAAGAATAATAGAAGAAGAGTTTGGACTAAATCTACAAAATTCTAAAAAAAACAATTGTAAGATCACCTTACTAACAAAAAATGTGAAAAACTTTATGGCTATAATATAAGAAGAGTGAATTTTGAATTATGTATAAATCAAGTTTCCAAACCAAGTATAAGTACAACTTACCAACCAATTATTAATAAAACACTTTGGTGAGATAAACAGAAGAGATTTCATACCATATTTATGGTAAGCATAGAAAATAATTACCATGGTAACAAAGGATCATAATAGGATGAATAAAGGAAACAGACTTTAGAATTAAACAAATAATTCTGGACAGTATGATCATGTCTAAGTTCAATATAAAGAGTAAAAACCTTTCCATAAAATGATGCTAAAGGAAATAAAAAAAGAAAAAATTCTTTAATACGATTTGAGTGATTGAATATAATAAAGTGCAAAAACTTATTTGGAATTATGAGATAATGAAACTTTGAAGTGGTATGAGGAGAAATTATGACCTCATTATGAAATTAATAAAAAACCATAATTCGAAGGTATAATAACAATGACAGGTATAATGTGAGAATAATGTCAAAGATTTATGTAATTAAACGAATTAATATAAAATGATTTATGAATTAAATGTCAATTATGATAATGACAGTTATAAAAATTCTAAGAAAATAGAACAAGTGGAATTTTAAGAACGAAGAAACAGTCTAAAAATGTCATAAAGATATGCTACAATAAATAATGCAGATTATAATAAAAAAAAACCAGAAGGTAATAAAGAAATTATAACCAAAAGATTTATATGATAAGAAAAGTTGAAAAATGTAATAATAGAAGAGCTTCCTACCATAATATCAAATGAAAGAAACATCCAGTTAATGAGTCAAAAGAACAACTGAGATAGGAATATTAAAATCTCTGAGAAATATAATAAATAATAGGTGAAGTATCCCAAAGATATTTTTTTTTTCTAAATAGTAACAAATGTGTACTATTCTGAATAATTTTTTAATCTGTCTGAAGATAATTCCAGCAGGATTAATATGTTTTTTGAGCAGAGATGATTTGCCTCTGTACTCAAATATGTGTGAAGTATTGGACAGCAGAGGAAAGTAGCGTACAGTGCCTCTCTGAACTGAACCAGCTCACAAAGTAGGGAACGATAGGGAGGAAATATCCCAAGGAGAAAATACTAAGAAGAAATATGAAAATGAAATATTAATATGAAACTCAGATGACTATTACTATCACGAAAGATCAAGTGAGAATGATATAAACTCAAATATAATTAAGAAAATTTTAAAATGGAAGGAAGTCCAAAATAGTAACAAACCTAGAATAATTATCATAAGCAATTGTTTCAGACAAAGCAAGTATAGTCTGAAAAAATTACTTCTGGAGAAGGGCATTCTGTAGCGTGACAGAAAATCCACTACATTTTAAGTCATGTGAAATCATAAAGTTTAATTACACCAACAAATGTTATAATAATATTGAATGACATTTAAATAAATCAAAGGAATGAACCACGATAAAATAAAAATCCTCATTACATTATATATAAAAACCACTGTTTAAAAAAACCAAAGAAAGTATCGAAGCAACTCATAGTATAATATCAGTAATTTACCCAGGAAGCTAGGAGCAGTAGAGCAGTAAAGCCGTAAAGCAGTAGAGCAGTAGAGCAGTAAAGCCGTAAAGCAGTAGAGCAGTAAGGCAGTAAACCAGTTATATAAGACCATATCAAGAAGGAAGAGACTCAATTTAAGAGTGGTGAATACCAAAATACCCCAAAAAACAAGAGGAGGGAAGAATAAAGTTTGTGAACAGGAAGAAAACAATACCCTGAAACCTGTATAGAAGAATAAAGACCGTATCAGTAAATAAGTTAAATGCTCCAAACTAAACCTCAGTCGAGATAACACCCAGTACCTTGGTTTACCCAAGAATGAAGAAGGAAGACCAGAAGAATGAAGACTAGAAGAGGGACAAGAATGAAGACTAGAAGAAGGACAAGAAGGAAGACAAGAAGGAAGATACGAAGAAGGACAAGAAAGAAGACAGGAGGAGAGGAAGAAATAGTATGAAAGAAACACCGTTGTAAAACCTATTATTATATAAACTACTATCAAACCCCAAACCCACAAAAACTATGCAAAGGAAAGTATAACATACCCAAAATCCTATAAAAATGTAATTATTGAGAAAACTAAAGTGCTGTATAGCGTTATAAGAAGTGGACCGACTAAAGCTATTGTGTAATAAAGAAAATAAACTAGTCTTAACAGTCCATGATTACTAAAGGTCTGGTCTGAGATAATAAGACTCAAAATATCAGAACCAACAGTGAAAGTGAATTTGTGTAAGTGTTTTTTAAAAAATGCAATAAACTTAAAGTTGGTGATACTATAACTTATCAGTATGCTATATCACAGCTTTAATATCTAATAATAAACAGCATAATAAAATAATAAAATGGAAGATTTCCAGTATTTTATTATTTTAATATAAATCTTTATTTACAAGACATTTGTAAAAAATGATAATAAATAGAGTATGGGAGTTTATGTTTACTGATGTAGGGGATCACAAATAATAATGGTTTAGACCAGAAAGGACTGGCATTAATATAGTATTAATAAGTGTAAAATGTTTAACTAGACTGTTTATTCACAGTCCTAAAATCAGTGTGTTAGTAAAATGTATTTGTAAGAATTATTAGAAAATAAGATTTATGTTATGTGTTCTAAAAAGAATTATGTTTGCTAAATAATAGCCTACATACCATTAATAATGTTCCAATAGGTATGCTATGTTAACTCAAAAATAGTTAAAAGATATATGTTCAAGCCATATCTGCAATGTGTTCAATTGTGCAGATTGCTAAACAATGTTCATAATTATTTATTTTAATAACCGTGGTGTTAATTGAATACTACACCACCCAATAAGTTATAAACCATGTTATTTTCATATAATTGTAATTATGTAAAGTCAGAGGAGGAGTTAAGTTTAAATTTATTTGAGAAAGACAGAAATATAAAATTCTAAAATCTAGGCCATTTGGTGAATTCACAGAAACAATATAAACCAGTACAATTCACTTATAAATCCTGTAAACTAGCAAGATTTATATAAGATAACTCAGTTAACCACTCTAGGAATGATCCTATGAGTTAAAATGATAATAAGGAAATACACCTTAAAACATTGTAAATTTTCAAAATATATAAATTAATTAATTTTAAAGAGCAATGTCAAATTTACAGATTAACACAAAAAACCAGTTCAAAGGTTTAATTTATATGTACTTAAGGAAAGGAATAGGAATATGAATAATTGAAATTTATTATAATTATATTAATAATATTTAAAATAGAGGAAATTCGTATAAAGACGGAAATCCAATTTTGAGCCTATCTTTCCAAAAAGTGAACAAAATTTGTTAATTTCCACAAAATGTCTACAGATATAAACTATAATACATCAATTTAAAGGGAATGAGATGATTAAACCAATAATAAGGTTCATAATTCATAAAAGTGATGAATAAAATAGATAAATTCCATATATAATGTAATATTTTATCATGTGTACAGGTAATCGAAATATGTTAACAATACTTTTCAAAGATTAACTGGGCCAGATTTATGACCAAGTTAATTAGTCTTTTGTTGAATATCAAGCTGAATAGTTGCGTGACAAAACGTTCTTTAAATCGAGTTGAAAATGGTACTAGCGTTTAGCCATTGAAATAAGTGAAACGAAAGTTAGACGGATTAGACACTTTTTAAAACTAAAGCTATCAAAACGTTCACGACAATAGTGAAAACAAACATCTAACTTCATGATACGAGTGACAGAAAACAGTAAAACATTATATTTAAACTAATTCACTCTACAAATCCTAACCATATCTTGAGAACTTTAACTCGAAGAAGTGAACACATACAAAATAAACTAACCAACACAAGTTTACACAGAACACTTCGTCAGAATACACCAAATAACTTAACAGACATATTACACCAGTGCGGGAAGATTTCAGACATTCACGAAGGTAATTTTGTCGTGATTTTTGGGACATGCCGAGTTCACAGTAACTACGCCAGAACTAGTAGCGGCCATTTTGAAAATTCAAGCCTGCCTTCTTTATCTTCCAGCAGTGACGTCATGGTCTGCATATTGGTTTGACAACATTCATACACATTACTTATAGGAATTATTTAAATTCTATTGAATAATAATTATTATATTTGTATTAATTGTTAATGTTATACTTTCTCGTCACCCTTCTCTGACTGTTAAACCTAATCGCTCAAAGAACCTGTCTTTTAATATAATATAACATAAATTTTGTTCTGTATGACACAATCGATAATTCCCGAGACAGAGTCGATATTTGCTCTCCATCGATAAAAAATCGATTATTTAATTAAATTGTCAATAAATCTTTATATTTCCATTATTTTGTATCTGTTACTTATTTCACAGGTTAATTTAAGAGTATTTATTAAGGCTGAAGGACATAAATAAGAAGAATATTTTTATTTGAACAAGATATTGGACCAGTCAGAAAAGTCACCAATCGATTATTAACTGGAGTTAATCTATTTAACTCCAGACTTGGTTCAAA
This sequence comes from Magicicada septendecula, assembly GCA_034769895.1. Classification (NCBI taxonomy): domain Eukaryota; kingdom Metazoa; phylum Arthropoda; class Insecta; order Hemiptera; family Cicadidae; genus Magicicada; species Magicicada septendecula. The sequence continues at coordinate 216,747,518 of CM068369.1, read as the reverse complement.
TCTTCAAGAAGTGCTCGACGGTCAATAAATACCTACCTGTTATTAAAATTTTTACAAGAACCTTTTAAAACAGATTTATTTCTTATACACACACCTCTTAATAAACATAAACAAAATCTTTTACTATTTGAAAATTCTATTTTTATAAAATTTTCTATCAACTTTTTATCTTTTGTAACGACCGGCATACAGAGGTCTGGTTACAAAGTGGCGTCCAACTTAGAGGGCTTAATAATCTAAGCTTGGCAGCGATTAATAAATAGAGACAGAGAAAGATGCAAAGACGAGCTACATCGAAAAAGAGGGCGGCAGAGGCCGAAAAAGGGGTTGACATGGGCGATAAGGAGGCAACACCCCTTGAAGATCCGGAAGTGTTACTAACCCAGGTGGAACCGACTTAAGCCACCATGTGTTTTCGGGCGCCACTTGGAATCTTTTGTTCCAAGAAATTGTTATTAAAATTAAATTTTGATTTCTTAGCAGTTAATTTAATTCTATGAAAATAAGTTAACAACACAGTTTGAGTTTGAAAAAATAACGTATGTTTTAATGAATCTTAATAAATCGTCTGAAGGACTAACATTCGTGAAAAAAATAAAATTGCAGAGTTACAAAACATAAATTATTATTGACAAGTTTTTTCTCCAATCAAGTATCGGCTAACAAATATTTTATTTTACTCAGTTGAAAAGCATGAGTTTAACGTATGTAAAATCTTTATACTCAGGACGTGACTCCTTTGAACTACCAAGACAGATCAATAAGATGCTTTACAAAAATTAAGTGATTTGAAGGTGTGTGGCATGTGTAGTACAACTGTGTGACAAATGTTACCAGGTAAAAATGACTTTAACTTTGAACAACTCACGTTCCGATGGGTAATTATTTCTCGCACTGGACACTTCTCTCGGGTAGTTTTCAATCTCGCCTCTTCGTGTTGACGTTCCTTGTGCACTGATTTTATTTGAAAGTCAAAATACGATTTTTAAAACTTCCGCACTTTTGGAAAAAGTTTCGCAATGAATTTACGCTTGAATGTTGCCGGGTACAATCAGCTGTCCGCGTGGTTTCCCAATTAGCCGCCACGGCGCTGATTCTCCTCCTGCAGTTGATAAAATAGGCTTTGTGTATGTAACGTGATTGGGATTTTTGTCAAAGTCAGTTTGTCGTAGGAAATACCAGCAGAATTGATTCTCTATTAAAATTTTGGTCCTTCCAGGGCCGCTGATATTCTGGCTGCGTGTGTTCTATTAAATGTGTCGTGTTGCTGCTCTATTTCACCAACACATTGGCGTATACTCTTGTAGAGGTTAAGTCAGTCTTTTGTCAATGTACGGGAAAAGCCTTTCTGCGTTCTCACGTCTACTTCTCGTTCTTCGGTTTCGCCTCGGGTGTGATGATCAGTTTCGTGGGCGATGTGTCTCTTCTGGCTTCAAAGCATAAAGTGTTTTCTGGTCGAATTTTGCCTTCCTTTTATACTCTGTAAGGGTCATTGTTTTAGCTTTTTGACATGAACTTCCGGTGTATTTGTGTAAAAATTCCTTCTAGAACGTTCGAGAATAATCAAATGGAACATCATGGAACAAATTTGACTTCCCTAGAAGCTTTAGAACAAAATTTCTTATTCTTCACACTAAGGATATTACAAAAATTATTCTGGTATTTGTTAAACAATTTTACATAACTACTTACAATCTGCATGCCATTACTATATTTGGATTCTCTGCTTTCAACTGAATCTAATGATACTAATTACGATTGGTTTTGAACAAATTAACTATAATAAAATAACACAAAATACAACTCTTACCTTGGAATATTTCCATACAAATTCAATTTTTTAACTAAAAAATTGTTGTGAAGTTGTTTGGTTTCTTCTACAACATTAATACATAATATTATCATCTTTCTGTAACAAAATAAATAAAGTTTAACACATATAATATATAAGTAAGTTCAGTTTTACATGGTCTATGCCTATGGCCTAAGTTGTTGTCACTGTTAAAATACAATAATTAGTCTTTTTTGCTTATTATATATGGGATTTTTCGAGTATACACTGAGAGTTTATTAAATTGTCTATCTTTTGTGATACCTGGTTTATCCTGATACATATTATTTTTATTATAAGCTTACTTAGCATCATATTGGTTTGCATAAGTGATTCTTTTTCTTGGTGTGACAAATTTCACTCTCATAAGTCAAATTCTTTAATAATTGAGCTTATTTTCAACTGAGTATGTTTGTTTTCATGGTACACTATAGTATTGTACCCTTTTCTTTTATTTTTTCTAATATTTTGCAATTATTTTGCCAAATATGACTGTTTTTTTGTGATGGGTCCTTGGCTTCAGCCAGATATGGTATAAGTAAATAGTTTCCTAACTCGACTATTAAAGTGTTTAAGTTAGTCAAATATATTAGTATAGTCACTTTATATTGTATTTCAACTTTCTAATGCAATTTTGTTGCATTTTGTCAACACTAAATTCATAAATATTACAATATTATACTGTAGGTCTACTACATGTTTTCAGTTAATACAGTTTTTGGCTATTTTAACTGATTTTATTCACTTTACAGCTTTCTTTATTTAAGATAATTCGTTCACCTTTGTCTACTTGACAATTACATATAGTTTTTATCTCAATTCCATAATAATTAATTTTTACATAAAATCTGAGTGATTGGACTCAGCTCCTAAACATACATTTTTTTGTCATAACATTTATATATTTTTTATTTTAACTTAGATCCTTTCTAATAATGTAATCAAATCATCTAATACATTTATTTTATTTACATTACATAGTATAATAATGGATCTTGTCCATTAATTCACAATAAATAGTTTTTTATACCCTATTCAGAGTTACAAAACTTAATAATTAATGACCTTATTTTGGTTGTTTCCAATATTATTTGTCTCTCTTATAGTATATTATTGGTTTTACACTGTTCTTCCCTTGAATAATATACATGGGGTTTTAGTCTTAGTCATAGTCTGGTCGTTTTTTCATGTTAATGATATTAATTATTAGACAATATTACAAAATGTTTAGGATTACTTGGGTTCGATACTGTTCACCTCACTTTCCTCTTATGATAACTTGCTATGCAAATAATTTCCTTTATGGAACGTTCTGTGACGTTACATATGCCTCTCCGTTAAAATTGATAATTTTGTAAAAAACATTTCTTCGGTTTTGATGAAATTATCATTTTTATATTAACCTTTTATTAGCTTTTATCTTATAATATCATTCCTGTACTACTCCTTTAATATATTAATCCATCTCAATATTCATGTTTCGTTCGTTGTCGTATCTCCTATTCCTTTCCTTTTTACCTTGATGTTAATTATTTAATCTTTGATATAATTCCCTAACAATTCCCTAACTTTTATAGCGGGTTGGAAGTCAGAGTGGCTCGCTATGGCATACATTCTCCGCCCTTCCCTAACTATAATTACTGAAATCAGAGGCAACACATCTCTGTCCATAAAATAATAATTGCACTTTCGCAACAAGTAATAATAATAAAAAAATATAATATTCAAAGAGCATTGGCTCCCACACATAAATTCCCTTTCTTAAACTCTTCTGATTATTTCTCAATTATATTAATATATCGTTCACCGCAGGTAAAATTATCGTTTAAAATCTTTCAATGTTAATAGCTATATTTATATTCATCATTACCTCCTTATGTAACACACTGTTTCCCTCTTTTTTTCATTTATCATTTCCATTTAGTATTAATTATATGACAGTATTTCTCCTCCTTAGTAATATCAATTGTAATTTGATTGTTCAATAATTCATTTAACTTATTATGTCCTTTCCTTCTTTCCTTTTTCTCCTCCTCTAAGTACGGGTAAGTTGGTAAATATATGTTGACTTGGCTATTGGAAATAAATCTATATCTTATATATATCTTCTTGAATTTGGTTTAAGGTGTCCTTCTCGAAAATTTATTTATATTAATAATCTCTATTCCTTTAATCTCTCTCCTTCTCTAAGTACGGGTAAGTTGGTAAATATACGTTGACTTGGCTTTTGGAAATAAATCTATATCTTATATATATCTTCTTGCCTTTGGTGTAAGGTGTCCTTCTCGTAATATTATTTTTTATTAATAATCTTTATTCCTTTCTAATCATGGGTAAGTTGGAAAATTTACGTTGACATGTTTTTATTCATGGTACCTTTTCAATGACGTTTGGTTATAAGTACCCTTTACTTTATTACTAACAGTGTCTGTTACATCGTATGTATTGTTTTCATTGTCTTTTGTGATTGTAAAAGGTCCTGTATATAAAAGTAACAATTTCCTCGTTATGCCTTGTATAGCACTGGGCAATTCTCTATTTCTGACTAACACCTTTTTTCCTATCTTATACTTAATTGCCTTTGGCTGTGATTGAATACATTTCTTCCGCTGCTGTTCTGTTTTTTCTAACACTTTGTTATAAAATTTGGTTCTTTCAAATTGGTATTCGGGTTCGTCGGGAAAACTGATAATCTCTTTTATCTCTCGTGGTGGGGGTCTTTCGAACATAACTGTGTATGGTGACACCTCTATGGTGTTGTGATATGAGAAATTGAGGAAATCCTCGGTTGATGCTACGTATTCATGCCATCTCTTCTGTTCGTTATGGCAGTATGTTCTCAACAACCGTCCCACTTCCCTCAACACTCTCTCGGCTGGGTTACCATTCGGGTGATATACGGACGTCTTATACGTTTATATCCCGTGTTCTCTAATGTTTTATTTCCATAATTTTCCCTTAAACTGGGTACCGTGGTCTGTAATTATAGAATACGGTCTGCCTACCTCCATTATATACCGTTCTATTATGATGTTTATAATTTTCCTGGTCGTAGCCTTAGTTATTGGATAAAGCTTAGTCTATTTGCTAAAATGGTCAAAGATAATTATGATGAATTTATATCTGTGTCGTCCACCGCTGCGTGGAAATGGTCCACAGATATCGAGAAATAACTTTTCCAATTTTTCGGTGGATGTTATGGGTATCATGACCCCTTCCTTTCTCTCGTTATCACATTTTACCTTCTGACAAATATCGCATGACTGTATCGCCTGTTGCACCTTTTTATTCATCCCTTTGATGTATGTTTGCTCTTCCAATGCTTTCCTTACCTTGAGAGCACTCATATGTCCGTACCTATCGTGATAGTCGATTATTAGTGGTCTCTCTATCCCTGGTGGAATTACTAAATTCCAATTCTCCTGGTGTGGGGTATTCCTTATAAACAGAGTGTCGTTGTGTATACAGTAATATTTATTTATAGCTTCATCGCCTTCTAGTACCCTTTTTCTAATACTTCCTAATTTTGGGTCGGCCTCTTGTTGTGCCTTCACATTGTTTAAAATATTTTTTAAATCTTCCCTGCTCTTAATAATATGGTATACCTTCGCTATCTGTTCCTTTTCGCCGTCAAAGGTTTGGTCTTGTAAATTGATGCGGGATAGGACGTCGGCTGCTATGTTTTGTTTGCCTGGTATATATTCCCACGTGATATTATATTCTTGCAGGGCCAAAACCCATCTCGTCAGCCTTCCGTGGTTTAGCTTACAATGCTTTAAAAATTATATTGATTTGTGGTCACTCCTAACCGTGATGGGGTACCCTAATATATACGTTCGAAATTTACCGCATGCGAAAACTACACTCAACAATTCTTTTTCAGTGGTATTGTAGTTTCGTTCGCAACTGTTCAGCACGCGGCTGGCGAAGGTAATTACTAAATGGTTTCCATCCCGATCTTCCTGGTATAGGGCTGCACCTAAACTTACGTTACTGGCATCGCAATTTAGATAAAATGGTTTTGTAAAGTCGTGGTGATGTAACATAACTGCTTCTAAAAATTTTTCCTTTATTAGATTGAGCACTCCATCTTGCTCTGGTCCACAAGTCCATTTGTCCTTAGCTGATAACTGCTTTTGGAACGTGGCAGTTAGTTCTGAATAATTGGACCGAAACTTCCTGTAATAGTTACAGATTCCTAAAAATGATTGAAGCTGTTTCCTGTTTTTTGGGGTGGGGAACTTCTGTATGGCCTCTACTTTCTCTTTGGATGTAGTAATCCCTTGCTCGGTTAGATTAAAGCCTAAAAATTTCACCTCATTTGCAATGAATTGGCACTTGTCTAATTTGAGGGTGTTATTATTCTCTGATAGCTTCTCTAACACCTGTTCACCCCTATTACAATGGTCATCCCAATTCGCTGAAGTTACCAGTAAATCGTCGACATACACTGTCCATTATCTTTACAAGCACCGCCACAGAATTTATCAAACCAAAGGGTAAACGTTTAAACTGATAGTTTCTGCCTTCGAATATGATTGCCATATATTTCCTACTATCGGGGTGGAGTTCTACTTGCCAGTAGCCGCATACTGTATCCCGTGAACTTATATACTTTGTCCCGTGAAATTTTTCAATATTTCTTCTATCTCCCCAGGGGATGTGCGGTCGTTAACAATCATCTTGTTAATCTCCCTAGCATCGAGACATATACGCACCTGTCCATTCTTTTTCGGCACAGCTATGATTGGGCTGGTAAAGGGCGAATGACTATACTCAATTATGTCGTCCTCTATCATCCTGTTCAATTCCTCCCTAACTTCGTTCTTTAGCGAGTAGGCGATCGGATATGATTTTCTGTTAAATTCTACAGGTGTTTTAAATTTTATGGCGCATTGATAATCTCTGGCTTTACCTGGAGCGTTTGAGAATATATGTTTGTAATTATTATATACCGTAATCAATTGTTCCGCCTGTGCTTCGCTGATCTGACCCCTTGCTTTCGTCCTTTGGAAATCCCTTATTTCTTCTAATTTTTCTAACCACAACTCTGGGTTTTCCTCCTGATATAAGGGCATGTTTAATGGTCGATCGGCACAATAATAATGGTTCACTATCGCTTGATAAGGTGCGTTGTTTGTACTATCTCCTTGGGCATCAATTAAATTATTGGTCCAAATTCCCTCACTTTTTTTAACGTTATAATCTTACCTTCTAAATATATTATTGCATTATATGGCCTAAGTATATCGCAGCCTATTAGGATACTCATGGGTAAATTATTCGCCACTAGTAACCCTATTGGTAACGTTACACCATTACTAGTCATCTCTAATGACACCTGTTTCTTTATCGATTTATTCTGCCTCCCCGTCGCTCCGACTAGAATAATGTTATTTATAGGCAGAGTGGGTATGGGTAAATTACTGTTTTGTTTAATTCTCTCTAACTCTACACTGTCTATAAATGATACGTTTGATCCTGTATCAATGAGTAATGTTGCTTCTATACCATTGATATTTGCCTTGATTTGTACTATACCATTATTCGCTTTATTATGATTTTTAACTATATTGTCACTTTCTTCTAATATTTCCTCCCTAATATCTCTAAGATAATAATTTGTTCTTAGTGTCATTGTCCTGTCTTTGTCCCGTCTATTTTTGTATTCAGTCACCCCATAATATTGGTTCAGTGAAGGGCTGTTTTCCTTTTTCACTGCCGCGTTTAGTTTAAATGAGCCCCTGTCTCATTGGCCCGGTCTCCCGGAACATTGGGTTGCTGACTTGTCTGTGGTTCCTGCCTGACCTCGGGGTTACCACTAATAGGTTGGCTATTCGTTGTATTACTCTGGTTACCTTGCGTCTGTTGTGGGTAATACATGTAAGTAGGTAAATTGGGTGGATATGTCCGTTGACTATTGGCCATTGTATAGTTTACTTGGGGTCTATACTCCTGATTCCTCCTATCACCTCCTCCTTGATTACCTCCGTTTCGATAATTATTACGCTGACCATAATTATTCCCCCTATAGTTATTTCCGCGATAACTATTTCCCTGATTATAGTTCCAACAGTAATTATTTTCGGGGGAATTATTTCGGTTTGGTCCCGGATAGTTGCGGTTGTTTGGACCTTGATTGTTATTATTTCGGCTATTTGGTGGGGTGCTATTGTTCTGGCTATTCGGGTTAAAGTTATTACCGTTTCCACCTCCATTCCGGTTTGGTCCGTTATTGCAGTTATTATAGTCTACTTTACGACTGGGGGGTTGGTAATCCTGGAACCTTCCAGCGGATTCACAGTTTTCTAATAATTTAGCTAAATCGGTTATTTTACTGAGCTGTTGGTACAATTGGGCATCTTTAATACCGTAGCTATAATGTCCAGCTAACTGTGTCACAAAACATTCTTCCGGGATCGGCGGTATCAACTTTCGTGCCAAACATATCTTTCCCAGGAAATAAGACGTTGGGAATTGTCCGTTGGACGCGTCGTATTTCCCGTAGAATATGTCCATTCGTACTTTGTTTTGCGCAGTTTCCGACCAATTCTTCTCTTTAAATTGGCGTTTAAATTCGACTAAGTTGGTGATTTCGGGTCGTACCACTATCCACCAGTTATCCCTCGTGTTTCGAAACGTTTCGTCCAACATTTCCCTTATTCTGTCCCACCTTGTTTCTCTATTTCTTTCAATAAACTCTTCCATCCTCTCTAAGAATTCCATCGGGTTTCGACGATAGTTTTGGAAGTTGATTACTTCCCTGTTCTCGCTATGACACGTATGGGTATTCAACATTGGTGTGTCCCTCAGCGCTTCTAATCTTTCCTGCAGGTTTTTCTCTCTCTGATCTATTTCCTGTATGTTATTTCTATTAGTTTTTATTTGCTCGTCCAGCCTGTTAGCTATGTCATATGTTCTCTGTATTCTCTCGCTAACGTCCTTCCGGACTTCTCCCACCTCCTGCATGATTTCGTCTTGTTTTTGCCTTACCTTGTTTTCGAGAGTTCTAACATCTTGTTTGGTCTCTACAGTTTGCTCCTCTATATTTTCAAAACGGGTATTATTTCCCTCCTGCAACCTTTCTAACTGTTTCTTCATAGTCTCGAATTCCTGTCACTGTCGATTTTACACCCATCGATCTTTTTGTTTACTGTTTCGTAATTTGTGCTAATTTATTTTTTCAGGGACTTTATACATTTTTTATTCTCCTCCTGAAATAGCTCCAGCTCTTTCCCATTGTCGTTTATTTTCTCGGTTATATACTCCTCTAAAGATTCTATCATATTGTCTAATTCCTAATTATCTTCCCGTCTATTTTTATTATTCTCCTCCTTATCTTCCCGTCTATTTTTATTATTATCCTCCTTTAGAAATCCTATTATTGTTTCTTCCATTTTTTGGAACATCATCATTATTACCTTCATGTCGATGTTTTCCGTCGCTTTTTCAGGTTCGGGTTTCTCTATTTGGTGTACCATTTGTATGGGTTCTTCTCCCGTTTGTTCCTCTAATTCATCTCCCGTTTGTATTGGTCTTTCAATTTCGAGTGTGGGCGGTTCTAATTCTATTTCCTCGACTTGGACTGCCTCTCCGTCTTCCATACTTAATTCGGGTTCTACATTCTTCTTCATTTTTTTTCCCTTTGGTTGCGGGATCTTGATTTGTTGGTAGTTGCCGGGCTTGATCCTTTTTTTCCTTTTGTCAATGTACGGGAAAAGCCTTTCTGCGTTCTCACGTCTACTTCTCGTTCTTCGGTTTCGCCTCGGGTGTGACGATCAGTTTCGTGGGTGATGTGTCCCTTCTGGCTTCAAAGCATAAAGTGTTTTCTGGTCGAATTTTGCCTTCCTTTTATACTCTGTAAGGGTCATTGTTTTAGCTTTTTGACATGAACTTCCGGTGTATTTGTGTAAAAATTCCTTCTAGAACGTTCGAGAATAATCAAATGGAACATCATGGAACAAATTTGACTTCCCTAGAAGCTTTAGAACAAAATTTCTTATTCTTCACACTAAGGATATTACAAAAATTATTCTGGTATTTGTCAAACAATTTTACATAACTACTTACAATCTGCATGCCATTACTATATTTGGATTCTCTGCTTTCAACTGAATCTAATGATACTAATTACGATTGGTTTTGAACAAATTAACTATAATAAAATAACACAAAATACAACTCTTACCTTGGAATATTTCCATACAAATTCAATTTTTTAACTAAAAAATTGTTGTGAAGTTGTTTGGTTTCTTCTACAACATTAATACATAATATTATCATCTTTCTGTAACAAAATAAATAAAGTTTAACACATATAATATATAAGTAAGTTCAGTTTTACATGGTCCATGCCTATGGCCTAAGTTGTTGTCACTGTTAAAATACAATAATTAGTCTTTTTTGCTTATTATATATGGGATTTTTCGAGTATACACTGAGAGTTTATTAAATTGTCTATCTTTTGTGATACCTGGTTTATCCTGATACATATTATTTTTATTATAAGCTTACTTAGCATCATATTGGTTTGCATAAGTGATTCTTTTTCTTGGTGTCACTCTCATAAGTCAAATTCTTTAATAATTGAGCTTATTTTCAACTGAGTATGTTTGTTTTCATGGTACACTATAGTATTGTACCCTTTTCTTTTATTTTTTTTAATATTTTGCAATCATTTTGCCAAATATGACTGTTTTTTTGTGATGGGTCCTTGGCTTCAGCCAGATATGGTATAAGTAAATAGTTTCCTAACTCGACTATTAAAGTGTTTAAGTTAGTCAAATATATTAGTATAGTCACTTTATATTGTATTTCAACTTTCTAATGCAATTTTGTTGCATTTTGTCAACACTAAATTCATAAATATTACAATATTATACTGTAGGTCTACTACATGAATACAGTTTTTGGCTATTTTAACTGATTTTATTCACTTTACAGCTTTCTTTATTTATGATAATTCGTTCACCTTTGTCTACTTGACAATTACATATAGTTTTTATCTCAATTCCATAATAATTAATTTTTACATAAAATCCGAGTGATTGGACTCAGCTCCTAAACATACATTTTTTTGTCATAACATTTATATATTTTTTATTTTAACTTAGATCCTTTCTAATAATGTAATCAAATCATCTAATACATTTATTTTATTTACATTACATAGTATAATGATGGATCTTGTCCATTAATTCACAATAAATAGTTTTTTATACCCTATTCAGAGTTACAAAACTTAATAATTAATGACCTTATTTTGGTTGTTTCCAATAGTATTTGTCTCTCTTATAGTATATTATTGGTTTTACACTGTTCTTCCCTTGAATAATATACATGGGGTTTTAGTCTTAGTCATAGTCTGGTCGTTTTTTCATGTTAATGATATTAATTATTAGACAATATTACAAAATGTTTAGGATTACTTGGGTTCGATACTGTTCACCTCACTTTCCTCTTATGATGACTTGCTATGCAAATAATTTCCTTTATGGAACGTTCTGTGACGTTACATATGCCTCTCCGTTAAAATTGATAATTTTCTGAAAAACATTTCTTCGGTTTTGATGAAATTATCATTTCTATATTAACCTTTTATTAGCTTTTATCTTATAATTTCATTCCTGTACTACTCCTTTAATATATTAATCCATCTCAATATTCATGTTTCGTTCGTTGTCGTATCTCCTATTCCTTTCCTTTTTACCTTGATGTTAATTATTTAATCTTTGATATAATTCCCTAACAATTCCCTAACTTTTATAGCGGGTTGGAAGTCAGAGTGGCTCGCTATGGCATACATTCTCCGCCCTTCCCTAACTATAATTACTGAAATCAGAGGCAACACATCTCTGTCCAGAAAACAATAATCGCACTTTCGCAACAAGTAATAATAATAAAAAAATATAATATTCAAAGAGCATTGGCTCCCACACATAAATTCCCTTTCTTAAACTCTTCTGATTATTTCTCAATTATATTAATATATCGTTCTCCGCAGGTAAAATTATCTTTTAAAATCTTCAATGTTAATAGCTATATTTATATTCATCATTACCTCCTTATGTAACACACTGTTTCCCTCTTTTTTTCATTTATCATTTCCATTTAGTATTAATTATATGACAGTATTTCTCCTCCTTAGTAATATCAATTGTAATTTGATTGTTCAATAATTCATTTAACTTATTATGTCCTTTCCTTTTTTCCTTTTTCTCCTCCTCTAAGTACTGGTAAGTTGGTAAATATATGTTGACTTGGCTATTGGAAATAAATCTATATCTTATATATATCTTCTTGCCTTTGGTTTAAGGTGTCCTTCTCGAAAATTTATTTATATTGTAATAAAACAAAATTATTACAAATATAAAAATAAATAAATAAAGGTAGATGTATGAGAATTGTGCTCTCCTGTAAGCCCCACTGGTTGGGCTAGCCAATTTTGTAATAAAACACAATTTAATTAAGATTTAAGTGTGTATGTGTGTAGTGACGTTCCGCTCTGGGAAACGTCGATTTGGTAACGTTCCTGGTCTTTGTTGTTATAAAATAAACTCTGTGTGAATTGCTGTTGTAACAATTTGAAAATAAAATATAAATTTAAAATTTATATTTATAAAAAAATTATTTTCTCTGAAAAAACGTTTTCTGTGTATTTATGTTCTTAAAATTTAGGAACAAATCAAGTTTATTGGTTGTAATTAAAATTACGATGGTATTGGGTTTATTTTGGCAATAATTTTCCTTTCTGTAAATTCGTTTAAAAGACAATCCAGTTAACTCCAAGTTTAGGCGAAACCGGCTCTCTTCTTCTTACTCTTGAAAGGTTGTAGTTTCGCATATACTGCCTTTAAAGGTTAGTTAGTTTTCTTGATTAATTAACTATTAGGTCCTTTTATAATAAAAATGAACTCCAAATTACCAAAATAGAACGTTTATTAAACAAAATAATAAATTTGGTCGATTAAAATCGATGTTACAATGCCGTATCGACTCGCTCAGGGCCGGTCGATATAAGAAGTCTACATTCGTATTATAAAAAATCTGGTTCTTTAAACGGTTATTAACATATAGCCAGAGAAGGTCAGGGGCAGGAAAGTATAACACTTACAATTCTAAAATGTCTTAAATTTAAACAATACAATGATAGTTAGAAATAATAAAAGTTTATATATAATTTTATTCAAACCAATGTTCAGCCAACGGTCGTTTTCTTACAGCAGTGATGAGATTGGATCAAAATGGCCGCCTGACGCATGCGCGATGATAGCCTCTAACATTGATGAAGTACTTGTTGGAATAAAGATGTCCTTTCTTCGTGTAAATGTTCTTCGCAATTGTATATGATCGTCTTGGGTATAGTTTAATGTCACTGGTGTATGATGGAATAGTTCACTTGGTGTAAAATGTCGTTTTGGGATATATCTCCTTGTGTTTATGTGTGTAGGTTTAACCTCGAAATTTCAGTCTGTATATGGTGTAATATCAGTGTTATTCGGTTTATTTAGTTATATGTGGTTCAGTTTATTGATGTTATGTAGTTCATAGGTCAACTTCATCACTTCACAATAAATAAAATAGTTAAAAAATAATTTTATACAAAATTATTCCGAACTCGGTTATAACGTAACCGCCATTACAGGTTAATTCTGTCAAATATTCACATTAAATGCACTCTTCAACGTATAATAATGAACTGTTCGGATTTCCTTCGTCTCATGAAAATCTTAGCCTATATAATATATCTCATACATTGTTTCAAATCATCTTAACTTCCGACACACTTTAATTTTGTACATTATGCTCAGAAAGTAATTTCGTTATTAGTTAACTGTTCGAAATATTAAATACATATTCGGTTTCACTATTCTATTCTACTTATTTTGATAGTAATTAAGTTAGTGTTACAAAGTTTCCTCAGAAAATTATATTTCTTACATTTTTTGGGAGGTAGGCCTAAAATTATACTTCCTGTCTTCTAAGTAAATAATAGCCATTTTCCCTAATATAATTATTATTCTATTAAATCTGAAATTGATAAAATTGTCTATTCTCACTTATTTTGTTGCAATTTAGTTTATTATTGATGGTTTTTAAATACAATTCATTTGTATATGACTCCTCCTATGATAATGCCAGTTAATCTATTTCAGTTTTAATGGTATTTTTATTAGATAAATAAATAATTTTGCTCATATTATGACCATATCTTTAGAAAGCCTCATTCTAAATGAGTATATATATAATGAGTAATATAGTATTACATAGTATACTATATGTTGAGTTTATTTTGCATAAATATTGTCAGTTTAACTGGCTTATAAGACTAGATTTATTAATTATTTTGCAGTTTAAATTCATTATATGGCCTAGATTTGATGTGTTGCTATTTGCAAAATTTTTACCAATGTATTTATTTTATATCCTTCTCTGACTTCTTATACTTATATCCTTTATTGAGAACTAGTTTTTTGACTGGTATAACAGTAATTATTGATTGTACAATTAAAATATAACACCTATCTATATCAAAACTGGTACCCTGAATAACACCTTTTAGGGGCATTGATTACCTAATAACATAATTAAAAATATTCTATAACATTGGGAATGATATCCATTTTTAGATAGGGTATTCCAAATTCAAAATTACAACAAAAAATAACAAATTATAACAATAATATTTCTTATGAGTAACTCTTATTTATTTAATTATTATATGGAATAGGAACATAACATCCTGGTTCCATATAATGGTTAACACTTTATAGAATGAATCATTGACAGTCTGTTCTGTAATTCCCCATTTTACAGGAATTATTCCCCCTCTTAAAGTATAACACTGGCTATCTGTTTCATATTCCATTCTATGGAATGTTCATATAGCTTCAGTAGCCTTTTATTAGTAATATTACTATTTCATTATCAAAATAGATACTGTTCACAAAACACTTAAAGTTTATTACTTTGTACTGCAACTCATGCACCGTTTTAAAGTTTATCAGTTATAATTTGATAACTTACACTTGTCCATGGTGATTTATTAATATTATTACTATTTCTTTTCTAGTTTTTAACATGAAATATTCAACCATGGGGGGATTGTGAAGATTTGTTCATACAAACTAAACAATAACTTTTTGGATGCACTGTTATTTAATACTACTAACACTTTTAGTTTTTTGGCAGTTTTACATTGTGATATGATTTTTTGGGGTGTTATACTTTCTCTTTGGACATTAATTTATTTTGGGGTTTTTGGGGTTCTCTCCCTATGGGGTTTTTATCTTATATGGGTCGTCTCATTTCTTTCTTCTTTCTTCAGTAGTTTTGGTTATTCTTCTTTCTTAAGTAGTTTTGGTTATTCTTCTCTCTTCTTTAGTTTTGGTTATTCTTCTTTCTTCTTTAGTTTTGGTTATTCTTCTTCCTTCTTTCTTCAGTAGCTTTGGTTTTTCTTCTTCCTTCTTTAGTTTTGGTTATTCTTCTTTCTTCTTTCTTCAGTAGTTTTGGTTATTCTTCTTTCTTCTTTAGTTTTGATTATTCTTCTTTCTTCTTTCTTCAGTAGCTTTGGTTATTCTTCTTTCTTCTTTAGTTTTGGTTATTCTTCTTTCTTCAGTAGTTTTGGTTATTCTTCTTTCTTCTTTCTTCAGTAGTTTTGGTTATTCTTCTTTCTTCTTTAGTTTTGGTTATTCTTCTTTCTTCTTTCTTCAGTAGTTTTGGTTATTCTTCTTTCTTCATTCTCCAGTAGTTTTGGTTATTCTTCTTCCTTTTTTAATTTTGGTTATTCTTCTTTCTTCTTTAGTTTTGGTTATTCTTCTTTCTTCAGTAGTTTTGGTTATTCTTCTTTCTTCTTTAGTTTTGGTTATTCTTCCTTCTTCTTTAGTTTTGGTTATTCTTCTTTCTTCTTTAGTTTTGATTATTCTTCTTTCTTCTTTCTTCAGTAGGTTTTGTTATTCATCTTTCTTCAGTAGTTTTGGTTATTCTTCTTTCTTCTTTCTTCAGTAGTTTTGGTTATTCTTCTTCCTTCTTTAGTTTTGTTTATTCTTCTTTCTTCTTTCTTCAGTAGCTTTGGTTATTCTTCTTTCTTCTTTAGTTTTGGTTATTTTTCTTTCTTTTTTAGTTTTGATTATTCTTCTTTCTTCTTTAGTTTTGATTATTCTTCTTTCTTCTTTCTTCAGTAGCTTTGGTTATTCTTCTTCCTTCTTTAGTTTTGTATTTCTTCTTTCTTCTTTCTTCAGTAGCTTTGGTTATTCTTCTTTCTTCTTTAGTATTGGTTATTATTCTTTCTTCTTTAGTTTTGATTATTCTTCTTTCTTCTGTCTTCAGTAGCTTTGGTTATTCTTCTTTCTTCATTAGTTTTGGTTATTCTTCTTTCTTCAGTAGTTTTGGTTATCCTTCTTTCTTCTTTAGTTTTGGTTATTCTTCTTTCTTCTTTAGTTTTGATTATTCTTCTTTCTTCTTTCTTCAGTAGCTTTGGTTATTCTTCTTTCTTCAGTAGTTTTGGTTATTCTTCTTTCTTCTTTCTTCAGTAGTTTTGGTTATTCTTCTTTCTTCTTTAGTTTTGGTTATTCTTCTTTCTTCTTTCTTCAGTAGTTTTTCGCTGTGTATGCCTTTGTTTCTTCTGGTCTGGTTTCTTTGTCGGGGTATATTAATTGCCTGCTTCTATCCTACCTGGGTAATTTTGTTATTCACATTTTTAATTTTCTGGGTTTTTAAATTTGTAGTATATTTTATTATTTGCAGATTTTTTCTTTATTTTAACTTTTCTTGTGAGTATATTAATTAATAGTGCCTTTTAATTGATTCTCATCTGGATATTCCATATATTAGAGCTTTATCAATGATCATTGAGTAATGTATTTGTGTGGATTATCTGTCACGCTACAATATTATTAATCTCTATTCCTTTAATCTCTCTCCTTCTCTAAGTACGGGTAAGTTGGTAAATATACGTTGACTTGGCTATTGGAAATAAATCTATATCTTATATATATCTTCTTGCCTTTGGTGTAAGGTGTCCTTCTCGTAATATTATTTTTTATTAATAATCTTTATTCCTTTCTAATCATGGGTAAGTTGGAAAATTTACGTTGACATGTTTTTATTCATGGTACCTTTTCAATGACGTTTGGTTATAAGTACCCTTTACTTTATTACTAACAGTGTCTGTTACATCGTATGTATTGTTTTCATTGTCTTTTGTGATTGTAAAAGGTCCTGTATATAAAAGTAACAATTTACTCGTTATGCCTTGTATAGCACTGGGCAATTCTCTATTTCTGACTAACACCTTTTCTCCTATCTTATACTTAATTGCCTTTGGCTGGGATTGAATATATTTCTTCCGCTGCTGTTCTGTTTTTTCTAACACTTTGTTATAAAATTTGGTTCTTTCAAATTGGTATTCGGGTTCGTCGGGAAAACTGATAATCTCTTTTATCTCTCGTGGTGGGGGTCTTTCGAACATAACTGTGTATGGTGACACCTCTATGGTGTTGTGATATGAGAAATTGAGGAAATCCTTGGTTGATGCTACGTATTCATGCCATCTCTTCTGTTCGTTATGGCAGTATGTTCTCAACAACCGTCCCACTTCCCTCAACACTCTCTTGGCTGGGTTACTATTCGGGTGATATACGGACGTCTTATACGTTTATATCCCGTGTTCTCTAAGGTTTTCTTTCCATAATTTTCCCTTAAACTGGGTACCGTGGTCTGTAATTATAGAATACGGTCTGCCTACCTCCATTATATACCGTTCTATTATGATGTTTATAATTTTCCTGGTCGTAGCCCTAGTAATTGGATAAAGCTTAGTATATTTGCTAAAATGGTCAAAGATAATTATGATGAATTTATATCTGTGTCGTCCACCGCTGCGTGGAAATGATCCACAGATATCGAGAAATACCTTTTCCAATTTTTCGGTGGATGTTATGGGTATCATGACCCCTTCCTTTCTCTCGGTATCACATTTTACCTTCTGACAAATATCGCATGACTGTATCGCCTGTTGCACCTTTTCATTTATCCCTTTGATGTATGTTTGCTCTTCCAATGCTTTCCTTACCTTGAGAGCACCCATATGTCCGTACCTTTCGTGATAGTCGATTATTAGTGGTCTCTCTATCCCTGGTGGAATTACTAAATTCCAATTCTCCTGGTGTGGGGTATTCCTTATAAACAGAGTGTCGTTGTGTACACAGTAATATTTATTTATAACTTCATCGCCTTCTAGTACCCTTTTTCTAATACTTCCTAATTTTGGGTCGGCCTCTTGTTGTGCCTTCACATTGTTTAAAATATTTTTTAAATCTTCCCTGCTCTTAATAATATGGTATACCTTCGCTATTTGTTCCTTTTCGCCGTCAAAGGTTTGGTCTTGTAAATTGATGCGGGATAGGACGTCGGCTGCTATGTTTTGTTTGCCTGGTATATATTCCCACGTGATATTATATTCTTGCAGGGCCAAAACCCATCTCGTCAGCCTTCCGTGGTTTAGCTTACAATGCTTTAAAAATTATATTGATTTGTGGTCACTCCTAACCGTGATGGGGTACCCTAATATATACGTTCGAAATTTACCGCATGCGAAAACTACACTCAACAATTCTTTTTCAGTGGTATTGTAGTTTCGTTCGCAACTGTTCAGCACGCGGCTGGCGAAGGTAATTACTAAATGGTTTCCATCCCGATCTTCCTGGTATAGGGCTGCACCTAAACTTACGTTACTGGCATCGCAATTTAGATAAAATGGTTTTGTAAAGTCGTGGTGATGTAACATAACTGCTTCTAAAAATTTTTCCTTTATTAGATTGAGCACTCCATCTTGCTCTGGTCCCCAAGTCCATTTGTCTTTAGCTGATAACTGCTTTTGCAACGTGGCAGTTAGTTCTGAATAATTGGACCGAAACTTCCTGTAATAGTTACAGATTCCTAAAAATGATTGAAGCTGTTTCCTGTTTTTTGGGGTGGGGAACTTCTGTATGGCCTCTACTTTCTCTTTGGATGTAGTAATCCCTTGCTCGGTTAGATTAAAGCCTAAAAATTTCACCTCATTTGCAATGAATTGGCACTTGTCTAATTTGAGGGTGTTATTATTCTCTGATAGCTTCTCTAACACCTGTTCACCCCTATTACAATGGTCATCCCAATTCGCTGAAGTTACCAGTAAATCGTCGACATAAACTGTCCATTATCTTTACAAGCACCGCCACAGAATTTATCAAACCAAAGGGTAAACGTTTAAACTGATAGTTTCTGCCTTCGAATATGATTGCCATATATTTCCTACTATCGGGGTGGAGTTCTACCTGCCAGTAGCCGCATACTGTATCCCATGAACTTATATACTTTGTCCCGTGAAATTTTTCAATATTTCTTCTATCTCCCCATGGGATGTGCGGTCGTTAACAATCATCTTGTTAATCTCCCTAGCATCGAGACATATACGCACCTGTCCATTCTTTTTCGGCACAGCTATGATTGGGCTGGTAAAGGGCGAATGACTATACTCAATTATGTCGTCCTCTATCATCCTGTTCAATTCCTCCCTAACTTCGTTCTTTAGCGAGTAGGCGATCGGATATGATTTTCTGTTAAATTCTACAGGTGTTTTAAATTTTATGGTGCATTGATAATCTCTGGCTTTACCTGGAGCGTTTGAGAATATATGTTTGTAATTATTATATACCGTAATCAATTGTTCCGCCTGTGCTTCGCTGATCTGACCCCTTGCTTTCGTCCTTTGGAAATCCCTTATTTCTTCTAGTTTTTCTAACCACAAATCTGGGTTTTCCTCCTGATATAAGGGCATGTTTAATGGTCGATCGGCACAATAATAATGGTTCACTATCGCTTGATAAGGTGCGTTGTTTGTACTATCTCCTTGGGCATCAATTAAATTATTGGTCCAAATTCCCTCACTTGTTTTTAACGTTGTCTTACCTTCTAAATATATTTTTGCATTATATGACCTAAGTATATCGCAGCCTATTAGGATACTCATGGGTAAATTATTCTCCCATAATAACCCTATTCTTCTTCATTTTTTTCCCTTTGGTTGCGGCATCTTAATTTGTTGGTAGTTGCCGGGCTTGATCCTTTTTTTCAAGCCTCAATAGTTGGGCTGCCAATTTATAATATAGAGAATGTGATGGAGTCGTGTTTGTATTGTCGTGTTGTTATATGTCGGGCGTTACACTCCGCGCACTTTATGATATTTACTGATGACTGGATCCTGTGCGTTGATGTCGTCCTGCAAAACAACTTAAGCTACTATGTGTTTGTGGGCGCCACTTGGAATCTTCTGTTCCAAGAAATTGTTATTAAAATTAAATTTTGATTTCTTAGCAGTTAATTTAATTCTATGAAAAAAAGTGAACAACACAGTTTGAGTTTGAAAAAATAACGTATGTTTTAATGAATCTTAATAAATCGTCTGAAGGACTAACATTCGTGAAAAAAATAAAATTGCAGAGTTACAAAAAATAAATTATTATTGACATATTTTTTCTCCAATCAAGTATCGGCTAACAAATATTTTATTTTACTCAGTTGAAAAGCATGAGTTTAACGTATGAAAAATCTTTATACTCAGGACGTGACTCCTTTGAACTACCAAGACAGATCAATAAGATGGTTTACAAAAATTAAGTGATTTGAAGGTGTGTGGCATGTGTAGTACAACTGTGTGACAAATGTTACCAGGTAAAAATAACTTTAACTTTGAACAACTCACGTTCCGATGGGTAATTATTTCTCGCACTGGACACTTCTCTCGGGTAGTTTTCAATCTCGCCTCTTCGTGTTGACGTTCCTTGTGCACTGATTTTATTTGAAAGTCAAAATACGATTTTTAAAATTCCGCACTTTTGGAAAAAAGTTTCGCAGTGAATTTACGCTTGAATGTTGCCAGGTACAATCAGCTGTCCGCGTGGTTTCTCAATTAGCCGCCACAGCGCTGATTCTCCTCCTGCAGTTGATAAAATAGGCTTTGTGTATGTAACGTGATTGGGATTTTTGTCGAAGTCAGTTTGTCGTAGCAAATACCAGCAGAATTGATTCTCTATTAAAATTTTGGTCCTTCCAGGGCCGCTGATATTCTGGCTGCGTGCATTCTATTAAATGTGTCGTGTTGCTGCTCTATTTCACCAACACATTGGCGTATACTCTTGTAGAGGTTAAGTCAGTCTTTTGTCAATGTACGGGAAAAGCCTTTCTGCGTTCTCACGTCTACTTCTCGTTCTTCGGTTTCGCCTCGGGTGTGATGATCAGTTTCGTGGGTGATGTGTCTCTTCTGGCTTCAAAGCATAAAGTGTTTTCTGGTCGAATTTTGCCTTCCTTTTATACTCTGTAAGGGTCATTGTTTTAGCTTTTTGACATGAACTTCCGGTGTATTTGTGTAAAAATTCCTTGTAGAACGTTCGAGAATAATCAAATGGAACATCATGGAACAAATTTGACTTCCCTAGAAGCTTTAGAACAAAATTTCTTATTCTTCACACTAAGGATATTACAAAAATTATTCTGGTATTTGTCAAACAATTTTACATAACTACTTACAATCTGCATGCCATTACTATATTTGGATTCTCTGCTTTCAACTGAATCTAATGATACTAATTACGATTGGTTTTGAACAAATTAACTATAATAAAATAACACAAAATACAACTCTTACCTTGGAATGTTTCCATACAAATTCAATTTTTTAACTAAAAAATTGTTGTGAAGTTGTTTGGTTTCTTCTACAACATTAATACATAATATTATCATCTTTCTGTAACAAAATAAATAAAGTTTAACACATATAATATATAAATAAGTTCAGTTTTACATGGTCCATGCCTATGGCCTAAGTTGTTGTCACTGTTAAAATACAATAATTAGTCTTTTTTGCTTATTATATATGGGATTTTTCGAGTATACACTGAGAGTTTATTAAATTGTCTATCTTTTGTGATACCTGGTTTATCCTGATACATATTATTTTTATTATAAGCTTACTTAGCATCATATTGGTTTGCATAAGTGATTCTTTTTCTTGGTGTGACAAATTTCACTCTCATAAGTCAAATTCTTTAATAATTGAGCTTATTTTCAACTGAGTATGTTTGTTTTCATGGTACACTATAGTATTGTACCCTTTTCTTTTATTTTTTTTAATATTTTGCAATCATTTTGCCAAATATGACTGTTTTTTTGTGATGGGTCCTTGGCTTCAGCCAGATATGGTATAAGTAAATAGTTTCCTAACTCGACTATTAAAGTGTTTAAGTTAGTCAAATATATTAGTATAGTCACTTTATATTGTATTTCAACTTTCTAATGCAATTTGGTTGCATTTTGTCAACACTAAATTCATAAATATTACAATATTATACTGTAGGTCTACTACATGTTTTCAGTTAATACAGTTTTTGGCTATTTTAACTGATTTTATTCACTTTACAGCTTTCTTTATTTAAGATAATTCGTTCACCTTTGTCTACTTGACAATTACATATAGTTTTTATTTCAATTCCATAATAATTAATTTTTACATAAAATCCGAGTGATTGGACTCAGCTCCTAAACATACATTTTTTTGTCATAACATTGATATATTTTTTATTTTAACTTAGATCCTTTCTAATAATGTATTCAAATCATCTAATACATTTATTTTATTTACATTACATAGTATAATAATGGATCTTGTCCATTAATTCACAATAAATAATTTTTTATACCCTATTCAGAGTTACAAAACTTAATAATTATTTACCTTATTTTGGTTGTTTCCGATATTATTTGTCTCTCTTATAGTATATTATTGGTTTTACACTGTTCTTCAATTGAATAATATATATGGGGTTTTAGTCTTAGTCATAGTCTGGTCGTTTTTTCATGTTAATGATATTAATTATTAGACAATATTACAAAATGTTTAGGATTACTTGGGTTCGATACTGTTCACCTCACTTTCCTCTTATGATAACTTGCTATGCAAATAATTTCCTTTATGGAACGTTCTGTGACGTTACAATATATATAATTCTATATATATATAATCACGTTTATCCATCATTAGCTAAACTTGCAAGTTCTGACCAGAGAAGTTGATCTTTTTGAGACCCCATATATAAAAGTTGCGAGTAAGCTTAGACATTTTATTCTTACATATTCGTAATCAGCATAAAAACCCGTAAAAATATATATCCGTTTCAAGATAGTTTGTTGAAAAAAGTTGAATAATAATTACCCTGTTAACTTTATCGTTACAAACGACTCACACGTGTAAAAAATGCATTACTATTTTATCACGGATATCGGTTTAGCTTTTAGTGATGAAAAATATGCACAGTGTTGCCACAAAATGTATATAAAGTCACGAAGGTCACAACGTTGCCAAGTCTACTGAACGTAAGCAATTCCTGCAGCTGCTGTGTCTCGGCTGTTTATTCCAGTCGCCTACGTTTAATTCCTGTATACGATCTTAGTTATTTTTAATTTCAGTACCGTAGTAAAAATAATCTTTGAAAGACGTAATCAACTATTTTTCAACGCTGTTATTAAAAAGTGGGTTAATCATTCAATGACAGAAAACATATAAGGTATAAAATGTTGTGATCACTTTATTCACACGTTCTTTTCTTGACACGTAAATAACAATATACTAAATAAAGATATAATAAGTATATCTTCATTGTACATTAGTATAATATGTAGTTAAAAAGTACAGTACAACCTGTCACATCTTGACCTGTGATATCCGGAACCTCCCATATCCGGACGTATCTCCAAACTAATTTTTGCAATTTTGGTTAGCGAATGGTTAGGGATGTAAAGATACTACTCTTGATGTTTTGGCTGATCACCCCTTTTTCTTCACTACACTTACGTCATTCTGCGATATGGTTCACTATTTTTGAATATTTAAGTTTTTACAATTGAAATACTTTATTTGGGGCAACTGAGTCTGGGGCAGCGGCGTTAGGTCGACTCACTTTGGCTTCATGGCTTCCAAAAAACGTGTGCATTGTATGAAGCAGCCGAATCACAAACTTTTTCAAAAACTGATGTAGGCGTACTGTAAGTAAAACTTTTTAACCAATTTTACTTTTTGTATTTTAAAGAGTACAGTGTACAAATGCAAATGCTAAACCAATAGAAACGTCTAAAAAAACACGTTCTTCTTCTGTGTATCTTCTGTAATTGTTAATTATATTAATTGAGATTTTGGCTACTTATAGAGATTTAATTACTGAACACAATGCAGTTTTCAGAATTGCTGTATATTTATTGGTTTTGAAGTTATCGCAGGTTGAACTGCAAAAATGAATTGAATAAAATTCATCTATCATCCGCCCGCGAGTTTCACTGTGAGGAAGTTAGAGTGAGATAGTTGCTTATTATACGCTCTCTGTCTAGCTTACGGCGCAGCGCACAGTCTGTCCCTTTCAATTAACGCTGAGATATGACGACATATTATGAATCGTTATATATACCCCGACGATAACTTCAATGAGGTGAACTGATTTTGTGTATAATACAGTATATTTAATGTATCTTTTAAATGTCAATAAATTTCAAATGAAATTTGGGTATATCTGAAATCCTTGAATAATTTACGCACCCGAAATTTTCGCCGGTATTTTTCGTCAAAAAAGTGCGTTAATTATGCGAGAAAATACGGTATTTATAAATGACCTTGTGATATCCGGATTTTTCCATATCCGGATCGGCCGGTCGCCATATTAGTCCGGATATGACAGGTTGTACCTGTACTGGTAAAAGTATGAATACAGATAGACTTTTATTACAAATATTTTTTGCTACGGTTTTCTATAAATAGTAACTATTCTCGGTAAAATAAAAATAAAATAAAATAAAAGATTAAATAAATATCTAATATTTTCTGAATAAAATATATGTATATTTTAACAAATAATAATTATGTAACTCTGAAAAAATTTAAGACAAATCTTCATTAACTCTTGTAGGGAATTAATTAAATCTTTCATTAATCTTTAAAACTCTTGTAGGGAATTCGTTTTACACACTTAGGCCTGTATGTATTGAACATAATTATTATAAAACCATTTATTATTAAAAGGGATTGTTTAAATTACATATTTATTCCTACCATTCGCCCACTCCGATTATTTCTTTTGTTAAAAAAATCTTATGACATGTCTTTTATATGTTTTGTACACCTCAGATTTTGTGTACACTGTATATATTTCGTATTTTTAATGTTTTTAGCTAAGTTTTCATTGGCCTAGGACACCGGTCCTTCTAAAAATTTGCATATAATTTTACCCTGATTAACGAAACAGCTCCTCTCTGTCTGTGTACCTCTGTCTCACTTTCTTGCTCTCTCTCTCTCTCTCTCTCTCTCTCTCTCTCTCTCTCTCTCTCTCTCTCTCTCTCTCTCTCTCTCTCCTTATTCGTTCTATTTCTTTCCCTTATTTTTATTAAAGAATGAGCCAAGGAGGTTATGTATATTTACACCTGCCGGACACCTCTAAGGTTGCCTCTGTAAGAAACAATAAAATTTCTCAAGTGTTTATGAAATAAGGAGGACACTGGAACATGGTAAACACATAGTAATGTTTATTTGGCTGAGACAAGATAAACGAGAAACGTGATTACATTTCTGGCGGGAACGATTATGCATTTTGCAAACTGGCGTCTACGTCACACACGTCCGTATTTTCTACAAACATTGTGCACAGTTTAATCTGAGTTGTGGTATCTCGAACTCAGAAATGGTTAATATACGTCAGCCACTGCTATGTACAGTGATATGTGTTGTGTCTATTCAGCGCTAACACCACAGGTCTCCAGCACGGCTACGTGCTCAGAGCGCCCGTGCTCTGAGCGCCAACGATGAAATCGTGCTCTGAGCGCCGATACTGATAAGTCCGTGTTCTGTGCGCCGAGCTTATCTATACATCATTAGACGCGGTAACACCTGGCTGCATATCTCTGTCCGTCCGTTGTTGTCCAACTATGTAGCCAACACTAGTGGTCCTACGAAAATTTGTACAAAATTCATTGTATATGGACATTATCACACCACTAGTAAGCTCTCGCAGCTGCAGAACTCTGTTTTCAACGAAATACTGCACATTTATTATTAAGTTAGATATAAGTTAATATTAGGCAATTTTTTATATTAGAAAAATTACGAAACCCCAGCTATTTTATTAGTAACACTACAATTTTAGAGCAGACAATCATAAAATAAATACTATAATTTTGGAAGTTCTGCATTGGATTTTTAAATTTGTAACCATAATACTTGAATAATTTAAGTATAATAATTTAGTCATAATTTTTCAGTTTATGTAGGTTTCCATACATATAGTGTGCGTATATAGTGTGTGTGTGTGTATATATATATATAATCACGTTTATCCATCATTAGCTAAACATGCAAGTTCTGACCAGAGAAGTTCATCTTTTTGAGACCCCATATATAAAAGTTACGAGTAAGCTTAGACATTTTATTCTTACATATTCGTAATCAGCATAAAAAACCGTAAAAATATATATCCGTTTCAAGATAGTTTGTTGAAAAAAGTTGAATAATAATTACCCTGTTAACTTTATCGTTACAAACCACTCACACGTTTAAAAAAATGCATTACTATTTTATCACGGATATCGGTTTAGCTTTTAGTGATGAAAAATATGCACAGTGTTGCCACAAAATGTATATAAAGTCACGAAGGTCACAACGTTGCCAAGTCTACTGAACGTAAGCAATTCCTGCAGCTGCTGTGTCTCGGCTGTTTATTCCAGTCGCCTACGTTTAATTCCTGTATACGATCTTAGTTATTTTTAATTTCAGTACCGTAGTAAAAATAATCTTTGAAAGACGTAATCAACTATTTTTCAACGCTGTTATTAAAAAGTGGGTTAATCATTCAATGACAGAAAACATATAAGGTATAAAATGTTGTGATCACTTTATTCACACGTTCTTTTCTTGACACGTAAATAACAATATACTAAATAAAGATATAATAAGTATATCTTCATTGTACATTAGTATAATATGTAGTTAAAAAGTACAGTACAACCTGTCACATCTTGACCTGTGATATCCGGAACCTCCCATATCCGGACGTATCTCCAAACTAATTTTTGCAATTTTGGTTAGCGAATGGTTAGGGATGTAAAGATACTACTCTTGATGTTTTGGCTGATCACCCCTTTTTCTTCACTACACTTACGTCATTCTGCGATATGGTTCACTATTTTTGAATATTTAAGTTTTTACAATTGAAATACTTTATTTGGGGCAACTGAGTCTGGGGCAGCGGCGTTAGGTCGACTCACTTTGGCTTCATGGCTTCCAAAAAACGTGTGCATTGTATGAAGCAGCCGAATCACAAACTTTTTCAAAAACTGATGTAGGCGTACTGTAAGTAAAACTTTTTAACCAATTTTACTTTTTGTATTTTAAAGAGTACAGTGTACAAATGCAAATGCTAAACCAATAGAAACGTCTAAAAAAACACGTTCTTCTTCTGTGTATCTTCTGTAATTGTTAATTATATTAATTGAGATTTTGGCTACTTATAGAGATTTAATTACTGAACACAATGCAGTTTTCAGAATTGCTGTATATTTATTGGTTTTGAAGTTATCGCAGGTTGAACTGCAAAAATGGATTGATTAAAACTTACTCATGCGGCCGCGTGTTTGACGACGAAGTTAGAGCGAGGTAGTTGCTTATTATACCCTTTCTGTCTAGCGTACGGCGCAGCGCACAGTGTCCCTTTCAATACAGTATATTTAATGTATCTTTTAAATGTCAATAAATTTCAATGTAGATAATGTAGAATGTAGAAAATGTAGATAAAGAAAATGATTATGATATTGATTATAATTATAATAATTGGAAGCTTGTTTCAAATATATTATACTACATAGAAATGTTTATACACGCACTCATGCGCGCACGCGTGTGCACGTACGCGCACCCACCCACGCAGGAATATTATATATATATATAAAATTTGTGATGTTTTCAATTTGTTTCTTCTGCAAGTAGTATAATTTCGTATATTCTTTTTAACACCTTACGCACGTTTCACTGAAAAATATCAGTATCATCTGAGGTTTCTAAGTAAATTAATAACAATCGAAATAATTCTATTAATATAAAATTAATGAATAATAAAAAATTCCGACTTAATTTTACATCTTGTGCCATTTTGTCGATGTTATATGTGGACAGACTTGCTTACTTTTCTATTAAATGTAGAAATAGATTTTACCATTATTTTTTGCCGCAAACCATTTAATCTTGTTGTTTAATCCTTTTTCTATATGAATAGCTCATTACAATTATTGTTAATATTTCGTGTAAACAGCAGAGAGATGCTAAGTAGGACATTGTCTCAGGTAAGATTGCATGGTAAATCAAGACTCGCGCGTATTTCTTCCACCAGTCGGACGTCACGCGGCAAAAACAGCTGATCGCTAGGTTAGCGCGGGAAGCCGGAATGGCCCCCCCCTGTGTTGTGTCTATTCAGCGCTAACACCACAAGATTTCTCATTCCCGTCAACATGAGTACCTACTCAAGGTCAAATAACATTCTTAATGTTGTAATGGCAGACGTGTACGTTTACAAAACACTGTTTTGGCTGACACATATATACACATCTACGTCTGAACTCGCAAACTCTTATTTATCAGCTGGCCGGTTTTACGTTTCCACCAAACGTGTTCCAGAAAATCATATTAAAATAATATGAATATTTTATAGTAAAAACATAATAAAAATAATAATAATATACAATTTAAAAAGTTAATACACTACCTCTTGCTTATCCTAAGTTTTGTGCCGTATCACTTTTCCAAGGATTCATAAAATTGTTATCTCGAATGATACATGGATCTTGTAGAGCTCGTAATCCTAATGTTCCTTGCATGGTTGATGGAATATGTACACATAATAACCGAGCAACATTTTACGTTAAACTATTGAAAATAACAATGGTTTTCCAAAGTACCGGAGACGAGATGACGGAATTGTTGAACTAAAAGGAATACCGTATATCATTTGATAATCGTGATTCGTTCAATACAATCGCTTCCTAATTCTACAGTACAATGCTCACATCAATATTGAAAACCGATAAATACATGTATAAATAGGCTTACCATACGTCCCGGTTTGACCGGGATTGTCCCGGTTTGACGACCTGATCCCGGGGTCCCGGCCAGTTTGTCAATTGTCCCGGTTTGAAAATTGACGAGAGTAGTTTCCGTCCGGACGAAGACGTTGTGCAAGCTAAGCTACCGATTTTTGGTTAAATCAATAGAAAAGAGAGTTTGAAAGATTAAAAGTAATTTTTCATGAATGGAAAATTCAAAAGCTGCAGTAGTCACTTTGCACGAGTATACACATTCAAATGACTTAGGGAGCACAAAAATCCTAATGTGTGCTACACTTGCTTTCCTTCGAAAAGATGTAGAATGTGGCTGGTAGTATATCCATGGTCAAGTTCCAGAGGAAGAGAAACTCGATTAATTCTTTAATTGTTTCGTAGAACAATAGCTAGACAATGATTAGTGCCACAGGAGTTACGGAACTGCTACTTCCGACGTCATACAATGAATAATACCGTACAAGCACGCATCAGAAACTAAACAGCCACGTTGGAAGACCACATCCAAGAATAAAAAACATTATCAAATGTTTATAATCTGAGGCAGAGAAATGTATTCAGAACACGATGTAACGATGGAGTGAAATTTTTAAGCTATGAAAAGGACGAAAAAGTATACTGAATTGGATAAACTAAAAGATATGAAAAAGATTCTGAAGTTGGGATGTTTCTCAAGATCACGTCGTCCGTTCTACAAGTTGACTAATAAAAATAACTAAAAAATAACCTTCCTTTTTAATTTAGAGAGAGAGAGAGAGAGAGAGAGAGAGAGAGAGAGAGAGAGAGAGAGAGAGAGAGAGAGAGAGAGAGAGAGAGGGGGAGCGGCTATGCAAGTGTGTGTGTGTGTGTGTGTGAGTTTTATAAAAATCGTAACTTGGTAAACGTAGTTGGTAACAAAAAATACATTTAACGAATTATAAAAACATAAACACAATACAGGGTGGATGTACATACATCGTTGTTTGTGTGTTCGCAATTGGGAGGTACTCTCACGTATCAAAAATTAATTACGTGTCTTATCTACTTGAGTGTTCGCAAGTGAAACGAGTTGCAAGTGCCACTGTTCGTAAGTGGGAGCACACCATCGTCGGCCGGATACGAAAAGCAGATTAATTTACCTGGTTTCTTCGAGACAAAAGCATCAACATGAATCAAAAAATTTAACTTGCAACCATTATTTTAGTAAAACGTAGATGATTGTGGGTATCATAGCTTAGGCTTTTAGAGCATAGGCTTGTACATTTATCTAGGATTTACATTATGTAGCTGATGATAGAAGTTCAAATGCGAGTTCCTGGTCCCTAAAAACATGGGTATCTCAGCTGGGAGAGTGAACTCCAAGACAAAATACTGATCCTTCAAATGTGTGCGTGTCGGGTAGGTATAGGCCTACTCTGGGCTCCTTAAAAAAGCTACTGCTAAAATAACAGTGATTTGTTCTAATTTTGTTTGCTACATAATAAGGTGACGCCGTATAACATTAAAAAATGGGTTTGGCAAAGATTATCAGAATTGGCACATTCAACAATTAAAAGTTTTGTACGAATGAGCAGAAAATAATGGTATTTAAAAGGAACTATAAAGACATATCTTATGGTCATAAACAAACCGTAGAAGAAATTACTATTGTAATCAGTATAGTCATATTTGGACAGGTGTAGAAAAATATGGAGAAGCCTGTACAGGTGTGTCGGTGCTGATGGGAACACACATAAAAACGTTTGTATGAGATTAAACGTATGTATCCAAGATAAATACCGTTTTATCTACAACAGGTGGCTTCGAAATATGAATTTGGGGATTTCCCTTTTATTTAGGGGGAATTGTTATAAGGTAAATACAGTACAACCTGTCACATCCGGACCTGTGATATCCGGAACCTCCCATATCCGGACGTATCTCCAAACTAATTTTTGCAATTTTGGTTAGCGAAATGGTTAGGGATGTAAAGATACTACTCTTGATGTTTTGGCTGATCACCACTTTTTCTTCACTACACTTACGTCATTCTGCGATATGGTTCACTATTTTTGAATATTTAAGTTTTTACAATTGAAATACTTTATTTGGGGCAACTGAGTCTGGGGCAGCGGCGTTAGGTCGACTCACTTTGGCTTCATGGCTTCCAAAAAACGTGTGCATTGAAGAAGCAGCCGAATCACAAACTTTTTCAAAAACGGATGTAGGCGTACTGTAAGTAAAACTTTTTAACCAATTTTACTTTTTGTATTTTAAAGAGTACAGTGTACAAATGCAAATGCTAAACCAATAGAAACGTCTAAAAAAACACGTTCTTCTTCTGTGTACCTTCTGTAATTGTTAATTATATTAATTGAGATTTTGGCTACTTATAGAGATTTAATTACTGAACACAATGCAGTTTTCAGAATTGCTGTATATTTATTGGTTTTGAAGTTATCGCAGGTTGAACTGCAAAAATGAATCGACTAAAATTTACTCATCCGCCGCGTGTTTCACTGACGAAAGTAGAGCGAGATAGTTGCTATTATACCCTCTCTGTCTAGCGTACGGCGCAGCGCACAGTCTCCCTTTATGTACATAAATATGTAGGAAAAATAAGGAAAATATGTAGCTAAATATGTAATATTTAAGAAATATGTAGTATTAAAATACTTTCACATCAACAATATAATTTACATTTTACGAGAACATAACAGTGCCCTCTTTGAAAGGTTTTGAAAATAATAGGTGCTTCATTTTAAACTTTTTAAAATCACTTTCAAAACATTCAAATATATTTTGAGCAAAGTCAATGTAATCCATAAAATACTAATCAAGTTCGGGGCTGACACTAATCACCAGTTAGATTACCACTTCTGTTACAGAAAATAAGTTAACCCTCAGAATACACAGTATCTGAAAGTTCAACTCTTTGTTGAAGAGTTTACAATAAGACAGCATGCATAAGAAATGAATTACTTTTCAATTGTTTATTGTACTTTAGAAAATTTATAAAAACATATTTTAGAAAACAGTATTAAAAAAGAAACCTTGATATTATAAAATTAACAACAACAAAGTATTTTACCTATGGATTTCTGTAGTATAGGACATGAGTATAAAGTAAAAAATTGAGAATTATTAACTATTTAACAAAGTATTTTACTAGGAGAGTTGAAATTACTATAAAATTAAAGGTAGATTTTTGACTTGAAAATCTATATTGTATATATATATATAAAACTCTACTATAACTCTGCATAAGAATAAAGTGTCCACGTAAGTTTTTTTTTCCACTGTTTAGTTGCACAATTAATTATTAAATACTTTTCTATATTGTCTGTTGACATGGACTGTCTTCGGTCTGAGAGTATGTTTTTATATATAGAAAAGGATCTCTCGACATCACATGTCGTCACCGGCGCATGTTTATATAGAGGAATCGTACTTGGAAGAATATTCTCAATCGATTCTACAGTTTCGCCGTTACATATGCGATAAATGGTATGTAAAGTTGAGTAACCAGGGTTTCTATTCAGCACAGCATTTAATTTAGTAGAAACTTTGTCACCGACTTCACCCTGCACAGCATTTAACTTGTTAACTGCTTCTTCAACTATTCCTATGGCCTCTTGGAGAGTCAGACCTGCAGTCTCCAGTTTCTTGATACAACTGAAATGCGTTTTGATGTACGAAACTGAACATATCACCTTAGAGTTGTTGAATGCAGACAAGGATTCGCTCGCTGACACTGCAGAATCGGGAGATAATGTTTCCACCACATACTTCACAGCTTCAAAGTTGTCACTGTAGAAATTTACGGCTTCGATCCAGGTTCCCCATCTTGTAATTACGGGTTCTGGAGGCAGAGGTGTGTCAGGTAGCCTTTGTTTGTAGCACTGGATACGGTAGGGAGCTTTCAAGAACACCTTTTTTGTTGCTGATATTAATGTATTTACTTCGGGGAAAAGGTCTCTGACAGTTTCAGCTACTCGATGCAATCCATGAGCCAGGCATGTAACATGTAGTAGGTTGGGGTAAAACACATTTAGAGAATTACCTGCTTTTAACATGTATGCTGCTGCATCTGTATACAACAGCAGTACCTTCTCTTCTTTAACACCATTTGGCCATAACAAACTTGGCAAAATACAGCTTTATCGTCAGTTGTAAAAGCACTGTCAATCTGTACCCATGATTTTAACTTAGATGACAAAGATGATGCGGTCGGTGCCATGATAAAACAAGGATATTTGTATTTAAAACTCTTAAGAACTTGCGTTGAACAATACCGCACAATATATTATTTAAGACGTCTTTTGTCCAACAACGAGAATCCGCCAAGGCAAGAAACAAGCAAGCGCAGAAGTGTAGGCGAAAGACAAAACACTGACTTGACAATAACATCAACACACCACACTGCACACCAGACTGTTATTTACATGTAGGCTTACACTCCGAGAGCGTCGATAATACTGGCGTCAAAAATCACATTGTGCCCTACAATAGCATAGCGTTATATAGATATTTGTTTGTTTAGGTAGATGGAATCCGTTGCGAGAATTGCAAGATCTGCGAAGAGTATTTATTTACCGCGGACAGCACGTTCTTTCCCCACCGAGCCTGCTGAACGTGCGAACGAAACGTAAATAAGGAGTGCGGCCGCGCATACCATTCTCATTAACATCCCGTGCAAAATCCCTTACTTGTCGCTTGAGCTCGTAAAAAATTTTACTTCTTGAAAGTAGAATCTATGTGTGCAATTGCAACAGATGCAATATTTTGCATTTTCTTGTAATAAATTTAATTGGACCTGATTCTGATTAATTGCACATTTGCGCATCTGAGTAATGTTGTTATAGGCCTAACTATTTTTTGCCATTTCAATTTTCAAATTGAAGTAAAGTATAGTAAAATAGCTAAAATATGTAGAAATACGTAAGATGGAGTGAAATATGTAATATGAACAAAATATGTAAAAATATGTAAAATTAAACTCGCGGATAAGACACCTATTTGTATGATTCGCCGATATCTGGCTTTTCCGTGTAAATGTGCACTCAGCATTCAAATATGTAATTACATAAAAATCCGGGCCTTAATCATCACCTACACCTGCATAAATATGAATGTAGGGGCTACTCATTACAGTATTCACTTCCCCTTCCTTTGTATTTTGATTTGACAGCATTACAGGATGTTTACACTACCTTGTAAGCACGTATGTTTCCCCTTCTGTTTTGTCCAATATACAGTAGATTTGATAGAAATTTTAAATGAAGAAGGAAGCTGCTACTTGGTAAATTAATATGTATTGTGCTTTTAAAAGGAAAAGAGAGATAGCTACCGTTTTTCTAATTCTATCAGTAGGATAGAAAACAGATATAATATAAAATGTATGAGACCCCATTAATATTAAGTATTTATCTCTAAATCACCAGTCGATTGTCTCAAAATAATGCGAAAAATTGCGAAAGAAACTACCGTGTAGTTATTTTTATCTCGCAAGGGTGTGTACGATGAACTATAGAAAAGAAACTTGTAGATAAATGTTTTTAAACAATGCCGTTTGGTTGCTAATCCCCGACCTTATAACTTTTTTATATACTTGCTTTTGTATAGAAAAGTCTTATGAAGTGAAAAAAATTAGTAAAAGAGAATGGAAAATTCCAGGGTGAGGAAGAATATTTAACGTTACGAATTATAAAACGAAGGAGATATTACAGCTGCAATAAAGAGCAGGCAACGAATTATATCAAGGGCACAAGAGAGAAGTAACGCAACGGAAGGCTGATTGGAATTCCTCAACTTAAATGTGAAGGAGGTATTGTATAATATTAATACTACCTGTAACTACCGCAGACCTTCCTTTGTCATAAACCGTCTCCTCACCATTCCCGATGGACCTCCTCCCAGAAACCCCCGCCAACGGAGAAATAGAAATAATTAAGTCTCTTCGTCATACTTACTACACCTGGCTTCCTTCTTGATAACTTAACATCTTAAATTTTCCTATCTACCTATCCGGTCTTTATCCCTCTCCTTTGTGCCTCCCCGCCTTACCTTGACGCCTCTCTGACACCTCCCTCCAGCTTTGACGTCCTGCGTTACTCGACCTCGTCTTGGCTGTCGTTTGACTTATACTTTTATTATGGCTCTACCATCACCCATTTGGCTCTGCACACTACGTAAACACACAAATACACATCCATACACTACACTCTATCCTGAATGCCTCCACCTACTTCGCCACCGGTCCGCGCTGCGCTGGCGTGCGACTCCTCTAAATCTCCAATCGGCGGAAGGGTGCTTGCCCCAGATCAGCCTGAGTCTTATCCTCTGAGACAAGTCTCAGACAACGCAAAAAAAGGTATAATATTATAGCCTACTGTCTACTATGACTGTGAGACGCGAATATGACAGCAGATATGCAAGAATGTAGGAGGCTACAGAAGAATAAAGGAACGGTCCAACTTCGGATATTATGGCTTAAGTAATATTAGAAAGGATTATTACAATTTATTTTATACACCACACAATATATGTGATAATTTTAATTTTTTATTTATCTATAAATTTTGAAACGAATTAAGACCTGTATTAACATCAACCGTTGTGTATATAATTCTTTTCACTCAGACTTTTCACAAATTTTAGTGATATATTAAAACCATGTGTAAGATAATCAATTTTTGTGAAACCTATAATATACCCATTAAATAGTGTAGACTAGACAAGTATGATAGTAGCTTAATACAGTCTTTTTTCCGGGATGAAAGGGAAATTATAATATTGTGCGCTTAAGAATGAAACTTTTTTTGTTACTAGACCAACGTTTATGAAAATCTATTTGTCTTCATTTCTCAGATTGTAATAAAATTGGAATCAATTATAGCCTATATCAAATTAAAAATTTTTGCCAAAATTATTTGTTACTAACCAAGTTTACTTTATTTTCTTAACCGATGGATTTTTGCATATCAAATTCCGTTTATTAGACATCGATTTTTCAATATAAAATTAGTCTCTAGATTACTGATTTGCGTTAATGCGTCCAAGAAAAATAGTAGTTTGATAAACCTTATTACTAAGTTTTAATGTTTGTTTACATACGGCGTTTTCAAGAAACTGTAACAGTGTTAGAATAAATAGGCCTACTTAAAAATTTGATTACATACCTGCACCTAGTTTCGTATACAGAAGCAGTGTAAAAAGTATTTTGTAAAGCTTTCTTACAAAATTATAACATAACTGAAGCCCAAATGATGTTTAAGATTTTGCACGTTAAGTCATATGAAGTTTACTTAAGAACCTGTTACGTTCAGACTTCCTGAGATACAGTTATTGACGAGAACAAGAGAAACAGAAAGAAAGAGAGAGAGAGAGAGAGAGAGAGAGAGTGAGAGAGAGGTCAAATTACATGATGTTTACTACAGTTGGCTACTTATAAGGAACTTGAAAATAATTAAACTTATTGTAATGTAGAAAGTTAACGAAACATGAACCGAAAGCGAGGATTATGTGCAGCAGACTCAAGAGTTTTATTAACAGGATCCAAACAGCCTTTGGTGAAACGATTATTACGTTAAATAATTTATCCGCAATTAAGAAGTGGTACATTTTGAAGAAAGGAAAAAACCGAGGATGAGGAACTTATAAGTTGCTATTAAAATATGTAACTTACCTTTTGGATACGTAATTATTTTACAAGCAAGTTACGGAAACTATAAAAAAAAATTAATTCTTAATATATAAGCCTTCACGTATTATTTCAAAAAAATTAGATTACTGTTCACTGTGATATACGAAAAGCAAAAATATAATTAATGTAACATTACAACTCTTCAACTCTGTAAGATATAAACTCTTATGCTTCTGCAGGTTGTTATTTATATTATTGGTACTTGTAGAAATTTTTATGATTTTAATCAGAATGGTGAATAAATTTCCAACGGATGGGAGTCAACTTGAAACATGTTGCTTCGGTACTACTGTATACCAATAACTACATAACTATATTCTTACAAATGATATTCGGTATGAATGAGAATATTTAAAAATTCGTAATTCTCTCTCCCCCGTCTCTCTTCTCCCCCTCACTCTTTCTCTGTCAATTTTCCCCATCTACCTCACTAATAGGGACAAACCTCACTACTACCTTTAATTAAACATGACTACCTCACTATTAATTTCCTTTTATTTTCATTAAGTTAGCACGGCAGGTCCTTCTGCGACTGCACCCAAAGCGAGCCTCTTTAAGTGTTTGTTGAAATGTTACACTGCTACAAACAGATTACTCAAGTTTGAATGTGTAGTCTGTACGAACACAATGAATGATTAAACGAACAGTGAAGGATTGTGTGTAACACTGAAATTGTTGACAAGAAAAAGAAGAAACTGTACGAGTTGGCGCGCGTGCGTGTGCGCGCGAGAGAGAGAGAGAGAGAGTGAGTGAGTGAGTGAGTGAGAGGACTGAAAGGGAGAAACATGGGCAGAGGTAAATCTGTCGCATTAAATTCACGCCAACAACATTCTTAATGTTGTAATGACACAACAGTCTTTGTTTACAAAAATTACTACTGTTGTCACGACACAAATATACAGATCTAATGTGTGTTGGCAGGCTGACGCGTTCGTACTACTAATTCATTCGAAGGCTGTATTAACTCCTGTCTGTATTAAAATAATACAAATGTTGTTTTATAGTAATAATATAATAATAATAATAACAACTATCACGATTTGTAGGCTTAAGCATTCATAACATAAACAGTTTTCTAACGTTCCCTCCTCTCAAGACTTCTACGAACTTTTTTTAACCTATTGATTTTACTCCATTTTTAATAATTCACCAATCCCTTCAGTTTATAACTTACTGCTTACATGTCGGAGTCATGTGATAGTATGAAACTTTTATTGAGCAGAATTCAGTATGACGGATATTCGTGGCATACCTACGGAGATGTGAAAGTAACGTAGTTGTACATCGATTGCAGCTTGGATTCACTAAATTCTGTTGCCTTCTGTACGAGCAGGTAAATTCTATGCAGGAATGGGAAAATTATTATGTAAAAAAAAGCAGTGATCATTAAAGACAGAGGCACTGAGTGTAGGAGATCAGACCGTTGTAGGTCAAGTACTAGTAAAACCTGGAAAAGCTTATCGTCCACTACTACATATTAAGTAGGTTTAATGAAAATTATGTAAATGGAACGGATGTAATTTCGAAACTGTTAATTTCCTTCAAGTGTGTACTAAAGTAAAGAATGTTACAATTTATAAGTTGGTAATTACACCAGGTAATGCTAACAACCAGTAGCCTACTGATTCGAATGTGTGTGTGAAGAGGGCTTTTGAGTCGATAATAACGCTATTACCTACTTGACACAGAAATTCCCGTGTCACCTGCATTTTGTATTATGCAAACGTTCGGAGGATGTAAATTTTTCAACAACATTGTTGGAGTGCCAACCTTTAGAATGAACCGTTGTGGCGGAATGCAAGATTGATTTAAAGAATTCAAAAATTCTTGGAGATAGTACACTATATTTTCAATATTAAATACGGTGTTAATAGATCCTTCGGACTTTTATTATCCCCAGAAAATTTTTCCAAACTTGTATCATTATTTTCCTTCACAGATTCGATTCTTTGGGAATAACCACTTGTAATTTTTATCAAGTAAACACTTGACGTTTTGCACAGAATTTAGCAATTAATACAGTGTTGTACTATTTACTGTGTCCCAGTTTTTCGTCAATTTCTGTGAAGCTATCGTCATTAGGAACACTACCGTCACCGAGGTGCAGTAAGTTTGTAGAAAAATCACCATCTCCTCCTCCTCCTAAATGGGCTCTCATATTGCTTTGCAAATTTAGTCTGAATAGCATTCCACATCGCCGAGGACTTTAAACACACTGAGACAATATCTGCGCGGGTTCCTCTTGCAGTTACCGGTAATCTCTAGCGAGAATCCTCTGAAATAACAAATGTTACGCTACCCACTAATTTGTTACAATTTCTTAAGTCTTGGAGAGTTTGATTGACCGTTTCTATACAGTCCACAAATCGCCTTCGTTTTACCGTTCATGATTAGTTTCCGTTTTGATCGCTCTTTCTTTTGTCATGCCTCCTCTTCAATACGAATTGCTTTTTTAATAGGAGTCAGTGAGAATACTTGACTTTTTCTTCTTGACGCATTTCTATTTTATTTTTGCAGTCGCTTTCGGATAAGGGCGAATTTATTCTGGTGTCAATTGTGATAAGGTATTAGCAGATGTCTCGTTTATTTCCGACGTGGGAGGTCCGGCTACTGTGGTCTCTTGACAATCTTTTGTTGGTGTTAATCTTCCTTCATAATTACTTTTGTCTCCTATCTCTCTATCAATTACAGGTGAACACAGAAACTCTTCGATACTGAATATATTTTCATTTAATGGCCAAATTCCAGTTGAACTAAAACCTGCTGTCAGTTAGATGGTGTAGCTGCCTTTGAAAGAGTATCTTTTGCTAGCCCAGGTATGTCATGGTTTTACCTGGGTTTATTGTCATCCAGCTCTCAGCGGCTGCACCGAAACAGGCCATATAAACACTTGTCTAATGGCTGAAGTCAGATTGTAACGGGTATAAGGTATAAACTGTTTCATAAATAGTAAAAAAAGAGAGGCTGTAATTTATCTTGATGGATGTGCTACTCCAATACAACCTGCTGGTCCATAAATAATCAAAGTGATATCTACATAACACTCTGTGGATATAACGATAAGTGGTGGTTTCCAGCTGCCATCTATGAAAATACCACTGGTTCCACCCTTTTCCAAAGGGGTAACCCTGCTGACTTGTTTATTTCCCTTCAAACTGACAACTTTGTTAGGACAGTGCACTGTCGTTATGCTGCCTGGTTTCTTTCACATTCCAAATATTGTGACAGTAAAAATGAAGGCGACTTATCACAGAATTCCAATGTTGAAGAAAGTTTTATGTTATGTTTATTAAAACTAAATGCTATTGCAAAACTTGTTGCTTCAGCCTCTCTAAAAGACAACCTTGAATGTCGCTGCATGAAGCCAGTAAAACAATCTTTTACCGGCCCAGTTCACCAGAAAATCGACATTATTTGCAAACACGTATTCGGAGGCTAACATACGAATATTCTTAGGGTACAAACCATAATAACTAACAGAATAGTGCAGATCATAACACAGAAATCTGATTTTTCTTTTTGTTCTTTCCTAAATACAAGTTGTGGAAAACGCCGAGTCTTTGTAGGTTTTGTGAGCTACATCGCCCCAGAAAGTTTTTCACTTGTACGTTTGAACCAAATATGAAAAAAAGAAAACGGAACAAAATGTTTTACTTACATTGTACCAACATACCACTTTCCTTCTGGTGAAATTGAAGGTACACCTTTAATTTTAAAATTAGTGGCTGAAGTGTAGTGCTGCTGGCCACTCTACCTTTAGTGCGTGTGTCGAACACTCACTTTAGGCAACCTATTCTACCTCCTAAATTTCCTAGGCGGCATAAAAAGGAGCCATTATTACTATTATCATTTTAAAAATTTTAGTTTTTTAGGATTTAATAAACACATAATCTTCATTATAGGATCACAAGTAACTGACACATAATTAATTCTGAGATCTGTTAGGTTATGAATTAATTTTCTTTTAAAAGTTATAGAGAAACATAACTTGCCCTCATGTTGCCACATTGCTTTTGTATTAGTATGAATCAATTGTACACTTACCATGGATCCAACAAAGTACGTAGCTGTAAACACCCATAGCAAATTAGTGACAAAAAGGTTGCTTTACACGTTCTAAAATACAAAAGGGAACAAAGACTCATTTTACTGTACACTGCTATAATCAGACTGGAGGAGCATGTACTACAAGCTATAACAAAAACGTTATACAGTTGCAGAGGTGCTGCGACTAAGGGACACTTGAAGAAGTACAAAGTATCAACTTATGTCTCTCTGCTCTCCCCTATATGGTAATACTGTCTTATAACGACTGTTAAACAAATCAAATGTATTGTATACCTTTATATGTGTATTTATACACAATATATCATAAACGTTTTTTGTGGCAAAAATACCTTTATATGTGTATTTATACACAATATATCATAAACGTTTTTTGTGACAAAAATATCTGTCAAATTTTTGTATGTTGTAATGGTACATATAACACTACCAACACCAGCGTACCACAAATAAGTTGAAAGCCACTACATTTAAGAATACCTACAAGGTCAAGCATACGACCATGGATAAAAAAGAAGGTATCATAAGCCAAAACCAAGTGAATTAAAATGAAGAAGGAATTACCAGTAAATGTGCAACTAAAGAAGATAAAGCAAGACTAACGACGAGACGACATACATAATTACCCAATAGATCAAACAGTGAGAAGGAAACCCATTAAAGACAAAATCAAGAAGAAACCTATTAACCGTGAGAAGGAAACCAGTGAAAACAACGCCATGAAGGAACTTATTAAAGAGGGAGGAAGGAATCGGTGAAGAGAAGAAGAAAATATCCAGATCAAACACAAAAAAGGGAGATAACATGAATTATAATGAACTAACATATGGCAATAAAATAATTATTATAAAAGAAGAAAGAGTAAATGGAATAAACAACATGATTTAAACCCCTAAGCTGCAAAACAAATTGACACTGACCAAAACTTAAGTGAATACCTTCCTTGACAATGTAATACAAACAATAATCAATAAGAATGAATTATTGAACATAAAAAGTAACAAAGAGAATGAATAATAATAAGTTCTTAGCTAAATTATGTGTAGACATGAAAAGAGGGCTATGTCCAAAACACCAATGGCCAATTGTAAAGTGGAATTGATATTAGAAATAACCACTAATTACCAATAGTAAAGACTGTAAAAGATAAACAAAATGTAATCTAATAATAACCAATAGATATACCAGTACTACATAAAGTCAAATAAATCAAATGTAATACAGAAACACAAAAACGACAATAATCCATTGTTGTATATTATAACTAGGCTATATGCTTGCCATAGAATGGATGCATGATGAACAAAATTATCTTGTAAACTTATCATAAAATAGTAGGAACTAAACCAACAACATTGAATGAGGCAGAATACTATTCGAATAAGTAAATTCAAGGATTATAGCCACCCAAATACTAATAATAACAATAAAAATAAATAAACCATGTTGACAGCTAGATGCAAGTAATCTTGGTTACTTTAAACCAAAGCAATTTTCAGTATAAATGCAGAATGAACTACTGCACAATAATAACAGTGCTATCAAAACAATGATAAGAGATATTCAAGCAATAACGAGAATAATTTGATAGGATTACAACCCATATAAAAAGGTAACTTCCTAAAGTATAGTAAACTCACTTAACAAACTATAGTTAAGGTAATAAAACCACAAGATGAAGAAAAAAACGACACTATCAGAAGTGACAATGACCAATGCAGTATGCATAGGCCATAATAAAATGTTATTAACTATTAATGTTATAATAATATTAAGTATCATGTACATGTTGTGTTTATGTTAGTGTCTATACAGGAAAGTACAGAGCAACTCACCGCAGCTAATAATAGAAGAGTCAACGCAACTTCTTCAGAATCGAACTCATGAAATGGAACAAAAAACATTCTAAACTATTTAAACAAAATTAATAAACTATGTCAAAGAGTAAGTAAACCGATTTATTCATATCGGATTCAATAATAGATTGAATTGGGTAGAATAAATCAATAAACCAAAAATTAATAATAAAAACCAAAACGTTAAGAATAATAATAAAACAGACAATCTCGTCGTGCTAAAATGTTCATACACACTTTTTAAGAGAAAATTACTTAAAACTTCGAATCTAACAAGAAAAATATTGTGTCGAGTATTCATAATGCAAACCCTTAGATATCAAATATGAAATGAAAATATAAGTACCAAGTAAAATGTATATTCTATAGCCGGCAGAATAAGGGAAGGACAAATAAAATAGAGGCAGGATTGGAAAACATGGGACTACCTAAACAAGTAATAAGATACAGACCTCAGGGAAGACGAGATATAGGTAGGGCAAGGAAAAGAGATGCCTTCAGTGAAGGCAAAACAGGCTGTAATCCTATACCTTGACATGGAGAAGAGTCCTAATACTTAATAGCACACTTAAGAACAAAATATTGGTATGGAGAATCATACACGACTTCCATGTTCTAAGATTTATATTTAAAATCATTTTCGAAAGGAAATATTTCCATTGAAACTACTTCTTTCTACTTACTGCTTCAGCCACTTACTGTGGGCACTAACGTATACCACCTCACGTTATCGCACTTGATTTTCACTG
This sequence comes from Magicicada septendecula, assembly GCA_034769895.1. Classification (NCBI taxonomy): domain Eukaryota; kingdom Metazoa; phylum Arthropoda; class Insecta; order Hemiptera; family Cicadidae; genus Magicicada; species Magicicada septendecula. The sequence continues at coordinate 216,704,177 of CM068369.1, read as the reverse complement.
ATGATGGAAGTCGATGGCACTGGCGAAACGTCTGGTTTTGCAGAAAACATTGGTCTACGGCCAAACAGGCCGGGAAGGAATTTTAAAAACAAACTGCTTCTTTGTTGTCAATAACGTAGTACATATATACAAAAAATTATCAGGTAAACTATTACGTTACAACAAAAAAATGTTTCAGGTAAACTACCCTTTCCCCGTAACCGATCTTCACCAAAATCAATAGGCCTTGAGTCCTCTATAACTCGGGCACATATGTAAAAAAATATCTGATTCTGTTTGAATTGACGGCAGTTATCGTTCGTCATGAAAAAATTTCTCTTGTTACAACATAAAATATTGCAGGTAAACTACCCCTTTATCTTAACCGATCTTCACAAAAAACAATAGGTCTTGAACACTCTACAATTCAGGGCTGTATGCAAAAAATTATTTGATTCTGTTTGAATTTGCGGCTCTTATCGTTTGCCATAAAAAATCTAGATAGACACACAGACACTTTTCGATAAATTACTTTTTTTCATGTTTTGAGGGTAGTATAATCAGAATCTGCAAAAATCTCTAACACGAGTTTTTTTGCCATCACCATACTTCCATTTCCTTATGGAACATGAAAGTAAAATCAAAGTAAAATTCTGATGGCAACAAAAATCAAATATTCTATCAAAAATTGGGGATATACATTTTTGGTAGGTATTTGGTAGGCCTACTTGCATTGCACAAGGAATGTGTTATTTTCAATAGGTTATTGATAAAAAAAGACTTACAAGTACATTGATTTTTATTACAAAATTTATACAAAACAGTTTCAATTCTAAGGTATCAATAATTAATAATTATTAAGGATAATGAACAAATTATTTCTTCATAGAAGATACATAAAAACATTGCAAAAATAATACATATCAGACAAATATTATTACAACAAAAATACCACACAGACATTTGGGCTTTGTTACTTTATCAGTAACTATAAGATTACATTAATAAAGTACATAGAATATTTATTTACAAGAACATAATTACAAAAAGTGAAAACACCTTTGATGAAATAAACATTTTATTTATTACATCAAACATAACTAAACTCAGATGACAATATAAATGAACTAAATATAGGTTTTTCTGCGAGGGAGTGTAGGATTGATTAGGGGTTCAATTAGTTGAAATTATTAAAAAAAAAAAAGCATAAACTATAAATAGAAAAACTAGACTGGTATGTTTACAACAAAATGAAAACTTCAAGTTACATTTAAGAGATATTCCGTGTCAAATCAACAAGTGCTACAACCTGACCCTCTTAGATTTATTTGAAATTAAGTATGCATGTAGTATTCATAAATAGTAACACAAATCAATTTTTTCACATTTTTCTGACGAAAGGTTACTGAGTAATGGGTGCTCAAAAATGAAAAAAATAAATAAAATTTTTGACTTGCGCAACAATATTGATTTGTTCACAACTTGTGTTCTAATTAAGCTAGAACAATGACATCGAGTTCATTAGAAAGCTCTTTTAAAGGGCTTTCATATGATATAAAACATAATTAGTTGAAAATATATATATTTTTTATAAACACATCATTATTGCATTTACTGAATTTTGAAAAACTGTATTTTTAAAATTCTCAAAAAAATATATGTGAAAGATATTGTTTTTCTCTACATATTCTGAAAGTTTCAACTTGGGATGAGGATGGGATCACTATCAAAAGTAATTTTATGTTTATCACGATTCTGTAAAACGTCATTCAGATCGGTGAATTATTATTATTTTTATTTTCCTACCCGTGACAATTTTTCAGAATCATAGTTGGATTTATTACTTGGCCTACAAAATTGTACTTTTCTTTCATACAAATAACTGTGTTTTAAAGCTTAGCACTAGCTAAATTAATAGCTCAAAATTAATAAATTAACCTACATATCTAAAATACATATCTTAATACAGTGATCCAGGTTTTCCGTGTACAAGCAAAAAAATCTCATTTTAAAGACTATATACAAAATGGTTGGTTGGTGTGACTATCTCCCATCTGTTTAGTATTTTGTCATCGGATAATATTCAGTCAGCTGTTGTCAACTGTTGTTGAAAGTGACCTGTACATTTTCTTTTGGTGTGACATAGCCTATAAAGTGAAAAAAATGTGATTAATTCTGAAATGTTGTGTTTTGAAATTAGCTTAAAGGTACTTTTGTACAATTCTCACAACAGTGTATAAGTTTATATGCCTACAACCAGTTAATATTGTAACGAGACATATGAGCCCAAATATTTCAGTAACCCAAAATATTAACACATGTCAATAATTGAGTGAAAGAGACAAACCAAGTGTTTCTTCTAAAAGGCCAAGCATGAAACTACATGAGCTACTCATCACCAAGGATAAACTCACAACAATAAGAGTTAATAAAACTAATGGTAACTAACAAGTGAAATAACATTATAAGAAAAAGAAGATGCACCGAACAATGGTTGTACCACAGGAACCAACAACCCAATAGTTTTCGGTCAGTAAGGAACCAATGAAGACAAGGAAGAAACATACTACGAGAAAGACACCTAACAACCATGGCATAAAATATAGATTCCAAGAGCCAGTCAACTATAGAACATCTTACCCGTATATGCAATGACTGAACAACTTACAGATTGAAGAGATGGACAAGAACTGACTAACTGAGATGACCAATATTGTAACACAACAGAAATGCTAGCACTCAAGTTACATAAAAACAAGGTTCACAGAATAATAAACAAGTCAATATTTAACCCCATGATAGAACAAAGATCTAATAATTATATTTATAATCATAGATAAAGGTAAATAAGGATGCAAGGTAATATTAACAAGAATAACCGAACCTGTAAGTTAGACAATAGTTGATGATATATGTTTAATGAAAAACAAACAAAAAATGAAACAATAATTTACTAATAGCAAATAAGAATTTTGAGTTAAGAGGTATTATTTTGTGACAACAAATGTTATGATAAAGTTTATGTTATGTTATACCAAATATGTGTTGAGTTAATGAAAGATAATGAAACAAGATGTATTATTCAATGACTGTTGTAGAATGAAGTGTGAAGCAGCTAATTAACTTTAATAGATTTGAATTTTCTTATATGTGATCCATAGGTCAAGATAAAATTGTTATTAGATATGGAAAAAATAATTGTTTATGTAAATGTTAATAGTTAAGATTTAATTATATGTATGAATTTATGTAAAAGGGGCTATAGATGTGTACCAGTTATAAACACAGGTAGATCTGTTTACAATAAAAGGCCTAACAGCCAAAAACACTATATAACCACTCATAACATAAAGGTTAGGTACATCAATTAATAATAATTAATGAATACGATTTGAAGAGCTAGAAAAAACATTAAATTAATAATGATATATAATAAAATTTATACAAATTATGATAATACCATAATGCCATGATATCGATTAATAACATTTAATATCGAAAGTGGATTAAATATAAAAAAAGGAAAAAAACCGGCTTACATCAAAAAACCAGCAGAATATGTGTAGAAAATAATAAACCAACTATCGGTAAAGTTACATTCCGATAGGATAGCAAATTGATGAGGAATAGACAAAAAATATATGAAATAAACACTATATTCAAAACATGTGGAAGGAAGAAGTCGTGTGTTGCTAGGGACGACAGAAGAAGAGGAAGTTGTTAATTTGACAATAATTGCTTTGATGATCTGAATGTGATGAGATTAAAAAACCCAAGAATTATCTATTTAATCGGAATATTTTAAATCATCAGACACGATTATAAAACACAAAATCCTAATGACAATGTTTATGACTATCACCAGTACAGTTTAATCCAAATAACACTACAGTATGAAATCACAATAGAGAATAAATAACTTGATTATACAAGGAAGAACTTGAACTGTCCCATATCCGAAGGGAATTGATGATATATTAAACCAAATAGAAAGAATTAACAGTATCACAATTAATAATATTCACTACACCAGAAGTTATAACCTTTCAAAAACACGGAACAACACTAATTGCTTCAACCAAGAGAAGAACGTATTTGGATCCTGGCGTTGCAGAAGAAGCATCAATCGGGCTGTAAACCAATCCAAGCTGTAATTCCGAAGTGGACAGGAGAAGAATTCCATTCTATTAAATCGAAGAAAGAAAATCGTACGGCATAATTGTCCAGAACAGTAAATTTATCAATCAACCGCCTACACGATTGGCTTCGTTCTAGTCTGGTAAATTATTATTATATTAATCATACTAACTACACAACACTTTAAATTTGTAAATCTTGCATTCTTATCTATGTATTTTTAATCTTCCCCACAGTTACAAGAACCTTCACACCCTGAATTAAATTAATTACAAATTAAAACACACTATATAACTAAATTTAAATAAAGTATCAGAATAATCAACAATCGATTCATACAATCTATAGCTCAAGCATATGTTAATTAGAACATATATTATTCAATGTTAAAGAAGTAAACAAATAAAGAACCTTTATATATTGGCAAAATCTTGTTATTTGGAGTATGGTTTAATGAGCTAGGAATAAAAAAGTAACTGAATAAGTATAGAATAATTGGTTAACATAAACATTGAAATAACCTATAAGTTTCGTTGAGCCGATACTACAGCGCTTATAGCGGAATTATCTGACACCAAAGAGAGAGAGTAAAAATACAAAATTAGACAGAATTCTCTTCAAGGTATAATAGGGTTGAACGGAATTATAAAATAACTCATTAATTATTTAAGTTACAGGTACACAAACACTGATAGTTTTTAGAGAGCTAAGTTAATAATTAATTACTTACATCAATACATCCCACAACTCCAAATATCTCCGAGATTTACATAATTAAAATAATTCAAAACACATTGGCATAGGTGTATGTACAAATTGACAAACACAACAGTGGGGTTTTAAGGAGAGGAAACCCATTCCTGTACAATATACAACAGATAATATTATAAATGTATAGGACAAGATATGTTATAAAAGAATGAAAGTAACTATACTGTTAACTGAATAGAAGCTGTGAATAAAAGCATAGTAACATGTTATGCATAGCACCCATGTAACATAAAGAAGTATTAAAATTGTCTCATAATAATAACAAATATTACTCAAATAGTCAAACAATCATGTAAGATAAGAAAAGGCAATAACTAAAGAGTTATTAGTTATCATTAATAAAACCAAACTTGAGAAAATAAGGTTAAAAGAATGTAAATTTGTATCAACCTAACATACACATTGTTGGTACAAATTTCACCTAAATTCACATCTATCAGTAGGAAAAGCCTACCTAAACCAAAATGTTTTGTGCCTTATACCAAGAAGAACTGATAAGCTTTTACAGGTACCAATATAAGATACCCAAAATGGATTTTAAATAAGAATTTAAGTAAATAAAGTTAACCAAAACCGACCAAAAGGGGATTCACTAAGTAAAACGTGAACAAAACCACTTTCTAATACCAAATAGAAGTAAAAGGTTAATGTCTATACCACAAGTAAGGTGTAATGCCACTATTGTAATAGTATAAGAATATTATAAGAAAGGACATCATGTATTATAATCGTAATTAAGAACACCTGTCATGTGACACTAGGTGTAAGTAATGTTAGTCAATGATATACACTAAGGGACAGACCAGTGTACAAAAAACACTAAACCAATTATAAAGAGACTACTATGATTAAACTATTGTAACTAAATAATAGTAGAAAGAGATAAAAGAATACCAAATAAGAATGGAAATAAGTGTACACCTCATAGTGCAAAATAGAGGTCAGAGAGAGATAACTATATAAGAATACAGCAGTTCTATAAGGAGAAATTTACCTCCAAACTTATAAATTTTGCACAATCATCTGGCGATATAAGAGCTTCTACAACAATGGACTCTGTAACAAAGAAAGAATTTTAGCTAACAGAGAAAAATAATTATCATTGCCAGTATCAACAAAAGTGCAAATTACTAAATGAAATAATTGCAATTTTATGGGAAATAATGTTATTAAACTAATTATGTACTTTATTAAGAACTTTTGTTTTCCAGCAGCTTCCGAAACTCTTTATATAAAAAATAATATAAACAAACTTATTTAGAGCTTCTAACAATACTTATCTTAAAATTATCATATGATTATACTTTCCAAAGGAAGCCCCTGATTTGAAAGCATTGACACATAATACTACTAATTAAAAATGATTCCAACTACTATGTTACTAAATTTTCTTATTTAAAATGTAAATGGGACTGTTAATAACTTTATATTGTTGTCATTAACAAGGCAAAACAATCATTAATGGCTATTTTATCACAAACTTTAAAATCTCCTATAAAGCTTGCTCAATGAAATAGGACATTCCTGATGCAGAAAATTAACTTTGCCATAACACAAATGAAATAGGCTAACACCCAAACAAAAAAAAGCTTTGAAAACAAAACATTAATGAAATATGGTATGAATTAATTGTGCTACATTCAAAGCTGATTTTCTTAATTGATTTAAAGTACCTATACAAGTCTAGTTTGTCAAGTAAAGATAATTTAGGTAAACCTAACACTACATATGAAACAAACATTAAATCAAATATGCTAATGTTAGAAAGTTCACAAACAGAAAAAAAAAATTTTAAATTATCTATAGGCTAAATTGCTTTGATTATATTACCTTCTCCACTTCATATGTTTTCCACATCAATATCATCTGATGTCGATACTACTGATGGTGCAATAATAGTCATTTTTTCCCAGTCAATTCTGGAAAGTTCAGGAGGAACCTGAAAGATCACTACAAAACTCATACATAATTTTTCACTAAGTTAATAATTATAATAATATTAAGCTAATAATTAAGAGAATAATTTATTTTCTTAACCTAGCACAATATTTGTAGGTTAGCACTATGAATTTACAAAAAGTTAATGGATTTTGTGTAAATTTCTAAAAAAAATTAAATTTACAGCATAATCTAGTAGTTATTTTATAGTAATCTATTTTAATTTAAATGAACTCAAGTCACTATTGTTTGGTTACATCCCTGCACTGAAGATTCCTGAAAAAGATTTCTAATATAATCATACAAACTCGAAAAACAAAAACTGTTCAAATGATTAACATTGAATAATATAATCCTGATTATAACGGTATTATAACTAGCAAATACATTACGGATAATTCATCCATACTCCGTATCATTTAAATCTACTATTAAGTATAACACACCCTATAAAATTTAGAATATTAAGATACTAATTTTTTAAAATTTCATGTGATATTAGTTGAGTATCATTTAGGAGGTTAAACAATATAAATACAATTCTACACATTAAGTTACAGATTATAAATACAGATAATAAGAAATTAAATAAAAATAACACTATAGGCCTACATCAATTATCGGGTTTAAGAACCTGCTGCTGTAAGCAGTGATAATTTTAGTTTAGTGAGCTTTAATCAGACTTGCATGCAATAATAAATTTTACATAAGATAAAAGAACGATGCTTTCTTTACTCACCAGCAAAACCTTTTCTGTCTGCAAGTTAATATTATAAAATTTAAGAACAGCACAATTTTATTAAAAAATTTAATCGAGATTAAAAAGCTTTTTAACTCAAAAATTAAAGAAGTCACAGTTCAAATTCTCTTTTCACTTTTTCTTTTACCTGACAAATGTTAGTCCTTAATTTTTAAAGCAGAGCTGTGTTAAAATAAAATTTTTATGTCAAATAAATTACAATTTAATGGACTCGATGTTATGAAAGTAACTATGTGTACAAAATATTACAACAGTTTGCTTCCGTATTACAGTAGCCATAGGCCTATATTATAAATTTTGTTATATTAGGTGTTAAAATTAACCTCAACTTATTAAGTCATATCTTATTTAATTAATTACGTTTCTCTGAAAAATCCTGAATTTGAAAGTATATTTAGAGTAATATAGTGGGACTGAAGAATAAAATAAAATATGTTAACTAGTTAAATACGAGCAGAGTACAAATTAAATATATTATGGTAAGGCCTACCATCTTGTGTTAGGTAGGACCTCATTTTACGAATAAAATGACTTACAAATTGGATACATTACACAAATATAGGTAGGCCTATTTCATTTTTACAATTGAAAACGTACGCAGTCTAGCTAATATTTCTTTAGGCTAATGGGTGTACTCAGTAGGAACTCAAGGTTTAGTACTTGTCTTCAGATATTTTATACTTCATATCAAAGCCATAGATTAAATTACTGGCAAAAAATTTAGGCAGAATTTACGAACAAAATTTAGCATAAATTTCAGGCCTAATCTACCACTCAAACTTACTTGATCAGACACTTGTGTGTGTCCTAAATCTTGTGAAATTCGATCGCATACATTTTCCGGAAACAGTCTTACATCTGTAAGAAAATTAAAATTATGTAATGTTCATACATGAATCACCATAAAAGTAATAAATGGAATTTTTTTAGAGTAGACAAAATAATTGTCAGACTTACAGGAGTATCTATAATAAAAAAAAAATATTTAATTATATTGCAGTCAGTGCCCTCACATGGACTTTTTTTAAAAATCAGTTAATTAATCTTAGTTTTAAGTTAACTAGAGTTTAAGGGGTGATTTTATACACCAAATATAAGGTAACATGAATAAATTAACACTGAACTTACTACGTTCCCAGTCAAATATGAAAGTAAAGTATGAAAATATATGTAGACATGCACTATTGGTGTAAGTTCTGGAGCTAAAGATAATTCAACTGTGATACAGAACTTAGTCTATTATACTTAACACCCAGGCCTATAAACTTTTGATCTTTTTCTAAAAGTAATTAATTTTATTTCAGAGTTAGGTTAGGCTTACAGGCTAATCCGCAGTAAGTTTAGCTAAATCAGTTATATTATCATAGGCCAGACTTAATCTAAATAAAATTATTCTGTGTAAAGGTATCAGTAACTTGATATTTATACAGAATAAGCATTTAATACAGAATACATATTTCATTTAACTGGAGTCAGTTCCCTCACAGGGTCTTTTTCAAAAATGGGTTAATTAATTTTATATTTTTAGTTGATTAGAGTTAAGGGGTGCTTTTATACACTGAATATAAATAACAATTAAAACTATATGTACCTTTTTTTGCTGTACGTCTCCTAGGCCTACTTTCACAGTCATCTGAAAAGTAAAATATGACAATTGATGTAGACATGCAAGTATCTGGAGCTAGAGACAATTTACTGTGATAAAGAACTTAGCCTATTATACTTAACACCCAAGCCTACATAACACAAACAAATTTTGATTTTTTCCTAAAAGTAATTCATTTTATTTCAGAGTTAGGTTAGGCTTACAGGCTATTCCGCTGTAAGTTAATCGGCTAATGCCCTGCTAGTTTGCTAGTTTTGTTAACATAATTAATCTTTCAGCGAAATCAGTTCTATTATCACAGGAACTTTGCTGTTGTTAATAATACATCAGCACAAAACTAACTGGAAGTTTATTCTAGTCCTAGGGTTATAGAATCAAAGTCTTATCTAAACACTGAACTATCCTTAACTGATAATTTCATGTTATGACATCCAACTTGCATACAATACAATAAATACTCATGTTCTTGTATACCACAAAGAATCTATGATTTCTATTCAAATATTATTATTCTGATATTTTCATTTTTCTGTTTTACCCTGCACTTTTCAAAGCAGGAATTACAATATTAAAGTTTTACAACAATGCATCTAATAAAATTATTCTGTGTAAAGGTTTAGTAACCTGATATTTATATCACTATTGTATTAACAACTCGGAACACTAAGTGTGTTTGATATTTATGTAGCATAAGGTGACGCGTATATGACAGGTTTTATTAATGCAGTAAAGGAACAAATCTAATTTAAATAGTCTTTGTATTATTTTGGAATTCAATTTTTTAAAGCAAATGATAATACCTTATGCACCTTTGTAAAGGTTTTTACTTATTGGGGATAAGTGAACTGAATTAAAACATCAAACAAATGATTTTTGTTTCACAATCAAAACAATACGCATACTGTATTAAATTTATTATGGCAATTCTATTTACCCTAAAACACTACAATACAAAACTCCAGAATTTTTGTTTTTGTATAAATTGGCCCGCTAATAATGAAAAAATAAAATTGTATTAATTAAATTAGAATGCTAACTTGCTCAATTATTAAATTTTGGGCAGAACACAGTGCTATTAGGCATAGTTGGTTCTATAACAGATACGTGTTCGACAAAGTAATGTAGACATGAAACATAACCTAACGTATTTCTTTTATGAATTTTATGAAAAATGCTGAATTTGAAAGTATATTTAGCTGGACTGAAGAATTAAATAAAATTTGTAACTAGTTAAATACGAGCAGAGTTCAAATTAAATATATTATAGTAAGGCGTACCATCTTGTGTTAGGTAGGACCACATTTTACGAATAAAATGATTTACAAATTGGATACATTACACATATATAGGTAGGCTAGAGTAGACAAAATAATTGTCAGACTTACAGGAGTATCTATAATAAAGAAACTTTATTTAATTAAATTGCTTCAGTGCCTTACCGGGACTTTTTTTAAAAATTAGTTAATTACCCCTTGGGTAATTATAAAGATTCTCATCAATGCTGATATTGCGCTGATGTATTTTTATTATATTCTTCTATGTTATATAAACACGAGAAAAATAATTTTAAACGGCGGTCGAACCTATTTACGGAGACAAAAAATTAAATTTTTACTCCCATAAGAACGCATGGCGTTAGCCTAGGTATATTGTATTAATTAAATTAGAATGCTAATTTGCTCCATTATTAAATTTTGGACAGAACACAGTGATATTATGTATAGTTGGGTCTATAACAACCGGTAGGCCTAGTGTACAACCCAAAGTAATCGAGACATTCATACATAACCTAACAGCTAATTTCCTACAAACAACGGACAACATACACTAAATAAATGATCATCTTACCTTTCATTATTATTCCTAGCGCCTCCAACATATTTTTACTTCGACTTGCAATCACAAACACTTCATACGAATTACAAAATTCTGTCCCACACACGTTAGCAAACTCAACGAATTACCGCACAACGAGACGACTAAACAGAATAAATTATGGCAGGTCGCAATATTTCGTTATACCAACTAAACAGAATAAAAACACACTTTCCTCTGTAGTGTCTGTCTTTTTTACACATGTTACAAATTTTATAGAATAATTATTACGAATGCCAATATGGCCGACTAACTACCCATATTTCATTATATACATTTGTATATATCGAACAGGTTGTCTGGCTTCAGCGTACAGCAAAAATACGATGTATAAAAATTTGTATAAGTTTTTCGTACGCTGACACACCATAACTTGGGCAAAATAACTTCTTCACCTAAAGATGTACTTATACAAGTTCCTCAAATTTGTTTTAGATACCCTGGGTAAAAATTGGCGTGTGATGAAGAAATTATGCGGCGCTAAGTCTATATATATATATATATATATATATATATATATATATATAGGTGTGTATCTAACATTGTTCACAAATACACATAACTGATAACAAAATACACAGTTTTTTGTGACGTGGTTCACAAACGTTTAGAAAGCGATCAAAAACGAGTGTTGAGACATACTAATTCTGTCAAATTACTACACATAAAATATACAGAGACTACAGATATAGATTTTGTATTTTCACTAAAATTCTTCATAACTTTACCCCAAATTAAACTTTTACAATTTTATTAAAATTTTAAATTCTATTTTCGCCTTGGTACTTACTTTTTGTTCTGATGTACCCTCCACACCTGATGTTGTTCCTCCGCACACAACCAGAACGTAATATACTCATTTGAGCTTTTCACCCTGTACTAATATCCCTCGTGAAAAAGTAGAGACTTTACTTTCTTGGAAGTAATGACTCCATTTACATCAAAATTTCCGACCGCGCTCGGAAAGGGCTGCTTTTTTACATTCGCATACACGTGTTCCGAAGCCGAGACTCGTTCGGCCACGACTTTAAGCCTAATACTACTGTGTCACAACGATGGAAAACCCCAACTAATGAAAAGAGCGAATAACAAGCTCATCTACGAATCGAATGGTCAGCAGATTTCAGATATGCAGGTTAGTGAATTTTGCCTTTCTTATCAATCCGCTTACTTTGCACATCCTCTGAACGCATATATACAGCTCAACTCTCCGTCTCATAATCGTATTTTCAATTTCTTAATTACACTTGTATTTAATCACTTTCTTTTATTCTCTTCTCAGATTTGTTCGTCCCAACCAAATAAGAAATCTTGAGATGATACAGAGGATTATTCGCTAAAAATGCATGCACAAAGTCACCATTACATGCATAATAAAAAAAAAGAAATTTGCAGGCTTCTAAAAAATGTATAAGGTAATATTCATCCATTCGCTTTAAACAGCAGTAGACCTGAAATACTGAACTACGTTTAAGACTTCCGCGAAAATAAATAATTTTATTTCTTATTGTCAGCCACACACACACACACACACACACACACACACACACACACACACACACACACACACACACACACACATTTGTAGTTTGAGAATAAAGCTGTGATTTCTTTAGTTAAGTTTGATGTAGAATTATAAAATAATATTAAAAATACTAAATAAAAATAGTAATAAATCCTTAATTTAGTAGTGACCGTCGATCAATAAATGTTTAACTATGGAAGGTTTAGCGAGAATCGGTCAGTAAATATAAAACAAATTTTACATTGTTTGTGTCATCATCAGGACTTGTGTACGGACAATAGAGAAAAAGCAAACACGTAATCGCCAATTGGATCACAACCTTCTGCCTTCTAAACACGTGGTAATTACCTTCACAGGTGAAACGAACGATGTACAAAATGCCTTGTGGTTTGTGTTTATGAATAGGGCGTATGTTGTAAGTACCTTACAGTTGTAAATGGCTCACTCATAATATTGTCTAGTACCAGTTAGTTTCAACATATGAGTAATTAATAATGACACATAGGCCTATTCGATTAGTTTTAAACTCGGTGCAGTTGTCAGACCGCGTCTTGCATACTTTACGCTTACGTATAATCCAGAGTGTATATGTACGGTATATACTGTGTGTGTGTTTTAGACTGTGAGAAAGAGTGAGAGGGAGTGGGATAGAGTAATGGAGAGAGTGTGAGAGTGTTGGAATGCAAGAGGGAGGGGGGAAAGACCATGAGAGGGGAAGAGTGTATTCTATAATATTTTACAATATGTATTCAGCTATAACATATTTTTACACATGAATTACACATCTGTACCAATTCCAATATGACTTCAATGATCACTGCATCTATTATAAACATAATTACGGGATTATTATATTATCAATAATTTAAATTGTAATATTGTATTCATTAGGTGTTTGAAATATTATAATTATGTCTATCTATTTATGCAAAACAATATTAATAGATATATAAATATTATTAAAGAGTAGTAGTAGTAATAATAATAGTATTAATATTTATTGTTATTATTATTATTATTATTATCATTATCATTATGACAGGCCAAACTTGCACTCAACGGGCAGTAGAAGATGAGGAACAACTAATATTGTTATTAGAAGGAACAACTTATTAGAAGGACCCGATAAGGGCGCAATAGGGTCCATCCTGAAGTAATATGCTAAGTGTTTCCAGGATGGATATAAATGCCTGAATTAGAGGTGGGATTTTTATTGGATGAGAGTCCTATAGCCTACAACAAGGGACACACGGTTTCCCTTGACGGTGCATAAAACACTTTTTCCCTACTATCAAGGGGCTGCCTATCAAGGGTCTTTTCAAGAAAGTGTCTACAAACAAGTCTCGCAGCGTCACGAGCCCGCCAAGCTCCCCCACCAACGTGCCTGCCAGTCCCTACTACTACAGTAGCGGTGTGAAGGAGGGGTGATTACCATACCACTACTACTAACACATTTATCGTTTCTGTTTGGCATCTACGATTTTACCTTTACGCTTGTGCAGTTAGTTACATTGTTTTATTTTTCAAAGTTACTCTTTCGTTAGTTATTTACATTCGTTTCTTCTTACATACGCTCATTCTTTCATACGTTTATTTTGTGTGTTTTTTTTTAATTCTTTACATTCCTTTCGTGTTTATTATTTACGTTATTGCTATATACTTTTATTCTTTATATTGCTTTATTCAAAATGAATCTGATAGAGTTGCTAACTGTCGCCTGAAATGAGGAAAATGCCGTTTGTTTTTTTTTTTTAAACAAAGGATTAATTCACAATCCTAGATTATGTAATTAATGTAATATAAATAATCGTGAAAATAAACTAAAAAACCCTCCTAATAAAAATATAAAAAAAGAAACAAAATAAAAATTAAAAAACAAAAAACTGAAACAAAATAAAAAGAATAAAATTGAAGCGTGTGTGCGTGGGGAATTAAAGGCACGCGCGCGTGCGTGCGTTATATGAATGTGTGTAATGTATGCTAATCACTCCTCCTTCACACCGCTACTGTAGTAGTAGGGACTGGCGGGCACGTTGGTGGGGGAGCTTGGCGGCCTTGTGACGCTGCGAGAGTTGTTTGTAGACACTTTCTTGAAAAGACCCAAATTATAATTATAAAAAATTGTAGAAACGAAAAAAGTTACTATAAAGCTTAAACTATTTTACCATTAACTCTACACCGTAATTTAGAAAGATGAATAATGCCTGGTCAGAGTATGACCTAGTACAGACAGCAGGCATACATATGTTGTAGTGTGATTAACAGTCACAGTTTTCATTATGTAAGCAACTCCAGAAGACAGGATAAGTGGGCGCTACGAGCGGCTAGCACGGGCTCGGAACATCTTAGTTATGTTTATAAATAATTATAGATGCAGTAATCTTTAAATGTATATTGGATTTGGTACAGATGGCAATACATGTGTATAGCTGAATACAGATTGTAAAATCTTCTATGATGTACTCCTTTATTATTAAAAGTTATTATTACTACTGGTATTGAACACATCCATAAATTCGAGAATCATGTACGGTACAAAATAACAGAATTACAAATATTACAAACACAAAATTACGGTAAACTAATGAATTTGACAATGGATATTACTTATTACGTATATTGCTGTAAAATAATATTTACCCAGTACAGTATATGGTCTATACAGAATATTAGTGTACCGGTACTGTAAAATAAACTTCGACATTCACGCTCTTCGTCCTTTCAATCACCTGCTCACTCTCTCACTCACTCTCTCTCCCACTCTCTCTAATTGCGCTCACTACTCTATCCCACTCCCTCTCACCCTTTTACTCTTACAGTATAACGCGCGCGCGCGTACACCACATACACGCACACACGCACAGGTATATACTTATAAACTCTCTACGTAAGCGTAAAATATGAAAGACGCAGATTGACAAATGCACCGAGTTTATGACTGTGTAAGCGGTTGAATACAATGTAATCAAGAAAATTACAATACGATTATGTTACTGGGGGCTGACCTGTTAAATCCTCAAACACAAGACGTGCAATGCAAGCGGACTGATAAGAAGGCAAAGCTCACTGGTATGTGGCTATCTACCCGCATACCTTAAATCTGCTGAAGGTATACCTTATGACACCTGAAGCCCCATGACACGTAGATAAGCTTGTTATTTGCACCTTTCTTTAGTTGTGGCTCGACAATCGTTGTGAGACAATACCGTTAACGCTGTGAATATTTAGACTTTTGTGATATAAATGGAGATCATTACTTCGAAGAAAGGAAAGCCTCTACTTCTTCACGAGGGCTATCAGTACAGGATCAAACGTTCGAATGAGTGTATTACGTTCTGGGTGTGTACGAAAGAAAAATCAACAGCGTGTCGAGGGTCCATTAAATCAAGGAACGGAATCATCGTGGAATCACAAGAGCATCTTTGTGTACCAAATTTGGCAGAAACAGTGGTGTCAAAAGCACTAGAAAACTGCAGGAAACGAGCGCGAGAAGAACTGAACACTGAGATTCACCAGGTATTCCGGCAGGAGTTCCAGCCACTTTACGATCAGGGACTCGACATGGTGACCCAAATACCAAAATACAGCAATGTGAAGTCGGCCCTTTGTAAGGAAAGGAGGAAAGCGCTGGGAACTATGCAGAATCCGTCCAGCAGCCAAGAAATCTTTCTCAACGATTCTCTAAAAACGTTTGCTGACGGAACGCCATTTTTGATTAGTGATTTTGAAAAGAACAGTGAAAGAATGCTAGTTTTTGGATGCAATGGGGTAGAAACCTTTTTGAGGACTTATACTTCTTTCTACCTCGACGGTACTTTTAAAATTTCATCAAAACAATTCACTCAGTTGTACACAATAAGTGTGGATATTGGAAGTGACATTAGTGAAACGAACATTTATCCAGTAATCTATGTTCTCTTGCAAAATAAAAAATACGAAACATATCATCAACTATTCAATGTTCTGAAGGAGAAAGGATGGTCTCCTCAAAAAGTCATGTCGGACTTTGAAACTGCTGCAATTACAGCTGTAACGAATGTGTTTCCAGACGTGGAAGTGACCGGCTGTTATTTTCATTTTACACAATGTTTGTGGCGTAAAATTCAAAATATAGGCCTTGTAAATGATTATAAAGGAAATGAAGAAGTTCGGTTGCCATGCAGGATGGTTGCAGCATTGGTTCTTATGCCTGTTGATTTAGTAGAGGACTGCTGGTTTAAAATTATGGAAGTGTGCCCGAACCATGCAAAACTTACGGAGTTTTTGGACTATGTCGTGTCGCAGTGGTTGGATAATGAAGATGTACCACTTCATTTGTGGAATGTCTGCGGAGAAAGACACAGAACAAACAATGCAGTAGAAGGTTGGAACCGAAAATTCAACGCCCTGGTAGGAAGACGACAACCTAACATATATTTCCTCATAGATAAACTTAAAGGTGAATCGATATATATTACAGCTCAAATTCAAGCAATTGAGGTTGGATTTCCTGGACAGAAGAGAAGAAAGAAGTATATCCAAATTGATGAGCGACTAGAAAAAATTATGTCCCGGCTACAAGAACATGGAGACGTGTACAGATGTTTAAAGGCCTTAAGTTATACAATAAAACTTGACTAACTTGAACGGGGATTGTGTTTATTAAATAAAAACAAAATGAGACAAATTAAAATATGACCGTACAAATAAAAATTTAACCAAATCCATCCATATCCATATCCTATGGATATCCAAAAAATAAATAAACAAAATAAATAAATAATTTAAAAAATAAATAAAAAATGTAACAAAAAAAGAAAAATACTTGAAAACAGGCATACGTTTAAGAATCTTATTTAGCTTAAACGAAGTTCTTCGATATTTTAAGATCTTCGTTTAAGCAGAGTTCTTTGATATAGCCAGACTCGAGCCTGGATGAAATGTTAGCACAGGTTAATATCCTATCCGGTATGGAAAATTCAGACCAATGTTCGGATTCATTTTAACTGCGTAGAGAAAAATTGTACCGTAACTATTCTGTGTCCATTCCATTGCTATAGCCAAGACTGAGCTTAACAGTCAGGCTTTCTGTGTATCATAGTATCATGTCAGATGTACTGGATACATTTTCTTTTGAGTTTAGTGTTGTGAGAATGCCAAGAATGCCCTCTGCCAAATGTTCATACCACATTCCATAGATATCGAACCGTACAACTCGTTGCATTCTTGATGACTTAACATAATGCTTGTTAGGTAAGGGGATAAACGTTCTTAGTACGAACTGATGTCAAGGTAAGTAAAAACAGTATTAACAACAGTGTGAAATAAAATAATATCACAGTGCTATTTATAAATAATATAATTTATTTATTTTTCTTAAATAAATAATCTCCTTATATTTTTTAATATTGCGTATTACGCGAACGTGATCAATAAGTTCGTGTAATTTTTAAATTTCCCACATTAAAATAGTCTGATTTGAAAAAATATGACATTGATACACCTGTTTTGTAACAATCGACAAAAATTATAGCCATATTGGATGAGTAGATTTAAATTGAGTGAGTTGCGTTTTAATTTGTTTGCATTTCTGAACATTTTGCAATGCAGGATTAGAGAACTTGATCAAGTTTTATTTAAAAAACGAGGTAAAGTGGTGTGACATGATGAAAATGTTGCAAAAGTTTACGGTAAATCTAGCATGTATATACGAGAGGTTTATGAATGTTACAACGCTTCAAAGATAGTCGTGAATGAGTTGAAGCTGAAGATGAATAACAAAATGAATAATGTGGTATAGTGTTCCAAGAATGTTTATCCTTGGGTGATATGATGAATCACACGCAAGTAGTTATGTCGAGTTTAATAATGACTACGACTCAAGAAGCGATTAAAGGTTTTGTCTGGTTCGTTTATTTACCAGACATTTGAGTTGACGTTTAGACAAAATTTACTGTCATCACGCCTACTTAAATACGCTCAATACAAAAGGGATTAATTGCCCTACACCTGAGCGCTGTATTTTGTGAATGTATGCATATTTGCTACATAAAGATTAATATAATTACTCATACGTAATGGGTTACTCATACCATTGTTATTATGCGTATTCATATTGTAGAATTATAACATCCGACACATGTTAATGGACATTATAGGCTACATATTAATTAATTTTGTATTGCCAGTATACGCGACACCGCACATGGTGATGATGATGACGATGATAGGCCTAATGATGGTAGTAAATGTTGCCAAAATGTTGAGACTGTTTTAAAACTGTTTATTCGGTCCCGTGGCTAGAGCGCCCATGCTGCTATGAAAGCTGTAAATGGACTACTACTTCAGCTTACTAATCCAGCATTAATTGATCCCCTTTGTGTTTTTAATTGACATAGACAATAAAAATTGTAGCTGAAAATCGCATACAACATCGTAAGCTGTCTGTTTACATTAATGAGACAAGTCTTTTTAAAAAGAGTGCGATGTAGACATGCACCAAGATTATTTGAAGGTAATTAAACATATATTACTAAGTACTTACATATTTTTGCGTTACACACAGGTTGGTCTACGGGTTCTTAAAAATACGTGTTTAAGGGCACATATTGTGTAGTTACGTAACCGCAAATAACATTACATGAATTTGTGTAAATTTAGACTAATGGTTTATAATCTATTCGAGTCAATAGTGTTATAGGCCTAGTTGTTCGGTCACTGATCTCTACCACACTACCTGAGTGGAGTCGTAGAGTGTTGAAGAGTATTGACTAACCGCTTTCCTTATTGTTATTCGCACTCTTTCATTAGTTGTAATTTGACATTTGGTTGTACGCACAGTACTGTTACTTGTGGTCAGTTTTGAAGTTTTTTTATCTAAATGGAGGTTATTACATCAACTAAAGGGAAACGTCTGATTCACCGTGAGGGCTATTAATACAGAGCTAAGTTCAAACAAGCATATTGCATTTTAGTTGTGTACGAAATAAAAAACATCAGGTTAACGAGGGGTCATCAGAACAAGGAACAGAATCATCGTGGCTTCACAGGAGCAGTCGTTGTGCGCCAAATTTAACAGAACCAGAAGTAGCAAATGCATTAAAAAGCAGCGCAAGAAGATGTTCATCAGGTTCCGGTAGAACTTCCAATCAGTTTCTAATGAGGATCTTGATATGATAAAAAAGTACCGAAACACAATACCGCAAAGTGAATCGTTGTAAAAAATTGAGAAAACTCTAGGAACTATGCAGAATCAGGCTAACAGTCAAGAATTCTTCCTCAACGACTCTTACGAAACCTCTTACGGAACACAATTTTGAAAGTAACAATAAGATTGGAAAGGGACAGAACATTTGTTTTGAAGATTTAAACTTTTCATTACCTTGCCGGAACTTATAAAATTTTATCGAAACTGAACACTCAATGTACAAAGGATATTAGAGTTAAGCCACTGAAACGACTATTTATCTCACAGTGTGTTAGCTTACAAAATAAAAAATACGAAACTTGTCTTCAAAAATTTACTGTTCTGAAGGAACTGGTATAATGTCAACTATAACGAATGTTTCTGCACCAAAATTCAAAATGTACGCTTCGTCCGTAATTATAAAGAAAGTGAAGAAATACTTTCGACATGCAGGATGGCTGCAGCCATAGCTGTCAAGTCTGTTTAGATATTTCAGTACTGCTGTTTGTGATTGTGGAAATGTGTCCGAATTACGCATGTTGGTTTTGGCCTATGTCGTATCGTAAGTGGTTGAACAATCAAGATATATTGCTTTATTTGTAGAATGTTTTTAGAGAAAGATAGAAAGTGTCCTGCGTCCTAGTAAGAAGACATTTCTACGCCCTCTAATATCTATTTATTAGAGGAAAACTTAAAACTGCTAAAAACTGAAGCAGAGAATTACAGCTCAAATCGCGACTTTTGAGGTAGGTCTTGCGGACAGAAAAGAACTTGACTAACTGAAATTCTCTTTATCAAATCAGAAAAGAATTAGAAAGAAAACACGACGTTACAACTAGCTGCCTAAAATTTAAAATTGATAATAAATAATTGAAAAAACTAAAAACTGAAAGCAATATTTAAAAACTTATTTGAATATTTAATTTTAGAATTAAAAAAATATTTTAAACACACCTGCGCTTAAGAACTTGTTTAGCTTGGGCGAGATGTTCTATACAATGATCTTTGTAACAAGACGCTCAAACCTATCCAACATCGGTACAGAATATTAGAGCAATGTTTAGATTTGCGTGAACTATAGAATAGACAGAAACTTATAAATTCCCTTTCAACGTCTATTTCCATTCCTAGAAGTAAGTCGAGTAACCATGCCTTAATTTGTATGTAATTGGACGAGAGAAGCAGGTCCTCAGCTTAAAGTCGACCGTTTGGCATTTGTCTGCCTGTAGAAATGTAAGATCTTGCTGAATTTAGCCTGAACGGAATGTTAACCATAATTCTAATGCAACCTTTACTACGACAATTTTCTTGATTTGGAGCACCAAGAGCCAAAAGTTGAACTCAAAATTGTAATAAAATTTTAAAAGTTTATAAGACAATCAACTGAGAAATTTTATTCAGAATACAAAACGCGATCTGTAATAGATCTGTTTGACAGAATTAATGTCTCTCAACACTCCTTACAAATTTTGGATCGCTTTCAAAAGTTTGTAAGCTGTTTAAAAAAAAAATTATATATTGCTATCAGTTACGTATATCTGCGAAAAGTAAATTTGCGGGAGCCTACTAGTGTTGTGATAATGTCTTTAGCAATGATTTGTAGAAATTTTCATAGGACCGATAGTGTTGGTTACGGAGTTGGCGAACAGCGAATAGACAGATATATAGCCAGGTGTTATCGCGTCTAATGTTGCATAGATAAGCTCGGCGCTCAGAACACGGGTTTATCAGTCTCGGCGCACAGAGAACGATTGGAGCGTTGGCGTTCAGAACACGGGCGCTCTGAGCAGCTACGTCCAGCACAGAGACAAGATTTCTCATTCCCGTCAACATGAGTACCTACTCAAGGTCAAATAGCATTCTTAATGTTGTAATGACAGACGTGTACGTTTACAAAACACTGTTTTGGCTGACACATATATACACATCTACGTCTGAACTCGCAACCTCTTATTTATCAGCTGGCCGGTTTTACGTTTCCACCAAACGTGTTGCAGAAAATCATATTAAAATAATATGAATATTTATAGTAAAAACATAATAAAAATAATAATAATATACAATTTAAAAAGGTAATACACTACCTCTTGCTTATCCTAAGTTTTGTGCGGAGAAATACCTGACCCAGTCAGTTTTCCAAGGATTCATAAAATTGTTATCTCGAATGATACATGGATCTTGTAGAGCTCGTAATCCTAATGTTCCTTGCATGATTAATGGAATATGTACACATAATAACCGAGCAACATTTTACGTTAAACTATTGAAAATAACAATGGTTTTCCAAAGTACCGGAGACGAGATGACGGAATTGTTGAACTAAATGGAATACCGTATATCATTTGATAATCGTGATTCGTTCAATACAATCGCTTCCTAATTCTACAGTACAATGCTCACATCAATATTGAAAACCGATAAATTCATGTATCAATAGGCTTACCATACGTCCCGGATTGACGACCTGATCCCGGGGTCCCGGACAGTTTGTCAATTGTCCCGGTTTGAAAATTGACGAGAGTAGTTTCCGTCCGGGCGAAGACGTTGTGCAAGCTAAGCTCCCGATTTTTGGTTAAATCAATAGAAAAGAGAGTTTGAAAGATTAAAAGTAATTTTTCATGAATGGAAAATTCAAAAGCTGCAGTAGTCACTTTGCACGAGTATACACATTCAAATGACTCAGGGAGCACAAAAATCCTAATGTTTGCTATACTTGCTTTCCTTCGAAAAAAGATGTAGAATGTGGCTGGCAGTATATACGAGGTCAAGTTCCAGAGCAAGAGAAACTCGATTAATTCTTTAATTGTTTCGTAGAACAATAGCTAGACAATGATTAGTGCCACAGGAGTTACGGAACTGCTACTTCCGACGTCATACATTGAATAATACCGTACAAGCACGCATCAGAAACTAAACAGCCACGTTGGAAGACCACATCCAAGAATAAAAAACATTATCAAATGTTTATAATCTGAGGCAGAGAAATCTATTCAGAACACGATGTAACGATGGAGTGAAATTTTTAAGCTATGAAAAGGACGAAAAAGTATACTGAATTGGATAAACTAAAAGATATGAAAAAGATTCTGAAGTTGGGATGTTTCTCAAGATCACGTCGTCCGTTCTACAAGTTGGCTAATAAAAATAAATAAAAAATAACCTTCCTTTTTAATTTAGAGAGAGAGAGAGAGAGAGAGAGAGTGAGGGAGCGGCTATGCAAGTGTGTGTGTGTGTGTGTGTGTGTGTGTGTGCGTTTTATAAAAATTGTAACTTGGTAAACGTAGTTGGTACCAAAAAATACATTTAACGAATTATAAAAACATATACACAATACAGGGTGGATGTACATACATCGTTGTTTGTGTGTTCGCAAGTGGGACGTACTCTCACGTATCAAAAATTAATTACGTGTCTTATCTACTTGAGTGTTCGCAAGTGAAACGAGTTGCAAGTACCACTGTTCGTAAGTGGGAGCACACCATCGTCGGCCGGATACGAAAAGCAGATTAATTTACCTGGTTTCTTCCTGACAAAAGCATCAACATGAATCAAAAAATTTAACTTGCAACCATTATTTTAGTAAAACGTAGATGATTGTCGGTACCATAGCTTAGGCTTTTAGAGCATAGGCTTGTACATTTATCTAGGATTTACATTATGTAGCTGATGATAGAAGTTCAAATGCGAGTTCCTGGTCCCTAAAAACATGGGTATCTCAGCTGGGAGGGTGAACTCCAAGACAAAATACTGATCCTTCAAATGTGTGTGTGTCGGGTAGGTATAGGCCTACTAGTAGGCCTACTCTGGGCTCCTTAAAAAAGCTACTGCTAAAATAACAGTGATTTGTTCTAATTTTGTTTGCTACATAATAAGGTGACGCCGTATAACATTAAAATTTGGGTTTGGCAAAGATTATCAGAATTGGCACCTTCAACAATTAAAAGTTTTGTACGAATGAGCAGAAAATAATGGTATTTAAAAGGAACTATAAAGACATATCTTATGGTCATAAACAAACCATAGAAGAAATTACTATTGTAATCAGTATAGTCATATTTGGACAGGTGTAGAAAAATATGGAGAAGCCTGTACAGGTGTGTCGGTGCTGATGGGAACACACATAAAAACGTTTGTATGAGATTAAACGTATGTATCCAAGATAAATACCGTTTTATCTACAACAGGTGGCTTCGAAATATGAATTTGGGGATTTCCATTTTATTTAGGGGGAATTGTTATAAGGTAAATACAGTACAACCTTTCACATCCGGACCTGTGATATCCGGAACCTCCCATATCCGGACGTATCTCCAAACTAATTTTTGCAATTTTGGTTAGCGAAATGGTTAGGGATGTAAAGATACTACTCTTGATGTTTTGGCTGATCACCACTTTTTCTTCACTACACTTACGTCATTCTGCGATATGGTTCACTATTTTTGAATATTTAAGTTTTTACAATTGAAATACTTTATTTGGGGCAACTGAGTCTGGGGCAGCGGCGTTAGGTCGACTCACTTTGGCTTCATGGCTTCCAAAAAACGTGTGCATTGTATGAAGCAGCCGAATCACAAATTTTTTCAAAAACTGATGTAGGCGTACTGTAAGTAAAACTTTTTAACCAATTTTACTTTTTGTATTTTAAAGAGTACAGTGCACAAATGCAAATGCTAAACCAATAGAAACGTCTAAAAAAACACGTTCTTCTTCTGTGTATCTTCTGTAATTGTTAATTATATTAATTGAGATTTTGGCTACTTATAGAGATTTAATTACTGAACACAATACAGTTTTCAGAATTGCTGTATATTTATTGGTTTTGAAGTTATCGCAGGTTGAACTGCAAAAATGAATTGAATAAAATTCATCTATCATCCGCCCGCGAGTTTCACTGTGAGGAAGTTAGAGTGAGATAGTTGCTTATTATACGCTCTCTGTCTAGCTTACGGCGCAGAGCACAGTCTGTCCCTTTCAATTAACGGTCAGATATGACGACATATTATGAATCGTTATATATACCCCGACGATAACTTCAATGAGTTGAACTGATTTTGTGCATAATACAGTATATTTAATGTATCTTTTAAATGTCAATAAATTTCAAATGAAATTTGGGTATATCTGAAATCCTTGAATAATTTACGCACCCGAAATTTTCGCCGGTATTTTTCGTCAAAAAAGTGCGTTAATTATGCGAGAAAATACGGTATTTATAAATGACCTTGTGATATCCGGATTTTTCCATATCCGGATCGGCCGGTCGCCATATTAGTCCGGATATGACAGGTTTTACCTGTAAATTAAAGTTTCTTCTTTCACACAAGTGACCCAATAATTTTTCTGGTTTAGGCACATCGATTAAACTATTACAAAATGTGTCTAGTTTCGATCTAATTTGACGTATAGGTTAGGATTTGATGGAGAAGTAAACAAAGTGCGAGGGGGCAAGAAAAGGATAGTGAGGAATTGTGTGTAACACTGAAATTGTGACAAGAAAAAGAAGAAACTGTATGAGTGGCGATCGCGTGCATGCGCGCGTGCGTGTGTGTGTGTGTGTGTGTGCGCGCGAGAGAGAGAGAGAGAGAGAGTGAGAGAGACTGACAGAGAGAAACAAGGGCAGAGATAAAGAAATCTGTCTCATTAATCAAATTCTACAAATAGTTTACTGTTATACGCAAAAACGTAAACTCGGGCACGCTACGTAGCGTAAATAAATGTTGCATAACATCTGACGCATGTGAATTAAAACAGCAATTCGTATCATAAACATATGCAGTGTTTGTAAAACTATATAGCCTAAACATTCACACACACACACACACACACACACACACACACACACACACATACAGATACTCACTCTCTCCCTTTGTCTGCATGTCAGCCTGTCAATCTCATTTCAACCTCCCCTGACACTTTCTTTTCGTTACCCTCTCTTGCTATCTACTAATTAGCTCCTAAGATAGGCCTCGAATTAGGTGAATTATGTGCAATTTTAGAGACAATGAATAATTTTAATGTTTTTAGTGGAAAACAGTTTCTTTCTCCTAAATAAAACAAAAACTTGAGTTTAGGGATTATGCTCTTTACAGGCAACAGCTAGAGGTGCGAACAGGCCAAATTCATATTTCGAATCTATGTGTTGTAAATGTGATAGTACTCCTTCTTGTACGTACTTCTAATCATATATATATATATATTTTTTTTTTAGGTGTTTCTTTATCATCACTAGGGCCCGGATTTTTATGTAGCAAAAAATGGCAAAATATGTACATAAATATGTAGGAAAAATAAGGAAAATATGTAGCTAAATATGTAATATTTAAGAAATATGTAGTATTAAAATACTTTCACATCAACAATATAATTTACATTTTACGAGAACATAACAGTGCCCTCTTTGAAAGGTTTTGAAAATAATAGGTGCTTCATTTTAAACTTTTTAAATTACTTTCAAAACATGCAAATATATTTTGAGCAAAGTCAATGTAATCCATAAAATACTAATCAAGTTCGGGGCTGATACTAATCACCAGTTAGATTACCACTTCTGTTACAGAAAATAAGTTAACCCTCAGAATACACAGTATCTGAAAGTTCAACTCTTTGTTGAAGAGTTTACAATAAGACAGCATGCATAAGAAATGAATTACTTTTCAATTGTTTATTGTACTTTAGAAAATTTATGAAAACATATTTTAGAAAACAGTATTAAAAAAGAAATCTTGATATTATAAAATTAACAACAACAAAGTATTTTACCTATGGATTTCTGTAGTATAGGACATGAGTATAAAGTAAAAAATTGAGAATTATTAACCATTTAACAAAGTATTTTACTAGGAGAGTTCAAATTACTATAAAATTAAAGGTAGATTTTTGACTTGAAAATCTATATTGTATATATATATATAACTCTACTATAACTCTGCATAAGAATAAAGTGTCCATGTAAGTTTTTTTTCCACTGTTTAGTTGCACAATTAATTATTAAATACTTTTCTATATTGTCTGTTGACATGGACTGTCTTCGGTCTGAATGTTTTTATATATAGAAAAGGATCTCTCGACATCATATGTCGTCACCGGCGCATGTTTATATAGAGGAATCGTACTTGGAAGAATATTCTCAATCGATTCTACAGTTTCGCCGTTACATATGCGATAAATGGTATGTAAAGTTGAGTAACCAGGGTTTCTATTCAGCATAGCATTTAATTTAGTAGAAACTTTGTCACCGACTTCACCCTGCACAGCATTTAACTTGTTAACTGCTTCTTCAACTATTCCTATGGCTTCTTGGAGAGTCAGACCTGCAGTCTCCAGTTTCTTGATACAACTGAAATGCGTTTTGATGTACGAAACTGAACATATCACCTTAGAGTTGTTTACTGCAGACAAGGATTCGCTCACTGACACTGCAGAATCGGGAGATAATGTTTCCACCACATACTTCACAGCTTCAAAGTTGTCACTGTAGAAATTTACGGCTTCGATCCAGGTTCCCCATCTTGTAAATACGGGTTCTGGAGGCAGAGGTGTGTCAGGTAGCCTTTGTTTGTAGCACTGGATACGGTAAGGAGCTTTCAAGAACACCTTTTTTGTTTTGATATTAATGTATTTACTTCGGGGAAAAGGTCTCTGACAGTTTCAGCTACTCGATGCAATCCATGAGCCAGGCATGTAACATGTAGTAGGTTGGGGTAAAACACATTTAGAGAATTACCTGCTTTTAACATGTATGCTGCTGCATCTGTATACAACAGCAGTACCTTCTCTTCTTTAACACCATTTGGCCATAACAAACTTGGCAAAATACAGCTTTATCGTCAGTTGTAAAAGCACTGTCAATCTGTACCCATGATTTTAACTTAGATGACAAAGATGATGCGGTCGGTGCCATGATAAAACAAGGATATTTGTATTTAAAACTCTTAAGAACTTGCGTTGAACAATACCGCACAATATATTATTTAAGACGTCTTTTGTCCAACAACGAGAATCCGCCAAGGCAAGAAATAAGCAAGCGCAGAAGTGTAGGCGAAAGACAAAACACTGACTTGACAATAACATCAACACACCACATTGCACACCATACTGTTATTTACATGTAGGCTTACACTCCGAGAGCGTCGATAATACTGGCGTCAAAAATCACATTGTGCCCTACAATAGCATAGAGTTATATAGATATTTGTTTGTTTAGGTAGATGGAATCCGTTGCGAGAATTGCAAGATCTGCGAAGAGTATTTATTTACCGCGGACAGCACGTTCTTTCCCCACCGAGCCTGCTGAACGTGCGAACGAAACGTAAATAAGGAGTGGGGCCGCACATACCATTCTCATCTAACATCCCGTGCAAAATGCCTTACTTGTCGCTTGAGCTCGTAAAAAATTTAACTTCTTGAAAGTAGAATCTATGTGTGCAATTGCAACAGATGCAATATTTTGCCTTTTCTTGTAATAAATTTAATTGGACCTGATTCTGATTAATTGCACATTTGCGCATCTGAGTAATGTTGTTATAGGCCTAACTATTTTTTGCCATTTCAATTTTCAAATTGAAGTAAAGTATAGTAAAATTGCTAAAATATGTAGAAATATGTAAGATGGAGTGAAATATGTAATATGAACAAAATATGTAAAAATATGTAAAATTAAACTCGCGGATAAGACACCTATTGGTATGATTCGCCGATATCTGGCTTTTCCGTGTAAATGTGCACTCAGCATTCAAATATGTAATTACATAAAAATCCGGGCCTTAATCATCACCTACACCTGCATAAATATGAATGTAGGGGCTACTCATTACAGTATTCACTTCCCCTTCCTTTGTATTTTGATTTGACAGCATTACAGGATGTTTACACTACCTTGTAAGCACGTATGTTTCTCCTTCTGTTGTGTCCAATATACAGTAGATTTGATAGAAATTTTAAATAAAGAAGGAAACTGCTACTTGGTAAATTAATATGTATTGTGCTTTTAAAAGGAAAAGAGAGATAGCTACCGTTTTTCTAATTCTATCAGTAGGATAGAAAACTGATATAATACAAAATGTATGAGACCCCATTAATATTAAGTATTTATCTCTAAATCACCAGTCGATTGTCTTAAAATAATGCGGAAAATTGCGAAAGAAACTACCGTGTAGTTATTTTTATCTCGCAAGGGTGTGTACGATGAACTATAGAAAAGAAACTTGTAGATAAATGTTTTTAAACAATGCCGTTTGGTTGCTAATCCCCGACCTTATAACTTTTTTATATACTTGCTTTTGTATAGAAAAGTCTTATGAAGTGAAAAGAAATTAGTAAAAGAGAATGGAAAATTCCCGGGTGAGGAAGAATATTTAACGTTACGAATTATAAAACGAAGGAGATATTACAGCTGCAATAAAGAGCAGGCAACGAATTATATCAAGGGCTCAAGAGAGAAGTAACGCAACGGAAGGCTGATTGGAATTCCTCAACTTAAATGTGAAGGAGGTATTGTATAATATTAATACTACCTGTAACTCCCGCAAACCTTCCTTTGTCATAAACCGTCTCCTCACCATTCCCGATGGACCTCCTCCCAGAAACCCCCGCCAACGGAGAAATAGAAATAATTAAGTCTCTTCGTCATACTTACTACACCTGGCTTCCTTCTTGATAACTTAACATCTTAAATTTTCCTATCTACCTATCCGGTCTTTATCCCTCTCCTTTGTGCCTCCCCGCCTTACCTTGACGCCTCTCTGACACCTCCCTCCAGCTTTGACGTCCTGCGTTACTCGACCTCGTCTTGGCTGTCGTTTGACTTATACTTTTATTATGGCTCTACCATCACCCATTTGGCTCTGCACACTACGTAAACAAACAAATACACATCCATACACTACACTCTATCCTGAATGCCTCCACCTACTTCGCCACCGGTCCGCGCTACGCTGGCGTGCGACTCCTCTAAATCTCCAATCGGCGGAAGGGTGCTTGTCCCAGATCAGCCTGAGTCTTATCCTCTGAGACAAGTCTCAGACAACGCAAAAAAAGGAATAATATTATAGCCTACTGTCTACTATGACTGTGAGACGCGAATATGACAGCAGATATGCAAGAATGTAGGAGGCTACAGAAGAATAAAGGAACGGTCCAACTTCGGATATTATGGCTTAAGTAATCATACTAGAAAGGATTATTACAATTTATTTTATACACCACATAATATATGTGATAATTTAAATTTTTTATTTATCTATAAATTTTGAAACGAATTAAGACCTGTATTAACATCAACCGTTGTGTATATAATTCTTTTCACTCAGACTTTTCACAAAGTTTAGTGATATATTAAAACCATGTGTAAGATAATCAATTTTTGTGAAACCTATAATATACCCATTAAATAGTGTAGACTAGACAAGTATGATAGTAGCTTAATACAGTCTTTTTTCCGGGATGAAAGGGAAATTATAATATTGTGCGCTTAAGAATGAAACTTTCTTTGTTACTAGACCAACGTTTATGAAAATCTATTTGGCTTCATTTCTCAGATTGTAATAAAATTGGAATCAATTATAACCTATATCAAATTAAAAATTTTTGCCAAAATTATTTGTTACTAACCAAGTTTACTTTATTTTCTTAACCGATGGATTTTTGCATATCAAATTCCGTTTATTAGACATCGATTTTTCAATATAAAATTGGTCTCTAGATTACTGATTTGCGTTAATGCGTCCAAGAAAAATAGTAGTTTGATAAACCTTATTACTAAGTTTTAATGTTTGTTTACATACGGCGTTTTCAAGAAACTGTAACAGTGTTAGAATAAATAGGCCTACTTAAAAATTTGATTACATACCTGCACCTAGTTTCGTATACAGAAGCAGTGTAAAAAGTATTTTGTAAAGCTTTCTTACAAAATTATAACATAACTGAAGCCCAAATGATGTTTAAGATTTTGCACGTTAAGTCATATGAAGTTTACTTAAGAACCTGTTACGTTCAGACTTCCTGAGATACAGTTATTGAGGAGAACAAGAGTAACAGAAAGAAAGAGAGAGAGAGAGAGAGAGAGAGTGAGAGAGAGGTCAAAGTACATGATGTTTACTACAGTTGGCTACTTATAAGGAACTTGAAAATAATTAAACTTATTGTAATGTAGAAAGTTAACGAAACATGAACCAAAAGCGAGGATTATGTGCAGCAGACTCAAGAGTTTTATTAACAGGATCCAAACAGTCTTTGGTGAAACGATTATTACGTTAAATAATTTATCCGCAATTAAGAAGTGGTACATTTTGAAGAAAGGAAAAAACCGAGGGTGAGGAACTTATAAGTTGCTATTAAAATATGTAACTTACCTTTTGGATACCTAATTATTTTACAAGCAAGTTACGGAAACTATAAAAAAAATTAATTCTTAATATATAAGCCTTCACGTATTATTTCAAAAAAATTAGATTACTGCTCACTGTGATATACGAAAAGCAAAAATATAATTAATGTAACATTACAACTCTTCAACTCTGTAAGATATAAACTCTTATGCTTCTGCAGGTTGTTATTTATATTATTGGTACTTGTAGAAATTTTTATGATTTTAATCAGAATGGTGAATAAATTTCCAACGGATGGGAGTCAACTTGAAACATGTTGCTTCGGTACTACTGTATACCAATAACTGAATAACTATATTCATAAAATGATATTCGGTATGAATGAGAATAATTAAAAATTCGTTATTCTCTCTCCCCCTCTCTCTGCTCCCCCCTCACTCTTTCTCTGTCAATTTTCCCCATCTACCTCACTAATAGGGACAAACCTCACTACTACCTTTAATTAAACATGACTACCTCACTATTAATTTCCTTTTATTTTCATTAAGTTAGCACGGCAGGTCCTTCTGCGACTGCACCCAAAGCGCGTCTCTTTAAGTGTTTGTTGAAATGTTACACTGCTACAGATTACTCAAACAAACACGCACACCACACTACCTTGGACAGGCACATGTACATATGACTGTCATCTTACGTTTCTTATTTAATTTTTATTTTAACTTTTTAATACTTTTATATGTTTAATTATTATGTAATCGTTAAGGATAAATAGGAGAAATAACTCTTTTTAATTGGCTTCATTATATCAAAAAGTAATTCCTTGCTGGATTCGTGAAATATTTACAATTCATCTTTATTTACATAGGTCTTGAATGTTGTGACACCGATCCTTTGAAGTACTCTCCGATCTTTATATGTACGGTATTCTTTTCCGGAAGTCTCTCTTTGACTATGATCCCACGCATTCAAAGTTTTGTGTTTGGACTCCTATGATTTTCTGGCCTACTATTATTATACATTTTTATGTGCAAGAAAGTGGCTGAAGTTTCCATTTATAAACTACCTGATCCCTCTCGAACAGTCAGTGATTACTATAGACCGGGGTGACACGAGTTCTGGAAAGACACTCTAGAGAGTATCGCTGTATCTCTTCTGTACCGTTTTGCTTCTTCCATTCACTTTATGCCCACTCTATTTTTGTTAGTCTACGACAAACAATCTTTGGTATTAGATTTCTGACGACCAAAAATACTTCCAAAGAATTTGATCTTCTTGCCTGTCCTTTCAAACGGAGCACTGTTTCTATTTTAACAGGACGCACAATACCCTACAGTTTAAGAATATATAGACGAAGAAGTGTATGTAGCTGCAGTGAGGCGAACGAACCCGACAGTATCATACCGAGGTTATCTAAACGAATACCGGAGAGATGCGGACACGGAGATTTGCGAACACAAGCTATTTCCGGAGATTTGCGGACACTAGGCCTTTTGCTACCTGAGAGAGGGATGACAAAATTCCAAAAGTATTTCTATACCGGATGTTTGCGGACAGGCCGTATCTGAGGTGCGCCCGCTTGAATAGCAACAAACTTTCGTCAATTACTAAATTTTCAAATGGATTTAAGGCCTCTCTAAATTTTTTTCTTGTGTGTTCGACAATAAGCCGTATTTTTACAAGGCTATCTTGAGTAGGGGTAGAATTGTCACAAAAATGTAAAAGTCGCAGAATTAGTTTGAATCGGTCCCTAGACATAATTTGGGGAAATATCGGCGTCAGTAATAGCAAATCCTTTGCCCAATATTCGTCTATTTCTAATTTGTTTACTCTTGGCATCAGCAGTGAACACGCCAAGAAGAAATTAAATTCTGCAGGCTCTATATCTTTCCATCGAGACAATCGGGATATTAATGTCAATTTTGCGGTAACAAATTTGTAATAATTATTTAATTCTGTGCAAATGACAGAAATAAATTCTAAGGGGAATAATATTTAAAAAAATCTAAGTGAGTTGCCGTGTCTTCGAAACTAATTCGTAATCCGCTAACTGCTTTATGACGTTTTGTCGCAGGACTGTTGGCCGACCAATCGTAAATTCTTTTTCGCTTCTGAAGATTTCTTACCTCTTCTTCTTCTTCATCATCATCTTCTCCTGCTGATGTTTCATTTTCTGATGAAGCTGCACGTGGTGTTGAACGATTATGAGAAGGCCCGGGAGCATCCATATCTTTGTCTGAGAAAATGTTGTCTTCCTCGTCACTACTCTTCATCAATAATTCCATAACTTCCTTCTCGGATTCTGTGCCATTGTAAACACAATATTCACACCTACTGTTTGCTAAAGAGAATCACAAACAAGACTGAACAGATGTTCTACAGACAGAAAGTAATTATACCTTGCACCCAATGTTGAGAACAATAGCCGTGGTAAGGAATTTGAATAAAAGAAAATGATTTTTCTTCATGTTTTGAGGGTAGTACAATCAGAATCTGCCCTTATCTCGAACACGATGTTTTTCGCGATAACCATACTTCCATTCCTTACGAAACATGGAAGTAAAAAAGTTGCTAGCTGAAAAAATAATAGAAGAACCTAAACATTAAGGTATTAACACCATTCGTCAATTTTGTCAACCCTCTGGGGGGGTCCGGTCTAGTTCATCCCTCCCGTAAATACGCCTCTAACCACGAGATGACATTGTTTACATTCTAACCGCATTAAAGTTTTGTTATTACAGTTTTCCAGTAAGCTAAATTTTTCAGATTTACAGTAAATTATTATATTTACTGACAAGATGTACAAATTGCTTTGTTTATTTATGGTCAACCATTCGTCGAGCAGGACGTAGTATGTGCCTACGCTTGGTCTGCATCTGCAATGTTTATGGGTTTTGTCAAGTCGCAGTTATTATTTTCAGCCCAACGATCCATAAATCAATCGTAAATTTGCATCGTCGTAACAAAGGCTATTCAATTTTGGTTTATTACTGTGCTCTTTTTCTTATATACGTTCGCGGGCGTGCCGAAGAAGAGGACATAGTTGTACACGTTGCGAGCGAAGAGGATGCCGCACCGTTTCTGGTTTCGCACAGTACTGCCTCTGAAACGGGGAATTACACGACATTAACCTGTCCTAGCTCCTTACAAACCTGAATAATGTGTTAAACACTAACATTTGCATTTACAATTAATATATATATATATAATATCTCTGTATTATTATTATAAAAATTCTGTATAATATTTACCTTATTTCTTCCGTCGTGTGACTTCGTGTTGCGTTCGTGTTGACTTCGTGTTGACTTTGTGTAGAACTGTTTTAATTTTTACGCGTTTCGAAACGTGTTTTGTCTTCAGAATAAAAAAATCACTCAAAGTGAGGTCGTTAAACATCAAAATTGCAAATATTAAAACAGTTCTACACATTTCCGCATTACATGAGTGCGCACTCGAGTCTCTCGGTATTTTCCTGTTGCTTTCCTCTACTATTGGGGAGTCAAAACTGGAACCCTTCCGCTGCCAGCTCTTATCGCAATGTGGACTGTGTAAATCCCCGCTTACGCTACGCAATTACTGTACGCAATAATTTTCCCATCTATATTTTTATCGTCAGTAATTAGGACCAACTGTCTGGGGAGGTGTGGTTTGTATTAGTTTACTTGCGAACAGATTTTAATACTAAACAAAATAAATGTATTTAATTATGGCAAGGAAAAAACAAAATCGTTTTAATTTTTTCCAAACCTAATGTCTATTAATCCCAAAATTGGTGGAACAGGGAAATGAAGAAACAGATCAACGATACATGGGATCTAGTCGGCGAAATAACTGACCTTTTTTCCTTTCGTTGTAAACAGAACGAAAACGTTATAGGCCTAACATACTGTTACGACATTGCAGAACAATCTACGTGTTTCTCGGCTATTCCAGTGCAATCCGGCTGTAATGTGTATGTGCGTACACATTGCTGCTACTTTGAGATGGACAATTACGTGGCACGTGTCATGAATCCACAACGAGAACATACCGATCCGCGCGTGCTGTGTTCAAGGCCGCAATCAATTACGTTCTAGTGTTTTGTAGTAGACGCCTATTAGCGAATATTCTGGAACCTTATCGGGTACTCAGCGACGCTCAGTTCAGTTTGATTTGCGATTGAATCGAGTGCTGTACGAAGTAATTGTAGCGAAGTGTTTTATAATTGTGCGGGACAATTGTAACACAATACAGTAATTGTCTTTTATATTAGTTGACATTTTTATTGCGTGTGAACAATTTTTAATTGATTTGTTGCAAGAGACTATCTTGTTGATTACAAACTGTATAATTGTGATAATTTAAGCTGGTGATTAGTGATTTAATTGGTGTCTTGTATTTTGTTTTCCACTGTACCATACGACGATCAGTAGACCGTCGTAACAATACGATGTTCAATATTCTACATTTAATTTTTAGACTGTACTTTTTTTACTTGTACTTACAATTACTTTCTATTTTTAGTAGGACCAAGAAAACGCTGATAATAGCACAAGCTGGACTGAGATAATAATATTAACACTTTAATTACCAACGAAACTAAAACGCGACATTTATGTTGCCAACACCTTAAGTTGACGCGACACCAGCAGTGATTACATGTTAACAGCTGATTTTTCATTTCCCTCCCCCCGCTCAGAATTTCAAAGTAGACGTGCCCTAAGCTCTTAATACTACTATACGTAAATCGATAAATGGAGAAAGTAAACATATGGTACTAGAAGAGCATGACCCCACGCGTCGAAGACGAAACATGATATAAATACACCTTGATTATTATTATTATTACGTATTATATAGTAGTATTAGATATTATATGGGAGAAATTAACAAAGTGCGAGTGGGCAGATAAAGGACAGTGAGGGATTGTGTGTAACACTGAAATTGTTGACTAGAAAAAGAAGAAACTGTACGAGTTGGCGCGCGTGCGTGTGCGCGCGCGCGAGAGAGAGAGAGGGAGTGAGTGAGTGAGTGAGTGAGTGAGTGAGTGAGAGGAATGAAAGAGAGAAACATGGGCAGAGATAAAAAAATCTGTCGCATTAAATTCACGCCAACAACATTCTTAATGTCGTAATGACACAACAGTCTATGTTTACAAAAATTACTACCGTTTTGACGACACAAATATACAGATCTAATGTGTGTTGGCAGGCTGACGCGTTCGTACTACTAATTCATTGGAAAGCTGTATTCACTCCTGTCTGTATTAAAATAATACAAATGTTGTTTTATAGTAATAATATAATAATAATAACAACTATCACTATTTGTAGGCTTAAGCATTCATAACATAAACAGTTTTCTAACGTTCCCTCCTCTCAAGACTTCTACGAACTTTTTTTAACCTATTGATTTTACTCCATTTTTAATAATTCACCAATCCCTTCAGTTTATAACTTACTGCTTACATGTCGGAGTCATGTGATAGTATGAAACTTTTATTGAGCAGAATTCAGTATGACTGATATTCGTGGCATACCTACGGAGATGTGAAAGTAACGTAGTTGTACATCGATTGCAGCTTGGATTCACTAAATTCTGTTGCCTTCTGTACGAGCGGGTAAATTCTATGCAGGAATGGGAAAATTATTATGTAAAAAAAAGCAGTGATCATTAAAGACAGAGGCACTGAGTGTAGGAGATCAGACCGTTGTAGGTCAAGTACTAGTAAAACCTGGAAAAGCTTATCGTCCACTACTACATATTAAGTAGGTTTAATGAAAATTATGTAAATGGAACGGATGTAATTTCGAAACTGTTAATTTCCTTCAAGTGTGTACTAAAGTAAAGAATGTTACAATTTATAAGTTGGTAATTACACCAGGTAGGCTTAAACAGGTAATGCTAACAACCAGTAGCCTACTGATTCGAATGTGTGTGTGAAGAAGGCTTTTGAGTCGATAATAACGCTATTACCTACTTGACACAGAAATTCCCGTGTCACCTGCATTTTGTATTATGCAAACGTTCGAAGGATGTAAATTTTTCAACAACATTGTTGGAGTGCCAACCTTTAGAATGAACCGTTGTGGCGGAATGCAAGATTGATTTAAAGAATTCAAAAATTCTTGGAGATAGTACACTATATTTTCAATATTAAATACGGTGTTAATAGATTCTTCGGACTTTTTATTATCCCCAGAAAATTTTTCCAAACTTGTATCATTATTTTCCTTCACAGATTCGATTCTTTGGGAATAACCACTTGTAATTTTTATCAAGTAAACACTTGACGTTTTGCACAGAATTTAGAAATTAATACAGTTGTACTATTTACTATGTCCCAGTTTTTCGTCAATTTCTGTGAAGCTATCGTCATTAGGAACACTACCGTCACCGAGGTGCAGTAAGTTTGTAGAAAAATCACCATCTCCTCCTCCTCCTAAATGGGCTCTCATATTGCTTTGCAAATTTAGTCTGAATAGCATTCCACATCGCCGAGGACTTTAAACACACTGAGACAATATCAGCGCGGGGTTCCTCTTGCAGTTACCGGTAATCTCTAGCGAGAATCCTGTGAAATAACAAATGTTACGCTACCCACTAATTTGTTACAATTTCTTAAGTCTTGGAGAGTTTGATTGACCGTTTCTATACAGTCCACAAATCGCCTTCGTTTTTCTGTTCATGATTACTTTCCGTTTTGATCGCTCTTTCTTTTGTCATGCCTCCTCTTCAATACGAATTGCTTTTTTAATAGGAGTCAGTGAGAATACTTGACTTTTTCTTCTTGGCGCATTTTTATTTTATTTTTGCAGTCGCCTTCGGATAAGGGCGAATTTATTCTGGTGTCAATTGTGATAAGGTATTAGCAGATGTCTCGTTTATTCCCGACGTGGGAGGTCCGGCTACTGTGATCTCTTGACAATCTTTTGTTGGTGTTAATCTTCCTTCATAATTACTTTTGTCTCCTATCTCTCTGTCAATTACAGGTGAACACAGAAACCCTTCGATACTGAATATATTTTCATTTAATGGCCAAATTCCAGTTGAACTAAAACCTGCTGTCAGTTAGATGGTGTAGCTGCCTTTGAAAGAGTATCTTTTGCTAGCCCAGGTATGTCATGGTTTTACCTGGGTTTATTGTCATCCAGCTCTCAGCGGCTGCACCGAAACAGGCCATATAAACACTTGTCTAATGGCTGAAGTCAGATTGTAACGGGTATGAGGTGTAAACTGTTTCATAAATAGTAAAAAAAGAGAGGCTGTAATTTATCTTGATGGATGTGCTACTCCAATACAACCTGCTGGTCCATAAATAATCAAAGTGATATCTACATAACACTGTGTGGATATAACGATAAGTGGTGGTTTCCGGCTGCCATCTATGAAAATACCACTGGTTTCACCCTTTTCCAAAGGGGTAACCCTGCTGACTTGTTTATTTCCCTTCAAACTGACAACTTTGTTAGGACAGTGCACTGTTGTTATATTGCCTGGTTTCCTTCACATTCCAAATATTGTGACAATAAAAATGAAGGCGACTTATCACAGAATTCCAATATTGAAGAAAGTTTTATGTTATGTTTATTAAAACTAAATGCTATTGCAAAACTTGTTGCTTCAGCCTCTCTAAAAGACAACCTTGAATGTCGCTGCATGAAGCCAGTAAAACAATCTTTTACCGGCCCAGTTCACCAGAAAATCGACATTATTTGCAAACACGTATTCGGAGGCTAACATACGAATATTCTTAGGGTACAAACCATAATAACTAACAGAATAGTGCAGATCATAACACAGAAATCTGATTTTTCTTTTTGTTCTTTCCTAAATACAAGTTGTGGAAAACGCTGAGTCTTTGTAGGGTTTGTGAGCTACATCGCCCCAGAATGTTTTTCACTTGTACGTTTGAACCAAATATGAAAAAAAGAAAACAGAACAAAATGTTTTACTTACATTGTACCAACATACCACTTTCCTTCTGGTGAAATTGAAGGTACACCTTTAATTTTAAAATTAGTGGCTGAAGTGTAGTGCTGCTGGCCACTCAACCTTTAGTGCGTGTGTCGAACACTCACTTTAGGCAACCTATTCTATCTCCTAAATTTCCTAGGCGGCATAAAAAAGAGCCATTATTACTATTATCATTTTAAAAATTTTAGTTTTTTAGGATTTAATAAACACGTAATCTTTATTATAGGATCACAAGTAACTGACACATAATTAATTCTGAGATATGTTAGGTTATGAATTAATTTTTTTTTTAAAGTTATAGAGAAACATAACTTGCCCTCATGTTGCCACATTGCTTTTGTATTAGTATGATTCAATTGTACACTTACCATGGATCCAACAAAGTACATAGCTGTAAACACCCATAGCAAATTAGTGACAAAAAGGTTGCTTTACACTTTCTAAAATACAAAAGGGAACAAAGACTCATTTTACTGTACACTGCTATAATCAGACTGGAGGAGCATGTACTACAAGCTATAACAAAAAAGTTATACAGTTGCAGAGGTGCTGCGACTAAGGGACACTTGAAGAAGTACAAAGTAGCAACTTATGTCTCTCTGCTCTCCCCTATATGGTAATACTGTCTTATAACGACTGTTAAACAAATCAAATGTATTGTATACCTTTATATGTGTATTTATACACAATATATCATAAAAGTTTTTTGCGACAAAAATATCTGTCAAATTTTTGTATGTTGTAATGGTACATATAACACTACCAACACCAGCGTACCACAAATAAGTTGAAAGCCACTACAATTAAGAATACCTACAAGGTCAAGCATACGATCATAGATAAAAAATGAAGTATCATAAGCCAAAACCAAGTGAATTAAAATGAAGAAGGAATTACCAGTAAATGTGCAACTAAAGAAGATAAAGCAAGACTAACGACGAGACGACATACATAATTACCCAATAGATCAAACAGTGAAAAGGAAACCCATTACAGACAAAATCAAGAAGAAACCTATTAACCGTGGAAGGAAACCAGTGAAAACAACGCCATGAAGAAACTTATTAAGAGGTAGGAAGGAATCGGTGAAGAGAAGAAGAAAATATCCAGATCAAACAAAAAAAAGGGAGATAACATGAATTATAATGAACTAACATATGGTAATAAAAGAATTATTATAAAAGAAGAAAGAATAAATGGAATAAACAACATGATTTAAACCCCTAAGCTGTAAAACAAATTGACACTGACCAAAACTTATTAAGTGAATACCTTCCTTGACAATGTAATACAAACAATAATCAATAAGAATGAATTATTGAACATAAAAAGTAACAAAGAGAATGAGTAATAATAAGTTCTTAGCTAAATTATGTGTAGACATGAAAAGAGGGCTATGTTCAAAACACCAATGACCAATTGTAAAGTGGAATTGATATTAGAAATAACCACTAATTACCAATAGTAAAGACTGTAAAAGATAAACAAAATGTAATCTAATAATAACCAATAGATATACCAGTACTACATAAAGTCAAATAAATCAAATGTAATACAGAAACACAAAACCGACAATAATCCATTGTTGTATATTATAACTAGGCTATATGCTTGCCATAGAATGGATGCATGATGAACAAAATTATCTTGTAAACTTATCATAAAAGTGTAGGAACTAAATCAACAACATTGAATGAGGCAGAATACTATTCAAATAAGTAAATTCAAGGATTATAGCCACCCAAATACTAATAATAACAATAATAATAAATAAACCATGTTGACAGCTAGATGCAAGTAATCTTGGTTACTTTAAACCAAAGCAATTTTCAGTATAAATGCAGAATGAACTACTGCACAATAATAATAGTGCTATCAAAATAATGATAAGAGATATTCAAGCAATAATGAGAATAATTTGATAGGATTACAACCCATATAAAAAGGTAACTTCCTAAAGTATAGTAAACTCACTTAACAAACTAGTTAAGGTAATAAAACCACAAGATGAAGAGAAAGGACACTATCAGAAGTGACAATGGCCAATGCAGTATGCATTGGCCATAATAAAATGTTATTAACTATTAATGTTAGTATAATAGTAAGTATCATGTACATGTTGTGTTTATGTTAGTGTCTATACAGGAAAGTACAGAGCAACTCACCGCAGCTAATAATAGAAGATTCAACGCAACTTCTTCAGAATCGAACTTATGAAATGAAACAAAAAACATTCTAAACTATTTAAACAAAATTAATAAACGATGTCAAAGAGTAAGTAAACCGATTTATTCATATCGGATTCAATAATAGATTGAATTGGGTAGAATAAATCAAAAAACCAAAAATTAATAATAAAAACCAAAACGTTAAGAATAATAATAAAACAGACAATCTCATCGTGCTAAAATGTTCATACACACTTTTTAAGAGAAAATTACTTAAAACTTCGAATCTAACAAGAAAAATATTGTGTCGAGTATTCATAATACAAACCCTTAGATATCAAATATGAAATGAAAATATAAGAACCAAGTAAAATCTATATTCTATAGCCGGCAGAATAAGGGAAAGACAAATAAAATAGAATACGAAATTGTAAAAGTAGTAAATAACACAGTTGAAAGGAAGCTTAGAGAGGAGTTAGAAATATTGAAAGAAAGAGAAAAAGGGTTAGACAATTTAATTAATATTAAAATTAAATTTGATAATGAAGAAATATTTTATAACATGATTAAGAAGTAAATGAGAGAGTGCAGATAGATAAGATTAAGAATTATTATTCATAGTACTAATTGGTTGTTTTAAAATAAGTGTGTGTGACTGACCCACGTGTGTGGAGAGGAAGTGGGTAGTTTAAAAGGATGCACACACACACACACACACTGAAACACAAGGAATTTACTAGAAAAATATGTAACTGTACAGATGGTGAGACAGAGCTTAGGGGGTGGGGAAGGGTCATTAATTTTTAGTTTGTTGTGGGTGAGCAGGGTTGTGGAGAGGGGTGAAGGGTTGGGTATGACATATTTTCGGTCTATTCCTGATCTGACGATGAGCTGTGAAGCTTGAAAGCGCTAATCGGAATAATTTTTATATAGTGGTGTGCAATATTGATCATTCTGATTGTGATTTCAACCACTAACACAAATTTCTTCATTAAATAAAATAGAGGCAGGATATCAAGAGAATGGAAAACATGGGACTACCTAAACAAGTAATAAGATACAGACCTCAGGGAAGACGAGATATAGGTAGGGCAAGGAAAAGAGATGCCTTCAGTGAAGGCAAAACAGGCTGTAATCCTATACCTTGACATGGAGAAGATTCCTAATACTTAATAGCACACTTAAGAACAAAATATTGGTATGGAGAATCATACACGACTTCCATGTTCTAAGATTTATATTTAAAATCATTTTCGAAATGAAATATTTCCATTGAAACTACTTCTTTCTACTTACTGCTACAGCCACTTACTGTGGGCACTAACGTATACCACCTCACGTTATCGCACTTGATTTTCACTGATGATGGAAGTCGATGGCACTGGCGAAACGTCTGGTTTTGCAGAAAACATTGGTCTACGGCCAAACAGGCCGGGAAGGAATTTTAAAAACAAACTGCTTCTTTGTTGTCAATAACGTAGTACATATATACAAAAAATTATCCGGTAAACTATTACGTTACAACAAAAAAATGTTTCAGGTAAACTACCCTTTCCCCGTAACCGATCTTCACCAAAATCAATAGGCCTCGAGTCCTCTATAACTCGGGCACATATGTAAAAAAATATCTGATTCTGTTTGAATTTACGGCAGTTATAGTTCGTCATGAAAAAATTTCTCTTGTTACAACATAAAATATTGCAGGTAAACTACCCTTTTATCTTAACCGATCTTCACAAAAAACAATAGGTCTTGAATACTCTACAATTCAGCGCTGTATGCAAAACATTATTTGATTCTGTTTGAATTTGCGGCTCTTATCGTTTGCCATAAAAAATCTAGACAGACACACAGACACTTTTCGAAAAATTACTTTTTTTCATGTTTTGATGGTAGTATAATCAGAATCTGCAAAAATCTCTAACACGATTTTTTTTGCCATCACCATACTTCCATTTCCTTATGGAACATGAAAGTAAAATCAAAGTAAAATTCTGATGGCAACAAAAATCAAATATTCTATCAAAAATTAAATTGGGGATATACATTTTTGGTAGGTATTTGGTATGTGTTATTTACAAGGAATGTGTTATTTTCAATAGGTTAGTGATAAAAAATGACTTACAAGTACATTGATTTTTATTACAAAATTTATACAAAACAGTTTCAATTCTAAGGTATCAATAATTAATAAAGATTAAGGATAATGAGCAAATTATTTCTTCAGAGAAGATACATAAAAACATTGCAAAAATAATACATATCAGACAAATATTATTACAACAAAAATACCACACAGACATTTGGGCTTTTTTACTTTATCAGTAACTATAAGATTACATTAATAAAGTACATAGAATATTTATTTACAAGAACATAATTACAAAAAGTGAAAACACCTTTTATGAAATAAACATTTTATTTATTACATCAAACATAACTAAACTCCGATGACAATATAAATGAACTAAATATTTTTCTGCGAGGGAGTGTAGGATTGATTAGGGGTTCAATTAGTTTAAATTATTAAAAAAAAAAATAGCATAAACTATAAATAGAAAAACTAGACTGGTATGTTTACAACAAAATGAAAACTTCAAGTTACATTTAAGAGATATTCCGTGTCAAATCAACAAGTGCTACAACCTGACCTTCTTAGATTTATTTGAAATTAAGTATGCATGTAGTATTCATAAATAGTAACACAAATCAATTTTTTCACATTTTTCTGACGAAAGGTTACTGAGTAATGGGTGCTCAAAAATGAAAAAATAAATAAATAAAATTTTTGACTTGAGCAACAATATTGATTTGTTCACAACTTGTGTTCTAATTAAGCTAGAACAATGACATCGAGTTCATTTGAAAGCTCTTTTAAAGGGCTTTCATATGATATAAAACATAATTAGTTGAAAATATATATATTTTTTATAAACACATCATTATTGCATTTACTGAATTTTGAAAAACTGTATTTTTAAAATTCTCAAAAAAATATATGTGAAAGATATTGTTTTCCTCTACATATTCTGAAAGTTTCAACTTGGAATGAGCATGGGATTACTATCAAAAGTAATTTTATGTTTATCACGATTCTGTAAAACGTCATTCAGATCGGTGAATTATTATTATTTTTATTTTCCTACCCGTGACCATTTTTCAGAATCATAGTTGGATTTATTACTTGGCCTACAAAATTGTACTTTTCTTTCATACAAATAACTGTGTTTTAAAGCTTAGCACTAGCTAAATTAATAGCTCAAAATTAATAAATTGACCTACATATCTAAATATATATCTTAATACAGTGATCCAGGTTTTCCATGTACAAGCAAAAAAATCTCATTTTAAAGACTATATACAAAATGGTTGGTTGGTGTGACTATCTCCCATCTGTTTAGTATTTTGTCATCGGATAATATTCAGTCAGCTGTTGTCAACTGTTGTTGAAAGTGACCTGTACATTTTCTTTTGGTGTGACATAGCCTATAAAGTGAAAAAATGTGATTAATTCTGAAATGTTGTGTTTTGAAATTAGCTTAAAGGTACTTTTGTACAATTCTCACAACAGTGTATAAGTTTATATGCCTACAACCAGTTAATATTGTAACGAGACATATGAGCCCAAATACTTCAGTAACCCAAAATATTAACACATGTCAATAATTGAGTGAAAGAGACAAACCAAGTGTTTCTTCTAAAAGGCCAAGCATGAAACTACATGAGCTACTCATCACCAAGGATAAACTCACAACAATAAGAGTTA
The DNA here is from genome assembly GCA_034769895.1 of Magicicada septendecula. Taxonomy (NCBI): domain Eukaryota; kingdom Metazoa; phylum Arthropoda; class Insecta; order Hemiptera; family Cicadidae; genus Magicicada; species Magicicada septendecula. The sequence goes on along the minus strand of CM068369.1, from coordinate 216,659,207 downwards.
ATAAAACTAATGGTAACTAACAAGTGAAATAACATTATAAGAAAAAGAAGATGCACCGAACAATGATTGTACCACAGGAACCAACAACCCAATAGTTTTCGGTCAGTAAGGAACCAATGAAGACAAGGAAGAAACATACTACGAGAAAGACACCTAACAACCATGGCATAAAATATAGATTCCAAGAGCCACTCAACTATAGAACATCTTACCCGTATATGCAATGACTGCACAACTTACAGATTGAAGAGATGGACAAGAACTGACTAACTGAGATGACCAATATACAACAGATAATATTATAAATGTATAGGACAAGATATGTTATAAAAGAATGAAAGTAACTATACTGTTAACTGAATAGAAGCTGTGAATAAAAGCATAGTAACATGTTATGCATAGCACCCATGCAACATAAAGAAGTATTAAAATTGTCTCATAATAAATATCACTATTATATTGACGACTCGGAACAATAAGTTTTTTATAAGTAAAAATGTAAAGTTTTACCTTACAGCCTAAACCGGCTTTCACCTATAGAAGGCTTCATCAGAGCTTTCATCCGCTTCATAACGGACACGTCATGGACAACGAAATCCAAGAATTTGTCTCATAATAATAACAAATATTACTCAAATAGTCAAACAATCATGTAAGATAAGAAAAGGCAATAACTAAAGAGTTATTAGTTATCATTAATAAAACCAAACTTGAGAAAATAAGGTTAAAAGAATGTAAATTTGTATCAACCTAACATACACATTGTTGGTACAAATTTCACCTAAATTCACATCTATCAGTAGGAAAAGCCTACCTAAACCAAAATGTTTTGTGCCTTAAACCAAGAAGAAATGATATGCTTTCTACAGGTACCAATATAAGATACCCAAAATGGATTTTAAATAAGAATTTAAGTAAATAAAGTGAACCAAAACCGACCAAAAGGGGATTCACTAAGTAAAACGTGAACAAAACCACTTTGTAATACCAAATAGAAGTAAAAGGTTAATGTCTATACCACAAGTAAGGTGTAATGCCACTATTGTAATAGTATAAGAATATTATAAGAAAGGACATAATGTATTATAATCGTAATTAAGAACACCTGTCATGTGACACCACGTGTAAGTAATGTTAGTCAATGATATGCACTAAGGGACAGACCAGTGTACAAAAAACACTAAACCAATTATAAAGAGACTACTATGATTAAACTATTGTAACTAAATAATAGTAGAAAGAGATAAAAGAATACCAAATAAGAATGGAAATAAGTGTACACCTCATAGTGCAAAATAGAGGTCAGAGGGAGATAACTATATAAGAATACAGCATTTCTATAAGGGGAAATTTACCTCAAAACTTATAAATTTTGCACAATCATCTGGCGATATAAGAGCTTCTACAACAATGGACTCTGTAACAAAGAAAGAATTTTAGCTAACAGAGAAAAATAATTATCATTGCCAGTATCAACAAAAGTGCAAATTACTAAATGAAATAATTGCAATTTTATGGGAAATAATGTTATTAAACTAATTATGTACTTTAATTGTGTAACTAACTATGTTACTAAATTTTCTCATTTAAAATGTAAATGGGACTGTTAATAACTTTATATTGTTGTCATTAACAAGACAAAACAATCATTAATGGCTATTTTATCACAAACTTCAAAATCTCCTATAAAGCTTGCTCAATGAAATAGGACATTCCTGATGCAGAAAATTAACTTTGCCATAACACAAATTAAATAGGCTAACACCCAAACAAAAAAATGCTTTGAAAACAAAACATTAATGAAATATGGTATGAATTAATTGTGCTACATTCAAAGCTGATTTTCTTAATTGATTTAAAGTACCTATACAGGTCTAGTTTGTCAAGTAAAGATAATTTAGGTAAACCTAACACTACATATGAAACAAACATTAAATCAAATATGCTAATGTTACAAAATTCACAAACAGAAAAAAAAATTTTTAATTATCTATAGGCTAAATTGCTTTGATTATATTACCTTCTCCACTTCATATGTTTTCCACATCAATATCATCTGATGTCGATACTACTGATGGTGCAATAATAGTCATTTTTTCCCAGTCAATTCTGGAAAGTTCAGGAGAAACCTGAAAGATCATTACAAAACTCATACATAATTTTTCACTGAGTTAATAATTATTTAGAATATTAAGCTAATAATTAAGAGAATAATTTATTTTCTTAACCTAGCACAATATTTGTAGGTTAGCACTATGAATTTACAAAAAGTTAATGGATTTTGTGTAGATTTATAAAAAAAATTAAATTTACAGCATAATCTAGTAGTTATTTTATTGTAATCTATTCTAATTTAAATGAACTCAAGTCACTATTGCTTGGTTACATCCCTGCACTGAAGATTCCTGAAAAAGATTTCTAATATAATCATACAAACTCGAAAAACAAAAACTGTTCAAATGATTAACTTTGAATAATATAATCCTGATTATAACGGTATTATAACTAGCAAATACATTACGGATAATTCATCCATACTCTGTATCATTTAAATCTACTATTAAGTATAACACACCCCATAAAATATTTTAGAATATTAAGATACTAATTTTTTAAAATTTCATGTGATATTAGTTGAGTATCATTTAGGAGGTTAAACAATATAAATACAATTCTACATATTAAGTTACAGATTATAAATACAGATAATAAGAAATTAAATAAAAATAACACTATAGGCCTACAACAATTATCGGTTTTAAGAACCTGCTGCTGTAAGCAGTGATAATTTTAGTTTAGTGAGCTTTAATCAGACTTGCATGCAATAATAAATTTTACATAAGATAAAAGAACGATGCTTTCTTTAGTCACCAGCAAAACCTTTTCTGTCTGCAAGTTAATATTATAAAATTTAAAAACAGCACAAGTTTATTAAAAAATTTAATCGAGATTAAAATGCATGTTTAAGTCAAAAATTAAAGAAGTCACAGGTCAAATTCTCTTTTCAATTTTTCTTTTACCTGACAAATGTTAGCCCTTAATTTTTAAAGCAGAGCTGTGTTAAAACAAAATTTTTGACAAATATATTACAATTTAATGGACTCAATGGTATGAAAGTAACTATGTGTACAAACAATTACAACAGTTTGCTTCAGTGAGGATATAGTACACATAGGCCTATATTATAAATTTTGTTATATTAGGTCTTAAAATTAACCTTAACTTTCTACCGTTAAGTCATATCTTATCAAGTAATTAGGTTTCTCTGAAAAATGCTGAATTTGAAAGTATATTTAGAGTAATATAGCTGGACTGAAGAATTAAATAAAATATGTAACTAGTTAAATACGAGCAGAGTTCAAATTAAATATATTATGGTAAGGCGTATCATCTTGTGTTAGGTAGGACGACATTTTACGAATAAAATGACTTACAAATTGGATACATTACACAAATATAGGTAGGCTAGAGTAGTAATTGTCAGACTTACAGGAGTATCTATAATAAAGAAATATTATTTAATTAAATTGCAGTCAGTGCCTTACAGGGACTTTTTTTTTAAAAATGAGTTAATTACCCCTTGGGTAATTATGAAGATTCTCATCAATGCTGATATTGCGCTGATATATTTTTATTATATTCTTCTATGTTATATAAACACGAGAAAAATAATTTTAAACGGCGGTCGAACCTATTTACGGAGACAAAAAATTAAATTTTTACTCCCATAAGAACGCATGGTGTTAGCCTAGGTATATTGTATTAATTAAATTAGAATGCTAATTTGCTCCATTAATAAATTTTGGACAGAACACAGTGATATTATGTATAGTTGGGTCTATAACAGGTAGGCCTAGTGTTACAGACCCAAAGTAATCGAGACATTCATACATAACCTAACACAGCTAATTTCCTACAAACAACGGACAACATACACTAAATAAATGATCATCTTACCTTTCATTATTATTCCTAGCGCCTCCAACATATTTTTACTTCGACTTGCAATCGCAAACACTTCATACGAATAACAAAATTCTGTCCCACACACCTTAACAAACGAAAACAAATTACCGCACAGCGCCGACTAAACAGAATAAATATGGCACGTCGCAATATTTCGTTATACCAACTAAACAGAATAAAAACACACATACATCTTTACTATAGTAACATCTTTTTACTTCGACTTGCAATCGCAAACACTACAATACGAATAACAAAATTCTGTCCCACACACCTTAACAAACGAAAACAAATTACCTCACAGCGCCAACTAAACTAATAGCCGGTCAACAACTAAACTAATGGCCGGTCGCAATATTTCGTTATACCTACTAAACAGAATAAAAACACACTTCCCTCTGTAGTGTCTGTCTTTTTTACACATGTTACAAATTTTATAGAATAATTATTACGAATGCCAATATGGCCGACTAACTACCCATATTTCATTATATACATTTGTGTATATCGAACAGGTTGTCTGGCTTCAGCGTACAGCAAAAATACGATGTATAAAAATTTGTATAAGTTTTTCGTACGCTGACACACCATGACTTGGGCAAAATAACTTCATCACCTAAAAATGTACTTATACAAGTTCGTCAAATTTGTTTTAGATACCCTGGGTAAAAATTGGGGTGTGATGAAGAAATTATGCGGCGCTAAGTGTATATATATATATATATATTGAAAAATTATTTAAAAATGTTCCTATAAAGCTTACAAAAAAAAAATGTAATTTAATTACGTTTGCGGTACACAAGCTATATTGAATTTAAATGAATTGACTCAGTTTCAAACTATATCATATACTGTCATAGCGGGGGGAAGAAGAGTTAGAATACGGAATCCAAAAAATTTCAAACTGCTATTGGTGCAGGTCTATACTGGATTACAGTCTAGTGCGCAAGGTATAAACATTTTTTTTTAACGAATTGAAAGCTTTTTTCCAGTAGCGCTAATAGTAGGCTAATTGATAATGAGTATGATAATGGCAGAGGCCTCTTAATACAATGAGCTCAAGCGAAACCAGAGACATTTTATCTAAATCCACTTGGGTTACTCTCAGTACGAGCGTCAACGTCCCGGGTGTGGGCTCGACTCTCCGTGTCGGTGGCAATGTTCTGCTGAGGACCCAGTAGAGCTGGGCATAACGCTTTGCCTTTCCCGGGCTTACGGGTAAAAACCACAACGTAGATGATGATGAGTAAAAGGAGCTTCGTAACAACGGATCCAGCGGAAGTGGGAACCCAGTTTTAGGATTAGTCTAAAGCCTCTGCCAGGGCATGGCGAAGTTGCTGCCTTGCAATTAGGTGTTAGATTACCAAAGGCTAAGAGGGAATCATAGCCCCCAGATTTATCGGTACCACAGATTTATGAAGTTGAACTGATGGTTAAAACTTAGCTGCTTTAAAATTTAAATTACTTTCTGTAACCTACCTGCCTCGAAACAAAGGATGCTTGAAGGCAAAGATGTATACCTCCAGCACATTTTAATATTTATATTGACGATGGTGTGAAGGGATGGAAAATAACATTCAAGGTAGGTATAAGGCTTAGTGATGCCGCCTTGAATTACTGCTTTATGCAGACTCTGTAACCCTAATAACAGTAACAGAATATCCCTATACACAAACAGAATGATTAAAATCTTATGTCAAAGAATAAAAACAAAATCATTCTTAATAAATGGCCTGATTAAAACAAAAATAGTAATCGAAAAGATTCATAGTTTCAACTACCGACATTTCGGGTGTGAAATTTATTATGGATTAGCCAGAGATCCTGAGAAAAAAATTTTCAAGTTTGGTAATAAAAAATATGTAAGAAATTAGAGTTGCATACGTTCATATCATTATTATTAAATTTGTTTCCCTGTAAACAGCAAAGTTAAAATTGACTGAACGGTTTCATGAACACTTTAAATGTCATCGGCATCATAAAAATGCTAACATAAACTTAAGGTGTACAGCGAATCGAGAGCAAAGACTACCATCAACGACATATTTAAATACAAACGGCTAACTAGGGTAGAACTGAGAAAGCTAAAGTGTTTATATAATATTAAAAAAATTACTACAATTTGTGTAAAGAGAAAAAACTAAAATAAAACCGGAAGAACCGAGTATTGACATGTCTAGAGAAACTGGTAAGGGTGCGTCTTATTAATAAAATCACTAAGATTTATTGCAAACAACAAAGCTTAGGAATGAAGTACCTAAACTATACATAAAAGATATAGCTACCATAAATTCTGGCGACACAACTAACAAATCTAAACACTAACTCATAGAAGATATTTATAGGAAAAGTAATAGTATAAATCTTAGAAACATTCCAGAAACCGCAACAAATTTGGGATGAAAAAGCTAAACAGATATTCAAAAGAAAATATAATTTTTCAGCTTCAAACAACAAAGACATTGTTGTCTCAGCTATGTAAGAGTTGCATAGGAATCAACTGTACAATTAGTTAAGGATACGTTCAAGTAAAATAAAAGCATTAATGGACAACGGTCATTGGAATGTACCTACGAAAGAAAACTAGTTACTTTTGAAGTATAGGAAATGACCATGAGGAATTTCTGAAGAAATATTGAGATTTTTAAAGTAAGTGTCCTTTTTGCAACGCAGTTATAGAAGTCAGTGGTTAGAGGAAACAGAAATTAAAGTAATGGTGGTTAAGAATAATTTTTCTATCTGAAGATGCGAGCAGATATTGATAACATCAAACTAGCACAATTTTATAAACACAGGCTTATAGGTCGACTTATGAGATGAAGAACAAGAACGCTCGCTAACGTTTTATTAATGACGATAACTACTGCTTCACTTATGTTAGCTGGTGTGCTACTACATAACAGATGCTATCAATGGTGATATACCTAAAGAAGACGCTGAGAGAGTTCAACAATACGAATACCTTTCAGCGACCCTACATTTGATGGGCATGAAAATCCCATGCTTTTAAGGGATTAAAGCATATTCTAAGAGAAAGAGATCCAATATTTTTTAAGTTTGTCCGAGCGTGTCTGTTAAAGTAAAACCATTCAAAGATAACATATTTTTACGCCCCTGTGGTAGCCAACCACCGTAACGCAGCGGAAATCCGGTGTGCGGGGTTTACAAGGTCGCGCATTGACACAGTTTTCTGACCGTTCCAGTGAATGTAACAAACGAATGAGTGTCGACCTGATTATTAATTACTGATCACCTGAAAAATGGTAGATAATTCTCGAATCTCGTCCGTGTATAAATGTATGTGCCTGGGTAAGTTTAGTTTTGAATCAGCAATGTTGGAATGAGATATTTAAATTGTTGTTATCTGCGGTAATGTGTAAAGAGATTATAATGTATTACTCGGTACTACATTATTTATAAGGTGGCATTTACTATTCTGATAATTCCTATGAAGTACGATTACTAATCCTATGTGATGAAGCTGAGAGGTGGGCAGCTGATAAGTCTAAGAAGTAATGTGCACTCTTTTGAAGGAAATGAATGATGGAGTATCTGGAAGTTATCTTGCTATCAACTAAACAATTGACAAAATACGCAACCGATTATGTGGGCTTCATCTTTGCCATAAAGTAATAGAATGGTGTCGGACCTGTGAAATATGTGCTGTAAGCAATGACCAGCAGGCCAGAAACAGGAGGGAAATGAGATATACATTATCGAACTTCCATTAGAGAGAACTGCCATAGATATCGCTGTACCTTTCCCAGGTATAAACCATGAAAGGCAGTATATCAGGGTTATAGTAGGTGAAAGCTTATACGTGCAACTCAAAATCAAGAAGTTACTATTCTAGCAAGGGCGTTAGTTCACAACTTTTGGCATTATAGAGTCCTTATGGTCCAATAGAACACTTGAACAGCGTGTATCAATTGTTACAGATGAGAACCAAACAACTGGAACGAGCGCAAGATTTCTAATGACATATAGATCATTAATAAACGAAACAACCTCTATGACTCAGGCAAATTTATGTTTGACCGAAAAATTTGTGTTCCTGAGGACTGACTGTTTGCGTCACTTGAGAACCAGCTGTAAGACCCGCAGAATTATTATTCGCAATAGGAGAACCTACTGCGAGGAATGATTCGTCTCATAAGGAGACGGCTGAAGATAGCCAGTAATAATATGAGAACGCCGTACGATATTCTCAGTAGTAGTACGGGTATTGAAAAAGGAGACTAGGTTCCGTTACACAAAACAGAGAGTTATAATCTCTCCCCGACACTTCAAGTAACTGGGATGGCCATAAAAATGTAAAAAAAGAATCAACATTTTTTTAGCGGATACAATAAGAAGGACAGGTGACATTGAAGGTCGCCTATCTAGACATTCTGGCAAAGTATTACAGCAGAGACGGTTTGGAAGGTTGGGACAAATAGGCATAAGGAAGGTAGGTAGGTAACATGCGTGACGCGGAGGCATTCGTTGTGGGGAGTGTGTGTAAGGTCGGACATCGAGATAGTTGACAGACCGTTCCAGTGCCTATAACGTGCCATTATAACTACTGTAACTACAACTACTACTGTAACTGTGTGCAATTATTCTCGACTCGTCACCCGAAAATGGTAGATTATTCTCGACCTTCGGCGGGGTTATAATTAAAAGCGCCTGCGGACAGCCTTGATCAGTTTTGAATCGGCAACATTAGAGTAACTTATCGAAGATGTTGTTATTTACTGTTTAGTGTAAAAGGATTTTTCTCTATTCCTTAGTGCGACACTTTCAATCCCGCGATATTTACCGTTTGTTATATTTCTGTACTTTTGACGGTGTTTAACTTGAAGAATTGTATATGAATGCTTTTAATTATTTTCGGCTTTAATCAAAGTGTAAGTAGCAGTTTCGTATGATGTCAGTAAAAAAGAATCGGATACCAATAAACTTGACAGAAAAAGAAGAAAGTGATTTCAAGAATGCTGAGATGTGACACATTTTTGAGAAAGAATTCAAGTATTCTGGTAATAATGGTACTGAGGATTATGAAGATAATAAATTACCAGATGGAAAATGTCATGAATATTTTAATCCTAATGGATATTGTAATGGTACATATAGCACACCCAGCACCCAATGTACAACAAATGGATTAACAGATACCCAAAATAAATTAATCAACATAAAACGAACTTGCAGTCATGAACATAGAAGGTATGACCAAAGTAGGGGAAAAAACTAAACGATAAGTTATAAGTAAATGTATAACTGAAGAAACGAAGACACGACTAACGACAAGACAACGTACCCAATTACCCAATAGATAAGACAGTGAGAAGAAAACAATGACAACAATAACCAGATGAAATTTATTAAATGTGAGAGAAGAATCAGTGCAACTAGGGAAAGAACCTAATCAAATCAGGTATCAAAAGAGATAATATAGATAAGGATAAATTAAACCATGAAAATAAAAGAATTATTAATGAAAAAGAAAATAAAAGTTAGTTAATAAACTTGATATAAAACCCTAAGCTGTGACTTGACACTGACATAAACTTATTAATCAAATGACTTCAATGACTTAACAGTACAAACAAAACCCAAAAAATTAAATATTGAAATTATAAGTTAAGAGGGAGAGTGAGTACAAGAATTTTAATTGTATAATTAAATAATCTATAAATATAAAAATTAGACAATGTCCAAAGGACTAATAAAATTTGTAAAGTGGGATTAAGATTGACAAAGACAACTAGTACTCAATAACAAAGTTTGAGATAATAACAAAATAGAAACATAGCAATAAACAATAAAATATCAGCTTTAAGTAAGAGTAAATATTCATACCCTGTGTAGAAAACAGAAACTGACATTCAGCCATTTTTGAGAAACCAAGTTAGGACATAACCTAATCTGCCCAACTAGTTTTCAATAAAATAGTAAAAAACTATGACTAAAATGATATTAAATTAAAATGTCATAAACTAACTAGATACTATAAGGAACATTCAATGTACAAAAGGTCATAGTATAAAGGAACATAAGTGCAAAATAAATGTAAATTAATGTAACCAAGTGTACCACATAGAATGGGCACATGGGACAGCAAAAACCTCACATAAAACTGTAATAAAAGAATAGGGACTCAACCCATGATATTAATTAATGAAGAATAACGTTCAGGTGAGACAAATCAAGGATTATGTCCACCAAATTAATAATAATAAAGCAAATTATAAGTGAACCCTAACTAATACTAGATGCAAGAAGTTTAAGTAAATTCAAACTAGTGTGGTTCCCAATATAAAAGCAGAACTAACCACTGCCAAGTATTAAAATTGCTATAAGAACACTGATATGGAATAAACATAATAAAGAGATAAATGTGCAAAAATGCAACTAAAGAAAAATATAATACTCAAGTATACTAAACAATCATCAGAGAACCTGTAATTAAAGTAAAATAAACCAATAATAACTAATGCTGATACAATCAGAAGTGGTAATGATAAATTCATTATAGATAGGTCACAACAAAGATGTGTTATAAAACACCAATATTATAAATTAATTGATAAACAATTAGTATGACAATAGGCCTAGAGTCTAGTCCAAGGAAAAGGGATAATTCATAGCTATAACTAAATAACGATGCGAGAAATTTTATTGTACAGTACTGATAAGTTATCACCAAAGACAAAAGTGAAGAAAAACAATGTAATTAGTATAATATATAAAATAAGAGATATAATTAGTTTGTAAGAAATGTGTTTTTCTCAGTCCATAGCAGAACTATATGATAAGGGTATTCAAAATATTCGTGATACAAAGATAAAAACGATAGTAGTCATGAAAACAGTATCAGTGTAGGTATAAGTGAATTATTTAACTTATAAGAAAAGGAATTAATTGCAAGTCCGTGGGCGTACTAGGGAAACCAGAGAATTATAATCTCAACACCAGCTACTGACGCTGACTTGAGCGTCTATTTCGCCGAATGTTACCGAGAGTTCACGTAAATTATAACAATTAGCCAATCAGGGCCCATTATTAAGTACACAGTACCGAATCTCGATACAGGTAACATCACCAGTTCATATCAAACTTTGACGCAGACTCCACGTTGGGCAGAATAACCACAAAACATTGAATTGACAAGCCGACAGCTGATAATAGCATATTAACCTCGAAACTCAAGGTTGAGGTTAGGTCGGGTACATGGACAAGTGAAGTTTATTTAAAAAGTGACCTATACCGGAGTGCATGCGCATAGGTAGTGAGTGAGAAGGGATTAATAAAAATTAATTCCATTTAAATAATAATAAAGAAAGCAAAATTTGTGAAATAGTGATACTACGAAATCGAGAGTATACGCAAGTGTCAGTGACCATGGTTATTATTTTATATAAGTAATTAAACAACTAAAGAACGCTATCAGCGAATTTCATTAATAAAATTAGATCAAGTCTAACCCTACCTAGATGGAAAGGGATTTTAACAATTGAAATAAACAATTAATAACGAAAGAGTTGATCATTGACAAACTTTAACTTTCTAATTAATAACATTAATTGTAGCATCTTTGTAAAAGACATTGAATCGTCAATGAGGGAATCAAAAGAACCCTGAACATATAGTATTTTAAGTATTATCTTGTGTTTAAGTGTAAGACTAGAACTAGATATAACATACTCATTAACCATAAGAGTCGGTAAATTTTAAATACCTGTTAGTTGTGTATATCCAATATACGAAGATAAATAATGAAATTATCACTGGATTTCCATTATAACAGTGTTATATGAAATTGTTAACATATTTAATGAATTATTAGTCATGTAAAACAAAGTAAGTTAGGTTACAAAGTACCCAAATTAACCTACAATTTTAAGTAAAGAACACTTGTTCAATGTTTATGTTGTATTAAAGAATTAATAATATTTTTACTCTCCGCCTACTAATTAATATGGTAGTGCATTTAATGAATTAAAGTGTATCCTGCAGACTAAAAGAAACTGCTATATTTATCAAGTAAAGTAATGAAATTGTTTACATCCAGACTAGTCGATTATTAGACGCAGTCTGGCCACTCTGAGTTTTGTTTATTTTAAAAGAGTCCATACTCGATATTAACATATTAAAAGCACATGAACAAGATTATTGTACAATGACAATTATTGACGATGAGTTCAATCAATAAAACATTAACTCACGAATGATAAACGAGTTTGACTGTTATTGTATTTGAATAAGACTTGCAGCTTAGGTGAGCGACCGCAATGGTTGGTAATAGAGGCGACGGCGAGAATTTGAATTGAATGATTCTCACTAGTAATACACTTCCACATTACTAGCATCCAACTATCACTAATAAATATTTTTATAACTATGATACTTATGTAATTTCAGTGAAGGGGCACACCGTTAAAATCACCTCAGCGACAAGCAGAAGAGTCAACGTATTCAATTTAAACCATTCACCATCGAACTCACAACACATAACCACTATACGAATTTAATAATAATCGTAATATTTGAACATTTTATAAATTGACGAACAACGTTTGAGGCACTTAATTAGGTTAGACCTCAACCTCATTAATTAATTATATTCACGTAAACAAGATATATTACAATATGCAGAATATGCTGAAGACAATAAAGTAGGCGAGAAATGTTATCTGAGAGGGAAGTATACAGAAGTAGTCCATAGTACAAGTATTGTGAATTTAAAAGTCAGCTCAAAAAAGAGGCGCATTCTGTCAAATTTAAGCAGTTTCCCAATATCGGTTACTTCAACTAATTGAGTTGATTCAGACGTGGAAGCAATATAATTGCTTTGCTTCGTATATATCTTTAGGTTAATGGCGTTGTCAACTAAGAAAGTAGGCAGTTACGTAGCTGTGGTAATATATGACTACCTATAGAGACTGCATCGTTGCTAGCGCGGGACGTTGTACTGACTTTGACAAATATTAATCTAAGAGTTGATCGATGGTTACCAGATGTACCTAAAGATCGAGAAAGGTATTGCGGACGATAATTCAAGACGAATAACAAGTACGTAAACGGTTATGATCTAATGAAATCTGATAACCGTCTGCTTTAAATTGATTCCAACTTATACGGATAAATAAATATTCACTTTATTTATGAAATGAAAACTTTATTGACGTCAAACACTCTGTACGCGAAATGACATTTAAGGTAAACAGACAACGACGAGGCGATTGTAAACACAGTTAACAGTCGAAGATGAAATGTAATAAACAATGAATGGGAAAGATATTTTCCTACGAATATATCAATAGCTTAAACAGTTAAAGAGAGAAGACTTCTACGGAAACTTACACGGCGGCAATAGTACAGAGAAATATTATGGACACTAATGTTGGTAAAAAGGTCAGAAGTTTACTGAGGGTGAAGAATTTAGGAAATCATTCCGACCTCTATAATATTCATCGCGTATTATTACTCTTAGCCGATATATTTAAAAATTGAAAGAGATCGGTTTAAGGAACCATTCTGATTTCTAATATATTCAAGACGCGTAACTTTTAACTTATACAATAGAAAATTCTGGAACGTTTCCTGAGAAACTACAAGTAAGATTCAGCTTACTATCGGACTGCATCGTCGCTAGCGTGGGACGTTGTCAGATCGAAAAAGTTATTGCGGAGGCTATCTCAAGACGAATAATAAATACATAAACGGTTATGATCTAATGAAATCTGATAACCATCTGCTCTAAATCGATCCTAACTTATACGGATAATCCTTATCCTAAAAGAGTAGGCCTACATAGTTTTTAACACTAAAATGGGAGCCCAGATTAAAAGTCATTTTAAAAAGGACTTCTATATTATGTCAATGATTAATAGTGTGGAAACTATGGAAAATGCCAGGGACAGGAGTGAGGTTAATAAGGTAACAAAACGTTTGTTTTAAATCAACCGAATTAGATTACTTTTAAAACGTTTACTATATTTGACGAAGCCTCTACTCTTTTGCACAGGTTAAACAGAAAAATAAAGTCGATTTACGTTTAACTTATATACTGGATCTTGCTAAGTTACCAATGCTAAACTAAAGTAATACTTAGAGCATTAGATAAGCTTTACATGAATACCAGTAGTTATATTCTAAGGATGTGGAAGGATCCTTATACGGTGATTGCAGTGCATACTGGAGAATTCCATGTAGGCGACTGTGATGAAGAACTTGAGTGAAATAGCATACCTAATAGGAAGGTAATATGAATGGTTGAGAATGATTTATATGGTGACCCATTAGGAGAATGATACGGGCTACAATGGAACATATATATTGTAACGCAACAGAAATGCTGGCATCCATGTTACATAAATATTATATTATCAAAATAATAAGCAAGTCAGTATCTAACCCCATGATAAAACAAAAGTCTAATAATTACATTTATAATTATAGATAAAGATAAATAAGAATGCAAGGTAGAAATAACGAGAATAAACAAACCTGTAAGTTAGATAATAGTTAATGATCTATGTTCAGTGAAAAGTAAATCAATGTGATACTGATGAGAAGTGTAAGAAGTAGAATAGTACAGAAATTGTCAAAGTAAATGACCATGAAAGTAAACAAAAATGAAACAATAATTTACCTTATAGCAATAGCAAGTAAGGATTCTGAATTAAATGATATTATTTTGTGACAACGAATGTTATGATAAAGTTTATGTTATGTTATACCAATTACTAGTTGAGTTAATGAAAGGTAATGAAACAAGATGTATTATTCAATTACTGTTGTAGAATGATGTGTGAAGCAGCTAGTTAGCGTTAATAGATTTCAATTGTCTTATATGTGATCCATAGATCAAGATAAAATTGTCATTAGATATGAAAAGAATAATTGTTTATGTAAATGTTAATAGGCAAGATTTGATTATACGTATGAATTTATGTAAAAGGGCTATAGTTGTTTACCAGTTATAAACACAGGTAGGTGTGTATACAATAAAAGGCCTAACAGCCAAAAACATTATATAACCACTCATAACATAAAGGTTAGGTACATAAATTAATAATAATTAATGAATACGGTTCGAAGAGCTAGGAAAAAACATTAAATTAGTAATGATATATAATAAACCATATCAATTTATACAAATTATGATAATGCCACAATGCCGTGATATCGATTGATAACGTTTGATATCGAAAAGGTAGTAAATATAAAAGAAACAGGCTCATATCAGAAAACCAGCAGAATATGTGTAGAAAATAATAAACCAATTATCGGTAAAGTTATATTCCGATATGATAGCAAATTAATAAGGAATAGACAAAAAATATATGAAATAAACACTATATACAAAACATGTAGAAGGAAGAAAAATAATGGGTTGCTATGGACTACAGGAAATGAAGAAGTTGTTGATTTTCAATTATTGCCTTTTATGATCTGAATGTGATGAGATTAAAAAACCTAAGAACTGTCTAATATAATTGGAATATATACTAAAGTATTTGATACTCTTATAATACACCAAAATACTAAAGATAAACTCATTGACTTACGCCAGTACAGTTTAACCAAACGAGGCTATATTATGATAGCACAATAAAAAATAAATAACTGGGTTCTACAAGGAAGGACTTGAATTGGCCCATATCCGAAAGGAGTTGATAATATATTAAACCCAATATAAAGAATTAACTGTATCACAACCAATAATATACACTACACTGGAAATCATAACCTTATAAATACACGGAACATCACTAATTGCTTCAACCGAGAGAAGAACGTATTTGGATCCAGAAATTGCAGAAGGAGCATCAATCGGGCTGTAAATCAATCCAGATAGCTGTATTTCCGAGGTGGACAGGACAAGAATTCCATTTTATTAAACCGAAGAAAGAATATTGTACGGCATAATCATCCAGAACAGTAAAGTTATCAATCAACCGCCTACACGATTTGCTTCGTTCTAGTCTGGTAAATTATTATTGTATTAATCATATTAACTACACAACACATCAAATTTGTAAATCTTGCATTCTTATCTATGTATTTTTAATCTTCCCCACAGTTACAAGAACCTTCACACCCTGAATTAAGTTAATTACAAATTAAAACACATTATATAACCGAATCTAAATAAAGTATCGGACTGATCAATAATCGATTCACGCAATCTATAGCCTATGTGTATGCCAGTTAGAACATATCTTATTCAATGTTGAAGAAGTAAACAAATAAAGAACCTTTGTATAGTTGCAACATCTTGTCATTTGGAGTATGATTTAATGAGTTGGGAATAAAAAAAGTAACTGACTAAGTATAGAATAATTGGTTAACATAAACAGTGAAATAACCTCTAAATTTCGTTGCTCCGGTACTACAGCGCTTATAGCGGAATTCTCCGACACCAAAGAGAGAGCGAAAAAATACAAAATTATACATAATTCTCTTCAAGGTATAATAGGGTTGAACGAAATTACAGAATAACACATTAATTATTTAAGTTTCAAGTACACTAACACTGATATTTTTTAGAGAGATAAGTTAATATTAGTTAATTAAATCACTATATCCCACAACTCCAAATATCTCTGATATTTAAATAATTAAGTAAATTAAAACGAACTAAGAGAGTAAAGACAGGGGAACATACCCGTTCATAGCAACGAATAGGCTTACATTGTGTGAAAATAACGAGACGCTCGTACTCGTTTTATAACAAATTGGCGTCTAACAACGTGAGGCGTTAGAGAAAAATAAATTCAGATAGATAATTAAAATACCCCTCAACACGCCAGCATTGGTTTCATTACAAATTGGCGCTCAACCAGTGTAGGGCTTAAGTTAAGTAACTATAACTATATTAATATTACTTAACCAGAGCAGGCAACTGTGGGAGAATAAACATGCACACCAGAGGTAGATCAAGGATTAGGGCAGGAGAAACAGAGAAGGAAATAGATGAACAAGAACAGGAAATAGAACTAATAACAGATAGTGAAATGGAACAACAGACAGACGAAATAACGGAAACTGAAATAATTGCGGACAAGGAAAAGGAAGTAATGGAAGAAGATGCCCAAGGGGACCAATCAGATAAATCCAACAAAAAGGAAGACATGAGTATGCAGGAGCTGTTGAGGATAATAATGGAAAGCAACAGACAAGTGAAAGAGGAAATTAAGGAAGACTCAAGGAAAACAAATAAGGAAAACTCAAAGAGACTGGAGGAAAAATTCGATAAAATAAATTAGGAAAATAAGGAAAACTCAAAGACTGGAGGAAAAATTAGATAAAACAAATGAGGAAATTAAAGAAACCTCAAAACAAATGAACGAAAGATTGAACCAAATTCACGAAAGGTTAGATAGGAATGATGAGGGTGTAAAACAAATGAAGGAAGACATCCTACAAATACATGAAGAGAATTTAAGGCAGATTAATGAAAAAATTGAGAATCTTCATGTGACAGTTAACCAGAAGGTGGACCAAAATAATGAGGAAAGAAAATTAGAAATAGCCAAAACAAATGAAGTGTTAGAAAAAACTAACGAAACAATAGTACAGGTTCGTGAAGAACTACAAAATAAAATTAATGACATAAAAATTGAGAGTAAAACAATGGTCGAGGAAATCCAACAGGAAACTGTCGGAAAATATGAGCAAATTAAAAATGAAGTACATCAGGTACGGGAAGAGAATAAGGATGGTATTACGCAAATACAGACAGACATGGGCGAACGACTCGAAAGAGTCTATGGCAATTTAAACAGTATGGAAGGTCAAATTAATACCAGTAAAAATAAAATAGAGGAAATTAGTAGACGTTAATTACAATTACAAGAAGAAGTAGATTCATGGCGGGATAGGACATGCCAACATAGCCATACGAATAACCACCAGAACCGGGAGTCGATTAATTTTCGTAATTACAAGCGCAATCCGATGGAATTTTTAAAGAGGTTGGAAGAGATGATTACAAAAAATAGAGAAAATCGCTGGAGTATTATACGCAGTACGATTGATGAAACATTTAAAGATACCTATGATAATTGGTGGACAGCGGTGCGCCCGGATATACTGGACACGACCGAGTTCAAAAAACAATTTAAAGAGAAATATTGGTCTGAATCGACCCAGAACATGATTAGAAATAATTTGAGTAACGGTCGATACGAAACAAACATAGGCCAGTCTCCTACTTCATACTTTCTAGGAAAAGTATGTATGGCACGGAACTTAGAGCCCAGAATTCCCGAAGAATGTTTGGTGATACAACTATCCTACCATTACGAGGAAGGGATAAAAAATGCACGTCTGTGTACCCAAATCAAAACGATTTCAGCCATGGCCAAATTCCTTGAGAATTATGAGCACGAGAACCAATACCAAAGAAATAGGATGTTAAATTATAAATATCAGAAGTATAATAATAACGAGTCACCAACCAATTCTCATAATAATGATCACAATCGACCTGCGCAGAACGTTAATGCAAATAGAACCCAAAATGAAAACGCGAATAATAATTCCAGGAACTATAATTATCGTGGCAATAATACTTATAATTACCGCGATAGTCGCAATAATAGAGGAGATGGGGACAGACGACCCAATAATTATAGGCATAACGTTAATTATATTTACTCCAGGCCTCAAGGTAATCAGCGACGGTATTACCCAAGGAGTCACCGATATGACAATCATTATGACCAGTCCCGGCGTGAAGGCAGCTATCCACCTGAAAGAAATTATAGGATAGCGGAACCTAATACGGAGGATCGCACCGAAACTGTACTAAATCAACATAATAATCCAAATGAAAATAGAGAAGAGGGGGTAAGCCCTCATTTAAACTGATAGAGGCAGTGAAAAATAATGAATACCTTTCACTGAACCGAGTAATAGAAAAGGCGGAAATGAAGAAAAGGAAATATGAAAAGAATAATCCAAAACCAATTAAGTACCAAGTGGGCGAGAAAATATTAATAAGAAACAGGGAGCTACCAAGCACTCTAGAGGGAATAACTAAAAAATTATTATTATTATATACTGGGCCATATGTGATAACAAAAAATAATAATAACAATACATATGAAATAATGAACCCTATCACGAAAAGGATTAAGGGAACATACAATCAGGAGTCCATAAAGAAATATTACCACTAAATTCTAAAATACAATAAGAACCACTTATTATCGATTTTGAAGAAAAAAACACTTGTAAATAAAAGAGAATTTTTTGAACAATAAAATAAATAAAAGAAAAAATGTCATTCAAAATGAAGTAAGTCTGAATTAAAATATAGTTATGAAGAAGGTATTAAGAAGAGTTAATAACAAACCCCAAGATTACAGAAGAAAGCGAGAATTATTACTAAACGTCTACAAAGAAATAGTGTGAATAATGAATAATGAAACCCCAAAATAAAAGTTTTTACCTCAAATCTACCTATGCAAAATAAAAAAAGAAAAAAAGAAAAATCATATGACCTAAAATAAATACCGCATTGCCAAGTGAAGGAAACAACTTCAGTAAACGATTGATTGTAAACAATGTAATATTAAAGAAATCGAAAAAAAATATTTATGAACATAATTCATTGAAATATAAACAGCCAAAATAATGAAATACGATAAGAAAAATAATAGTTGAGCTAAGGAATGTACCTAGTCAGAAACACAGTTATAATGATAATCACACAATACCTATTTAGAAAATATTGAGATCAGAAAAACAAATGCAGAAGATACTTAGCGTTATAATCACAACAAGAAAGAAAAACAAAAATAATTACAAATGAAAACTGTCAGATTAAATATCAAACAATGTTTAAGGAAACTAAAATGGAATCGCAAAGTATGAAGGATAGTAATAAAGAAATATAAAAGCAACAAAGAAAAAAAAATGTTTTCCCAAATATTTATTATTAAGTAATTAAGGAGATTATTAGGAGATTATTATATTTTATAGCTGACTGTAGATGAATTCCAGCAGTACTATATTAAGGTGTGGTGTGAGCAGCAGAGTATGAAGCCAAACAGTGCCTCTCTGAACTGTACCAACGCACATATTAGGGATTATTAGGGAAATTAAATATTTAAGGAATATTAGAATAGTTGCAAGAATGACCTCAGTTTCCAGAAGAGTAGGACGAAGAAAACAGAAAGAAATTAGATGACAGAAGAATAATTGAGAAATACAGTGATTACAGTAATTATAAGTAGAAGAGATGTGAACCTAAAGTATCATTGAATATTGTAGCCAACTATCAACAAATACTGTTTACAGAAATTAAAAATGATCAAGAATGTTAATTAAAATGATGAAATGTTATTAAATAAAGAATTATTAATACTAGTCTAATGAAGTTACATTGAGAATCCCATGGTCAACCATTAATATTGAGATGAAGAAAAGGCATGTGAAAAAGACAAGTTTATTTGACCTAAACTTCATTCAGGTAAACTAAACTTTTTTAGGAGGGGGAGCATATGTAACGCACCAGAAATGCTGGCATCCATGTTACATTAATATTATATTAACAAAATAATAAGCAAGTCAATATCTAACCCCATGATAAAACAAAAGTCTAATAATTACATTTATAATTATAGATAAAGATAAATAAGAATGCAAGGTAGAAATAACGAGAATAAACAAACCTGTAAGTTAGATAATAGTTAATGATCTATGTTCAGTGAAAAGTAAATCAATGTGATACTGATGAGAAGTGTAAGAAGTAGAATAGTACAGAAATTGTCAAAGTAAATGACCATGAAAGTAAACAAAAATGAAACAATAATTTACCTTATAGCAATAGCAAGTAAGGATTCTGAATTAAATGATATTATTTTGTGACAACGAATGTTATGATAAAGTTTATGTTATGTTATACCAATTACTTGTTGAGTTAATGAAAGGTAATGAAACAAGAAGTATTATTCAATTACTGTTGTAGAATGATGTGTGAAGCAGCTAGTTAGCGTTAATAGATTTCAATTGTCTTATATGTGATCCATAGATCAAGATAAAATTGTCATTAGATATGAAAAGAATAATTGTTTATGTAAATGTTAATAGGTAAGATTTGATTATATGTATGAGTTTATGTAAAAGGGCTATAGTTGTTTACCAGTTATAAACACAGGTAGGTGCGTATACAATAAAAGGCCTAACAGCCAAAAACACTATATAACCACTCATAACATAAAGGTTAGGTACATAAATTAATAATAATTAATGAATACGGTTCGAAGAGCTAGGAAAAAACATTAAATTAGTAATGATATATAATAAACCATATCAATTTATACAAATTATGATAATGCCACAATCCCGTGATATCGATTGATAACGTTTGATATCGAAAAGGTAGTAAATATAAAAGAAACAGGCTCATATCAGAAAACCAGCAGAATATGTGTAGAAAATAATAAACCAATTATCGGTAAAGTTATATTCCGATATGATAGCAAATTAATAAGGAATAGACAAAAAATATATGAAATAAACACTATATACAAAACATGTAGAAGGAAGAAAAATAATGGGTTGCTATGGACTACAGGAAATGAAGAAGTTGTTGATTTTCATTTATTGCCTTTTATGATCTGAATGTGATGAGATTAAAAAACCTAAGAACTGTCTAATATAATTGGAATATATACTAAAGTATTTGATACTCTTATAATACACCAAAATACTAAAGATAATCTCATTGACTTACGCCAGTACAGTTTAACCAAACGAGGCTATAGTATGATAGCACAATAAAAAATAAATAACTGGGTTCTACAAGGAAGGACTTGAATTGGCCCATATCCGAAAGGAGTTGATAATATATTAAACCCAATATAAAGAATTAACTGTATCACAACCAATAATATACACTATACTGGAAATCATAACCTTATAAATACACGGAACATCACTAATTGCTTCAACCGAGAGAAGAACGTATTTGGATCCAGAAATTGCAGAAGGAGCATCAATCGGGCTGTAAATCAATCCAGATAGCTGTATTTCCGAGGTGGACAGGACAAGAATTCCATTTTATTAAACCGAAGAAAGAATATTGTACGGCATAATCATCCAGAACAGTAAAGTTATCAATCAACCGCCTACACGATTTGCTTCGTTCTAGTCTGGTAAATTATTATTGTATAAATCATATTAACTACACAACACATCAAATTTGTAAATCTTGCATTCTTATCTATGTATTTTTAATCTTCCCCACAGTTACAAGAACCTTCACACCCTGAATTAAGTTAATTACAAATTAAAACACATTATATAACCGAATCTAAATAAAGTATCGGACTGATCAATAATCGATTCACGCAATCTATAGCCTATGTGTATGCCAGTTAGAACATATCTTATTCAATGTTGAAGAAGTAAACAAATAAAGAACCTTTGTATAGTTGCAACATCTTGTCATTTGGAGTATGATTTAATGAGTTGGGAATAAAAAAGTAACTGACTAAGTATAGAATAATTGGTTAACATAAACAGTGAAATACCCTCTAAGTTTCGTTGCTCCGGTACTACAGCGCTTATAGCGGAATTCTCCGACACCAAAGAGAGAGCGAAAAAATACAAAATTATACATAATTCTCTTCAAGGTATAATAGGGTTGAACGAAATTACAGAATAACACATTAATTATTTAAGTTTCAAGTACACTAACACTGATATTTTTTAGAGAGATAAGTTAATATTAGTTAATTAAATCACTATATCCCACAACTCCAAATATCTCAGATATTTAAATAATTAAGTAAATTAAAACGAACTAAGAGAGTAAAGACAGGGGAACATACCCGTTCATAGCAACGAATAGGCTTACATTGTGTGAAAATAACGAGACGCTCGTACTCGTTTTATAACAAATTGACGTCTAACAACGTGAGGAGTTAGAGAAAAATAAATTCAGATAGATAATTAAAATACCCCTCAACACACCAGCATTGGTTTTATTACAATATGTATACTGTTCCGGCTTTTGTATTTAAGAAATTAAGTGTAGTAAAAAATAAGGGCATTAGGAAGGCCGTTTGTAGCATGATAATTTGAAGGATAAATGTGAGCTATGTTTGTTTATAAATAACGATGGGTAGGACTATAGAGAAATAAACTGTATAAAGAACTGTAAACACCCTCTGTATTCTACAAATATGAATAAGATAGTGTTGACACCTAAATGTAGAAAGCGGTTTCAGATGGTGAATAATATAATGGACACATCATCATGAGGGCATGAGGATATACTCAAATCAGTACTATAAAGGCCAGTTCGTCATAATTACCAACAAACCTCAAATAACTAACTACGTTTTATAAAACAATTTACATAAAAGGGCTCTGAAATTGTCAAATATCTTCTGTGAGATACATTCTACGGTAATTATCTTCATCTGTCAAGTTGTAGAAGTTGCCATCCCAGTTACGTTTGTCCATAAATGTCTCCGTCATTTGATTCCGAAGACTAGTCGAATTGTAATCTTAAGTTAACATTAAAAAAAAACCATATTAAGGAATCTATCTTCAAGACGTTAAACTGTCTATTGAAGTTTTCTCTTATGGCCCCTGGTAACGTAACAGTCATAATGATCGAATATATACTACAATGATACATAACATAAATTTTATATAGTGTAATTAAAGTGGCCCCACGTTCTTTGGGACGCCAAATTTATACAACGGTACCTTTTGTATATGCAGGTTGTAAATAATTATAACAGTTGTTTTTGATAGTTCATCTTCTTTTTTCACAGCACTAAATTAATATAGAATATTGAACTTTCACTTGTGAAACTTACTTGTTTTCCTCCCGTACGCGTTTCGGCGTGATGTGCGCCTTCTTCAGCTGATTGGGACAGACTGCCAGTAACTCGTAACGGTTTTATTTGGTAAGTTGAGTGGGGGTGGTGTGTGGTGGAAGGGGATTATCGCGGGGATCCGAATTATTGTTTGTTTTATGTATAATTGTGTCAAAAAGTGTGTGTGATTTATAGTGTAATTGGTCGTTAAGTATGCCACACACATACACACAAAAAACCACAGCTACACCAACATAGATACTAATCTTGAGATATTACACTACTTATCCAAAAGTCGAAAACTAAACACAGCGGAACTAAATGAAATATACAAACACTACACAACACAACCAAGCAGCATACTTAACGACCAATTACACTATAAATCACACACAGTTTGACTCACAATTATACATAAAACAAACAATAATTCGGATCCCCGCGCCAATCCCCTTCCACCACAGACCACACCCACTCAACCTACCAAATAAAAACGTTACGAGTTACTGGCAGTCTGTCTCAATCCGCTGAAGAAGGCGCACATCACGCAGAAACGCGTACGGGAGAAAACAAGTAAGTTTCACAAGTGAAAGTTGAATATTCTATATTAATTATAACAATACCAGGTGCTATAATAAGAGTAGTAAATTTATGAGTAGTTATGAGTAGTCAAGATATCACTCAACATTAAGTTCATCTCTTAAGCTATACGGTGTTACACACATTTAAAACACTCTTACCTCTAGACATGTTAATAATCTATATCTTGTCATTTATTCAAGTCGATTTAATAAAAAAAAAATTTTAATGTAATTAGGTTTTATTTTAATTGAATTCATTTATCTCAGATGTGACCTCAGATTACTCACAGTCTATACATTTTTTTTTTTTTTAATAATTTAAAATTATATTGTTTACTCTTAGACTGGCATTTGTTTCGTATTCAAATTTAAATTATTCTTTTCTACAAAATACAAACATCAAATCATTTCAATTATTTTACTTTGATAAACAATAATATACTGTGCCGGTATTTTCCGGCCGTTGAAAATTCGGGAATATTTCATTATAAAATTTTGCCAGTTATTCAGAATGACCCTTGCACCGCTATGTAAGTGCAGGGGAGAGTGGACGGTTGCGCGCGCAACTCGTAGTAAGGGGTCGCTTTGACCAGTCGGTTAGTTCAGTTCAGCTCACCGCCCCGCTACGAAATACATCGGCTTCTCTCTCTCCGAACAATTACGGCGTAGTTCTCTGCATCTATATGGCTTGCTGAAACGTAAGCGACTCCCGGTAAGAATTGCATTATTTTATGTGTTTATAAGTAATTCATATTAAATGGATAATTAATAACAAGGTGTATGCAACCGTATAAAAAGACGTAATTAGGTGAGTGCGATCCGATAGTTTTTATATTAAAAGAAAACTCATTGTTCAGTAATTTACTTGATGTTCAGTATATAGCCCAGGTTCCTTTTATTATTACTATAATAGTGTGAGAGGTATTGTAATTGTCATTGTCATGATAAAGGTGTACAACGTTAAAAGTTAATGGCTAAAAGTTAGTGCGTAGTCAGGAAGTGAACTATGTCCATTCATGCAGCAGACTGTCGGGGAGCTGTTTAATTAACTTTACAGTAGAGAATTTATTTGTGAGAACTTCCATAGAGGAAATATTATTAATGTTAAAACATTCTTAATACTGTGAGTGCCTTGAAGTTGATTTTTTTTGGTCAAGTAATGATTATGTCTTACCACGTGGCGCTTAACCTGTTAATTTCTGTTGAAGCATGTAGACCTGGTGCTGATGAATTTTACATTACGCCACTTTTGATATAGTCGTTTCATTATTAAAATTTATTTTTTCCATGGCTGACTTTCTACCCTTTAAGCTGGTTGCAAAGACTTTATTAATGAAACTTGTGCATTTATTGAGAGTTGGTTGAAGGCCCGTTCTGAGGTTAATTACCTGAACTCGGGTGTACATTTTTGGTGAACATTTCTCTAATTTATATGAATTAACAGGGTTCTTGATTAAGACGGAGATTTGGCTTTGCTGATTGCCGTACAACTGCATCAGTCATGGACCATTAGACACGATCCTGTCCAGAGAGGGAGCTGGTGTCCAGTTCACGATGTAGCACTTAGTCAGCAGTATTAAGGTGATATGCACTCTTTTATTTTTCTTTTGGGGCCGGGCCGGCAGTGCGCCTGTTTTACATTAAATATCATTTGAATCCATGTGACCACGTGTCCAGACTGTCTGCTATAAAGGGGAGCAGCTGATCATCACTCTGAACATTATGAGTTCATTTCAAGAACACTTTTTATAACTGAATTACCTAACACTAAGTGCACTGCTTGTAATTGTGTGCTGCACTGGGGGAGCGTGCCAGAGATATTTTTACACTTGGACATTTTACAGTTTGCATATCATTATCATATTACTCTTTACAAAAATTTATAGAACAGGTTAGCAACTCTGTTCCGGCTGGAACATAAATGAGTAAATATTAACTTCACCTTGGG
This sequence comes from Magicicada septendecula, assembly GCA_034769895.1. NCBI lineage: Eukaryota > Metazoa > Arthropoda > Insecta > Hemiptera > Cicadidae > Magicicada > Magicicada septendecula. The sequence goes on along the minus strand of CM068369.1, from coordinate 216,632,877 downwards.
TTAACATTTAAGGGCTGGGGGTTTTCCTTTGTTTTTTTTTTGGCCGTTTTCTGGGGTTTAAAAGGGGACTTAGTTTTTGTCTGACACATGTTGGTGCAGCCTGAGGCAGGTTAGATTCCTGTCAAATTTTGTCAACCACATGCTGGCGCGCTCCCACAGCTGCTAGGGCACAACCGCCTTATTGTACTTTCATTTTAATTACATTTTTATAGCCATTCGGGGTTAATAGAAAATAATTTGCTTTTTTTCTGGGCATATATTAGTTGATTTTGTACCTTACAAAGGGCTATACTGATTGTTTTTCTTAACTTGTAAAACACATATTGATTAACTTTCACTTGTAGTATCTGCTGTTTAATTTTCTTTTAACTATAGAACATATACTCATTAATTTTTTTTTGTAAAACGTATATTGTTTAAATTTTGTTTGAAATTTGTAAAGCCTCGACTGATTAATTTTCTGACTGTTAAAGTATATACTGATTTATTAAATCTTTCGGAATTTGTGAAGCAAAGTAACCGTTTAGAATTGTATAACAACTGTTTAAAATCAGGTGATGTAGTTTCTATAAATTTTTATTTAATGTTGTGGAAGGAACTTAAGGTTCATACGCTCATGATGGGTCATTGATCAGTGGAATGCTATACATATGGGCGGTCCGGTCTTACTTATGCGTTATGAGTAATTATCATCCTTTCTGGGGTTTTGGCTTTTATGTAATTCTACAGAAACGGGTTGTTGATGGGCGAACATTTATCACTGCTGGGTTCTGGGTATGGTAGTAACACTGCCTGCAAGGCGGGTGCATTCCAGGGGCATTCGTGTTAGAATTGATGTATTGTGAGTCTATGTGCCTTATGTTTCAGTGTGTGTTGTTATGTTTTGTCCGTGTCTAGCTAGTCACAAGATAGGGGAGAACTTTATATTTATATACATTTACCGAATATTATACACACTTGTTATGATATACATATGTTGTCTTTAATACTGTTAAAGCAGGGCTTAATTTATTTGTGATATTTATGATTCATGGGGGGGGGGATAACTATGTGATAGAGTTTGCCTACATGTATTAATTCTTGGCATACAATAAAAACCGTTATTGTTATATTACAGCTGAGTTTCATTGCAAGTCCCGTCATACTGGACCCGGCACAATTTTTGCTTCTCTAGGCTCCAGCCTAGTCCTAATTGACTTGTGGCTTCTCTTTCAAAAAAAAAAATATTAAAATAAAAGAAGTTGTTTTATACTCATAAAAAATACATAAAAGGAAATAGGGGTTACAATACTATCTCAAATTTAAACTCTTTTTTTTATATTTATCTATATGCGATCGCTCATTCTTACGACTAAAACATTTACATAAGATTCTATTACATTCTTTCTAATTATAAACTTTTTTGTTTTAATTCATTGCCTCTTTATTGAGTCTTTATGAGCTCTTCAAAAAAATTATTTATAAACGCATTATGCATGTCACCTAGAGTTTTGATGACCTTACGACTTATTGACGGGGTCCAGGATTGTCCAGAGTTGGGTTTCAGTTACTCCTGGCTTGGCGTGGTCCTGGATATGTCCAGGAGTCCAGCGTCGTTCTCCAGCAGTGTGTGGTCCGTCCTAGAGAATTACTATCTGCTGCGAGGTGGAACTCGTTCGGCTGTTAGGCGTCTAAAAAGCATCTCCTAAAGTCTAGTACCTCGCGTCGCTCTTTGTAGCTTCTGTGTTGATACTCTTGCTGACCTAAACGGTCAGCTCTACGTTTCCCGAAATAGTGTAAACATAATTACTGAATGTCTTTATTCGTTCGTAGATGAGACTTATAATAAAATAAAACTATTCTGCCGACGGACAGCATCTCCGACTGCAACTGTGTTTTGAAACGAAGAGAAGGGCTTCCAGTCGAACACTTAATTTATACCCTCTCGAGATTCCGCACCTCTTGGTTTCGAAATTATCCTTTCGAGACCTGGAGAACACATGATAGCCCCCACTCACGAACCTTTATATATTTGCAATTTTTACAAATGGCAATGTTTCGTACGAATTGAGATAGCACAAATCATAGCTAATTCGATTAAGCACTCACTGTATTAATTTGAGCGTCTTCATGTAATTTGCGTATTTTTGGCACATTTATTTCGCACTGACTTCGCGTAGTGTGTCCAATTAACGTCATTCTCTTACTGTGGATACCTATAAAACTTACACACACTTTGTTCCCTTTTGTTTGTTTCTACACTAACTAGTTTTTACACAGTGAACTAAAATAATTATTTTAGTAATTAATTGGGGAGGTCAGCTGAGATTCCTGTCTGTACATGCATCACTAACACACACAAGATACATGCGTAACACACATACAATCGAGCAGGTGTTCTTTGCCTGTTGGAACAGGTTAATTTCTCCCCTAATATATCAATGAAATATTTTTACAATCCCAGATCTGTCCATTTACCCCAAACTTATAATAATTTTACAAATTTTATATTTATTTAAATCAATGCTGAATACAGCACACGGCTGTATCGTTGCAATTCATCTTAATTAACGCAGACATGTGCATATGGGAAAAGTACAAGATTATCTTGAGTCTGTAGAAAAACGTTGGACTTTAAGGTTTTAATAATTATGTACTGTATTTTACGAGAATGCTTTGCCAATTTATAAAGTCATCTGCGATCACAATTGTTTCTTTTGTTTGAATTGTTCAAGTAACTACTCACTAATATACTTTCCTTTTATTTTATTTTCACCATTCTTCCTAAAAAAAGGTAAAACATCCACAAAATAACAATACTAAAATTTTTGAAATATCGGCATTTGAGAATACTCTATCCTTTGATAACTGCATTTACCCTTTAATTTTACACAATTAAAGGAGGCTCTTTGAGAATATTAAGCCTTGTAATCTTGTGTTCTTGATTGTGGTTTACGAATTTGCCTACCCTAAAATGTTACATAAATACTTTCTTTAAAACATAATTGTTATTTTATTAATTACCATGAACACGCTTCTGATGTGAATTTCATATATGAATGGTGCTTATTGTGACTGTCAATGAGCAAGTTTATGATGCACTTGGTCTCACTGTGGTTTGAAGTTTAAATTGAAACGTAACGTTCCTTACAACAAAAAAGTAAAAAGTCTACATTGATCCGAACCATGTAATATAAGAACTTCTATTTACCGTTGAACAGCACATTTTCGCAGATGGCGGGAACTATTACGACGACCCAAATTGCAAATATAAATGTATTTGTGTTTGAGGAGACCCACATTCTTTGGGACGCCAAAGTTATGCAAATTTACAGACGACTGTTTATGATACTGTAATTTATGGAGATTGTTTAACGATACCAGGTGTAATTATAATAAGAGTATTAGATTTATGGGTATTTAAAAATTCATATTAATTGTTTACTAAATCTTATAAGTAATAAACATAGTTAATAATCTTCGGTCACGATATCACTCCTTATTAAATGTTTATCTCTTATACTATACCGTGTCACACATTTAAAACCCTCTTACATCTAGACATGTTAATAATCTTAATCTAGACATTGATTCCATTTGATTTAATAAAACCAATAAAATTAAAATGTGATTTGAATTGAATTCTTTTAATTCAGATCTGACCTCAACTCGCTCAGTCTATACTAATGTTTAAAAATTAAATTTAAATTTATATTAATTACTTTTAAACTGGCATTTGTTTTATATTCAATTTTTTAAATTATTCTTTTCCATAATGTAATATCAAATCAATTTAACTATTTACTTTGACAAATAAAATCTACTCTCTCAACTTTAAATTCTTTTTTTTTCTTATTTGTTTATATGCGATCGCTCATTCTTACGACTAAACATTTATCTACATTTCTAAAGTATTATTTCTAATTATTACTTTTTCTTTGTTTTAATTTATTGTCTTTTGTATAGTCTTTATGAGCTCTTTTTTAAAATCATTTATAAATTCATTATGCATGTCACCTAGAGTTTTGAAGATCTTACGACTTCTTGACGGGGTCCAGCCTTGTCCAGAGTTGGTTTTCCATTTCTCCTGGCTTGGCGTGGTCCTGGATATGTCCAGAGTCCAGGGTCGTTCTCCAGCAGTGCGTGGTCCGTTTCAGAGAATTGCTATCTGGTGCAAGGTGGATCTGAAACGTCGGTTAGGCGTCAAAAAACATCGTCTAACGTCCAGCATCCCTCGTCGCTCTGGTAGCTTCTCCTTAGATACTCTCTGTAGACTTACACGGTCTCGGTACTTTACGCTTTCCGAAATATTGTCAACCTAATTGTTGAACGTTTTATTAGTTCGTTAATGAGACTTTAAAAAAAATAAAACTGTTCTGCCGACGGACAGCATGTCCGACTGCAACTGTGTCTTGAAATGAAGAGAAGGGTTTTCAGTCGAACCCTTGATTTATACCCTCTCGAGATTCCGCACCTTTTGCCTCCGAAATTATCATGTCGGTACCTGCAGATCACATGCTTGCCCTCACTCCCGCACCTTTTCATATATTGCAATTATTAGCAAATAGTAATGTTTTGCACGGAATCGAGATAGCACAAATCATAGCTAATTTGATTAAGCACTCACTGTATTAATTTGAGCGTCTTATGGTAATTTGCGTATTTTTTAGCACGTTTATTTCGCACTGACTTCGCGTAGCGTGTCCTATTAACGTCATTTTTTCACTGGGGATAACTATAAAATTTGCACACACTTTGGTGACTTTTGTTTGTTTATAAGCTAATTATTTTTCACACAGTGAAATTAAGTAATTATTTTATTAATTATTTGGAGCGGGTAACTGAGATTCCTGTCTGTACATGCATCACTAAGACACACAAGATACACGCGTAACACACGCGTTCCTTGCCTGACGGAACAGGTTAATTTCTCCCCTAATCTAACAATGAAATATTTTTACAACCTCATATCTGTCCATTTACCCTTAAATAATAATAATTCTACAAATTTTATATATATTCAAATCAATGCCTAATACAGCATATGGCTCTACCGTTGCATTATTCCTGTTTGAAAAACAAATTCAGTAAATATTTATTAATTTTTATTAAATTTTTATCTATTTGTTCTAGACAAATATAATTATATTATATTCGCTTACTTTAGTTTACTTTAGTTAAACAACACATAATAATGAGTAGGTCAGTCTAACGCTCGCCGTGGTGGAATGCACTATATTTTACCCCCCATCATACAGCTGATCGGTGCGTTGACCTTGGACGGCTCAGTGTCATTGTCCCCCTCTCGCTTCCTCTTCTTATTATTCATACAGCGTAGCTAAATTTTTTCATCGTTCCCCTTTATTCTGGCCCATCGACCTATTTATTTTTTTTACGTGTAGCACTTCCTACACGAGTTTGCATTCTTGCACTGGTAAACATTTTTGCATCTTAACGTACTATGCCATTCTTCAATCTGTACTTTTACATTACCTTAATCATGCATTCTTACAATTCTTTACTCTTTTCTTAGCTGAACATTCTTTATCTTTCTTAACAATTTCTTATATTACTTATACATTAACTTTCATTACCTTTCATTACATTTCTTTACTATTACCTTTCTGATCGCTAATATTTTTTTTCATCCTTACCATTACTTTCTGAAATACACCTTTTCTGTAGCTTCGTAGTGAGTCACATTATCGCCTACAGATGACTACCTTAGAAACACGTCTATATCCAGACTTTTATGTGCTTAACTCTACTCGATGTTTTAATCGTAGTATTTGAGCTCTAATTAATCTCTGCCCTTAACTTTCAGTATCGCTTTCTTCTGTATCTCTGTATTTTCACTAAGGTATGAAGATTTCGTTTGATCAGTCGTTCTGACAATTATACATTTATTTCTCATCTCTAATCCTTTCTTTATATTAATAACAACATCGATAATAACATTCCTTTACAATCATTTCTTAAATATATCTTTACACTAATATTCCTTATTATAATAACACATTTCTTAACTTTCTTTTAAAATGATATTCCTTTTATTTAGCATAACACTCCTTTTTAATTAATTCTTTATTTCTAATATTTCTTTCACATTTCTTTCTATTTGCAATCATAACCTTAACAATAACATTACTTAATTAACCTTTTATCTTATTAATAATTAACCGTAATATTTTTCGTTTAAATAATTATTTATTCACATTCAATAGAGCATTGAGTTCGGTGTGTCTTTTGATTTTACACCCCTCATTAGTTTCGAATTGTTCCTCATGCACAGGAAATGCATTGTGCCTTTGACGTGTACTCACCGCCGTGTGACCTACCTGTCTATAGGGCGAGAATTTTTCTCTAGTTTACAGCCACAAATAAACTCTCTCTCCCTTTCTACTGTTGCGCCCCTCTTGTCGAACGCATTCTTTAGTCGTTTGTATGCGGCCTATATAAACAGTTGAACGTATTTTTGTTCGTCGCTTATGATAATCTGTGTAGTTTTTATAATTATTGTGATTATCATTATGATTATCGTTCAATCGAAAATTGCTGTGCGTATCCTTGTCGCGTGTTTTTTGTTTCAATCGTGTTACCTTTTTTAATTGTATTACTAGTGTGTGTGTGTGTGTAACCACTACTTTGGATATTTTCGCCAACACGGTACGAGTGTTTACTTTCTATTTTACATTCTTCTCTAGTGTTAATTATTGTATTTGACATAACATCAGTAATTATGAACGTTTGTTCTTTCATATTTTCAATTATTATTGTTTGTTCAATACAATCATTTCACATATTTGTTCCGTTTGTTTAACAATTCCTTCACATACATTTTCTGCGATAGTGTCAATACGTAAGTTGGTATCAAAAATTTTTTCTGTTAACTCTTCTAGCTTTGCGTTATTTTTATAGCTCCTGTTTAAAAATATCGGACTGTTGTTCTAATCTCTTATTTATTTCGTCCTCCAGTTGGACATTGTCTTGTCTTAGCTCATTTAAATTTGCTGTTAGATTTTCTGTTTGTTCTTTAAGTTTAGCATTTATATTTTCTGTTTGTTTTGTGCTTATCTCATCTTCCCAAGCATGCATCATTGTCTGAAAAGCCCCCATATCTAAATTTCCTGGAGTTGTCTTATCTAATTATTAAAAAAAATATTTACTTATAATTTATTATTATTAATGAACCGTATGCGAGCTTTTATTTATTTATTTTTTAATTATTATTTTTTATTTAGTTTTATTTGCTCATGTTAAAATTACACCTGTTTATTGGGTGGGCGCCAGTTGCGTAATTACAATATAATACACAACAATTGAAAAATAACTATGATATACAAATAATTGAAATATAATATTAATTATAACATATAAAATATCAAACATTGGTAATCATAGAGCATACATAAATTATTAAATCTAGGCGTTTCGTGCTTCACGTTCATGGGCTACATTTGTATAACGAAACAAATTATTTTTTAATATAATTTAATTTGTCGGGCCCCACGTTGGGTGTAACTATAATAAGAGTATTAGATTTATGAGTATTTAAAAATATTTTAATTGTTTACTCAATCTTATAAATAATAAACATCGTTAATAATCTTCGGTCACGATATCACTGGTTATTAAATGTTTATCTCTTATACTATACCGTGTTACATATTTAAAACCCTCTTACATCTAGACATGTTAATAATCTTAATCTAGACATTGATTACATTTGCTTCACTAAAACCAATAAAATTAAAATGTGATTTGAATTGAATTCGTTTAATTCAGATCTGACCTCAACTCGCTCAGTCTATACCAATGTTTAAAAATTAAATTTAAATTTATATTAATTACTTTTAGACTGGCATTTGTTTTATTTTAAATTTTTTAATTTATTTGTTTCCATAATGTAATATCAAATAAATTTAACTATTTACTTTGATAAAAAAATCTACTCTCTCAACTTTAAATTCTTTTTTTTTTCTTTTTTGATCATATGCGATCGCTCATTCTTACGACTAAACATTTATCTACATTTCTAAAGTATTATTTCTAATTATTACTTTTTCTTTGTTTTAATTTATTGTCTTTTGATATAGTCTTTATGAGCTCTTTTTTAAAATCATTTATAAATGCATTATGCATGTCACCTCGAATTTCGGTGTTCTTACGACTTCTTGACGGGGTCCAGCCTTGTCCAGAGTTGGTTTTCCATTCCTCCTGGCTTGGCGTGGTCCTGGATATGTCCAGAGTCCAGGGTCGTTCTCCAGCAGTGCGTGGTCAGTCTCAGAGAATTGCTATCTGGTGCAAGGTGGATCTGAAACGTCGGTTAGGCGTCAAAAAACATCGTCTAACGTCCAGCATCCCTCGTCGCTCTGGTAGCTTCTCCTTAGATACTCTTTGTAGACTTACACGGTCCCGGTACTTTACGCTTTCCGAAATATTGTCAACCTAATTGTTGAACGTCTTATTAGTTCGTTAATGAGACTTTAAAAAAAATAAAACTGTTCTGCCGACGGACAGCATGTCCGACTGCAACTGTGTCTTGAAATGAAGAGAAGGGTTTTCAGTCGAACCCTTGATTTATACCCTCTCGAGATTCCGCACCTGTTGGCTCCGAAATTATCATGTCGGTACCTGCAGATCACATGCTTGCCCTCACTCCCGTACCTTTTCATATATTTGCAATTATTAGCAAATAGCAATGTTTTGCACAGAATATAGGTAGCAAAAATTATAGCTAATTTGATTAAGCACCCACTGTATTAATTTGAGCGTCTTATGGTAATTTGCGTATTTTTTGGCACGTTTATTTCGCACTGACTTCGCGTAGCGTGTCCTATTAACGTCATTTTTTCACTGGGGATAACTATAAAATTTACTCACACTTTGGTGCCTTTTGTTTGTTTATAAACTAATTAGTTTTCACGCAGTGAAATAAATAATTATTTTATTAATTACTTGGGGCGGGTAACTGAGATTCCTGTCTGTACATGCATCACTAAGACACACAAGATACACGCGTAACAAACATACAACCGAGCAGGTGTTCCTTGCCTGTCGGAACATGTTAATTTCTCCCTTAATCTAACAATGAAATATTTTTACAATCTCAGACCTGTCCATTTACCCTTAACTTATAATAATTCTACAAATTTTATATTTATTCAAATCAATGCCTAATATAGCATATGGCTCTATCGTTGCAATATATATTCAGATTTTTATCATTTTGTAAATTTAGATAAAAAGAATTTTGTTTGAAATTTACTTTTGTGAAAGGCTTCCCTTATTCTTTATATCGTCGTGGCCGCCTTATTCTCAGTGCATGGAAATGTTTTTAACATATATAGTTCTGTTTACAAATTGAAAAACCGTTTATTATGTTTCCCAGTCTTTAAGCTAACAATTACAAAAAAAGTTTGGAAACGTATTTTTAGTTGAATACATATCTTTCAGAAATACTACTGGAAAATATTCTGCAGAACTTAGCATTGACTACATACAGTACAATCTTTAAGTAACATATGTTGCAGTCTACTAAAATACGTGTGTGTGTGTGTGTGTGTGTGTGTGTGTGTGTGTGTGTGTGTGTGTGTGTGTGTGTGTGTGTGTGTGTGTGTTTTATAAACAAGTACGTATAAAATGGTTACAAATGACCAAATGTTACTAACAATTTGTAAACAATTGTTTTATGGTATTTTGAAGCAATGCAAACGTAACGGTATCACATTACTTGTTGCAGCCTCTTAAATACATTTTCTCAGGATGATATCGTTTCTCTTCTGGATCGCTGTACACAGAATCCTATTGCAATTCCCATAATGTGGAAATTTGTCTGGTAAGTCCAGTCATATACCTTTAATGATTGTAAATGTTTTGATATGGCTTGCGTTGTACTGATTTACCTCTGTGTGATTTTCTTTCATTGTTTTATACGTTTCTTACTACAATCACATAACACGCCTTGAAGTCTGACGAGTTACATCTAAAATATTTTCTTATGTTACAGAGAAAATAAATATTCTTTACTACCGTTTTCCCTGATATCTTTGTGCAAGTTACTAAAACTGTTACGAGTAAATTTTCCTCAAGTCTTCAACTGGAAGAGGTAAAATAGAAATTAATATTAAGTTTTTAAAAATTAATAAATGTTATGTGATCATTTCGCTACGACACAATTTCATTTTTAGCAAATAAATCCTTCGATTATTATTCAAAAAGTTACAAAAGGAAAGTTTTACAATTTACAAAATAATTTTTTATGTTTTTCTTTCAACTATTAGGCAAAACTGTTTTATCTCACACGAATAAGAGACATCATGTACATCTGACTTTAGCTTTTTAAAACTGTTCTTGTCCCTACACTATTTAGAAAAAAATATTTGACGAAGTTCCATATTTCATGTTCAATGTACATGTACAAATGTAAATGTACAAACTTATGAGGCCTATTTTTATAAGTCTTCCTTTTCTGGGAACGATTTATTATTTAGTTTCTTGACTGAATTTACTGTAAATTTATATGTATGTAAAATCATAGTTTTGCAGGCATCAGTATTACCGTCACTACTCAAAGAATATTTTCAGGTAGTAATCCTAATAATTATATGGTTTCTTGTCAACTTACGACTGCTGTTGAAAGGCACTTTTATCATGCATTTGGTTAATTCACAATCCTGCAAAAATTTGTCTTCAATTTTGTAAAAATGATAAAAAATATCATTTTGAACTTTTCAAAAGAAATTTTCAAATCTTTACAGATATTCAACAGTTTTTATTACAGCAGTTAGTAAGTGGTTTTTCTCAGGAACAACAACACCGCTTGTGGACACATGTGATTTGTGTAATTTTAATGAATTTTTCAGCTTTTTAGGAGTCTCTCTTTTTCAAAATCAATTTTATCTCTATTGAAAAACTCTTCCTGCCGATCTTTATTATTTATTATGCTACAAAATGAACTACTTATGTTATAACTTTGAACTACATAAATAATAACAAACCAGAGCTAACTGGATTTTGTCCTTGTACATTAATTTACTGAATTGCATGTCTTAACCTATGCAGCCAAGACATTGAAATAAAATTTTTGTGAGAATATAGTTTAAATAATTGCGGAATATATAAAACGTTCCCCCGATAATAGGCATGTTTATATTCCCTTCTACCGGCAAATTAGTCTTAATAAATATATATACAGTACGTATAAATGCACACACACACACACACACACACACACACACACACACACACACACACACAAACTTTAAAACAGAAATCCATTTCTTTATATTCATGTAAAAACAACTAAATGAATCGTTCATTGTTAAAAGAGCACATTTTTATTATTCAATATTTTCATGTTCTAGCAAAAATTAATAGGACGTAGGTTGATGCACCACTCTGTATTACAACGATATTAAGGAACTCCGACTGCTCGGTGTTAATAAAATTAATTTTTACATATTTCCAAACATTTATTGGATTAAAAATATGTGTTTTATCATAAAACAATTCAAATATACTACAGTGATATATATATATATATATATATATATATATATATATATATATATATTGTAACGGTACATAACCCGGTCCCAATAAAGTAAATCATGAGAATAAAAGTCAGAAATGGGTAGAACTAAAGCTCGCTCAAAATTTAATTATATCACTCCACATAATAAACAATTCGAGTGGTATATAGTGCGAAGTGAGTTCTAGTGTACCCATTGAGGTGAAAAACCAAAGTGAAACTAATGTATTACTAAACTGTGCTGTATGTTTTGGATAGGATAAAACTATGGAAGTAGTATGTAATAATACTAATTGATTTTTGTAATTTTATTTATTTATTGTAATTTATATTGTATGAACCACAATTTGTTATACCCAAGTTAATATTATATTGTTTCAAATAATTATGTTAGATTGTAAGAAAACCCAGGGTTTAATTTTAAAAGACATACAAATTTTAACTACCAAAGATAATATAAAATTAAAATAATCCTAGGAAGGAAAGGACAACAGGAAGTAGTACCGGGTATGAACACTATTCGATACTAAATAAATAATATATAAATTTATTTAATGATAATAAAATGATAAAATATTTATATACAAGGTCAAAAAAAAATTAACCAAAACATATTATGTGAATTAAATTAGTAAATAAACCGGAATGGAAGGGAATTATTTTTCCATAAATAAAAATATAAATTTATAATAATCACAAACTGCCTACATAATAAAAATACTATGTGTTACTAAGAGTGATGGAAAATAACAAGTATTGTTAATGAGATATAAAATTTTGAACTGAACCAGAGAGTTGAAGAATCGATGCGACAAAAATTATAAAAAAATAACCTTTTTTGGACGTTGGAGGAGGCGAAATTCACGCAAGAGTAATAAACAAAGTGAATACTAACCAATCATACCTGAAGAATCCAAATTAAATGGCAATATACATTAAAAACCAGTAGATGAAAACAGTCTGAGGATCCAATATAGTTCGGCCTACTTCTAATAGACAATCAGAAAATACTCGAAATGAAGAGGAAATAATAACGCAAGACGTACCTCATCACAGAATATAACTTCAATCCAGTAAGGACAACACGGAGCGAGGTAATATAAACATTTTTCGTAATAAATCCCGAAGAAAACTCGTTTTTAATAGTGAAATAGAACATAAAAATATTCATTTTATCATATGTTTCTTTCAAAAGTAAACAAATACATGCTGCTCTCTTACGGCAATTCCGGAAACTATGTAACATTTGAAAAATAAACCAAATTATTTATTAATTTTTTAATATTTTGTAAAGCGTAGCAATTAGCCATTTCTGACACTCTCATAACACAAAGAATTCACCCTGAGCCCTGGGGAATTAATAAGAATTATGTAATAACTGATGTATTTTATTATAGCGTAATATTGGTTAAATAACAACATATATGTTTTGTTCTTTAGACAGATCTATGTTTACTCGGTAAAGTCGAGAAGATGTTTTCTTTTTAAAAAGATTAATTGTGATACCTATACTTGGGTGGCTGGAGACAAAAGTCAATAATCAATAAAGCAATATTATTGAAAATTAATATTGAATTATAACGTGTTATAATTTATTGTAGTGGGTAGTTAACGAAAATTTCAGCACAACATACAGAAAAAATCGTCACAACAGAGGGGCAATAATGATACTTACTCTCTCTTCTGCATAAGGCTGAACAAATTACCTCCTTGACCCCAAATCACACACTCTCGATTTCTTTTAGATTGAGTAAAACAAGATAAACAAAATCCTTTATTTATACGGTTTAAAACGTCAGTTAGTATAATTCAAAAGTGACGCATACTGCATGAGGCATACAATATAATTCTACTACACCTCACGAAAAAAGCGGTACGTTACAGAATTGACGCATACAACGTAGGGCAAAGAAAACAAAGTTTCCATTAAGTAAAACGCCTCGTGAAAAAGCAGAACGTTACAAATTGGCGAACCCAACATTTGGGGCTTGACTGAAGGTGTACGTTTCGCTAACACCTGCCTCTCGCAGAAACAGAACGTTAAAGATTTGACGCTAACAACGTGGGGCAAAGAAAACAAAGTTTCCATTAAGTAAAACGCCTCTATCTCAAACCGTTACGTCACAGATTTGGCGAACCCAACATTTGGGGCTTGACTAAAGGTGTACGTTTCGTTAAAGTGCCTCACGAAAAAAGCGGTACGTTACAAATTGGCGCTCAACGTAAAAGGGCGGTAATTAGAAAAGAATTTTGATATTTAATAAAAATATATATCAAAAAATCTAATTATCGTTGGCTGTTATGAGAAAACAAGAAATGCCTAATACCCGAGGAAAATAGAAGAAGAGGGCAGAAGAAAAGGAGATTGAAGAAGGTGGACAGGAACAAGAAATAGCATTAGTCACGGACAGTGAAATGAACCAACATACAGGTGATACAGAAGAAACCGAAGTAGTTATGGACACGGAAACGGAAATAATTGAAGAGGATGCCCAAGGGGACCAACCAGAAAAAGCGGAAGCCAGAAGAGAACCAGATTGGCAAGAAATGATGAGGATGATGATGGAAAAAATTGATAGCATTAAGGAAAGCAATAAACAAACCATAGATGAGAACTCAAGGAAACAAAATGAAACCTTGAGCGAGAAATTTGATAAGATTGATGAGAATTTTAAGAAACAGGAGGAAAACTTGAAACAAACCAATGAGGAAAATAAGGAGAATTTTAAGAAACAGGAGGAAAACTTAAAACAAACTATGAATGAACGATACCATGAACTGAAGGAAGCGGTTGAAGGGCAAAGAGAAGAGATGAATGCAAAATTTGAAGAGAATAATGAGAATTTAAAACAATTTGAGTGTAAAATGGAGAATTTCAATAAGGAGATATGGAAAACTTTTGGAGAGAAGTTTGAAAATGTTAATACGCGTATCCAAAAAGCAGATACATACCAAGAGGAGACAACTAAACAAATGGACCATAGTTCCAATAATTTGGATGAAACATTGTACAGCACTTCAGAAGGTATTAAAGTAAGTCCGAATACAGAAGAGAGGAGGAAGGAAATAGAAATTACAGAATACCAAGTTGTAATGCCATCTGAAAATAAAAATAGCCACAACAAAAAGGATGTTCAAACCGTGGAAAAGAAGACCAAGGAAATAATAAAAACAAGTAGAAAGAAAATAATAAATACCAAGGAAGAATGGGAGATGATTACAGGTGGATTAATTAATGTATTCAACCTTCCAATTAACGAACAGAGGGAGTTAATTAAGTTTACATCCCAGTTAAAGGTGTCAACGATGGAAGTGTATCAGACAATATCTTCAAGACGGAAGACAACATGCAAATATTGGGCAAATAATCCAGAGTTAAAAGGGAATGAAATGAGATTAAAAATGAGCAACTATGTTATATTAGAGGAGGTACGATACTTATTAGTTAAAAAGGAACGAATTATGACGGAAGACCGATACTTAAGTGAAAGTTTCATAGCAGCAAAGTGGGAGAGCCGGATGGTAAGAAGATTATCAAGGAGAGAATTAATTACGAACATCCCAGCAATCCGAGAACATGGAGTACCTGAAATAATGGACCACGGTTAAACAGACTCCAAACAAACCAGAAAAAGGGACGGATTTTATGGATACAGGACCAAGCAACCCCTTGTAAATAAAAAAAAAAAAAACCCAAAATTCTAAAAGTACGTAAGGACAACTTACTCAACTTATTTCGAACAACATAATTTAAAGTGAAGAGAATAAAAACCCCAAAATTCTAAAAGTACGTAAGGACATCTTACTTAAGATATTTTGCAACCATTAGAATTAATAAAAAACATGTAAGGACATCTTACTCAAGTTATTTTGGAAACCATATAATTTAAAGTGAAGAGTATATAAGAACAGATTATATAATTTAATTATAAATAACTGATTTAAACTGAAATAATAGGAAAAAGTAATATTTTTAATGGTAACAAACAGAAAAAGAATTATATGTTGAATGGTAATTTGCTCAGATAAGAAGAATAAAGAATAATTTGATGACTCCAATGAAACTGAAGGAGGATGATAATTAATACAAAAATTAGAATTTCTCGGAATTGAAGATTATATAAGAAGGAATGATACGGAGAAATATGTCACAAGAAGTAAAGTCAAAAGAATTTTAACATAAGGCCTATCAATAATGTTATATGCTATTAGTTAATGGAAAAGAAGAAGGAATCAAGGAGAAGAAGAAATATATAAATAAATGCAAACAGCTACAGTATGAAGAATCCCAAAAGTGTTTGGTACTAGTCGCTAATTGACTACTACTTATGATTTTTTTATTTTTATGTATTGACCGTTGAAATGTTCCGGCAATAATTTTTATGAGCAGGGATGATGTTCCCCTGGTCTCAGAAGGTGTAAGGATGGACAGCGGTGTATGGACCCAGAGTGGCCACCCGACTGGAACCACCGCACAGGATAGGGAAAAATGTTAGGGAAATTGAATATTTAAGGGATAATAATTATAAAATAGCTGTATAGATTGATATTAGATTCCAGATGTATAAATGAAGAAAATAGAAGGAAGATAGCAGACAGAAGCTTAATTGATAAAGCGAGTATATAAAAGTAAATAGAAATGAGTGTTGAAACAATTTTAATATGATTAGTGTGACCAGTCCTTATCAAATAATGTTTGATAAACCACCATCAAGAGAAATTATGTCATTGATAAATTTCCCTCCAGGAGAGAGAGTAGAATTCGACCAAGTGGAAATGCACAACAGAGTGTTACATAAAGTGGAACTTCAACAAAAAAGGGATCAGGTAAAAAGGAGAAGATTGGATACATACCAGTTGGGAGATAAAGTACTAATAAAAAATAGACAACTACCCAGTTCTATAGAGGGTATCGCCCGGAAGCTATTGCTACTTTATACTGGCCCTTACCTCATAACCCAGGTGAAGGGTAATAATACTTACGAAATTAAAACAATTACCAATAATAAAATAAAGGGAGTGTATAATCAGTCGGAAATGAAACATTATTATGAAAACAAAGTCAAGACCATTAGGAGACTTGAACCAATTAACAATTTATTTCTATCAACGAGTTGAACTAAAATAAATTTGTTCTAGTGGGGGGGCTTTATGTAACGGTACATAACCCGGTCCCAATAAAGTAAATCATGAGAATAAAAGTCAGAAATGGGTAGAACTAAAGCTCGCTCAATATTTAATTATATCACTCCACATAATAAACAATTCGAGTGGTATATAGTGCGAAGTGAGTTCTAGTGTACCCATTGAGGTGAAAAACCAAAGTGAAACTAATGTATTACTAAACTGTGCTGTATGTTTTGGATAGGATAAAACTATGGAAGTAGTATGTAATAATACTAATTGATTTTTGTAATTTTATTTATTTATTGTAATTTATATTGTATGAACCACAATTTGTTATACCCAAGTTAATATTATATTGTTTCAAATAATTATGTTAGATTGTAAGAAAACCCAGGGTTTAATTTTAAAAGACATACAAATTTTAACTACCAAAGATAATATAAAATTAAAATAATCCTAGGAAGGAAAGGACAACAGGAAGTAGTACCGGGTATGAACACTATTCGATACTAAATAAATAATATATAAATTTATTTAATGATAATAAAATGATAAAATATTTATATACAAGGTCAAAAAAAAAATTAACCAAAACATATTATGTGAATTAAATTAGTAAATAAACCGGAATGGAAGGGAATTATTTTTCCATAAATAAAAATATAAATTTATAATAATCACAAACTGCCTACATAATAAAAATACTATGTGTTACTAAGAGTGATGGACAATAACAAGTATTGTTAATGAGATATAAAATTTTGAACTGAACCAGAGAGTTGAAGAATCGATGCGACAAAAATTATAAAAAATAATATTTTTTGGACGTTGGAGGAGGCGAAATTCACGCAAGAGTAATAAACAAAGTGAATACTAACCAATCATACCTGAAGAATCCAAATTAAATGGCAATATACATTAAAAACCAGTAGATGAAAACAGTCTGAGGATCCAATATAGTTCGGCCTACTTCTAATAGACAATCAGAAAATACTCGAAATGAAGAGGAAATAATAACGCAAGACGTACCTCATCACAGAATAAAACTTCAATCCAGTAAGGACAACACGGAGCGAGGTAATATAAACATTTTTCGTAATAAATCCCGAAGAAAACTCGTTTTTAATAGTGAAATAGAACATAAAAATATTCATTTTATCATATGTTTCTTTCAAAAGTAAACAAATACATGCTACTCTCTTACGGCAATTCCGGAAACTATGTAACATTTGAAAAATAAACCAAATTATTTATTAATTTTTTAATATTTTGTAAAGCGTAGCAATTAGCCATTTCTGACACTCTCATAACACAAAGAATTCACCCTGAGCCCTGGGGAATTAATAAGAATTATGTAATAACTGATGTATTTTATTATAGCGTAATATTGGTTAAATAACAACATATATGTTTTGTTCTTTAGACAGATCTATGTTTACTCGGTAAAGTCGAGAAGATGTTTTCTTTTTAAAAAGATTAATTGTGATACCTATACTTGGGTGGCTGGAGACAAAAGTCAATAATCAATAAAGCAATATTATTGAAAATTAATATTGAATTATAACGTGTTATAATTTATTGTAGTGGGTAGTTAACGAAAATTTCAGCACAACATACAGAAAAAATCGTCACAACAGAGGGGCAATAATGATACTTACTCTCTCTTCTGCATAAGGCTGAACAAATTACCTCCTTGACCCCAAATCACACACTCTCGATTTCTTTTAGATTGAGTAAAACAAGATAAACAAAATCCTTTATTTATACGGTTTAAAACGTCAGTTAGTATAATTCAAAAGTGACGCATACTGCATGAGGCATACAATATAACTCTACTACACCTCACGAAAAAAGCGGTACGTTACAGAATTGACGCATACAACGTGGGGCAAAGAAAACAAAGTTTCCATTAAGTAAAACGCCTCGTGAAAAAGCAGAACGTTACAAATTGGCGAACCCAACATTTGGGGCTTGACTGAAGGTGTACGTTTCGCTAACACCTGCCTCTCCCAGAAACAGAACGTTACAATATATATATATATATATATATATATATATATATATTGTAACGTAACAAAATTGTAGTTAAACCATCAATGTGATAAGAAGAGGACAGTATATGAAAAACCAAACAAATACGTTAGCAACAAAGACCCAATAGATCATACAAGTGACGAAACAACAAATGATATAAATGTGACAAATAGACCATACAAGTGAGGGAACAACAAATACCCTGTAAGTGATGAAACATATATATATGAAGAAGAAGGAACCTGAACACTAGAAGAGGAGATATGCATATTATGAAGAAGAAGAAAAATGTATAATAAATCACGAAGAATATTTAACAAGGACAAGACAATGACATTCCCAGTGTAAGTAATGCAATACGAACAGGAAGATAATAAGACATGTGTAAAGAATGCCAGACTATTAAATTATAATACCCTCTAACAAGGAAGAACATGATGAAGAAAAGATGACCAAGAATCAAGTGTTGACAACTTAATAAGTAGCCACAAACAATGATAGTGAGTATCTTATATGAGTGCATCGATTCATAGTAAAATAACACAACCCCAAGTAAACACCACAGACAATAAAAGTGTAATGTTTATGTAAGAGGAAGATAAAAAATGTTAACAAGTAAAAATAGTGAATCCAAAATAAACAACACAAACATTTAGTGTATGATTTATGAACCAAGATTATGACAAAATACAAACATAGTAAGACCACAAATATACTGGAGATTGAAAGGAGAAATAATTGCTCAATAACAATTGAAACTGAATATAAAATCCTTAATGATATATGTTTTTAAGAATCAAAAGTATAGAGAGTAAAAAACCAATATATAATGTAATAATTAATGTATTGCAAATAAGACAATCTGCTATAGAGAGAAAAGACAAGTTACCCAAACCAAAACATAAACACATAACATGTACAACTATAACAAGTAAAACTTAAGTAATAATGTGTAAACAAATAGTATAAAATGTGTATAAAAATAGTGAGAATATTGTAATAAACGATAGTAATAACATATCATAACAAAGTTATAATAATTAAGCAAAATGATGAACAGATTAGGATGTGTATTGTTGTCAAATCAGTAAGAGACACATAACTTCAACTGAGCAGGATCTACAACATAAAACCACATGTAATAATTAGAAAAATGCAATCAAAAGTAATTGTTCAAATCAACAACCAAAATAGGATAAATGAGTAACATAATGAACCCAATATCAGTAGAGAAACACATTCATACATTCTATATTATTTAAACAAACAATAGCCAGATTAACAAAACATAAGATGACCATCAAATTTATAAAAATTACTCACTTAAACTTGATAAAAGAAAGGAAAATAGGTTGACAGTAGCAACTAGAGTATTCAATAAATCTATGAGAACCCCTAAAGGACACTGAATACATAAATATATATGTAAACAATAATAAACAATTATACATGACCCATGAGACTAGATGTAAAGAGCAATCTTACTGAAATTTATGAATGTTGGACACAACAAAAAAGTGTTATACACTATAGACAAACAATGTACAAGGTCTAGGTACACATTAATGGATTAAAACACAACCATTAAGTACAATTAATGATAAATCATGTATATCAAAATAACAGAATGATGACATGGTGTGTTAAAGCCATCTAATATAAGTATGTGAAGCACAATAAGTGGAAACAAAGCTGCACTAAAGGTGTAAAAATAGTTAAGGTACAACCTAAACACCTAAGAAATATATTAATATGAAAAAATGTACTAGAAATAAGGAATACAAATGCAAGGACATGTAGGGATTATACGCCTAAAGAGCATTTGACAAAAAGTGTAAATATTTTAGTATTTAGAAATAATTATAAAGAGAAATGGACTCTAAACAATTAAACAATTAGAATAAGCACTAGAATCAGAATATATCATAATAAAGTGGAAAGGACTTAAATGTGATTAAGAACCACAAAAAGTGAATTATCAAGAAGTGACGTAGCTTAATTTTGGACGGATTTATAGCTTGAGTAGACTCTAATTAATGAGCAAAGCGTCCGGAAGGTGATGATACCATTTACGTCTTAATTCGTAAAATATTAAGAAGGATATAAACAATTGACAGTTTTCCTTCAATTCCAAAAAGAATTGAACGCGTCATAGCATACTCTTGAACCCAAAGACCGATGCTAAGAATTAAACTTTTGACTTTATTAAGGCATATGGGGTCGAGATTATCAAATTGTCAACCAATAGGAAGAGCTGATTTCAAGAGACGCCGACAGCAACTTCGAAGGAAAGCATTAATAGTTCTTGGACCATCAGAGTGAACGGAACGTATGTTCGTCGAGAACAGATTTTCAAAAATTTTGCGCGCCCTCCAGTATAAACGAGCGAAGTTAACCTCACTAAAGTTACTTAACCCCTTACGAGTGAAGTGCGACGAGTGAAGTGTAATAACAATCCATCCATCGCCAGTGTATAATAAAGGCGATGATGAGTGGGAAACTAAGGGAGTACTTATTATTAAAAATTTTTAATGCAAAACTAATGTTTACCAACAAAAGTGTTCTCGTTGGTACTACTTTAGCCAAGTACAATCGTACATGGTTAAACTAGTTTATGAATGTTAATTAACCAGTATTTGAATAAAAGTTCTCGATCTTATTAATTTAAATAAGATATTATTAATTTATAGAAGGAAATGACAAATGAATATAACATTATAATGAATATCGAGGTAAACAATGTCGAATATAGATGCTAACTTGATTACTATTAATACGAATCAGATCATTTATCGAAATTAACAGAGAACAGTCAGTACAGTTAATGAACAAAATACTTATCAACAATAAATATTATGTATAGTTTTAAGATTTTAAATGCCATCAATTGAATATTTTATTAACTCACTTTGAGTAATAGGCAATCTAACCTATATGGTACCAAAGTTGAATAACCATACTGAGTCATGATTTAAATTTATAATCACTTCAATTTACTCAGTTCATAAGAATTTATGACTTAATTAGAATACATTTCATTATTAATACTTATCCAAGTAATATTGTTTTGACACACAGCATTTGTAATCGTGTCATACACATCACTAACTGGTAATTTGACACCAGTGGTACCATAATACGATAATTTCCGATATCGTAATTAAACTTGTTTTCTTGAATTTTAAATACTCTCTATTATGTATTATTGTTATATTTCAGCATTTTTGTACCTTGTATCATGTTAACTAAAAGAACACACGAAGTTTGGTAACTGTAAACCAAACTAACCAAACTAGGTTAACAGTTATGCGATATACGATAATCAGTGTTACAAGCCCTGAGCCGTAAAATTCTCAATACCTATTTCAATTGTTTTTGATCATTATTAATTGTTTAAAAGGATACTAATTTCAAATTAGCTTATTTTTAATAAAATAATAATTTTCTTACCTTGAATCAGTTTCTTTATTTCAAAGTAGGTGAAATAAAAATTATTTACAGAGCCATTATTTTCAAAGTGGCAGTACGACAAAAGAGCGGCCAATATTCGAATTTTTAAAGCAGTATTAAACATACAGAATCAGCTTATTTACTGTACATACACAATTACACCTGTGACATATTATAAACTGTGTTGTGACTTTTTAGCGTATTACAGGGCCTATTTTGGAAGATTGACAACATTCATCATTGGTAAGTGAAACGGTAAATCTACCAGTGCCTCAAGAGAATTTTAACATTCCTTTCTCAAACAAATATTTTGAACTTTATTTTGAACAAACCTAATTATAAATTAAACACAAATTAAACATATTTACAATCACTAAACATTTTATTACAACGTGACGAATCCAACGCGGGTTTGAAGAAAATTAAACACAAAGTAAACAACATCTAATCAGTCTACACTAAGTTATATTAGAGAGTGACGAACCCAACGTGGGGATTGATTGACAAAAATTAAACAGAACCACACTAAGTTATATTACAACGTGGCGCCCAACGTGGCGCAGCGAATTAGGTCAATAATACCTAATAATATAAATAAATACCGAATATATTTTAAACCTAATGCGACAGCAGTGATATTACAAGGCTACAAAGATGTACAGGAGAGACAGAACGAGAATGGAGAGGGTGGACATGGATCGAGTATACAGATTATTGAACATAGACGGTGAAAAAATACGCCGACAAATGGAAGAGGAAAAGAGACAGATAAGAGAGGAGTCTGACCAATTAAGACGCAAGATCGAAGAAGGTTTCACAAGACACCACAGAATGGAAACCCGACAAGAAAGGATGAACCGGAATACAGAATTATTCGATAGCCAAGCAGCACGGCGGGAAAAAGAATAAATGAACTACCGCAACCAGAGATGGGAGGACGAGCGTAAAAGAAAGGAAGCATTCGAAGAGGAATTAAGAAACACCAAGATAAAACGAAACGAAGAAATATTCTATAGACAAGCAGCACGGTGGGAGGAAGAAGAAATGAACTGTCGTAACCAGAGACGGAAAGACGAGAGTAAACGAAGAGAAGCATTTGAAGAAGAATTGAAAAGTGCTAAGAAATTAAAAGACGAGAAGAGATAGATAAATGAAAATTTAATGAAAAATAAAGAAAATACTGATGGAAATGAGAAACAAATTAATGAAAATAACAAGAACGACCATAGCAAGAAGGATTCCGCAGAACCACCACAAGAAGATATGGATAAAGATACACAAGAACAAAATATCAATAATAATAAAAGGGAGGAGTAAATAATAAGTGCCGAACCAATGATTGAACCAATAACGGAGAATGATTACAATGAATCATGTGAACCTTTAAATGAACACAGTGAAACCATGGATAAAAACATAGAAAACCCCCACAAGAAAATAAATAATAATGATGATATAACGGGAGTGAATAATAAAGACACCCAAGAAATAATAAACGACAATAAACCAATAATAATCATAGAACATGCAAATTAAAAACAGAACCGTTAGATGAATAACTAAAGGAGACTAGTAACACGGAAACACCTGAAGTGGATAATACAGCAGACGACACCGTGGAAAATCAACTCGAACAGATGGAGGAACTCCAGCAACAGGAGAATATACCACAACAAAAGGAGGATGAAGGTTTCGAGGGACGAATAGAAGGGTTTTTTAAAAAATACGCTAAGGTAAACAAAGAATATGAGAAGAGAATGAGTGATAATGAACGACAACAACTGAGGCAGATGATAGAAGAATTCAGAAACGACAACAAACCAGAAACTAAAGAAGTACCCAAGGATGAAAACTTAGAACAACAGAATCTACCAATAGATGATAATTAAACGGAGGCAAAAGAACTACCCGAAGATAAAAACACGGAACTAGTGAGTCCGAAACCCAAAGATAAAAACATCGAATATTCAAAGCAGGAAATAGAATTACAAGAGGACAAAAATACGTTATTACCAGAGAATGATGAACAATTTGTTGAGCAGCATTTTGTGCAAGACATCAAAGGTATTATAAAGGACGAAATTGTTTTAGAAGAAGTGGATGTAGAAGAAGCAGAGACTGAACAGTATGTATTGCTGGATATAAGTTCTATGCTAAATGAAGAACTGCGTGTAAAAGAAGAAATCGTCAAAGAAGAGTATGAAAATAACAAAAATCAAGAGAATATGAAACACATAGAAATCAAAGGTAGTGGAATCAAGACCCAAATAACTAAGAAAACGGAAGAGAAGAAGATGAAAATAAGAGGAATAATACATCCTAAGAAAATCAAAATTACGCGGAAATTATTAGAGATGACGAGGAGTGGTCTAGTTAACTTCAGTAACCACCCAATTATTAATCAAAGAACAATGATCAGTAGCAAGAAGTATGAAAAGAACTCCATGAAAATGTTTGAAGTGAATCACCATGCAACTGGGAGAAAAAAATTTACCAAGAGGGTAATCAGATTAGATACACCCAGAAAAGGAATACTCATAAACGGACCAACGACACCAACAATCATTGAGATACCAGGAACGAATTTTGGAAGCAAACCAGATGATAAGGCAATGGATCCAAAAGGTAATACCATTCGGAGGGCTACAAAAAGAAAATGGCAACGACAATCCACTGGAAGGGAATTAGTAGAGACAGCTTTAGTTCCAAACACAACTACAGAATCCAAAATACATGAAGAATTAGTAGCAGCCAAATGGAAGAACCGTATGATAAATAGATACTTCACCAGTACAGAAGCCGATCTGGACACAGAGATAATCCGATGGAACAGAGCAACATGGATACTCGACTATGGTTAAACCAGATAACCATCCGCCATTGAAGAAGAAGGACAGATATTACAGATAACCGGATGAAGAAAACCAAAGAAATGACAAAAAGAATCAAGGGTAATTACAATCAAACCTCACTGAAGAGATATATTGAAGATTAACTAATGTGAAAAGCCAGAATATTATGATGAAAAAATACTAATTGATGACATTAATTGTGAGAACGACAACTATAAATATAAAAATGAGTGTTGACAAGCTACTAATATAATAATGCGTAACCCAAAGAAATAATGTATAATATGATGAATAATGTGCTCTAAACAAAATACCCGTACTAAATAAAAAAGAAAAGAATTATACGGGAAAGGCACACTCCAACTTGGCACATAATGAAATTTCCAAGAGCCAGTCAACTAGTAAATTACCATCTAACCCGTACTACATAAAGAAATATACGAGACGGACACCCAACATCAATGGCATAAAACATAAAAATAAATTCCAAGATCCAGTCAACAAGTAAATAACAGCTTACCCGTGCTTAAAGAAAAAGAGATGGCCTACGATGAGATTACAAGAGAAGTTGGAAGACAAAAGTAAATGATATACAATATACGAGGCATGAAACAAAACCAAACGAGAGCCTATTAAGTGAAATATGACACAAATATGTGGGTAAAGAAGATACAGAAGATTATAAAGTTAACTACCAAAGGAAAGATTAATTGATACCGAAGAATAATGAGAATAACATACTAAAGAAGAGAATCATGAGAAGGTACCAATGAAGAACTGTAAACGAAATATCCTAGAAAAATATATGAAGATTAAGTTAAGATGAATCAAGAAGAGAAGAATATAATTATGTATAAACCGCAACTGCGTGAAGTAATCCCAAGAATGTTTATTATTAGTCGGAAGATTGACTACTTATATTTTGTAAGATGAATTGACTGAAGAATTATTCCAGCAATCATTTGTAATTTGCACAGAGATGATGTACCTCTGAATTTTTTTTTATGTTAGTATGGCCAGAAGAGATGTATGCCACAGCAAGCCACTCTGAACTGCCCCAGCTAAATATGATAGGGAATTAGGGAATTAAATAGTCGAGGGAAGACGATTACAAGGAGAGAAATACAAGATATGATTCATAAAAGAAAATGGAAGGATATAAGAAGAACAGAATATTCAATATGGAAAAGAATACAACAATTGAAAAATTCCTCATGAAAATAGTATAAGAATTCAGAATTAATCAATTCTTATAGGAAGGCATATGTAACGTAACAAAATTGTAGTTACGTATAAATAATACCCAATACGTTGAATAAGAATATACCACGAACATGTCTGAGTCAAAATGGGAAAAAATACCTAAAGTATTAAAGCCAAGTGTGTATCCACATACAAATAATGTCGAAGAAAGCCAACGCAGGAGAAGGAAGAACTATAATG
Source organism: Magicicada septendecula (assembly GCA_034769895.1). Lineage (NCBI taxonomy): Eukaryota > Metazoa > Arthropoda > Insecta > Hemiptera > Cicadidae > Magicicada > Magicicada septendecula. The sequence goes on along the minus strand of CM068369.1, from coordinate 216,606,459 downwards.
AAAGCAGCATCAATGTGATAAGAAGAGGAGAGTATATGAAAAACCAAACAAATACGTTAGCAACAAAGACCCAATAGATCATACAAGTGAGGGAACAACAAATGATATAAATGTGACAAATAGATCATACAAGTGAGGGAACAACAAATACCCTGTAAGTGATGAAACATATATATATGAAGAAGAAGGAACCTGAACACTAGAAGAGGAGATATGCATATTATGAAGAAGAAGAGAAATGTATAATAAATCATGAAGAATATTTAACAAGGACAAGACAATAACATTCCCAGTGTAAGGAATGCAATACGACCAGGAAGATACTAAGGCATGTGTAAAGAATGCCAGACTAGAAAATTATAATACCCTCCAACAAGGAAGAACATAATGAAGAAAAGATGACCATGAATCACGAGTTGGCAACTTAATAAGTAGCCACAAACAATGATAGTGAGTATCTTATATGAGTGCATCGATTCATAGTAAAATAACACAACCCCAAGTAAACACCACAGACAATAAAAGTGTAATGTTTATGTAAGAGGAAGATAAAAAATGTTAACAAGTAAAAATAGTGAATCCCAAATAAACAACACAAACATTTAGTGTATGATTTATGAACCAAGATTATGACAAAATTCAAACATAGTAAGACCACAAATATTCTGGAGATTGAAAGGAGAAATAATTGCTCAATAACAATTGAAACTGAATATAAAATCCTTAATGATATATGTCTTTAAGAATCAAAAGTATAGAGAGTAAAAAACCAATATATAATGTAATAATTAATGTATTGCAAATAAGACAATCTGCTATAGAGAGACAAGACAAGTTACCCAAACCAAAACATAAACACATAACATGTACAACTATAACAAGTAAAACTTAAGCAATAATGTGTAAACAAATAGTATAAAATATGTATAAAAATAGTGAGAATATTGTAATAAACGATAGTAATAACATATCATAACAAAGTTATAATAATTAAGCAAAATGATGAACAGATTAGGATGTGTATTGTTGTCAAATCAGTAAGAGACACATAACTTCAACTGAGCAGGATCTACAACATAAAACCACATGTAATAATTAGAAAAATGCAATCAAAAATAATTGTTCAAATCAACAACCAAAATAGGATAAATGAGTAACATAATGAACCCAATATCAGTAGAGAAACACATTCATACATTCTATATTATTTAAACAAACAATAGCCAGATTAACAGAACATAAGATGACCATCAAAGTTATAAAAGTTACTCACTTAAACTTGATAAAAGAAAGGAAAATAGATTGACAGTAGCAACTAGAGTATTCAATAAATCTATGAGAACCCCTAAAGGACACTGAATACATAAATATATATGTAAACAATAATAAACAATTATACATGACCCATGAGACTAGATGTAAAGAGCAATCTTACTGAAATTTATGAATGTTGGACACAACAAAAAAGTGTTATACACTATAGACAAACAATGTACAAGGTCTAGGTACACATTAATGGATTAAAACACAACCATTAAGTACAATTAATGATAAATCATGTATATCAAAATAACAGAATGATGACATGGTGTGTTAAAGCCATCTAATATAAGTATATGAAGCACAATAAGAGGAAACAAAGCTGCACTAAAGGTGTAAAAATAGTTAAGGTACAACCTAAACACCTAAGAAATATATTAATATGAAAAAATGTACTAGAAATAAGGAATACAAATGCAAGGACATGTAGGGATTATACGCCTAAAGAGCATTTGACAAAAAGTGTAAATATTTTAGTATTTAGAAATAATTATAAAGAGAAATGGACTCTAAACAATTAAACAATTAGAATAAGCACTAGAATCAGAATATATCATAATAAAGTGGAAAGGACTTAAATGTGATTAAGAACCACAAAAAGTGAATTATCAAGAAGTGACGTAGCTTAATTTTGGACGGATTTATAGCTTGAGTAGACTCTAATTAATGAGCAAAGCGTCCGGAAGGTGATGATACCATTTACGTCTTAATTCGTAAAATATTAAGAAGGATATAAACAATTGACAGTTTTCCTTCAATTCCAAAAAGAATTGAACGCGTCATAGCATACTCTTGAACCCAAAGACCGATGCTAAGAATTAAACTTTTGACTTTATTAAGGCATATGGGGTCGAGATTATCAAATTGTCAACCAATAGGAAGAGCTGATTTCAAGAGACGCCGACAGCAACTTCGAAGGAAAGCATTAATAGTTCTTGGACCATCAGAGTGAACGGAACGTATGTTCGTCGAGAACAGATTTTCAAAAATTTTGCGCGCCCTCCAGTATAAACGAGCGAAGTTAACCTCACTAAAGTTACTTAACCCCTTACGAGTGAAGTGCGACGAGTGAAGTGTAATAACAATCCATCCATCGCCAGTGTATAATAAAGGCGATGATGAGTGGGAAACTAAGGGAGTACTTATTATTAAAAATTTTGTAATGCAAAACTAATGTTTACCAACAAAAGTGTTCTCGTTGGTACTATTTTAGCCAAGTACAATCGTACATGGTTAAATTAGTTTATGAATGTTAATTAACCAGTATTTGAATAAAAATTCTCGATCTTATTAATTTAAATAAGATATTATTAATTTTACTTCCATATTCCTTAAAGAATGGAAGTATGGTGATGGCAAAAAAAATCGTGTTCGAGATTATTGCAGTTTCTGATTGTACTACACTCAAAACATGAAAAAAGTCGTTTTCCGAAAAGTGTCTGTGTGTGTGTCTGTGTGTGTGTCTGTGTGTCTGTCTGTCTATCCGTCTGTAGATCTTTTCTCTATGGCAAACGATAACTGCTGCAAATTCAAACAGAATCAAATATTTTTTTGCATACGGCCCTGATTTGTAGAGTACTCACGACCTATTGTTTTTGGAGTAGATCGGTTAAGGGAAAGGGGTAGTTTACCAGCAACGGTTTTTTTTATCAAGGGAAATTTTCTTTTTTTGGCAAACGATAACAGCCGAAAATTCAAACAGAATTAAATAATGTTTCGTATACAGCCCTGAATTGTAGAGTTTTCAAGACCTATTGTTTTTGGTGAAGATCGGTTAAGGGAAAGGGGTAGTTTACCGGTAACGTTTTACGTTTTAACAAGGGTATTTCCTATGGCAAAAGATAACAGCCGCAAATTCAAACAGAATCAAAAGATTAATTGCATACAGCCCTAAATTGTAGAGTTCTCAAGACCTTTTGTTTTTGGTGAAGATCGGTTGAGGGAAAGGGGTAGTTTACCAGCAACGTTTTTTTAACAATGGTATTTTCTTTGGCAAACGATAACAGCCGCAAATTCAAACAAAATCAAATAATGTTTTGCATACAGCCCTGATTTGTAGAGTACTCGAGACCTTTTGTTTTTTGTGAAGATCGGTTAAGGGGAAGGAGTAGTTTACCAGCAACGTTTTTTTATCAAGCGTATTTCCTATGGCAAACGATAACAGCCGCAAATTCAAACAGAATCAAATAATTTTTGCATACGTCCCTGAATTGTTGAGTTCTCAAGGACTTTCGATTTTGGTGAAGATCGGTTAAGGGGAAGGGGTAGTTTACCTGCAACCTTTTACGTTTTAACAAGAGTAAAGTACTTGAAAATTTATTTAAACTTTTTGAAACAATGGTAATTGTTAAAAATAAAATAATTTTGTTGCCAGGCAATAAAATTAAAATTTTTTCATTTTAATGTAATATAATATTTTTCATTTAATACGGCAATAAAAAGGCAGGTAAGACACACACACACACACACACACACACACACACACACACACACACACACACACACACACACACACACACACACACACACACACACACACACACACACACACACACACACACACACACAATTCACGTTATTTCTGGCCTCACTCATGTTTATTTTCTTACGTTTGCACGCTTTTTAAATGGAAAGTGCCGAAACCCACACCAACATAACGCGTGCAAGCCGAAAAAATGGACATCAATTTGCTTACTGGCGAAGCTAGTAGTTAATGAATGGGTAGGCAAAAATCTTATCTTAAATTTTTTTTAAGGAATCACTAAAAGGACGGTGGGTCAAATCGGACGCTGAGGTAGAGTTTGCTGTAAACGAATGGTTCCACAAACAGCCGTAAGAATTTTAGTAGCAGGGAATCTACAGGTTAGCGCAACAGTGGAACTCATGTCTTAATGTTATTGGAGACTTCTTTTAAAATCGTTGAATAAAAAATGCTTTACAGCTCTATACGTGTGTCTATTGAACAATCCTTGTATTAGTCATACACAATAATACAACTGATTGAACTTCAAATTTTTAAACTTGATTAGTTTCTATATATATGTTTAATGTTATAAATAATTCAAATAACAATCTTGATCATCTGTTAGTTCAGCGGAATAACAGTGACACTTCTAATAACCGCATAAAATAAACACTTAGAAACAACACAGGCGCTTTAACTTAAATGTTTGGACCACAGAAGTGAGGCATGCCTCAACGCTCTATGTGTACAGCGCGGGACAATCCCCCCTCCCTACACTTCCCTATCACACCACTACATTGCTTACATACGATGTATACAAAAAACGCTGAGCCAAGTTCATGTTGCCTCATTCGTTTTAAACGAACTATGCCAAATCTCACCTGTCACCATCTAGCGGTCGCTCAATAAAGCACGTTTCGGTTTAATAAATTTGACAGTCGCAGTCACAATGTATAATCTTTACGTTATGTAGTTCATAGGTATTTATAATTTTTATTCTACAGAATTTTTTAGGGTAGGCATTGCCTCAATTGCCTCCATGTAACTTCGCCACTGATATATATGTGTACAACGTTATCGGCAACAAAGAAGTAGTTTTTGTTAAAATTCCTTCCCGGGATATTTGGCCGTAGTCCAATGTTTTCTACAAAACCAGACATTTCGGCAATGCCATCGACTTCCATCATCAGTGAAAATCGAGTGCGATAACGTGAGGTGGTATACGTTAGTGACCACAGTACTGTGGTTAAGGCTGAAGCAGTAAGTAGAAAGAAGTAGTTTCTATGGTAATATTTCATTTCGAAAATGATTTTAAATATAAATCTTAGAATATGGAAGTCATGTATGGTTCTCCATACCGATATTTTAGAAGGAAATGACAAATGAATATAACATTATAATGAATATCGATGTAAACAATATTGAATATAAATGCTAACTTGATTACTATTAATACGAAATCAGATCATTTATCGAAAATTAACAGAGAACAGTCAGTACAGTTAATGAACAAAATACTTATCAATAATAAATATTATGTATAGTTTTAAGATTTTAAATGCCATCAATTGAATATTTTATTAACTCACTTTGAGTAATAGGCAATCTAACCTATATGGTACCAAAGTTGAATAACCATACTGAGTCATGTTTTAAATTTATAATCACTTCAATATACTCAGTTAATAAGAATTTATGACTTAATTAGAATACATTTCATTATTAATACTTATCCAAGTAATATTGTTTTGACACACAGCATTTGTAATCGTGTCATACACATCACTAACTAACTGGTAATTTGACACCAGTGGTACCATAATACGATAATTTCCGATATCGTAATTAAACTTGTTTTCTTGAATTTTAAATACTCTCTATTATGTATTATTGTTATATTTCAGCAATTTCGTACCTTGTATCATGTTAACTAAAAGAACACCCGAAGTTTGGTAACTGTAAACCAAACTAACCAAACTAGGTTAACAGTTATGCGATATACGATAATCAGTGTTACCAGCCCTGAGCCGTAAGATTCTCAATACCTATTTCAATTGTTTTTGATGATTATTAATTTTCTAAAAGATACTAATTTCAAATTAACTTATTTTTAATAAAATAATAATTTTCTTACCTTGAATCAGTTTCTTTATTTTAAAGTAGGTGAAATAAAAATTATTTACAGAGCCATTATTTTCAAAGTGGCAGTACGACAAAAGAGCGGCCAATATTCGAATTTTTAAAGCAGTATTAAACATACAGAATCAGCTTATTTACTGTACATACACAATTACACCTGTGACATATAAACTGTGTTGTGACATTTCAGCGTATTACAAGGCCTATTTTGGAAGATTGACAACATTCATCATTGGTAAGTGAAACGGTAAATCTACCACTGCCTCAAGAGAATTTTAACATTCCTTTTTCAAACAAACATTTCGAACTTTATTTTGAACAAACCTAATTATAAATTAAACACAAATTAAACATTTTTACAATCACTAAACGTTTATTACAACGTGACGAACCCAACGCGGGCTTGAAGAAAATTAAACACAAAGTAAACAACATCTAATCAGTCTACACTAAGTTATATTAGAGAGTGACGAACCCAACGTGGGGATTGATTGACAAAAATTAAACAGAACCACACTGTTATATTATAATGTGGCGCCCAACGCGGGGCTTGATTGATTGAAGATAACATCAAATCCGAACTAATAAGTATATTACAATATATATAATATATGTGTGTGTATGTGTGAAGTGCTCACAATAACATGTAGAAAAATACTGAAGTATAATACAAGAAACGAAGATAACAGTAATATAAAAACTTTGTACGTTAGCTGACAAACTTTTGCTGTTTTTTTCCTTAGTTTTGTAGAATAATTTAAACACATTTAATCCGGTTTAAAAGAATTATTAACGGTTAAAAAATTATCCGGCCTATAAGGCTCGTGATGATGTGATTGGATGTCAGATACATATTTGTATATTTCAGAATGCAAACACTAATCTTAACAATAATATTTTAATATTTATTTTAGGTGGAAGTGTTCTTTGAAGGACTACCAGAAGAAGCTTCAAATCCTTTGAAACCAAATGACCGTGAAGATATTTTAAATAGCATTAAGGGGATGATAGCTTTGAAAGACAAATATCTCATTCCTCTGGCAGATTTGTTTACACATGGTGTGTAAAGGACAATTTGTATATCACTTTTATATATTCATATAAATGTATTTAATTATATGTGTTTGATAATATTAGAAACAAAACAATTTATATTGTTCTTGGAATAAAATTTTTTAAACATGGTAATTTTTTATGTCTTAAGAAAAGTTATTCATGTTTACCTCAGTCCTTAATTAAACATTATAAGTCGTTTGTTGTGTCTGTATTAGAGAGGTTTACTAAAAGACATGGAAATTGTTCGTTAAGATGATTTATTCTTTTTTAATATACCTAAATTATTGATTCAACGTATATATAGGTATGTGTGAGGATGCACAAGTATTTGCAACGATGGATATAATAAGCCTGAGACACATGTTACATACAACAATACAAGTTATTCCAAGAAAGGCTTGAAAACACAAAGTCTAATAAGTAAAAATTAACATTAACTTGAGAAAATCTATTACATACTTATTACTATTATTACCTTAGACTTATCTATGTAAGACTAAGTGTCTGACACCCTGTAAAATAACTGAGGAAAGTGGTGATGACAAATATATAAATATAATGTCAGTAATTGTCAGTCGAGTAAGATCAGGGTAACTTATTCGTAGATGGATACGCAATGTGACAGAAGTACAACAAGCTGGCGCTGTGTTTATATAGGAGTATATGTAGTAGCATTGTGTTTCGTGGAACGTCATCACAAAACCTAAACATAATACCAAAATGTAGATAAAATATAACAAAAAAAGGGAAAAACTCTATCAAAAAATTAACTTTAAATTTCCTCACTAACAACACAGTAATCTACAATATAATAAGACATTTCATCAAATTATATGAAATAAACAAGAAGGCACCCTCACATATGCACCAGCTCTAGTATCAAGTGTTCCAACAAACTGAAAACACCTAACATCTAATTAATAAAATGTAAAAATTATTTCAAAGTACAAAATCATATTTAACAATTTATAGATGTGGATGCCATGAATCAAGTATATTTGTTTCAGTCTCGCATGTTAGGCAGTGAGGATGCGTCAGCGCAATGTCATAGCCCAGTTTACTCCTACAAACAGTGCAGATTGTATTTTTCAAAAACTACATTTTTTATCAAAATCGTAGCGTTTAGTTAATTCCTATATATATATATATATATTTTTTTTTTTTTGTGGAGTAAAATAAATCAGTCTAATGTGTTTCCTTTTCTGACTGTCATAGAAAGGAATGACATAGACATGGAGTCAAAAAATAATTTGCAACGTGTACAATTTTAGAACATTCGAAGGCAAAAAGTTACCAGAAAGAAAGTTAAAGGAACGCGTAACGCATGCGTGATGTGTGTGTGTGTGTGTGTGTGTGTGTGTGTGTGTGTGTGTGTGTGTGTGTGTGTGTGTGTGTGTGTGTGTGTGTGTGTGTGTGTGTGTGTGTGTGTGTGTGTGTGTCAGCAATATTCCTACATACACACAGTCCTACACGAACGAGCAGACGCACGTGCCGGATGCATGGATTTATCCGAGTGATCAGATAAACCTTCTGTTGTTATTTTTCTTGTAGAATTACTTTCAAATATAATTCTATTTAGTAATAAAAGTAACGATAGCATTAAGTAACCGCACACGACAGTACAAACACACCGAGCAGCTGCTTATACAAGACTCGATATGAAACGTAAATTGTATATACGTAGGTGAACCAATGGACATTCGTTGTAAGCACTTACTATGTGATTATCTAGCCGCATATCTTAAATGCGCTGCTCAAGTGACATGTTTTCGTTGTTGAAGAGTCGGAAAGTTGACACACACCACGCGCAGTATTTAGGCTTGCTACCAACGAGTTACTGTTTTAACACGGTGCAACTGTTCCAGTGTTGCAGTATGTTCACTTTTATCTCAGACCAGTAAAAGTTTAAACAAGTAAGCCTAATAGAGTAAAGTCTGTTCACTTTTGTTGAAATTAAACAAGTAATGATGTTGATACAGCCGTTGGGACCAAAGTCAAAATGTTTGATTACTTAGTAACAAGTACAGTGTAAAAAACTTTATGATTCCGGTGATCTAAAAAAAATAAAATACAAGCATACAACAAAGCATTACAAAGAATGTACAGATTTCAGTCGCAAGCTAAGTGCTCTACAGCAAACTTTGAAAGAAGTTGTAATGATAACGTTCTTATCCTCAAAAACGGAAACTTTCTTTGAATCCATTACAACTAGCTCCAGCAAGGTACAAGTGAAACAAAATTACGTTAACTTAACTAAACAATTTTGTGTTACACTAGGAATCTATGTGCTATACATGATACATCGCTGAGAAATAGGTTAACGTTTAATTCTCGTTTGTTAGTGTAAATTATACTGATGAGGACGATATAGTATATTAATCTGACAACCCGATTAAAAGTTTGTAAGGTACTGACACTAAAAAAAATACAAAAAATTATCCAGTTAGCCTTCTGATTGGATATACGAAATATTTTTACCCGTACATATATGGTCACTATATTTCTCATAAGAAATATGGGGAGAGACTTCCTCTCAACTTAAATAGCTGGCCGCTTTTCTTTCTCTAGATTTCACTATTTTTTATATCTTACAGTATCACACAGATAAAGCGCTAAGTTTATTATGTGCGCGCGTGCGCGCGCGTATGGTTTTATTTTTTTTGCGTCACTAACGAGTGAAAATATATTGTGTTACAGATATTACTATTATTATTACTGATAATTTCGAGAAATAGCTCATTCCATTTCTGCATATGCGGACAGTGGTAACCAGAATCAAAAACCTTGAAAATTGTAGTAGTAAATCGTAGCCAGTTTTAAGAGTCATGGTAATCAAGTAATTAGATAAGAGATATTTGTCTGAAATTTATAGAAGTCAATTTAATTATGCAATTAAAAATATATTCGTTGTGTTTGTATTTAATAATAATATTTTTACGTAATCAGTGTCTTAATGTATCACAACCGAAATTCATTTTGGTCGCTAAACTAGCGTAATGAATACTATGAACAAAGGAAATCAAAATTAAGATCACTAATGTTTATATATTTTAAATTAGTGAAATTTGTAAGTGGACTTTAGTATAGGCCTATAGACTTTGTGTGCAATTCAACTTTTTGATCGAGGCAATTAATTCACTAAATTTTTTAAAAGATATAATTAATAACAGCCGTTATGTACTTAGATTCCATTACTGTGACATAAAAAGATTCATAGATTTTTCTTTTATTAGTGACATGTGATAGTAGCATACGTTCCTGATGCATATTATTTGTTGATTCGCTACGGTTTAAGTAAATGCAATTATGTGTGTGACGAAAAGATGTGCTTTGAGATATATTGTTTTAAGGTTTGAACATGCTTTATATTTTCCTTGCTAATCAAAAATCAAAACAAAATTATTACAGTAAGCGAAACAATGAAATAAGATTAACGTGGAGTTAATGTGTCTTCAAGTGAGTAGAAAAATGTCAATTGCCATTGAATGTCTTACTTCCATTTACTTATTAAGCAGATAAAATTGCATACTCAATGTTTTTGTCTTATTGTCTTATTTCAAAATATAAGCAATCATTTCAGACTCTTGTAAACAAAAGTAAAGCGAAGAAAAGAGTACAGTAACGCAGTCCTCTTGTACAGTATTATCTCTCATTCTATGTTTCTCTTCTCATTGAGATACTGTACTTACTAAATGTTAACACTTTGAATTCTGTTTTACAGTTACAAACTAGTAGAAGATAATTTGTTAGATAAAACTGAAATTGCAATAATCATATCAGTTATGTCAGATTTGCAACTTGTTTACATTCAAAGGCTTTGAAACAAAGAAAACGTAAATTAATGGAACTAAAAATTGTTTCTGTTACAGCTCACTTTAATAAATTTATTTTCTTTGTAGTTTACAAAAGAAATGACATTCCTTCTACGATGAGGGTATAATCAAACGCGATTTGTGTATTATTTTCTGTTATCAAACCCCGCGTTGGATTCGTTATTTTGTAATAAAACGGTTTGTTACTTTGTAATGATTCTTAGTGTTATTATGATTTTGATTATTAAAAACTTGTTTAAAAGGAATGTTAAAATTCTCTCGGTGCACTCTGGCAGGTTTACCTTTTCACTTACCAACGGTGAATGTCTTCAGTCTTCCAATATAGGCCCTGTATCACTGAAATGTCACAACACAATTTATAGAATATGTCACTTGTGTATTAGTGTGTGTACAGTAAATAAAATAATTTTTGTATTTGATACTGAATTGAAATTCAAATACTGGCCGCTCGATTGTCGTGCTGCCACCTTAGGAAACAATTGCTCTATAAATAAACTTTTCTTGTGCCTATTTTGAAAAAATAATAAGACTGATCTAAGAGAACTATAACTTTATTAACGTTAAGTTAATTCAAATCGAAATCCTGTTAAAACAATAAATCATTTATCTAAAAATGAAACTTTTTTCTTGTGAACTTACTATTTGTTCTCTTCTCGTCGAACGCGTTTCGGCGTACGTATTCGCCTTCTTCAGCTTAGAGACTGCCAGCATTTGGTAACGGTTGTTGTATGGAAGGAGTAGTGGGGGTGGTGCGTGGAGGAAGGGGATTGGCGCGGGGATTCATTTTAATGTTTGTTTTTTGTATAATTGTGTCAAAAAGTGTATGTGATTTATATTGTAATTGATCGTTAAGTATGTTGTTTGGTTGTGTTTTGTGGTGTTTATATATTTCATATTGTTCAGTTGTGTTGAGTTTTCGACCTTTGGGTTAAGTAATGTAAAATTTCAAGATTAGTGTCTATGTTGGTGTAACTGTGGTTTTCTGTGTGTATGTGTGTGGCAAACGCGGAGTGTATATTGTTGTTGGTTAAAGCTTTTAAGTGTTCAGAATAACGGGATGAAAAAGATCTTCCCGTCTGGCCTATGTAGAAACTATTGCAGTCATTACAATTTAATTTGTAAACACCTGTTTTGTTATATTTGTCTATGTCTGTGTTTCTCTTATTGATGTGTTTTTTGATGGTATTGGTTGTTCTGTATGCAATTTTGTATATGTGTTTTCTGAATGTGTTGGCGATTTTGTGTGTGTAGGAGTTGTGGTATGTGAGTGTGATGTATTTATTGTGCTGTGTGTTGATGGTATTTTGTGTTTCGTTGGTCTTGTTTTTGATGCGTCAAAAGCTGGTAGTCTCTAAGCTGAAGAAGGCGAATACGTACGCCGAAAAGCGTTCGACGAGAAGAGAACAAATAGTAAGCTCACAAGAAAAAAGTTTCATTTTTAGATAAGTGTTAGTGCTGTGAAAGAAGAGATGAACAATCAAGACAACAATAAATCATTGTTAAAAACAAGTTAATTAATTAATGAGAGTCTTTCAGCTCAGGGCTGGTAACATTGATATGGTATACAATATTATTGCTAACCTTATTTGGTTCGTTTTGGTTATAATTACCACAATTCGTGTGTTCTTTTAGTTAACATGATACAAGTTACAAAAATGCTGAAACATAACAATATTATTTTATACAGAATAATTAAAAATCAAGAAAATAATTTTAAATACGATATCAGAAATTATCGTATTATGGTACAACTGGTGTAAAATTATTAGCTATTTAGATAGGTGTGATGCACGCTTATAAACGCTGCGTGTCAAAATAATATTATTTGGCTAAGTATTAACAATGAAATGTATTTTATTTAAGTCATAAATTCTTATTAACTGAGTCTCTTCAAATGATTATAAATTTAAAACATGACTCAGTGTTGATATTGAACGTTTGTACCGTATAGGTTAGATTAACCTGTTGCTCAAAGTGAGTTACTAAAATATTTAATTTATAGTATAAAAAATCTTAAATCTATACATAACATATATTTAAAATGATTGCATTGCTTATTAACGGCAATGATTGTTCTCGAATGTTAATTTATAAATGACTTGATTCAGCAATCGACGTAGTCAAGTTAGCGTCTATATTCACTCTTGTTATTTTCGACATTTGTTATCATATTGAATTCGTTTATTATTTTCTTTAAAAATACCAATAATATTTTATTTAATCAATACAATTAATAAAATCGAGAACCTTTACTCATATGCCTATTAATTGACAATTGTATACTAATTTAGTCATGTACAACCCGTGCTTGACTAGAGTAGTGTCAACATAAAACTTATCAATTGGTAATTATTAGTTTTCATTCCTTTTTTAAAATATTGTTAATAAATAGTACTCCCTGCATTTAACACTCATCATCGCCCTTATTATACACTGGCGATGGTTATTATTTATCACATCACTAGTTGCACTGTCACACGTAATGGTTGTTTACTTAGGTTAGGTTACAATGCTTGACTATACTTGGGGACGCGCACAAATTCAAATATCTTGTCACTGACTAACGTGCGTTCCATTCGCTTTGATGGCCCATAAACAATTGTTGCTTCTCGTCGAAGTTGTTGCTGGCGCCTCCTAAAATTAGCTCTTCCCATTGGTTGAAATTTCTTTAATCTCAACCCCAAACACTTTAGTAACATTAAAAATTTTATTTTTTGGCGTCAGTCTTTGGGTTTGAGAGTAAGCAATGACGCGTTCAATCCTTTTTGGAAATGACAGAAAATTTGTTATTATTCATAACTTTCTTATGACTTGTCTAATTAATAAACTATTGGTACCATTATTCTGCGGATACTTGGGTCTTTCTATAAAGTCCAAACAAGCTATAAATCCGTTCACAAATAACCTAGCTCACTTCCCGAAAATTCACTTATTGTGGTTCTTAATATAATTAAGTATTTTCCACTTTATTTTCATGTAATTTTATTCTAATACTTATATTTAGGTGTTCAGAGTCCAGTTCTCTTACCAGTTATTTCTAAATATTAAAATATTTACAAATTTAGTAAAATGAATTTTTGGCGTGTAAGCTATACATGTCCTTGCACTTGTATTTACTTATTTTAACATATTATCTTATCATAAGATACTTCTCCGGTATTCAAATTGTACCTCACATGTTTGTACACCTTTGTTGAAGCTTTATTTCTGTATATAGTGCTTCACTTAGTCATATAGTATGGTTTAAATATATCATGTCACAATTCCGTTACTTTGATATTCTTATTTTGTTATTGTTTGTACTTAATGGATATATATTTATCTATTAAAGTGTACCTAGACCTTGTACATTGTCTGTCTAGTGTGTGTACTACCTTACGGTTGGTTTAAATATCTCTAAATTTCAGTAGGATGGTTATTTGCATCTAGTCCTACTGGTCAAGTATATTTGTTTACCATTATTTTGATATTAATTTATAAATTGAATGATTGTTAAGTATACCCGTAGAGGAATTGAGTATTCCACTTACTACTGGTAAACTATTTTCCTCTCTATTATCAAGTTTTAATAGTGTATTTTGTGTAACTCTGGTAGTCACCTTGTGTTTTGGCTAATCTGGCAATTGTTTGTTTCAATAATTTAAATTATATAATTGTGTTTCTCAGCTTATACTGTGTTCATTATCTTATTCATTTGTCTTACTTTGGTTGTTGCCTTGAACAATTACTTTTGATTGCTTTTTTCTAATTATTATGTGTGGTTTTATGTTGTAGATCCTGCTCAGTTGAGGTTATGTGTCTCTTACTGATTTGACAACAATACACATCCTAATCTGTTCAACATTCTGCTTAATGATTATAATCTTATTATGATATGTTATTACTATTGTTTATTACAATGTTTTCACTATTTTATACACATTTTATACTATTTGTTTATACATCAATATTTAATTTTTACTTATTTATGTTACACACATTGTGTGTTTGTATTTTGTTTTGGGCAAATTGTCTTGTCTCTCTATAACAAATTGTCTTATTTATAATACATTACTTATCACATTATACAGATTTTGTCCTTTGTTATTTTGATATTTAGGCATATATCTTATCAAGGATTTGATATTCTGTTTTAGTTGTTTTTGAGCAATTATTTCTCTTTTTAATCTCAGTATATTGGTGGTCTTACTATGTTTGTATTTTGTTACAATCTTGGTTCATAAATCGTACACTAAATGTTTGTGTAGTTTACTTGGTAATTACTGTTTCTACTTGTTCACACTTTTTTATCTTCCTCTTCTATAAACATTACACTTTTATTGTCTGTGGTGTTTACTTGGGGTAGTGTTATTTTACTATGTGTCGATGCACTCACATAAGATATTCACTATCATTGTTTGCGGCTACTTATTAAGTTGTCGACACTTGATTCTTAATCATCTTGTCTTCATTATACTCTTCCTTGTTGGAGGGTATTATAATTACTAATCTGGCAGTCATTACACTTGCCTTATCATCTTCCTGGTCGTGGTGCATTCCTTACACTGGGAATGTTGTTGTCTTGTTCTTGTTACATATTCTTCATTATTTATTATACATTTCTTCTTCTTCATCTTCTTAATATTTACATCTCCTCTTCAAGTTATAAGGTTTCTTCTTTTTCATATTTATTTTTCATCACTTACAGGGTATTTGTTGTTCCCTCACTTGTATGATAACTTATATCATACTTATAACATAATTATTTATATCATATTCATATTTATTTGTCACAGTTCATATTTATTTTGCTTAAATTATATGTCCACTTACTTGTATAATAATAGTTGATATGTCCCCTCGCTTGTATGATCTATTGGGCCTTTGTTGCTAACGTATTGGTTTGGTTTTTTATCTTCTATTCTCCTCCTATCATTTTGATGATGCTTTTATTATAGATCTTCCTTCTCCTGCGTTGGCTTGCTTCGACATTATTTGTATATGGATACACACTTGGCTTTATGCTTTAGTTATTCTTTCTCATTTTTGCTCAAACATTTTCGTGGTACACTCTTATTCGACGTATTGTGTATTATTTATATGTAACTACCATTTTGTTACGTTACAAGGGTTAATCGCAACGGATTCTGTGTCCGTCAGTTAATGTCTAATAATTTCGTAATTACTACATCTTAAGAGTTAAGAAATAATTTCTAGTCACTATGATTTTAGTTAGTTACTACGTGTTTTAGCAATAATTTGTCCCAAAAAATATGTTGAAAGTAATTAATTTTTGTTACTATCACTAAAACAATTATTAGGAATAAAGATATATTACTATATGGAACTATTTCATTTAAATGTTTATTTATTAATGTATGTTTTGTTACGCTGGTAAATGATTTCCATTAACAGCAACTGTGTCCAATTTACTTATTCTTGCACATCGTAGTAGCTTTCCTACGTTCCTGCCCTGTAATGTATCAAACGTTGTGGCCATCCTCTTTTATCCATTCAAACTAAGTGAACAGCCTATATCTACTTTTATGAATTCTGTAAAAGATATGAACTATATATTGTGTGGGGCTACTTAATTCTTTTTCCAGACTGCCTGTGTTCTTACCTAAACTGTGCGTGACGTAATTCTTTCCCTTTTTGCAGAAAGAGATTCCATTTAGTCTTCTGCCCACGTTTTAAACTGTATGTTATTACAAAAATAGGAGACTGACAGGCAAGGTTTATTTTGATACAAACATATATGTACGTTTATATGGCTTTATTAGTATTGTTTATATCCCAAGGCAATCTACTTCCTTCAATTTGTTTGACAACTTCTGGAGTTCAGTGCCCACTTATACCATGACACCTAGTGTAAGTCAATTTTAGCTTCCTCAACGTATGACGCTTCTTCAACTTAGGTCAAGTACTTCAATGCACGAAGAGTCTAACTAAGAGGTATCTGAAACTTTCAAATCTATAAAGCACAGCTCTGAATCATACTGCTGTGGATTTTCCTCGAGCTTATTGCTGCCAAGTAATTAATATGAAATAAAAATGTACGATTACAAGTTAAAACATAAACAATTTATGTGTACTTAATATTAATACCGTTGTAAGCGGATACAAGAAAACAACACAAAACCTAAGACGTTTTAATAGTAGAAACACACGCAATGTGTTAAGTTTCGTAAGCTTTCGGGCTTGAATACACTTGCGTAAACAACAAAACAACACACGTGCAAAAACAATGAATATAGTACATGCGTGTTAGTCATATCGGAATTTTGCTTTACTTGAAACAGCAGAACAGAGACTGCTTTCAGGACAAAAAACTGATACAAAACCAGTCAAGGAATAGTGAAGGTCTTTCTAAATAGGTGTTTAGTTGTGTTGATATTACGGCTGCTGTTTGGTTTATTGTAACTTTGTATATTGTAAAATATCTTGATGTTTAATCGCAACGGATTCGGTGTCCGTCAGTTAATGTCTAATAATTTCTTAATTACTACATCTTAAGAGTTAAGAAATAATTTCTAGTCACTATGATTTTAGTTAGTTACTACGGGTTTTAGCAATAATTTGTCCCTAAAAATACGTTTAAAGTAATTGATTTTTGTTACTATCACTAAAACAATTGTTAGGGATAAAGGTATAGTACTATATGGAACTATTTTGTATAAAAGATTTTTTAGTTTCTTAAATATGATGGTGTTCTTCGATCTACTGCCAGTACTAGAAAGTATAAAAATACGGTATTTTGTTTTGGAAATGTGGCGGTACATTAGACAGAGAGTAGTACTAACTTATTAAATCCTGGATGCAAATGTTAGACGCAATAATAACGAAACGATTAAACATTATATAACTTTTGAAACAAAGTTAAACGGATTTTGGAAAGGTCGATCAATTTTTGATTGCACACTGTGTATTTAAATTTTATTTATTGAATGTCTGTTCTGGAACAGATCAGTAAATTTAAATATCTGGGCTATAATGTGTCTTACATTTGAAACAGTGACATGGCTAATAAACGACATAAGTTCAAACTTGCGTGCTGGACAATCAAGAGAACGTTCAAAGCAACAAGCAAAAAAAAAACATGCCTGAACTTCTAGAAAGTGATAGCCCTCCCCACACCTCTCTATGGGCCTGAGACTGGGATAAAAGGAATTCCAAGATTTGTCGTGTTCAAGCGAAAGAAATGAGATCCTCAGCCACGTGGCAGGATTCAGGCCTACTCTTCGAGATCGCTTAAGAAATGCAGACATACGGGATGAATTGAGAATTATGCGTATACTCAACAGTACAACATTTCTTGCCGTATATCTGTGTTTCTTCTATGATCATGGAAAGTTAACCCTGCCACGTGCCTGAAAATCTCATTTCGCCGCTTGGATGCGACTGGTCTGGCCTTTCTTTAAAGTCCAATTCACAGACCCATAAAGAAGTGTGGGAAGAGCCATCACTCTTGTAGAATTTTAGGCGTGTTCCTTTAGTTGCTGACTTAAGGGTTCACTGATGTCCCGCACATGGGGTTGAACATATGCAACTTGTTCGCAACGTCGTTATAAGACACACTGTAGCCCAGGTATTCAAAACTCCTATCTTGTTCCAGGACAGTACCATCTATAACAATTTTTGCCCGTATGGGATCAGTTCCCCGACAAGCCATCATCTTGGTTTTAAGTATGAATGTTGGCAATCCAGAGTCTTTGCCGATTCGATTTAGCAAATGTGTACCCATCTGCAATCTGTTTTCAGAGCCGGACAGAATAGCCTGATCGTCCCCAAACAACAAAGTGTCAGTTGTAGAGTGACCAATCATAAAATATTCTGGAAGACACATCTCCCAGTTTTGTGTGACGTTGTCAACATATAAATTAAAAAGAGAAGGTAATAATGGACATTCTTGTCGCACTTCAAAATTGATGAGGCCAACTCTAGGAGCTGTTCTCGGTCTCCCTGCTTCTATTAAGATTTTATTCTCCACATACAGACTCTGTATTGCTTTAACTAGATGTTCTGGGATCTCATTCCTTGGCATTACTGCCCATAGTTTGCTCAGATTCACTCTGTCAAACACCTTCTCAAAGTCGATGAAAGCTGTGTATGTGAGCAGCTGATAATCTCTACGTTTTCCAATGAGCTGGGCTATTGTAAAGATACAATCTAAACATGATCTCCCCTTCCTGAAACCGTTCTGAGTCTTTGAAAGAATGATATCCGTTACTGCATTCAGCCGTGTTCTTAATATAGATGCATATAATTTATATGTATTATTAAGGAGGCTGACTCCTCTGTAGTTCCTGCAGTCATTACGATCACTTTCCTCGAATATGGGAATTACCTTTGGAATCCACCAGTCATCAGGAACTTGACCAGTGGTCCAGCATAGATTAATGAACTGTAGCAAACGACCATCCAGAAAGACTGGTGCAACTTTATAAGCTCCACGTTCAGCCCACGTTCATTTAGTGCCTGGTGCTTTTATATTCTTACACCGGTGTAGAGCAGCTAACAATTCATCCATTGTTATTGGGTCGACACAATCACTGATATCAGCAAAGGTTGTTTCTTCCAGTTGTTCCTGGGTCCATAGCTGCTCATACTATTCAAGCCATTGTGTTCTGATATATTACTGACCTTCAGGTTATCCCTTTCCGTATGATTTACATGACTTAATATTTTGTAAGCCTTGTCCTGCCTGCCATGTGCATCGTGTTCTATATCACTTACATATTTATTCCATGAACTTTGCTTGATTTTCCTGACTTGCTTTCTGGTAATGGCACAGCAGCGCTTATATTCACACCTTGTCTGAGCAGTGTTTAAGGCTAGATGTTTCAGATTTGCCTGCCTTTTAGCATCTATTATTTGTCTAATATCGTCATCCCATACCTGTAAGCCTCGGTGTCCATACCTTTTACGTCTCGTCACCAATGTTTCAAATGCTGCTTGTGATATGACTTCACTGATGTTACCTCACTCTTGATTTATGTTGCTACTGATGGGTTTTTACAGTGCAAACTCAACCGGGTCTGATACAGGTATCTTATACTTTCATCTTGGGGCAGGTGTACTTTAAAAGTTTACTTGGAGCACTGATGCTCTGTAGATCAAGCCTTTCTCCACCTACCTAGAATACTAATTTTTGATATGAGCAGAAAATGGTCAGACTCAACGTCACATCTTCTAAGAACCCTAGTATCCTCCACTAAATTTTCTAATTTCGCATTAACTAAAAGATAAACAATTATTTAACGAGATCCTCTTGCTTACCAAGTATACGCGTATTTATGTGTCTCTTTATTAGGGAAAAATATGTTGGTTATTCTAAAATCGTTGAGTGTGGCAAAATCGATGAGGCATCGTCCATTTCCATTTCCCATTTTTTCGCCGTGACATCCCATGATATTTCTTATAGTGAAGTTTCCAACACCTGCATTGAAATCACCTGCTATTATCTCATAATCATTCATGTGTATATTATTGACAACTTTCTGTAAAGTACAGTAAAGTTCTTCTGAATCTTCTTGGCGACCGTTTTCTGGCCTATATACAGCTACCAATGTTGTGTACCCCGTTATGGTTTTGTACCGTACTGTTAATATACGCTCATTTACAAACTGGTAACTATGAATCCTAACGGCTTCTGCATCATTACTGCTGCTCCTGCAGCTGCACGCTTCCCAGGAGGTACACCACTGTATATTAATTTGTAGTCCCCCAATTCGGTCGAACCTTTAAGCTTCTTCTTAGTCTCAGGAATGATGGCAAAATCTACATCCATTAAATTAAGTTCCCGTTGAAGTTCCATTTCCTTATGTGCCAGTCCTCTTACATTCCATACGCCAATATTAAAATGGTCCACAATACCAGGTCGTTTTTTCCTTTTATTCAAAGCTGTGGTCAGCAAATTTTGATCCGTCCGGCTAGGCCTTATTTGAAGCAATTTGGTAGTGAATATGTCCCCTGGATATATTACTAGCATATCGCAGGGTAAGATGTATGGTGGGGCTGCCACCTTCAGGCTTAACGCCCAGCCCGATTTTCTGTCTGGGTGTTTTCCCATAAACTGGCTGTCTTACCAGACTAAAGAGACCAGTTTTCCTTGTTGAGATATCCATAAGGATCTTTAATATGGTGGTTTCTCCCTGCCTCCCACATCCTACGTCGTTGACCAATGGAAGGTCATTCGCCTGTAGGGGCAATTTCTCACCCCAAGGGCAAGAGAGCGCCCTAGTCTCTACTTGACAATGACAAGTAGAGGAAGAACAGCTTATGCCGGCTGTTACTCGGTCTCCAGAGCCGCGTTGGCCACAGCTGCACGTAGGTGTTGCCCTTCCTCCACCAGTTGGGGGTGCGACAGGGTATTTCCCTTCATCAAGGAACGAGACCATAAGGCATTACTCATCCTCTCCGGTACTTTGGGGAACTATACGTATATGTAGGGAATATATGTACAAGTTGTAAAAAAAAATCTAGGAGGCACAACTTGATTAAAAATTGAGGAACATGTGTAGGCTCCACTAAGTGACAGTTGAAAACATCATCAGGCGCCGGCTTCCGTTTGGTGGCTCTATTTAGAAGAACTGTAGCTTATTTCTCTTGCTAAAATTTTGTACATAGGATCTAGTATAATGTAACGAACCTGAATGGCAGTTCGCTGGTAGTTCGCGGTCTACAGTCCTAGCGATTCAACAGGCTTATTTAAAGGGAAAGAATTAGGCCTACTGCTTATTGAATTTGTAATTCACCTCCTCTCTCGCTAGGGAGTGTCAAAATTCACTGTACAAAAGCTGACTGCATAATAAAACATGATTAGACATTATTAGTAAAAAACAATTTAGGTAAAACAATACCTCTATAATGAATAAAAATTCGCATTTCTTCATTTAAATTTTACATTTTAATAAAGGCTTTGCGATAACTGAGATAATACATCACTGACTAATGTTAAATATTCAGTTACATGTTACAGGCTTGTTAGCAAATAATGTAGGCCTATTTACTGTTTCCAGGCATAGTGGAAACAATCCAGGTTTTGGGTTGATTCTAAACAAAGCGTTTGTGATTTTGAAAAATTGTTGTACACAGTTCCATGTGACGAACTGTACCCAAATATATTTTGAACGATTCTATCTAACGTGACTATACGACTTCTGGCACCATTATCTATCAGGAAATGTGTAAAAGGATGAGTGGACATTCAGCTCCATCCATTTGAACGATGCCCACAACTATTAATCCAATTATACGTCTGGAAATGTTGTAAGATACAGTATTCATTCTAAACTTGGAGAGAGAGTGAAAGAAAGTGAGAGAGAGTGAGAGAGGGAGAGATACAGACAGACAGAGAGACAGGTACATAGACATACAGGCGACAGATATAGATAGAGAGAGAAAGGGAGTATGAGAGAGAGGTTTCACAAATCTGCATTACAGCCTTTCATCGTAAATAATTATTTATTGTCAGAAATCGAGTTTATTCATTGATGTAAATAGAATAATGTTATAATATAGTACAAACAACGGGAATTCTCGATTATAATCAGCACTGTTGTCCTGTAAGAAGACAGTACTGAATAATCAAAAGCGCCTACCCTTAGTAGACAATGGGCTCTGAGTCGGTGGACAGGATTACAGTACCACACAATGCACAGTTCATTATGTGGTTGTCTTAGAATTACAATGGTTGCCAATTAACTGTTTCTTGAATTCCACTACGTGTTATACGTATTTAAGGGTTATCAACTATCTGCTGGAGTACATATAAGTTGTTATTAAATTGTAAACCTAAGTAAGTTATTCAATTGTTTACAATTTTAACAAAATTTACAGAAAATAGATTAAAAAATAATAAATTTGGTATGTCAAAACAGATAAAAATACAGTCATCTTTATTAAATACAGACGTATCATTATAATCATCATTATCATCACATCATAGTCGTCGTCGTTCTTGTCATCATTTTTAATTTACAAAAATACATTGGTTGGTATTAAGTGCGATAACACTACAAAAATTATGCTCTTGTACAAAAATACTGCTTATGAGTAAGAATATAGTGAATTTTGACTAAAAAAAGTTATTTTTCATTGTATCAATGAAATTAAACAAATACATACCTCAATCTACATATTTAGATATGATGATTCTGCATAATAAATTATAATACGTATTCATGTAGAAATTTATAAAAATTATACTATCAAAAATCTTGTAGTTTGCAACTTGTACAATCTTCCCTTTACAATCCTTTGCCTGTACAACTAATCCAAAAAAAATATATATATATATTTTGCAACAGATCACAGGATGATAAGGTATGCTGTTTATATCAGTGTACATGAATGACGAGCATATTCTTGTTTAAAATTGTTTTGTGTAATATTTTGTTTTTTAGTCACAAGTTTTGTATTTAAAAATTGATAAGCATATAGGTTACGCCAAAGTCTTCATAAAAAAATGTACTATATTGTCATGTATTTTTTGTATGAATTGGTGCGCATGTGGTGCGGGTGTGATAAACTGCGATCGCTATAGCGGCAGTGGTAGTTAACCGATTTACATGAACATTTGACAAAATATTATGTAAATAAATAGTTTCGAGTTGTGTATACTCTGAGGTTTGTAACTATTTTAGAAATATGATTTTTTAAGTAAAGCGAAGCTCAAGTGTAACTCTTATCGATGATAGGATAATAATAATTGTAGATAATTTCCATGCAGGACTATGCAAAATTATACAAAGTTTTTCATGAAATTTGTGTATCTGGTCGTTCCATCAATCATGTGACTTGGGCTTGGCCTATCAAATTACACCAAATTCGGTGAGATTCATACGTTGCAGAGCTAGGTTGGACACAGTCCGCCTGTCGACGTTGCTAGGGGAAGTTGTGCCCCGGGTAAGAGAGTTGTTCCCTTACAAACGTAAAAATATCTTATATAAAATAAACCATAAACATTAAAATTCTTAACGAAGTTTTGCGGTAACAACCAAGAAGGAATAGAGGAATAATTTATATAAAGTAAACTATAAACCTTGAAATTCTTAACGAAGTTTTGCGGTAAGAACCAAGAGGATAAATAATTAAATAAAATTTAAAATAAAATACAGTGCTGTGTCGTGTAATTTCAGATATCCGCATAGGGAACTTAAAGACACTACAAGATATCGTGGAAGCAGTTAAACATAACTACGAGACTCTGTGAAATATCGCCGCTGGAGCCGCTTGCTGTACAAGTCAACGACGAGACGAAGAGGACACCAAGAAGGAGGGTCAGGAAGAAGAGGACGCCAAGACGGGACCGACGAGACGAGAGGAGGACATTACAGGAAACAAGTAAAATCGATTCATTTTACTCGAACAATAAAAACAATTTAATATACTATCAATACATGACAATTTAAAATACATTATACATCTTTATAAACAATATTTGTATATAATAAATTATTTTCCATCTCCTCCATAATAGACTTGTATCGATTTTTACACACTCACAATATCCTTATTAGAATAATAAAGTTTGATCTGTTGCATAAGGATATTTGGCGCTTGCCACCGTTGAGCTCGATTTTTGAATTAATTTTAAAAAAGAAATATTTATTTGAGTGTGTAGAGACTAAGTTCAGTGAAATATTTATATGTGCTGTTCTGTGTTATCAGGGAGTGTAGATAAAAGTTTGAATACTCTCTCTTATCGGATATGTGAACAATAGGTAGTTATCTGTATGGAGGTTGAATTATTATTGTTATCTGTGTTAGATTAAGCTTGTTTACATTTGATTGAGAGTCTGGACTATAATAATAAATAACATAAACGGACATTATTAGAAATATAATACGTAAAAAAAAATATTGCCGTTACTATAAATAAGACTACAATATTTTATAAATTTAAAAATAAATAAATCAATATGGCCGAATCACAACAATTACAGAATACATTAGCGGCAATACTAGCTAATATGCAGACAAATCCGAGACATTAAAAAATTTTAAAGTGCACTTAGATACTGATCACTCTGAAAACTTGATGAAAATAATGTTTGAGATGATACCAGAAAAATTTCAATCAAACAATGAGTTAATATTTTACAAAGGAGATTATATTATGTGTAGACTGGGTAATACAACTGGCATTACATATGAACATTTAAAAATTAAATCAAAGCAATGTATCGGCAATTACCGAAACAAATGCAAGCGAAGAGCAATCAGAAAACGCGAAAGGTTGCGCGGCATTAGTCTGTGCGATAAATTAAAAAATAAAATAAGGATAATACAAATAATTAAACTAGAATGCCAGGATGTAAGTGGAATGATTGGTAGGAAATTGTATAAAATCATGCGTAAAATAAGAATAATTGTAATCATGTTGAAAATTGAATGGTTGAACTGTAGATATATCCGAATGACGTCTGACATTCACATCCTTATCAGTGTTCAGGAATGATAGGTGATAAGCAGCCATGTGCTTTGGTTTGTTTACAATAGAGCTGTCAAAGTGACAGTTGGGGAAATATTGTTTGATAGAAGCTACTCAGTTATTTTGCTTTTTGAAGTCATTATGTTATTATTTAGATGATTATGATTATTGGGATGAAATTGTCAATTTAGGTTAAAAAAAAATTTTGTTTTGTATTCAATATAAAAAATTTTTTTTTTACACGTGGAGGGGTTAATCCTGCAACAGGACACAGGATGATAAGGTATGCTGTTTATATTAGTGTACATGAATGACGAGCATATTCTTGTTTAAAATTGTTTTGTGTAATATTCTCTTCTTTAGTCATAAGTTTAGTATTTAAAAATTGATAAGCATATAGGTTACACCAAACTCTTCATAAAAAAATGTACTATATTGTCATGTATTTTTTGTATGAATTTGTGCGCGTGTGCGGGTGTGATAAACTGCGATCGCTGTAGCGGCAGTGGTAGTTAACCGATTTACATGAAAATTTGACAAAATATTATTTAAAGAAATAGGTTCGATTTGTGTATACTCTGAGGTTTGTAACTATTTTAGATATATGGTTTTTTAAGTAAAGCAAAGCTCAAGTGTAACTCTTATCAACGATAGGGTAATAATAATTGTAGATAATTTCCATGCAGGACTATGCAAAATTATACAAAGTTTTTCATGAAATTTGTGTATCTGGTCGTTCCATCAATCATGTGACTTGGGCTTGGCCTATCAAATTACACCAAATTTAGTGAGATTCGTACGTTGCAGAGCTAGGTTGGACACAGTCTGTCTGTCTACGTTGCTAGGGGAAGTTGTGCCCCGTGTAAGAGAGTTGTTCTCTTACAAACGTAAAAATATCTTATATAAAATAAACCATAAACATTAAAATTCTTAACGAAGTTTTGCGGTAACAACCAAGAAGGAATAGAGGAATATTTTATATAAAGTAATCTATAAACCTTGAAATTCTTAACAAAGTTTTGCGGTAAGAACCAAGAGGATAAGTAATTAAATAAAATTTAAAATAAAATACAGTGCTGTGTCGTGTAAGTTAAGATATCCGCATAGGGAACTTAAAGACACTACAAGATATCGCGGAAGCAGTTAAACATAACTACGAGACTCTGTGAAATATCGCCGCTGGAGCCGCTTGCTGTACAAGTTAACGATGAGACGAAGAGGACGCCAGGACGAAGATGACACCAAGAAGGAGGGACAGGAAGGTGAGGACGCCAAGACGGGACCGACGAGACGAGAGGAGGACATTGCAGCAAACAAGTAAAATGCATTCATTTTAATCGAACAATACAAACAATTTAATATACTATCAATACATGACAATTTAAAATAAATTATACTTTTTTATAAACAATATTTGTATATAATAAATAATTTTTCATCTTCTCCATAATAGACTTGTATCGATTTTTACACACTCACAATATCCTTATTAGAATAATAAAGTTTGATCTTTTGCAATATGTATATTGTACTGCTGTTAAAATGCAACACAGTACATAAGAGAAAAATAATAAATTTGAAAAGAAAAAATATACAAATTTAATATTAACTGGAACATATGTTTTAAAATGTAAAGAAAAACATTGGGCCTATCGACTCACCCAGTCAACATAGAGGTCGATTCCTATATGATATAAAACAATATTAAGTTATATGTTCTGAAAAGGATATATGAAATTGGAATGAATGTCATAATAATAGTAAATGGTAATAAAATTATAATTTAATAAATACCAACTAGAATTATGAATATTAGAGGTAAAATATAGATGTTTAATAAGAAATAGGAAAGTGAGATATGTTTTATTAGGTATATGATAAAAATATTTAATGAAAGTAGGGAATTATCAAAGTGGCAAACTTGTAAATTTTTAAAGATTGTATTGTATAGAGATGAAAGGAAATGTTTTTAGTCTAATTTTATTTTTAATAAGAGTAACATCATTAGTCTAAAATTATATCTAATAAGAGTAACATGAAGAGCCTTCAATTATATCTATGAAAAGAAACATCTGTAGTCTTGAATTATATGGAATAAGAGTAGCAAGAAGAGTTTAAATTCATAAAATATATTTTGTACATCATCAAGTTTAATGTCATATGTAAAAGAAATTACAGTAAAGGAATTTAATTTGTTATACCAGAGTTTTGATTATAAAGTTAATAAAGTAAACAATCAGGAGGAGAGATTCAACATTCCTATTGAATTTAGTAAAATAAACTAATATTCAATAAATAAATAATATTACAAGAAATATAAACATATCCTTAATAGAACGCCGATAGAAGAGGGAAATCCTGGACTGTTGAATAGTTTAAGTGGCCATAAAATATAATTAAGTATTCCGAGGGGACATCTGTGTTGCAGTCGTCCTAGAAAACCACATTCAGCGGTGAAACCAATAAGAAATTTGTGTGAAGGAACGGATCGCCAAGCCTGATATTGGTTTTGAAAATAATAAACATCAACCAGAAGTGAACCCGTGGCAGCTGGAAGAATTCAGAATCAGTCAAGTTACATTAGTTTGGTATTTACTTTTTACATGGTTATTTCTCAAAATACTGCATACTAACTGTATTTGGTTTGGTTTAAAGAAAAGAAAATATTATACACAATCGTAAACACGATCAAACAGCTTAATAATCATTAACCCTGAGAGAGAGAGTTCCTTTTCATGTACTGATAAACAAAAAATATAAACAAAGGTAGTTACATATCATAATTACATAATTACAATACCTGTATAAATAATTACAGCACATAAATGACGCATCCGACGTGGTGCAAATACTAAATATAATATATCAGTAAAAAACAACTGTACATAAATGGCGCCCATACGTGAAAGCAAAGATTTTCTTTAAACCAGAACCAAATAATACAAATTTGTTAAATTTAAATAGCATAAAAAATTTTTTCTTTGTAAATTAAGTTAAAAATTGTAAAATGGCTAACAAACCAGAGCAACGATATGAATTAAGGTGTAATAATGCTGAAGAAGAAGAAACTGAACTGGATGTAATAGTAAGGGATGCCCAAGGGGACCAACCAAAGAAACCAACTCAACCAATGGATGTAAATTTACAGGAGATGATGAGAATTATAATGGAAGGGAATAACAAAACCAACGAAAATTTCAAACAAATGAGACTAGATAATGAAAACTTATTAAAACAAAATAATGAGAATAGGAAAGAAGATAATGAAACACTATTAAACAAAATAATGAGGAAATAAAAAACAAATGACAAAGATAATGAAACATTATTAAAACAAAATAATGAGGAATTAAAGGAGACTATTCAACAACAAATATACGGGGTGAATGATAAATTAGACCAGCAGAAGGCTGAAGTTAAGTTAATATTACAAAATCATGAGGAAAAGAACGTTAGGCAATCCGGAAAAATGAAATTGAATATAGAAACAATGAAAGAAATAAGGAGTGATGAAAACCAGTCAATAGAAACAACGTTAGAATATGACAAGCAAAAGGTGGAAACATTGAATAAGATAAAAGAAATAGAAATAATACCAAACGATCAAATCAGGGAACCAGTAAATCAGAAAATAAAAGGTAGTAAAGAAATAGAAAATAAAGAAGATAAAAGTGTATCATTATATAAGGATAAACATAGCAGAAACAAAGAGAATATTAAGTATGTGGAAAAGAAGACCAAGAAAATAGGTAAAAGACGTCCCAAGAAACGGAAAAATACACAGGAAGAATTAGATATGATTAAGAGTGGGCTGGTTAATGTACGTAATCTCCCAATCGCTAATTACAGGGAAAGAACAGAATTAACAAATCATATTAAAAATTTAAGGAAATTTATATTTAAAATGAATACATCAGAAAAAGAAAGGGATAATAAAATATCAGCTATATCATCAATATTTGATATACCAGTGACATATTTGGTTAATGAACTAGATAATAAAGTGTTAAAAGTAGGCGAAGATACCATTGAAAATTTGGTGTTTGAAAAATTGCAATACAGAGTGATCGAAAGATATGTCATTAGGACAGATTTGATTGGAAATGCAATAGTAGGTCTTGAAATGAGTGAAGACTTCGCAGCAGAAAAATCAGAATACAAGGTAGTAGTGATAAAGTTGACAAGGATAGAATTCATACTGAAAACAATAATAGTCCGGGCAAAAAGGATAACTTATGTATTGGACAACGGATGAACTAAAGGTGAAAATATGGAAAGAAGGGACTGATTTTCCGGGAATGGACTAAAGCAAACTAATGGAACAAAGATTGGATTAATAATTAATACAAATAACATAATATGGAAGTTATTACAAATAAAACATTTTTTACTTTATGAACTAAAAGAAAGAAAAATATAAACCCCAAAATTCTAAAATAAGTAAGATCATCTTACTATATAAATATTTTAAAAGAAATTATTTTGAACTAATAATCATAAAAAAAGAGAAATACGGTTAATAACCATAATAATTATTTGAATAAACAGATTAATCAGTATAATAACAATGATAAAAAACAATTAATACTAGTTACTATTTAAGAAGGGTTAGAATGAGTTAGATGAAGATAGAATCTAAAATATTATTGATTGACAGCACCAAGATGGAAATAATACAACATGTAGGTTGAGTAAGGTTAACCAATTACATGTGAAAGATAGAACATTAATTGAAGTGATAAAACACTAGATGTGAGACAGTCGTAGAATAAAAATGTGAATAGACCTCAAAGAAATAATGTAACAATCCCTGGAATATAAGTTTTTAGCGAAGGAGCTAACTTGTAGGTAATTATTATATGTATTGTGTTGTGATAGTGCAACTTTATTTTTTCCTGGACAGAGATGAAGTTCCTCTGATTTCAGATGATATATTCAGGGAAAACGGCGGAGTAATGGAGGCCAACAGAGCCCCTCCGAATCCGAACCCGTGTGTAGTATTTAATGTTAGGGAATTATGGTATTTTAGCGATGATACAAACGACGAGGTAAAGAAATAAAAAATAAATATGACAATATGACTCGAGGTGTGAAAAGTATGAAGAATCAATATCAACTTTTAGGTGCTAAATTACTATATAATATTTGTAAAAAAATCAAGTTAGCCCATGTCAGATATGAAGGAAGGTGGATAAATCATCAAGCAGTGAGAACGTTAGAGCAAGTTTTGTTGACATTTGTGGACCATTCTCAACTAGTGGTAGGAAACATATTAAAGATATACTGATTATCAGGGACAATTATTAGGTTTACAAAGCATATCACATCATTAAAGCTGATACACATATTATATAAAAATAATTGAAAAAAAAGATAATTCTTAAATGAAGAACAAATGAAATCAATGACCAGGATCGGGAAGGTGAGGTTTAAAAGAAAGATAATGTTTTAGTCGTTTTTCGAGTTTTTTAGCCTTGAAATTAGGCACAATTGTTATTTGTTATTTATGATTTTGATGTAAAACCAGTTGGTTTAATTAATGTTGTTTTAAGTCATAAACGAGTGTTTGAGATATCGTGATTCATGATAATGATGAACCATATTTGTAATGTTAATAAAAGGAAAAACCAATTTGTTAAAAGAATTTTGTGAAGTACAAATAACTAATTAATCAGATGCTGTAAATATTAAGATTAGACTATGTTGGTTATTTCAAAATTTCATCTAAAATTGTATCTGAAATTATGAAATAAGGGAAAGTATTATGTACTGCTGTTAAAATGCAACACAGTATATAAGAGAAAAATAATAAATTTGAAAAGGAAAAATGTACAAATTTAATATTAACTGGAACATATGTTTTAAAATGTAAACAAAAACATTGGGACTATCGACTCACCCAGTCAACCTAGAGGTCGATTCCTATATGATATAAAACAATATTAAGTTATATGTTCTGAAAAGAATATATGAAATTGGAATGAATGTTATAATAAGAGTAAATAGTAATAAAACAATAATTTAATAAATACCAACTAGAATTATGAATATTAGAGATAAAATATAGATGTTTAATATGAAATAGAAAAGTGATATATGTTTTAATAGGTATATGTTAAAAACATGTAATGAAAGTAGGGAATTATCAAAGTGGCAAACTTGTAAATTGTTAAAGATTGTATTGTATAGAGATGAAAGGAAATGTTTTTAGTCTAATTTTATTTTTAATAAGAGTAACATCATTAGTCTAAAATTATATCTAATAAGAGTAACATGAAGAGCCTTCAATTATATCTATGTAAAGAAACATCTGTAGTCTTGAATTATATGGAATAAGAGTAGCAAGAAGACTTTAAATTCATAAAATATATTTTGTACATCATCAAGTTTATTGTCATATGTAAAAGAAATTACAGTAAAGGAATTTAAGTTGTTATACCAGAGTTTTGATTATAAAGTTAATAAAGTAAACAATCAGGAGGAGAGATTCAACATTCCTATTGAATTTTGTAAAATAAACTAATATTCAATAAATAAATAATATTACCAGAAATATAAACATATCCTTAATAGAACGCCGATAGAAGAGGGAAATCCTGGACTGAAGAATAGTTTAAGTGGCCATAAAATATAATTAGGTATTCCGAGGAGATATCTGTGTTTCAGTCGTCCTAGAAAACCACATTCAGCGGTGAAACCAATAAGAAATTTGTGTGAAGGAACGGATCGCCAAGCGTGATATTGCTTTGGAAAATAATAAACATCAACCAGAAGTGAACCCGTGGCAGCTGGAAGAATTCAGAATCAGTCAAGTTACATTAGTTTGGTATTTATTTTTTACATGGTTATTTCTCAAAATAGTACATACTAACTGTATTTGGTTTGGTTTAAAGAAAAGAAAATATTATACACAATCGTAAATACGATCAAACAGCTTAATAATCATTAACCCTGAGAGAGAGAGTTCCTTTTCATGTACTGATAAACAAAAAATATAAACAAAGGTAGTTACATATCATAATTACATAATTACAATACCTGTATAAATAATTACAGCACATAAATGACGCATCCAACGTGGTCCAAATACTAAATATATTATATCAGTAAAAAACAACAGTACAATATATATATATATATATATATATATATATATATTGCGACAGTACAAATAAATGATGTACTGAGCATGGAATATAAAAATTTTAATTTACTTAATAAACTGTAAATAATTAATAATATTTTAGAAATAAGCATGTTAGGGATTGCAAGCTTAGCTCGACAAAAATATGAACAGGTGTTTCGACATGAATCAACGTGCACACACACACAAATCTAACCGAAAGTGTGTAAACCAGTATTTTGCTAGTGTGTGTGAACGCAGGTCTCTGCAGGCGTGTTTGCCACCCCAAGATGAATAATTGCACAATTACTGTTTTTCCGTAATTATTCATAAACTAGAATTAAGAATTAAAATCCAAAAGCACCATAAAATATAAATAAACTTACTAAATACTGTGTACGAAAACCACGCGAAAGTGACACACCGTACGAGTGTAATAGTGAAATAACTGTGTACAAATCGAAAGGGTTAAGTTGCAATGTCCAAAATTACAGTGAACATGTGTTGTAAAATTAGTTATAAGATAAGTATAGGAGTATACTTACAGGACTCTGCAATTCGCAGAAATATAAAAAATAGCGAATTTGACAAAGAGTGGGGTATCTGAAGCCAGAGACAGTTTCTAACATGTCGATTTCGTATCACTGCAGGGTGTCGACCAAGACATGGGTATAAATAGGACACGCAAGCTACAGTGGTTCTCTTTCTTGAATCATCCACGGTGCAGCGGGAGCTTATGCCCGTCAGCACGGCATATTTATTTTATTTTGTAAACAGTTTAAATTTGCCAGTTACGTACAGATATGTACTAAGCTGTAAAGACAATCATTTTAATTAATAACAGCACTACTTAAGAAGATCCAATAACGTCAGAACCAGCACGAGGAGAGTTCCAGAGAATGATTCGACCCTAGACAAGAGAGTGTTACGACGCTGGACAAGAGGAGAGTTCCAGAGAGAGATACGACGCTGGACAAGAGGAGAGTTCCAGAGAGAGATACGACGCTGGACAAGAGGAGTACTCCAGAGAGAGACAGAGAGAGATACGACGCTGGACAAGAGGAGTGTTCCAGAGAGAGACAGCCAACGCTGGACAAGAGGAGACGAGAGACAGCCGACGCTGGAGGCGAGACGAGGACGAATACCGATGGAACAAAAATGATCGAGTATGATTGACGGCAATAAGGTGATAGACAACTTATTCATATCTTAATCATTCAAAGAATTCAAAGACAGTTAAAGACATTAATATTTTATTTAAAAATAAGAGCAATGTTTCTTGTATAGTAGAGTTAAAATCATAGATGTTTTAGAAATACGATTAAGGTAACAAGACCTCAAATTAATATGATATAAAATGATTACAAAGCATTTAAATGAAAACAATTAGTATTTGAGAAAACAGTACTGAGAAACAATAACTATTAATATTTTGAGTACGTTACAATATAGAAAAAAAGATTAAAAATTGATATTTTGAAACATATTAATAGACTGAGTAGTCTGAAAATGAGATTTTTCTTTTATATAATAATTATTAGCATAGAATATTTAGTCAGTAAGGATGTATATATCTTAACCCTTACGGCATAATAACAAATAATAACTAATGTTTAAAATCGAAGCCAGTGCCATGTGCACATATTTTTTTATAGTATCAAATAAATTTTAATTACCGTTTCAAGTTACATAGAGTTCTTATTGCAGATACACCTGAACCCCAATTTAAATGTTATATTGTTTAAAGAATTTATCAATCTTGAACGTGAGATCGTTCACGCCTATTTATGTATATGTAACGTTGCATAAATTTGGTTCTCCAAGATCGTGGGGCTCCACAAATTTAAATTAAATTAAATTTGCAATTTATTACGTTGCATAGAATGTCGCCCTGCACGTGGGGCACGACATGCCTAAATTTATGTACAAAAATTTGTGACATAAATTGTAGATCATGAATGTATGACCCGATCACCATCATTGAACTATTAAAATTTTTAAGTAGTTCTAAAAAATATAAAGAGTGTGTTAAATGAAAAATGTATAATATGTAATTATTATTTATATTAAACAGTAACTGAATGTAATGTTAATTGTTGTGTAATCACACAGCTGGCGCCCACAAATAATATTGTTGTCTATGTAGCAGGTGTAACTGTAATGAGTATTAATAATAACTATTAATAAAAATACAGAAATAAATAAATAAGTAGGGAACGGTTATCAATAATAGTTTTTAAAGAATTACTATTAAATAAATATTTTAATAATACTTCAACATGACGACTCCAGGAAATTTAGACGTCGAAGCATTCCAGATGATGATGCGTGCCTGGGTCGATGAATTAAGCACAAAACAGACAGAAAATTTAAATGCTAGAATAGACGAATTAAAAGAATCTAATAAGAAACAAACAGAAAGTTTAGAAAATAAATTAGCAAAACAAACAGAAAGTTTAGAAAACAAATTAGAGCTACAAACTGAAAATGTTAGACAGGACACCATAAAAATTACAAAGAGTTTAGAAGAGTTAAAAATTGATAATATTGAAATAAAACAAAGTATAATCGACAGTAATGCACAATTAACCGAAAAAATTGTTAATACAAACAGACGTATTGAGACGATCGCAGAAAATGTCTGTGGAATAATTAATAAACAAACGGAGCTAATATGTGAAAAGATAGAATGTGAAGAATTCATAAAAATTGAAAATACATGTGTAATTACTAACGATAATTATAAAAAAGTAATGAACATTAAGGAGGAGAAGCAAATAAAGGTTAATAAAACATACCTTATTAATAGCGACATTCCAAGTGTGAGGCACACACACACACTAGTAAGTCACATAAGGTGAAACACTTAAGGCACTACACTTACGGAGATAAATATCACTGTAGGTATAACAAGAAACGTAGTAAGTTATCTAGACGAAACGCTACGCAAAATTGTGGTAAGTATGATTTTAGATATACGCACGATAATTATGATAACGATAATTATAACTGTAATTATAAAAACTACAGAGGTTATCATAAACGACGAATGAAAAAACCGTCGACAGCTGTTCACGTCGGTTCACTCAACAAAACTAGCGACGAGAGAATTGAGAGAGAGCGAAGCATTTGTAACGAGAGGAAGAGGGTAGATTTTAAGTGGCCGACAGGCAAAATGAAAACGTTGCATTATAAACAGGTGACTTATACGATCCAAACAAACGTTCACAAGGTAAGTACGCACACAAACGTCGCAGCTATGCAACGGAAAGGTAACGAGGGGATAATAGAATGGAACGCGGACGTTGTTTACACGAGGGTGAACACAATGAATTTCCTGTGTACAACAACCAATTATGTAATGAAGGGTGTCAGTTCAAACGACACACCAAACCGAACTCAATACCCGAAAATAAATAATTATTTTTAAATGAGAAAAATAATATTACTATTAATTATTAATAATAATATAAGAGAGTATAATTAAGAAATGTTATTTATTAAGGATATGATAGCAAATAAAAAGAAATAAGGAATATTATTTGAAAGGGTTAATTAAGAAATGTATTAGTGATGGTAAGGAATGCTATTGTAGAGAAATATTTAAGAAAGTAATGGTAAAAGATGTTATTGTTGTTATTAATATGAAGAAATGGTAAGGAATGTTATTATTGATATGTTATAAATATGAAGAAATGATTAAGATGAGCAATAATTGCCATAATTGTTAGAACGACTGATCAAGCGAACACTTATTGAAGATACAAGGACACAGAAGAAAGCGAGAGTGAAAAGTCATAAGGGCAGAGACTACTTAGGATTAAGGACTTCGAGAAAAATATCGTTGTTTTCCAAGACAGTTCCTCTGTAACCGATCATGCGACACACTACAAGCTAAAAGAGTATTCTGTTACGGAAGTGTATTTCAGGAAAGTAGTAGCGATCAGAAAGGTAATGTTAAAGAAATGTAATAAAAGGTAATGAATGTTAATGTATTGTCATGTTAAGAAAAGAGCTAAGGAAGATTAGAAGCGAAGGTAAGAATGTAAGAATCAAGATAATGTAAAATTAAGGACCGAATGTACACACATAAGTAGGACAGAACACTTTAATCGTATATGATGAGACACAGAACAAAGAAATTGGTAAATTCCACGCAACGTCATTTAGGAAGTTCTACACATGAAAACAGAGGTCAATGAAACCAGTCAAATCAGCTGTTTGTAAAGCCACCCTACAACAAGGTCGCGAGCAGTGAGCGTACGAAGAGGGGAGGTAGGACATTTGTATACACTCCAATTAAGGGTGAAATGACGAATATTATTCTTTATTATTTGTTACATTTTTTTGCAAATAATAATAATAAATAAATAAAAAAAAATTATAATAAATAAATTTATTAAATTTTTTTTTTGTTACCAAGCAGAGGAATAATGCGACAGTACAAATAAGTGATGTACTGAGCATGGAATATAAAAATTTAAATTTACTTAATAAACTGTAAATAATTAATAATATTTTAGAAATAAGCATGTTAGGGATTGCAAGCTTGGCTCAGACAAAAATATGAACAGGTGTTTCGACCTGAATCAACGTGCACACACACAAAAATGTAACTGAAAGTGTGTACACCAGTATTTTGCTAGTGTGTGTGAACGCAGGTCTCTGCAGGCGAGTTTGCCACCCCAAGATGAATAATTGCACAATTACTGTTTTTCCGTAATTATTCATAAACTAGAATTAAGAATTAAAATCCAAAAGCACCATAAAATATAAATAAACTTACTAAATACTGTGTACGAAAACCACGCGAAAGTGACACACCGTACGAGTGTAATAGTGAAATAACTGTGTACAAATCGAAAGGGTTAAGTTGCAATGTCCAAAATTACAGTGAACATGTGTTGTAAAATTAGTTATAAGATAAGTATAAGAGTATACTTACAGGACTCTGCAATTCGCAGAAATATAAAAAATAGCGAATTTGACAAAGAGTGGGGGATCTGAAGCCAGAGACAGTTTCTAACATGTCGATTTCGTATCACTGCAGGGTGTCGACCAAGACATGGGTATAAATAGGACACGCAAGCTACAGTGGTTCTCTTTCTTGAATCATCCACGGTGCAGCGGGAGCTTATGCCCGTCAGCACGGCATATTTATTTTATTTTGTAAACAGTTTAAATTTGCCAGTTACGTACAGATATGTACTAAGCTGTAAAGACAATCATTTTAATTAATAACAGCACTACTTAAGAAGATCCAATAACGTCAGAACCAGCAAGAGGAGAGTTCCAGAGAATGATTCGACCCTAGACAAGAGAGTGTTACGACGCTGGACAAGAGGAGAGTTCCAGAGAGAGATACGACGCTGGACAAGAGGAGAGTTCCAGAGAGAGATACGACGCTGGACAAGAGGAGTACTCCAGAGAGAGACAGAGAGAGATACGACGCTGGACAAGAGGAGTGTTCCAGAGAGAGACAGCCGACGCTGGAGGCGAGACGAGGACGAATACCGATGGAACAAAAATGATCGAGTATGATTGACGGCAATAAGGTGATAGACAGCTTATTCATATCTTAATCATACAAAGAATTCAAAGACAGTTAATAACATTAATATTTTATTTAAAAATAAGAGCAATGTTTCTTGTATAGTAGAGTTAAAATCATAGATGTTTTAGAAATACGATCAACGTAACAAGAGCTCAAATTAATATGATATAAAATGATTACAAAGCATTTAAATGAAAACAATTAGTATTTGAGAAAACAGTACTGAGACACAATAACTATTAATATTTTGAGTACGTTACAATATAGAAAAAAAGATTTAAAAATTGATATTTTGAAACATATTAATATACTGAGTAGTCTGAAAATGAGATTTTTCTTTTATATAATAATTAGTAGCATAGAATATTTAGTCAGTAAGGATGTATACGTATATCTTCAGCCTTACGGCATAATAACAAATAATAACTAATGTTTTAAAATCGAAGCCAGTGCCATGTGCACATATTTTTTTATAGTATCAAATAAATTTTAATTACCGTTTCAAGTTACATAGAGTTCTTATTGCAGATACACCTGAACCCCAATTTAAATGTTATATTGTTTAAAGAATTTATCAATCTTGAACGTGAGATCGTTCACGCCTATTTATGTATATGTAACGTTGCATAAATTTGGTGCTCCAAGATCGTGGGGCTCCACAAATTTGAATTAAATTAAATTTGCAATTTATTACGTTGCAATATATATAATATCAGTGTAACAGTATGTCTTATTGAAAATTTAATCACTTTCCAGATTCCTGTAGTGCTGTAGGAAACTCGTGAGTAGTATGCCTACTATTAAACATTTTTAACATTACTATAATGTGTTAGTCGTTAGGCGCACACTTCTTGTTAGGAAATCAAGAAATAGCATCAGTTCTATAAAGTTAAACTAACCAAATTTTCGAATAATAAAATAACACATTCACCTAATCGTACACACGCGCACGCGCTCGCATACACACACACATCAAACAAAATTTGCATTAAAGTCAATGGAATCGGGATTTATTTTCACCTGTCGGCATACAACTTAAAAGTCTACGTAAGATGATAAGGATTCCTAAATGAACGGCAAAGAAATGTATAAAAACTTCCCCTAGATCCCTATACAGGGCCAAAAGTTGCTCCAACAGTTTTAATGTCATAAGGAATACCAGTGATTAATAACCAGTA
Source organism: Magicicada septendecula (assembly GCA_034769895.1). Lineage (NCBI taxonomy): Eukaryota > Metazoa > Arthropoda > Insecta > Hemiptera > Cicadidae > Magicicada > Magicicada septendecula. Next base: position 216,567,376 of record CM068369.1, on the reverse strand, counting down.
TTTACTGACAAGCCATTGCAGAAATCAATTACTAAATTACTATCCTATTGTATGAAATGACAATGGACCATGTTGATGTAAATAAGTTATGAATCGTATGCATAACTGTACACACACGAATTCAAAATTTGCAAAGCTTACACCTACAGAAATCATAATAAAGTAAAATTACGCAGAATGTTCACAAACAACCAACATTCCTGCACATTGCTGATTAATGGAAGAAGTCTCTAGCTTTTCAAAGTATTACGTAGACTACCGTCTGCAGCAGTAGTTCCTTTATGATGCGGTAGCAATTGCCTACAGTTGCATAATATTTTGTTGTAAGTTAAGCTACATTTGTCTCATCAACTTTGTAGACAACGCAATTTCTATAGTCTTGGCAAAATACAGTGTGTAAAAACACACACACACACACACACACACACACACTCACACACATACACAAGCCAGTCTTATATTCTTTGTTCTTTTTTTACCGTTTTCGTGACATGTGTTTTTCGTGGCAATATAAAAAGCTATTCTCACAATAAATTAATGTTCCCCTCTTCTCTAATATGACATATGTTTCGTATACAATTGAGGCGTTTACATATACGTTCAAGCGCGCCCGTGTGCCTTTTTCGGCGCCACATTACCACATGCAGAGAAATTCTCCACGTCACCTCTAATATTCTACTTACAGGTGATTAGCGTAATGCAGTAGCATAATATTTTGACTTGCCATGGTGATACCTACATTTGACAAGCCCTAATATGTTTCTTACCAATGGTAAGTTACCAAAGGTAGGTTCTGCACATATTGTGGGGGGACATCGAAGTAGTGAAGCGACCATTTTCTATAACGTGTGTACCATGAACAACTGAGGTGTTGCTCGTATCACTAAAAGATGTAACTACTAAGTTACCAGGGAACAACTATGTTTTCTAAAAGCACCCATTAATGCTCTGAAACAACGGAGTAGCCTAATCATTGTGACATATCCAGAAGCGCCGCGCCGGAGGGTTTCTAACGCGGTTTATGGCCTCGTTAGCAAGGTACAGACAATTCTTGATACACTAAAAGAGTAAAGTGCTTGGAGTAATAAAGATACTGTTGTTCACGCGTTCTTCGTTGAGGCTGCCTAGTCGAAATCAATTTGTATCAAGACAGTTATGTTAACGCAGGTTATTATGAATACAGGTACTCAAATAGCTCATCGTCGTTACAGCAGCCATTGTAAATAAACCACTGTGGGAAAGCAAAGTAAAACACCAGTAACGTCAGAACTGTTTGAACAATTGGTTAAGCTATGTGAGGTTGTAGAAACAATAACCAACAACTTACGTACGTATTAACTTAAAAAAAAGCATGTGGTGGGACCTTATTGTACGTTAGTATGGGATACGTCCAACATGTCGCGTCTCTTTCTCAGTCCCTGTTACAAACAAGCATTTGTGTGTGTGTGTGTGTGTGTGTGTGTGTGTGTGTGTGTGTGTGTGTGTGTGTGTGTGTGTGTGTGTGTGTGTGTGTGTGTGTGTGTGTGTGTACAAATAGTGCACGAGCACGAGTAGTGTTTATGCAACTTGTGTGCAGGTGTCTTTTAATTTTCTCTTAATGGCATAAGATGCGTTCTTGTAGGCTTTGCTACTCTCCTGTTTATACACGTGTAACTACTATTTAGACGTAATGCACAATGGTTGTTTTCGTTCGAAAATGTTGTCTGTTGTAGATCTCTTGGTCTGTGAAGTCATGACATTTTTATCATTTGTCTTCTGTCATATATTATCAAGCAGTGAATATAAAGACTGTTTCATATTAATTGTTGTAGTGAGAAAACCGTAATGAGGAGATTCCTATACGTGTCGATATGTTTTTTCCTTAAACGAGGTTCACAACCTTAATTATCGACGTGAACAATGACAGTTTTATCAGAAATGACATTAACTAATGAGTTTCTTTTTGATGGTTGAAACCATAAAGGTAAAAATATGATCTTGACTACTGACCTTGGCTTGTAATTATCGTTGACCGTAAAACTTACTCAAAGATGGCTTCCAGTAATTACTTGTACAACAACTAAATAATGTTGCTTCCAGAATACGTGAGTTTCAATGGGACGGTGCTAAAAATGTTTCTGGTGAAGAGATCAAACAATAAGTTGTATTAAATAGTGGTGCCACAAGTACAAAGTAATAATATTACAGAAGAAATCGCTAATAGTAATACATGTTGTAAAAGTTTTAAAATAAGTGATCTGAAAATAAAATTATTTATTACTTCCTAAATTAATACTTATATTTTTTCAAAGAGTTGACCCAAAACCCAAAATACCTTCCACTGTATTCGTGATAATGTAAAAAGAATATCTCGACAAAAGACGGTGTAGGACGTGGAAACGTCGGAGAATTCTTTAGACATAAGTTTGAATTACCATTTGTATGCCACGGTTGCAAAAATGCAGTAAAAGATCCCACTAACTATTTTTTAAAACACTTAGATTTCAATAACCATTGTTTTAATCATTTATTAAAATATGCGTTGGTCTTCATTTGTTTTCTGATAAAAATATAGATATGAAGTCGCAACTGTAGCGAAATAAACATGCCATAAGAATTACTTTAACTTATTATATAAAACATATAACAGTTATATTTATATAACAGTTATATAAAACATGGTAATCAGTGAATTAATGGAAATTATTGTACAGTAATTCGTGCACTGTGGGTTAGTCAGTTCAATCTCTAACTCTCACTAACTAGTATACGTTTGTGGGTGGATATCAATTCTTTAAGCTTTAAATTGAAACACACAGATATTTTTAAACTTTTGGCACAGTGGTTGTCAATTACTTTAAACCAACCCCATCACTGACTTAACACCGTAATAAATTCAAAAGTGTCGTTAATTAAAATAATATAAAAAACTTTTCGATATATACCACGTGTTACTAATAAACTAAATGATATGAAAAAACTGACAAAATAACGATAACCTATAATCAAAGTTTAAAAATAAAACAGGAAAATAGTGAAAGGAAAGGCAAATATAACGATAATGCAGAAGCCCATTAAGAAGAAGCAGAAACAATTAACGAAACTTTGTACAATTCAGGACAAAAATTGGTGCCAACTATGAAAACATTTAAGTCAAATATAGAATTACAAACGTAAGGAAACAAATCAAATAAAGTAAAAGAAACAATTAAAAGAGCAATACCATTAATAAACTTTGTAAAAGGTTAAAAAATAAGATCAATGAGCAAGGACCATAAACTGTACTAAAACTACTGTACAGTTTAACATAAACTGTGAGTTTACTCACTGACCCCAGCGTTCAATGGAAGCATTGACTGAGGAATTTCGTAGGAAAATCATACTTGAATTTCGTAGGAAAATACTTTCATTATGGTTACGACTAAGTGTTAATAGTGGTTACTTTACTCACATAACAGACACTCACGTAACTTTGCAATTTTATATTCAATAGTTATAAGGAAAATTGAAACACATGCTTTAAGGTAATACACTTTCTCAATTTAAAGCTACCACTCGCTTCATAAATGGTGAGAAGAGAAAGGCCTTTTACTCACTGAAAGAAAAAGGAAAAGAACTTGCACTGTAGATGTCTTGTAACTTACTAAGTGCGAACAAGATAAAGACGTTATTAGAAAAGATGAAGTATTATTATTACTATTTTTAAATCTTTACTGGATTATAAATATTTATGTGTTAAGATACAAACAGAACTTAAGTCAAAAAAATACAAAAATTACTACTACGTTCCAACTAAAGTATGGATTTTCCTTTACTCTAAAAGGATTAAATATAAAATCAGAAAAGCGTTTATGTGTTGTGTAAGTTTAATAACAAATAATATGATTAAACGTTGTTTTTTTATATTAAATATTATTATACTTTTATCATTATTATGAAAAGTTATATAGAAGCACGTTTTACTCTTATACGAGAAAAATATATTAGAATTTGTATAAAAAAAGTAAAGGCGTTTGAAAAGGATAAGAAGAAGCTTTTTTTATGACAGTGTAAAAGCCCTACTTGCGGATGCATTTTAGATGTGTAATGCAATTGTCTGTGCGTCGTGAGGAGCAGCAACAAAATTTTCAACAATAATTAGGGTTTCGTTCTGCTCCCATAAGGACAAAATTACTTCCATTGTCTGCCTTGTTTCACCGGTTCACTTGTATAAACAAGAAGTTTATACAACTAGAAAATTTTAAACATTATAGTACTATCATGTTAGAAGCTTCATTTAGCTTACACTACAGGTGTGGGGATAAATACTGAAGCAGTATTTAGAGTGAATACTCTAAAAATGCAGTCTAACTTTATCCGCCTAATGTAACTTATGGTAATTATGTATAATGTAAATTGCAATAAAGCATAATCCGTAATATGTTATAAATAATACATAATATATTTAATTCTTTGCAGTGTACAAAATTATAAATTTACACTATGTCATGATAATGGTTATGATACCTACGATTATGACTCATAAAAATTAAAATGATGTTGAAAATGATGACTACGAAAGGGAAATAAGAAGCAGAATAATAAGGGGAACACTGGTAGGAGGAAAAAGAGGAGTAAGAGGAGGACAACGACGTGGAGTAGGATAAGAAGCAGAAGAAGACGATAAAGAAGAAGAAGAAGCTGCTAATGATGATAACAAAGCTGTATTATCATCATGACTGGTTAATATAAAAACAAACCAGGTGGAGAGACGATGATGTGTTTTATGCTTTCGTGATATATTCATAGTTAATTTAACAGAAATGGCTTTTTCGGGTGTGCAGAGGTTGTCCTAATGCTAGTAATCGTCAGAAATGACTAGTTGCCCTGAAGTACCAATTCTGGCAAGTGGGGACAGCCCGATCAAGAATGGAACACATTGGCTTCAGCGGATCTTTGAAGTCAACGTAATGCTTCAGTAGTGGGTGTGTGTTATACATGAACACACTTCATGCAATTTGAACGTGAACATGTATGTACACGGCAAACAACTCTGTTCTTCACAGGAAACAATGTTTTAATTGTTGAAAGTTTAGAGTTTTTAAGTTTTCTAGCTACAAAAATTAGAAAAATGGTTCCTACGACACTGTCTTTGATAATGTCTGAGAAAGTATTGTAAAACACAAAAAAAAACCTTAGTACAAAAATAGTTTTGTAGGTTTACTCTAAATATAATTTTTCAAAGCGCGAATAAACAAATTTTCTAATGGAATTTGTGAAATATTTACTTGTTAGAAAATTAATCGTACATTAATATTGTAGCATGACAGATATTCCACCAATAATTAATTCATTTAAGATCATAAAAAATAATTAAATTACATATACTCAAAGAATGTCAAATAAAAATCAATTAAACTTCAAAGGAAAACACCACAATAAAAGGAAAAACAATAATTAAATAATAAAAATACAATTAAAAGTCAAAGAAAGAATTAAAGAAAACTCATATTAAAAAATCAGGAGATTACCCAGGAGAATAGGAGCAGGAGATAAACAAAATACCCCAAACACAAGAAAAAAGAAGAGTAAAGTTTAATATCAGGTAACAAACAAGATACCCTGAAACCAAGAAAGAAGAGTAAAGTCAGTATCAGATAATAAAGAAGATACTCCGAACCAACCATCAGACAAGATAACACTGAGTACCTTGGTTTACCCAAGAATGAACACAAGAAGGAAGACGAGAAGAAAGGAAGAAATAGGATGGAAGAACCACAATAAAAACCTATTATTAACTACCATTAAACCCCAAAACAATTGATACCATTAAAGAAATTATAACAACCCAAAACCTTATGAAATTGTAATAATTTATAAACAAAAGTGTTGTGTAGTATGATAAGAAGTGCACCAACTAAAGTTTTTATATGACGAAAAATAAACAAATCTTCACAATCCATTATGACTAAAGGTCTGGTCTGAAAATAATAAAACTCAAATATAAGTCAGAACCAACAGTGGAAGAGTACTAGTGTAAGTGTTTTGAAATGTAATAAACTTCAAGTTGTAGTGTATCTATAGATTAAACAATATGCTATAAAATAACTTTTATATTTTATAATTAACAAATAATGAAATATTAAATTGGAAAAATTTCCAATATTTCATTAAATAAGGTCACTGTGTTATCTCAAGACATTCGTAGGAATGACAATAACAACTAAAGTATTGGTGGAAATGTTTACTGTATAAGGGGATGTTAGATAATAGTAGTAAAATCAGAAAGGACTGGTAATAGTTTAAGTTTTAATAGAATTAAGAAGTTTAAATGGCTGATATTGTTCAAAGCCATGAACTCCATATTGTTAAAAGAGTTCTAATAGAATAAGGTTTATATGTTTAGAGTAAGTTGTATTAGTTGTATCACAGCATACATCCAAATTAAAATGTTTCAGTATAGATGCTGTATTAATTACAAATGAGTTAAATGAATGTTCAAAACAGTTTCAGCAAAAATGTCCAACTTTATAGAATGCTGAAAAATGTTAATTATTATTTTTGTAACAGTAGCATGAATTAGATGCTACACATAACAATAGTTATGTAAACTATTTTCTTTTATGTCATATTAGCTATTAAGATTCAGAGGAGGAGTAGAATTAAATTTATTTGAAAAAACCATACATGTAAAATACTAAATTCTAGGCCAAATAATGAATTCACAAAAAATTAATATAAACCAGTTAATTAACCAATGAACCATGTAAACTGACAAGATTTAGGTAAGATAGGTCAATTAACAACTACTGTAAATGAGCCTATGATTTAAAAGAGTAATATAGAAAAATTACTTAAATTATTGAAAATTTTGAAATGTATAAAATAACTATTTTTAAAGAGTAATGGTAAATTCAGAAATTATCACTAAAAGACAGTTCAAATGGAAAATTTATAAGTAATTAAGGAAAGTAAAAAAAATTTCTGACCATTTGAAATTTATTATAATTATATTAATAACACTTAAAATGGCAGTAAAAGTGTGGAAGGACGGAAACAGTTTTTTTGGGCCTAGATTTCCAAAAAGACAGGAATTTGGTAATTTTAACAAAAATCTCAACAAATATGGACTATGACATATCAAATTAAACAGAATGAGATAAATAAACCAATTATATGGTTAACAGTTCATGAAAGCGAACAATAAACTAAAATTATTCCATATATAATTTACTTTGGAATTATGTACATGGGAAGTGAAAATTATTTTAACAATACTTTTCCAATATTAACTTGGCAAGATATTTCCTAAGGTGGAGGAAGTTAGTTAGTTCTTTGTTAACATTCAAACGGAACAGTCGATGCGGAATCGCGTTCTTAAAACCGTATAATGGAGTGTGCATGTTAAAGCCTAAAATCAGTGCAAAACTGTAAAACAGGAGTTACACAAATTAACACTTTTCGAGTTAAAACTAATGAAATACTCCACGACAACAGTGAAAACGAACAATACACCACATAATACAAGTGATTTAAAACATTGAAACTACATAATATTAATAATTCACTCTACAACAAATTAACAATTCTTCGTTACGAACAGACATAAGTGAACACCTCTCATAGAAAACAATTAACACCAGTGGAAACTGAACACTCATCCAGAATACCTCAAACAACATACTAGACTGTATACACAATTTCGGAGATCATTAAAACAATTATAATGGTGAATTTATTGTGAGATTTTCCTGTGACAATATTACGTATAACCTCATCAATTCAGCTAGCCGCCATGATGGTCCCGTGATGCACTACAACCTTTGACTGATCTAATAGCCTGCAGCATTGGTTTGAGAATTCAAATATATTAAATATTTTATATATTATTCACAATTGTTAAATATTAATTATTTAAGATAATTTTTTGTAAATGTTATACTTCCTAAGCCTGCCCTTCTCTGACTATTATAAAATATCGTTGAAAGAACCCTTTTTTAATAATTATATAAAATTTTAACCTGTATTCACATATCGATCTATCCCTGTGACGGAGTCGAACAATTGCTCTAAATCGATTTAAGATCGATTATTATTAATAACTGTCAATAAATCAATTTATTTCAACTGCGTGAATAATAAAATTATTTCACATTTTACTTTAAGTGTTTAATTAACCACGAGACTTCCTGGAAGACGAGAATTATTAACGAAAGGTGAGATACTGGAGCAGCACTGAAGATCAATAATCGATTGCTGAAAGGAGATAATCTGATTAACTCCAGATTTTGTTAAGCTCTACCTGAAGTGCAAATTAAACCAAAAGTACCTTACAGAATTTTAAAAATTTGAATAAAATATAAAACCAGGATTAATTCTGAATTCCATACACAACAAACAAACATAAAATTTTTTTTATTTACAAAATTTTTTTTAAATAAAATTTTTTTTTCTTTTATTTGTAACTACATTTTACAGGACGTGTTACAATTTGGCGCTCGCAACAGTGGGGCTTAAAATAGTCGAACAGCGGCTTGTTACCAATCGACACTACCCACAGCGGAGCGAAACGTTGAAGAGCATAAAGGTTTTAAACGAACCCAACAACCTATTATTTTATTTTTTTGTACGTGTTACAAATTGGCGTCCAACTAGAGGGCTTAATTAATTTAAGCTTGGCAGCGATTATATAATAGAACAGGAGACAGAATGTAAAGACGAGCTACTTCTAAGAAGAGGGCGGCAGAGGCCGAAAAGGAAGTTGACATGGGGGATAAGGATGCAACACCCGTGGAGGATCTGGAAGTGTTACTAACCCAGGTGGAACCGAAACAACCCGCACCACCAGAGGAACAACCCGAAGTACCAACACAAACAGGGGAAGTCAATGTCCCAGAGAAGGAGAAGGAGAAATCTAAAACAATGGAAGAGAAGATGATGGAAATATTCCCAAAAATAAGTCAGCAAATGGAAGAAACTAGCAAGAAGATGGAGAAGAAAATGGATTCTACAAAAGAAGATTTGAAGAAAAAAATGGATTCCACACAAGAAGAAAACAAGTCGAACAGTAAGAAATTGAGTAAGGACATGGAAGAAAATAGTAAGAAGTTGAGTAAGGATATGGAAGATCTAAAGGAGGACAACCAGTCCACGAAGGAAGAATTGGGTAGCAAGATTGAGGAAACCAGTAAGAATTTGAAGAAAGAATTCAAATCAACTAAGGAGGAATTGATTGACCAAATAGAAAATACTAATAAGAGAATTGAAGAAAACCGTAAGAAGATGGAAAATGATAACCAACAATTGAAAAAGGAATTAACGGAAAATAACAAGAAAATGGAAGAGACGATGGGGGAGAGATTGGAAGATTGAGAGAGGATAACCAACTACTGAGAGAAGAGTTAAGGGAATCAACCAGGAGAACATGAACAAATTAGACGAGAAAATCGAGTTAGCGAAGGAAAAATTGAATAGAAAAATAACAGGCACTAAGAAATCCATAGTCAAAAAGTTGGAACAAGGAGTAGTTGTTGTAAACCAACAGATTAGGGAAGTGGACGAAAGATGTCGTCAGACGGAATGTGAAGTACTGGAAGTCAGGGAGGTAATAAACAAGGAAATTACCCAGGTCAAGGAACACCAGAAAATTAATGGGAAGAAAACCAAAAGTTAGCACAGGAAGAAATAAATAAGGTGCGAACCCACGTCACCGAAAGATGCGACGGTATGGAAGCAGCGATGACTAATATCACTGGACAAGTGCGACAGAGCCAGGAAGAAATGGAGGTAATCAGAAACCGGCCGACTGGCTACAATAATTTCCCCATGTCTGAACATAGAGAATGGCTAAACTTCAGGCAATATAAGCGAAAGCCAATGGAGTTCTCGGCCCGCATTGAAGAATACATGGACAACCATAGAGGAAACCGATGGGTCCAAAACCGAGAACGTCTAGACGAGTCTTTTCGGGAGATGAGCGACCACTGGTGGATGGCAAACCGAAGTGACATAGAGAACTACCAGCAATTTAAAAGCCTTTTCAAGGCAAAGTATTGGTCTGAAACGACCCAAAATCTAATACGTGACAATATATGCCACGGCCATTATAAACAGCAAGTAGGTAGCTCCATGACGGCGTATTTCCTCGGCAAGGTGTGTAGGGCCAAACATTTGGAACCGGCCATACCTAAGGAATGCCTGATTAACAAACTCTCGTACCATTATGACGAGGAAGTGATTCGAGCGAGGAGAGGCAGCCAAATTAAAACCATACAGGCCATGACCGAACTCCTCGAGAATTACGAAAATGAAGAGTACTACCGACAAAGCCGAAGAACAAACGATCGGCCCGAACCTAGGACGTATCCAAATAACAACCAGGGTACGACCAACACCAACACGGGATACCAAGGAAGCCGAGCATACACACAGAACAACAACTATAATAAAATATAATAATAGTAATAATAATAACAACACGGTTCAAAATAGTACGAACCACAATCGACCCAATAACGGTTATCAGGGTAACCGAAACCAATACCCTCCAAACCCTAATAGTCAGAGAAGCCCCAATTATAATAACGATCGTTACTATAATAATAACAATCGTGGTAGTCCACCAAATGGTAACCCCAATAATAATAGGTTTTCTCGACCACGAGTAAACTTCATTCTAGCAGAAGATGGTCGCCAACGGAGGTACTACCGCCAGAGAAGAAACAGCTATCACGAGTATGAAGATAGGCAGAGGAGCCGAGAACGAGATCAACCAAGGTACTATCCTGCGAGACGGAATACCAGTTTAGATAACACTGAACGGCTGACCAACAGCGAACGACCGGTAGATCATAGGACAGAGCGGCAGGGACCCACTCTAGGCATCCCAAATGATGCATCCACAAGTGCGACACAACATAACAATGATGTCGAGCCTTTAAACGGGAGGAGGCAGTAATAAATCGCCAGAACCTGTCACTGCTCCTAAACACTGGGTATAATAATGAGTTGACTAATAAAAATAAAAATAATCGTATCACTATAATAGGTTGTAACTACCTGAAGAACATCCAACATGAATTATTGGAAGAGGACGATATAAGTCCAAACAATAACAATAATAATGAAATCATACATGTAAATGCGGAGGTAGAAGGAATCCCCGCCAATTTAATGATCGATACTGGTTCCAACGTATCCATTATAAGTACACCTGAGATGGAGAGAATACAGAGAGAACGTGGAAGAACATTACCGACGTTGCCGTTAAACAATATTATTTTGTTAGGTGCAACCGGCCGACAAAATAAAACAATACGAAAGCAAGTCTCCGCCAGTGTGATGAGCTGCGGTATAGCTATAGAAATGGAATTCTTGGTGGCGAGCGTGCTGCCATTTAATATATTGGTCGGGTGTGATGTGCTCAGGCGGAACTCCGCCATAATTGATTTGCAAACCGAGAAATTGTCACTATTTACAAACGGACACACTTGGACGGCTAACTTGGTTGGTAGTGACCAAGTAATTCCTAATAATATCCACCAACAGATTCGTAAGATCAATATTGAACACTTCTATTCGTAACTTCTATTATTGAGCAGAAGATAGACGATAACGCTAATGAGGACTTACGGTCCCAAAAAATCCAGGAGATCAGGGATTTCCGGAGCGGTATAACTGGAGAAAGATTGCAACCACAACAAGCAAACAAGTTAATTAAAATATACGAACAGTATAAATCCGTATTTTCTGACGAGCCCGGTAAAGAAAAAAACTTCCAGTGTACAATTCCGAGACACAGTGGACTTTAACCGGAAGTCTTACCCCATCGCGCAATCACGAAAGGAACCAGTAAGAGCTGAAATAACAAAGATGATTAACCGTGACATAATAGAGAGTAGCCAATCCCCAAACACATGTCCTATCGTGGCTATTCCTAAGAAAAACGGACAAGTCCGTTTGTGCCTAGATGCGCGGGAGATTAATAAGATGATTATTAAAGACAGGACTTCGCCCGGTGAGATTGAAGAGATTTTGAAACGGTTCCACGGTACCAAGTACTTTAATACCTGGGATACGGTGTGCGGCTACTGGCAGGTGGAATTACATCCACAGAGTCGCCAGTATCTGGCCTTTATATTCGAAGGGCGGAACTACCAGTTTAAGGGGTTGCCCTTCGGACTGGTGATTTCAGTCGCAGTCTTTGTACACTGCATGGACCAGATACTTGGCCAGGAAGCACTACAGTTCACCACCGTGTACGTTGATGACTTGCTAGTGTCCTCAGAAACTTGGGAGGAACACTGCTACCGTGTGGAACACGTATTAAGGAAATTAGCTGCGAATAACATCACGCTAAGGTAGAGAAATCTCACTTCATAGCCAAGGAAATTCAATTCTTGGGATTTATATTGAACGACCAGGGAATCTCACCGTCGGCTGAAAAAGTAGAAGCGATTCAGAACTTTCCAACACCTAAGAATCGAAGGCAATTACAGTCATACCTGGGACTCTGTAATTACTACCGCAAGTTCCAGGAAAAGTATTCTGAATTGACCGCCAGATTTCAGCCGCAACTGTCATCCAAGAATAAATGGATATGGGGTACAGAACAGAATGAGACCTTAACACTGATTAAACAGAAATTTCTGGAACCAATAATACTTCGCCATCCAGATTTCAGCAAACCGTTCTACTTGAATTGCGATGCCAGCGACATCAGCCTCGGCACAACGTTGTATCAAGAGGATGAGGATGGCGAACATCTCGTGATCTGCTTTGCCAGTAGAGCATTAAATCAGTGCGAGAAGAATTATCACGTTACTGAAAAGGAATTGTTAAGTGTAGTGTTCGCGTGTGGAAAATTCCGCACATACATCCTTGGTTACTCCGTTACCGTCCGGACAGACCATAAATCCATATCGTTCTTAAGGAGATGTAAACTAAGTCACGGAAGGTTGACAAGGTGGATACTCTTATTACAAGAGTATGATCTTAAGTGGGAGTACATCCCCGGAAAGAAGAATGTCGTTGCGGACGTGTTGTCTCGAATAGACATTAATAAACAAACGTTCGAGGGGGAAAAGGAAAGTATACTGAAGGTATACCACATTCTGAGTAACAGCGCCGATCTAGAATCATTACTGGAAAACCTGAGAACACACCAGCAAGCAGACCCGACGTTACAATCCATTGAAACAAGATTGGAAGCAGGGGACGAGACTATCGCCCAATATTATAAAATACACAACGGTATACTATTTATACAACCATCTTTGAAGAAGGAAGAATGGAAAGTTATTATTCCAACCCATATAGAAAAGGAGATAGTGAATAACTATCATGTTCGATATGGGCATATGGGCGCCTTAAAGGTGGAAGAGAGCTGCCACTTTAAGGATATTAATCGGAAGGTCCGAAAATACATAAAGAGTTGCCGCATTTGCCAACTCGTGAAATCAAATAACGAGAAAAAGGAAGGGCAAATGATTCCAATAACATCTCAAGCGAAGCTAGAAAAAGTATTTCTGGCCACTGCGGGCCATTTCCCCGCAGTGGGGGCCGTCACAGATACAAGTATCTAGTCATCGTGATGGACCATTTCACGAAGTTCATCAAGCTATACCCAGCGAATCGGGCGACTACAAATAAAATTCTCGATATCTTAACCAACCAGTACTTCCCAGACGTAGGAAAACCAGTTTCGATCATCACCGATCACGGAATCCAGTACAAGGGGAAAAAATGGCGGGATACACTACTGTCGAGGGGGGTTTATACCTATAAAACCTAGGTATACCACCCGAGCAGTAACCCGGCAGAAAGAGTATTGCGAGAGGTTGGGCGAATATTACGTACATATTGCCACGATCAACAGAGGAGGTGGCAAGAATATCTAGAGGCCACAGAAGAATTCCTCAACCTGGCATACCACCCAGCAATAGGAATTACCCCATACTCCGCCATGTACGAAAGACAACCCCCAAGGGAGATCGAAGAAATATTGGAGTTCCCGAGAGAAAATAAATATATTTTTGATAAAATTAAATTTTATATTAAGGTGGCCGAAGACTAGGAAAAACGGCGGATTAAATATAATAAAGGGATGGGTAAGATAATTACCTATACCATTGGTGAGAAGATTTTATTAAAAAATAGGGAGTTACCAAGTTCACTAGAAGGGATAACTAAGAAATTATTACTCTTATACACTGGACCCTATGTAGTCTCCAAAGACAAAAATAATAACACCTATGAAATTAAGGAGATGGGTTCTAGTAAAATTAAGGGTGTCTATAACCAGGCATCCATGAAGAAATATCATGAATGAAATAAGTGAAAATTCAAAAATAATGTAAGCACACCTTACAAAACCAATTATTTGAGGAAAAAACATTTTGGAAATAACAATAAAAGGAATTATTGAATCATAAAAATTCTAAAACAGAGTAAGATAAACTTACTACCAAAGATTTGAGAAAGAAACATTTTGGAAATATAATATAATAATAAAAGGAATTTTTGAATCATGAAAATTCAAAAATAATGTAAGCACACCTTACAAAACCAATTATTTGAGGAAGAAACATTTTGGAAATAATAATAAAAGGAATTTTGAGTCATAAAAATTCTAAAACAGAGTAAGAACAACTTACAAACCAATTATTTGAGAAAAAACATTTTGGAAATAATATAAAAGAATTTTTGAATGAATAGTGAAAATTCAAAAGCAAAGTAAGATCAAATTACAAACCAATTATTATAAAAACTTTTTGGATATATAATATAAAAAGGATTTTGATAAACCAAATAAATTCCAAAAACAGTGTACAAACAAGTTACTACCAACAATTTGAAAGAAACCATTTGAGAAAATAAAAAGAGAAGAATTTTGAGAGGTTGAACACCTACAAAATTAAAAAATTAAGTGAGAGCACCTTATTACGATCTAGAAAGGAAAAAACTATGGTGAAATAAAAAGAAGAGAATTAATGCTATATTTATGGTACTAAAACAATATATTTACCATATTTATAGAAAACCTTTATGAGATAAATAAAAGAAACAGAGATTAGAATTAAACCAAGTAATTCTGAAAGAGTATGATAATGTTTAATTTCAATAAATAAAGTGTAAAAAACCTTCAATAAAATGATAAAAAAGGGAATAAAAATCAGTGACACGATTTGATTAATTAAATATGATAAAATACAGAAACTTATGTGGAAATATAAAATAATCAAACTTTGAAGTGGTATAAGGAGAAATGATGACCTCATTATCAAATTAATTAAAACATTCATTCGAAAGAATAAAAACCAAGAGAGGAGTAATTTGAGAATAAGATCAAAGATATGATGTAATTAAACAAATTAATATTGAAATGATCATGAATTAAATGTCAATTGTAATAACGACAATTATAAGAAAGTTCTAGAACATGGAAGAAGTGGAACTAATAAAAACAGAGCAACAAACCAAAAATGTCATAAAAAGATGCTACTATAAGCCAAAGCAGATTGTAATAAAAAAAACAGAAAGGAATAAAGCATTAATAACCAAAAAAGTTATATGATAAGAAAAATTGAAAATATACTAATAGAAGAGCTTCCTACCATGATATCAAATGAAATAACCATCAAGTTAAAGAGTCAGAAGAACAACTGAGATAGGAATATTAAAATCTCTGAGCAATATAATAAGTAAAGTATCCAAAGACATTTTTTTTAATAGTAACGAAGGTGTACTATTCTGATGTAATTTTTTTAATCTGTCTGTAGATAATTCCAGCAGTATTAATATGTTTTTTGAGCAGACATGATTTGCCTCTGTACTCAAATGAGAAGTGAAGTATTGGACAGCAGAGGAAGTAGCGTACAGTGTCTCTCTGAACTGAACCAGCTCACAAATTAGGGAAAGGTAGGGAGGAAATATTCCAAGGAGAAAATACTAAGAAGAAATATGAAAATAAAATAATAAATATGAAACTCAGATGACTATTACTATCAAGGAAGATCAAGTAAGAATGAGAAAGATATAAGCTCAAATATACATGAGAAAATTTTTAGAAATGGAAGGAAGTCAAGAATAATAAAAAACTATAATAATTATCATAAGCAATTGTTTCAGACAAAGCAAGTATATATTCTGAAAAAATCACTTCTGGAGAAGGGCAATCTGTAGCATGACAGATATTCCACCAATAATTAATTCATTTAAGATCATAAAAAATAATTAAATTACATATACTCAAAGAATGTCAAATAAAAATCAATTAAACTTCAAAGGAAAACACCACAATAAAAGGAAAAACAATAATTAAATAATAAAAATACAATTAAAAGTCAAAGAAAGAATTAAAGAAAACTCATATTAAAAAATCAGGAGATTACCCAGGAGAATAGGAGCAGGAGATAAACAAAATACCCCAAACACAAGAAAAAAGAAGAGTAAAGTTTAATATCAGGTAACAAACAAGATACCCTGAAACCAAGAAAGAAGAGTAAAGTCAGTATCAGATAATAAAGAAGATACTCCGAACCAACCATCAGACAAGATAACACTGAGTACCTTGGTTTACCCAAGAATGAACACAAGAAGGAAGACGAGAAGAAAGGAAGAAATAGGATGGAAGAACCACAATAAAAACCTATTATTAACTACCATTAAACCCCAAAACAATTGATACCATTAAAGAAATTATAACACCCCAAAACCTTATGAAATTGTAATAATTTATAAACAAAAGTGTTGTGTAGTATGATATGAAGTACACCAACTAAAGTTATTATATGACGAAAAATAAACAAATCTTCACAGTCCATTGTGACTAAAGGTCTGGTCTGAGAATAATAAAACTCAAATATAAGTCAGAACCAACAGTGAAAGAGTACTAGTGTAAGTGTTTTGAAATGTAATAAACTTCAAGTTGTAGTCTATCTATAGCTTAAACGATATGCTATAAAATAACTTTTATATTTTATAATTAACAAATAATGAAATATTAAAATGGAAAAATTTCCAATATTTCATTAAATAAGGTCACTGTGTTATCTCAAGACATTCGTAGGAATGACAATAACAACTAAATTATGGGTGGAAATGTTTACTGTATAAGGGGATGTTAGATAATAGTAGTAAAATCAGAAAGGACTGGTAATAGTTTAAGTTTTAATAGAATTAAGAAGTTTAAATGGCTGATATTGTTCAAAGCCATGAACTCCATATTGTTAAAAGAGTTCTAATAGAATAAGGTTTATATGTTTAGAGTAAGTTGTATTAGTTGTATCACAGCATACATCCAAATTAAAATGTTTCAGTATAGATGCTGTATTAATTACAAATGAGTTAAATGAATGTTCAAAACAGTTTCAGCAAAAATGTCCAACTTTATAGAATGCTGAATAATGTTAATTATTATTTTTGTAACAGTAGCATGAATTAGATGCTACACATAACAATAGTTATGTAAACTATTTTCTTTTATGTCATATTAGCTATTAAGATTCAGAGGAGGAGTAGAATTAAATTTATTTGAAAAAACCATACATGTAAAATACTAAACTCTAGGCCAAATAATGAATTCACAAAAAATTAATATATACCAATTAATTAACCAATGAACCATGTAAACTGACAAGATTTAGGTAAGGTAGGTCAATTAACAACTACTGTAAATGAACCTATGATTTAAAAGAGTAATATAGAAAAATTACTTAAATTATTGAAAATTTTTAAATGTATAAAATAACTATTTTTAAAGAGGAATGGTAGATTCAGAAATTATCACTAAAAGACAGTTCAAAAATAAAATTTATAAGTAATTTAGGAAAAAAAAATTTCTGACCATTTGAAATTTATTATAATAATATTAATAACACTTAAAATGGCAGTAAAAGTGTGGAAGGACGGAAACAGTTTTTTTGGGCCTAGATTTCCAAAAAGACAGGAATTTGGTAATTTTAACAAAAATCTCAACAAATATGGACTATGACATATCAAATTAAACAGAATAAGATAAATAAACCAATTATATGGTTAACAGTTCATGAAAGCGAACAATAAACTAAAATTATTCCATATATAATGTACTTTGGAATTATGTACATGGGAAGTGAAAATTATTTTAACAATACTTTTCCAATATTAACTTGGCAAGATATTTCCTAAGGTGGAGGAAGTTAGTTAGTTCTTTGTTAACATTCAAACGGAACAGTCGATGCGGAATCGCGTTCTTAAAACCGTATAATGGAGTGTGTAGGTTAAAGCTTAAAATCAGTGTAAAACTGTAAAACAGGAGTTCCACAAATTAACACTTTTCGAGTTAAAACTAATGAAATACTCCACGACAACAGTGAAAACGAACAATACACCACATAATACAAGTGATTTAAAACATTGAAACTACATAATATTAATAATTCACTCTACAACAGATTAACAATTCTTCGTTACGAACAGACATAAGTGAACACCTCTCATAGAAAACAATTAACACCAGTGGACACTGAACACTCATCCAGAATACCTCAAACAACATACTAGACTGTATACACAATTTCGGAGATCATTAAAACAATTATAAAGGTGAATTTATTGTGAGATTTTCCTGTGACGATATTACGTATAACCTCATCAATTCAGCTAGCCGCCATGATGGTCCCGTGATGCACTACAACCTTTGACTGATCTAATAGCCTGCAGCATTGGTTTGAGAATTCAAATATATTAAATATTTTATATATTATTCACAATTGTTAAATATTAATTATTTAAGATAATTTCTTGTAAATGTTATACTTCCTAAGCCTGCCCTTCTCTGACTATTATAAAATATCGTTGAAAGAACCCTTTTTTAATAATTATATAAAATTTTAACCTGTATTCACATATCGATCTATCCCTGTGACGGAGTCGAACAATTGCTCTAAATCGATTTAAAATCGATTATTATTAATAACTGTCAATAAATCAATTTATTTCAACTGTATGAATAATAAAATTATTTCACATTTTACTTTAAGTGTTTAATTAACCACGAGACTTCCTGGAAGACGAGAATTATTAACGAAAGTTGAGATACTGGAGCAGCACTGAAGATCAATAATCGATTGCTGAAAGGAGATAATCTGATTAACTCCAGATTTTGTTAAGCTCTACCTGAAGTGCAAATTAAACCAAAAGTACCTTACAGAATTTTAAAAATTTGAATAAAACATAAAACCAGGATTAATTCTAAATTCCATACACAACAAACATACAAATTTTTTTTTTACAAAATTTTTTTTAAATAAAAATTTGCTTTCTTTTATTTGTAACTACAGTTTACAGGACGTGTTACAATTTGGCGCTCGCAACAGTGGGGCTTAAAATAGTCGAACAGCGGCTTGTTACCAATCGACACTACCCACAGCGGAGCGAAACGTTGAAGAGCATAAAGGTTTTAAACGAACCCAACAACCTATTATTTTATTTTTTTTGTACGTGTTACAAATTGGCGTCCAACTAGAGGGCTTAATTAATTTAAGCTTGGCAGCGATTATATAATAGAACAGGAGACAGAATGTAAAGACGAGCTACTTCTAAGAAGAGGGCGGCAGAGGCCGAAAAGGAAGTTGACATGGGGGATAAGGATGCAACACCCGTGGAGGATCTGGAAGTGTTACTAACCCAGGTGGAACCGAAACAACCCGCACCACCAGAAGAACAACCCGAAGTACCAACACAAACAGGGGAAGTCAATGTCCCAGAGAAGGAGAAGGAGAAATCTAAAACAATGGAAGAGAAGATGATGGAAATGTTCCCAAAAATAAGTCAGCAAATGGAAGAAACTAGTAAGAAGATGGAGAAGAAAATGGATTCTACAAAAGAAGATTTGAAGAAAAAAATGGATTCCACACAAGAAGAAAACAAGTCGAACAGTAAGAAATTGAGTAAGGACATGGAAGAAAATAGTAAGAAGTTGAGTAAGGATATGGAAGATCTAAAGGAGGACAACCAGTCCACGAAGGAAGAATTGGGTAGCAAGATTGAGGAAACCAGTAAGAATTTGAAGAAAGAATTCAAATCAACTAAGGAGGAATTGATTGACCAAATAGAAAATACTAATAAGAGAATTGAAGAAAACCGTAAGAAGATGGAAAGTGATAACCAACAATTGAAGAAGGAATTAACGGAAAATAACAAGAAAATAGAAGAGACGATGGGGGAGAGATTGGAAGATTGAGAGAGGATAACCAACTACTGAGAAAAGAGTTAAGGGAATCAACCAGGAGAACATGAACAAGTTAGACGAGAAAATCGAGTTAGCGAAGGAAAAATTGAATAGAAAAATAACAGGCACTAAGAAATCCATAGTTAAAAAGTTGGAACAAGGAGTAGTTGTTGTAAACCAACAGATTAGGGAAGTGTACGAAAGATGTCGTCAGACGGAATGTGAAGTACTGGAAGTCAGGGAGGTAATAAACAAGGAAATTACCCAGGTCAAGGAACACCAGAAAACTAAATGGGAAGAAAACCAAAAGTTAGCACAGGAAGAAATAAATAAGGTGCGAACCCACGTCACCGAAAGATGCGACGGTATGGAAGCAGCGATGACTAATATTACTGGACAAGTGCGACAGAGCCAGGAAGAAATGGATGTAATCAGAAACCGGCCGACTGGCTATAATAATTTCCCCATGTCTGAACATAGAGAATGGCTAAACTTCAGGCAATATAAGCGAAAGCCAATGGAGTTCTCGGCCCGCATTGAAGAATACATGGACAAGCATAGAGGAAACCAATGGGTCCAAAACCGAGAACTTCTAGACGAGTCTTTTCGGGAGATGAGCGGCCTCTGGTGGATGGCAAACCGAAGTGACATAGAGAACTACCAGCAATTTAAAAGCCTTTTCAAGGCAAAGTATTGGTCTGAAACGACCCAAAATCTAATACGTGACAATATATGCCACGGCCATTATAAACAGCAAGTAGGTAGCTCCATGACGGCGTATTTCCTCGGCAAGGTGTGTATGGCCAAACATTTGGAACCGGCCATACCTAAGGAATGCCTGATTAACAAACTCTCGTACCATTATGACGAGGAAGTGATTCGAGCGAGGAGAGGCAGCCAAATTAAAACCATACAGGCCATGACCGAACTCCTCGAGAATTACGAAAATGAAGAGTACTACCGACAAAGCCGAAGAACAAACGATCGGCCCGAACCTAGGACGTATCCAAATAACAACCAGGGTACGACCAACACCAACACGGGATACCAAGGAAGCCGAGCATACACATAGAACAACAACTATAATAAAATATAATAATAGTAATAATAATAACAACACGGTTCAAAATAGTACGAACCACAATCGACCCAATAACGGTTATCAGGGTAACCGAAACCAATACCCTCCAAACCCTAATAGTCAGAGAAGCCCCAATTATAATAACGATCGTTACTATAATAATAACAATCGTGGTAGTCCACCAAATGGTAACCCCAATAATAATAGGTTTTCTCGACCACGAGTAAACTTCATTCGAGCAGAAGATGGTCGCCAACGGAGGTACTACCGCCAGAGAAGAAACAGCTATCACGAGTATGAAGATAGGCAGAGGAGCCGAGAACGAGATCAACCAAGGTACTATCCTGCGAGACGGAATACCAGTTTAGATAACACTGAACGGCTGACCAACAGCGAACGACCGGTAGATCATAGGACACAGCGGCAGGGACCCACTCTAGGCATCCCAAATGATGCATCCACAAGTGCGACACAACATAACAATGATGTCGAGCCTTTAAACGGGAGGAGGCAGTAATACATCGACAGAACCCGTTACTGCTCCTAAACACTGGGTATAATAATGAGTTGACTAATAAAAATAAAAATAATCGTATCACTATAATAGGTTGTAACTACCTGAAGAACATCCAACATGAATTATTGGAAGGGGACGATATAAGTCCAAACAATAACAATAATAATGAAATCATACATGTAAATGCGGAGGTAGAAGGAATCCCCGCCAATTTAATGATCGATACTGGTTCCAACGTATCCATTATAAGTACAACTGAGTTGGAGAGAATACAGAGAGAATGCGGAAGAACATTACCGACGTTGCCGTTAAACAATATTATTTTGTTAGGTGCAACCGGCCGACAAAATAAAACAATACGAAAGCAAGTCTCCGCCAGTGTGATGAGCTGCGGTATAGCTACAGAAATGGAATTCTTGGTGGCGAGCGGGCTGCCATTTAATATATTGGTCGGGTGTGATGTGCTCAGGCGGAACTCCGCCATAATTGATTTGCGAACCGAGAAATTGTCACTATTTACAAACGGACACACTTGGACGGCTAACTTGGTTGGTAGTGACCAAGTAATTCCTAATAATATCCACCAACAGATTCGTAAGATCAATATTGAACACTTCTATTCGTAACTTCTATTATTGAACAGAAGATAGACGATAACGCTAATGAGGACTTATGGTCCCAAAAAATCCAGGAGATCAGGGATTTCCGGAGCGGTATAACTGGAGAAAGATTGCAACCACAACAAGCAAACAAGTTAATTAAAATATACGAACAGTATAAATCCGTATTTTCTGACGAGCCCGGTAAAGAAAAAAACTTCCAACGTACTCTACAATTCCGAGACACAGTGGACTTTAACCGGAAGTCTTACCCCATCGCGCAATCACGAAAGGAAGCAGTAAGAGCTGAAATAACAAAGATGATCAACCGTGGCATAATAGAGAGTAGCCAATCCCCAAACACAAGTCCTATCGTGGCTGTTCCTAAGAAAAACGGGCAAGTCCGTTTGTGCCTAGATGCGCGGGAGATTAATAAGATGATTATTAATGACAGGACTTCGCCCGGTGAGATTGAAGAGATTTTGAAACGGTTCCACGGTACCAAGTACTTTAGTACCTGGGATACGGTGTGCGGCTACTGGCAGGTGGAATTACATCCACAGAGTCGCCAGTATCTGGCCTTTATATTCGAAGGGCGGAACTACCAGTTTAAGGGGTTGCCCTTCGGACTGGTGAATTCAGTCGCAGTCTTTGTACACTGCATGGACCAGATACTTGGCCAGGAAGCACTACAGTTCACCACCGTGTACGTTGATGACTTGCTAGTGTCCTCAGAAACTTGGGAGGAACACTGCTACCGTGTGGAACACGTATTAAGGAAATTAGCTGCGAATAACATCACGCTAAGGTAGGGAAATCTCACTTCATAGCCAAGGAAATTCAATTCTTGGGATTTATTTTGAACGACCAGGGAATCTCATCGTCGGCTGAAAAAGTAGAAGCGATTCAAAACTTTCCAACACCTAAGAATCGAAGGCAATTACAGTCATTCCTGGGACTCTGTAATTACTACCGCAAGTTCCAGGAAAAGTATTCTGAATTGACCGCCAGATTTCAGCCGCAACTGTCATCCAAGAATAAATGGATATGGGGTACAGAACAGAATGAGACCTTAACACTGATTAAACAGAAATTTCTGGAACCAATAATACTTCGCCATCCGGATTTCAGCAAACCGTTCTACTTGAATTGCGATGCCAGCGACATCAGCCTCGGCACAACGTTGTATCAAGAGGATGAGGATGGCGAACATCTCGTGATCTGCTTTGCCAGTAGAGCATTAAATCAGTGCGAGAAGAATTATCACGTTACTGAAAAGGAATTGTTAAGTGTAGTGTTCGCGTGTGGAAAATTCCGCACATACATCCTTGGTTACTCCGTTACCGTCCGGACAGACCATAAATCCATATCG
The DNA here is from genome assembly GCA_034769895.1 of Magicicada septendecula. Taxonomy (NCBI): domain Eukaryota; kingdom Metazoa; phylum Arthropoda; class Insecta; order Hemiptera; family Cicadidae; genus Magicicada; species Magicicada septendecula. Next base: position 216,543,637 of record CM068369.1, on the reverse strand, counting down.
TTCTTAAGGAGATGTAAACTAAGTCACGGAAGTTTGACAAGGTGGATACTCTTATTACAAGAGTATGATCTTAAGTGGGAGTACATCCCCGGAAAGAAGAATGTCGTTGCGGACGTGTTGTCTCGAATAGACATTAATAAACAAAAGTTCGAGGGGGAAAAGGAAGGTATACTGTAGGTATACCACATTCTGAGTAACAGCGCCGATCTAGAATCATTACTGGAAAACCTGAGAACACACCAGCAAGCAGACCCGACGTTACAATCCATTGAAACAAGATTGGAAGCAGGGGACGAGACTATCGCCCAATATTATAAAATACACAACGGTATACTATTTATACAACCATCTTTGAAGAAGGAAGAATGGAAAGTTATTATTCCAACCCATATAGAAAAGGAGATAGTGAATAACTATCATGTTCGATATGGGCATATGGGCGCCTTAAAGGTGGAAGAGAGCTGCCACTTTAAGGATATTAATCGGAAGGTCCGAAAATACATAAAGAGTTGCCGCATTTGCCAACTCGTGAAATCAAATAACGAGAAAAAGGAAGGGCAAATGATTCCAATAACACCTCAAGCGAAGCTAGAAAAAGTATTTCTGGCCACTGCGGGCCATTTCCCGGCAGTGGGGGCCGTCGCAGATACAAGTATCTAGTCATCGTGATGGACCATTTCACGAAGTTCATCAAGCTATACCCAGCGAATCGGGCGACTACAAATAAAATTCTCGATATCTTAACCAACCAGTACTTCCCAGACGTAGGAAAACCAGTTTCGATCATCACCGATCACGGAATCCAGTTCAAGGGGAAAAAATGGCGGGATACACTACTGTCGAGGGGGGTTCATACCTATAAAACCTCGGTATACCACCCGAGCAGTAACCCGGCAGAAAGAGTATTGCGAGAGGTGGGGCGAATATTACGTACGTATTGCCACGATCAACAGAGGAGGTGGCAAGAATATCTAGAGGCCACAGAAGAATTCCTCAACCTGGCATACCACCCAGCAATAGGAATTACCCCATACTCCGCCATGTACGAAAGACAACCCCCAAGGGAGATCGAAGAAATATTGGAGTTCCCGAGAGAAAATAAATATATTTTTGATAAAATTAAATTTTATAATAAGGTGGCCGAAGACCAGGAGAAACGACGGATTAAATATAATAAAGGGATGGGTAAGATAATTACCTATACCATTGGTGAGAAGATTTTATTAAAAAATAGGGAGTTACCAAGTTCACTAGAAGGGATAATTAAGGAATTATTACTCTTATACACTGGACCCTATGTAGTCTCCAAAGACAAAAATAATAACACCTATGAAATTAAGGAGATGGGTTCTAGTAAAATTAAGGGTGTCTATAACCAGGCATCCATGAAGAAATATCATGAATGAAATAATTGAAAATTCAAAAATAATGTAAGCACACCTTACAAAACCAATTATTTGAGGAAAAAACATTTTGGAAATAACAATAAAAGGAATTATTGAGTCATAAAAATTCTAAAACAGAGTAAGATAAACTTACTACCAAAGATTAGAGAAAGAAACATTTTGGAAATATAAGAATAAAAGAAATTTTAGAATCATGAAAATTCAAAAATAATGTAAGCACACCTTACAAAACCAATTATTTGAGGAAAAAACATTTTGGAAATAATAATAAAAGGAATTTTTGAGTCATAAAAATTCTAAAACAGAGTAAGAACAACTTACAAACCAATTATTTGAGAAAAAACGTTTTGGAAATAATAAGAAAGGAATTTTTGAATGAATAGTGAAAATACAAAAGCAAAGTAAGATCAAATTACAAACCAATTATTATAAAAACTATTTGGATATATAATATAAAAAGGATTTTGATAAACCAAATAAATTCCAAAAACAGTAAAAACCAAGTTACTACCAACAATTTGAAAGAAACCATTTGAGAAAATAAAAAGAGAAGAGTTTTGAGAGGTTGAACACCTACAAAATTAAAAAATTAAGTGAGAGCACCTTATTACGATCTAGAAAGGAAAAAACTATAGTGAAATAAAAAGAAGAGAATTAATGCTATATTTATGGTACTAAAACAATATATTTACCATATTTATAGAAAATCTTTATGAGATAAATAAAAGAAACAGAGATTAGGATTAAACCAAGTAATTCTGAAAGAGTATGATAATGTCTAATTTCAATAAATAAAGTGTAAAAAGCTTCAATAAAATGATAAAAAAGGGAATAAAAATCAGTGATACGATTTGATTAATTAAATATGATAAAATACAGAAACTTATGTGGAAATATAAAATAATCAAACTTTGAAGTGGTATAAGGAGAAATGATGACCTCATTATCAAATTAATTAAAACATTCATTCGAAAGAATAAAAACCAAGAGAGGAGTAATTTGAGAATAAGATCAAAGATATGATGTAATTAAACAAATTAATATTGAAATGATCATGAATTAAATGTCAATTGTAATAACGACAATTATAAGAAAGTTCTAGAACATGGAACATGTGGAACTAATAAAAACAGAGCAACAAACCAAAAATGTCATAAAAATATGCTACTATAAAATAAGGCAGATTGTAATAAAAAAAAACAAAAATGAATAAAGCATTAATAACCAAAAAAGTTATATGATAAGAAAAATTGAAAATATACTAATAGAAGAGCTTCCTACCATGATATCAAATGAAATAACCATCAAGTTAAAGAGTCAGAAGAACAACTGACATAGGAATATTAAAATCTCTGAGCAATATAATAAGTAAAGTATCCAAAGACATTTTTTTTTAATAGTAACGAAGGTGTACTATTCTGATGTAATTTTTTTAATCTGTCTGTAGATAATTCCAGCAGTATTAATATGTTTTTTGAGCAGACATGATTTGCCTCTGTACTCAAATGAGAAGTGAAGTATTGGACAGCAGAGGAAGTAGCGTACAGTGTCTCTCTGAACTGAACCAGCTCACAAATTAGGGAAAGGTAGGGAGGAAATATCCCAAGGAGAAAATACTAAGAAGAAATATGAAAATAAAATAATAAATATGAAACTCAGATGACTATTACTATCAAGGAAGATCAAGTAAGAATGAGAAAGATATAAGCTCAAATATACATGAGAAAATTTTTAGAAATGGAAGGAAGTCAAGAATAATAAAAAACTATAATAATTATCATAAGCAATTGTTTCAGACAAAGCAAGTATATATTCTGAAAAAATCACTTCTGGAGAAGGGCAATCTGTAGCATGACAGATATTCCACCAATAATTAATTCATTTAAGATCATAAAAAATAATTAAATTACATATACTCAAAGAATGTCAAATAAAAATCAATTAAACTTCAAAGGAAAACACCACAATAAAAGGAAAAACAATAATTAAATAATAAAAATACAATTAAAAGTCAAAGAAAGAATTAAAGAAAACTCATATTAAAAAATCAGGAGATTACCCAGGAGAATAGGAGCAGGAGATAAACAAAATACCCCAAACACAAGAAAAAAGAAGAGTAAAGTTTAATATCAGGTAACAAACAAGATACCCTGAAACCAAGAAAGAAGAGTAAAGTCAGTATCAGATAATAAAGAAGATACTCCGAACCAACCATCAGACAAGATAACACTGAGTACCTTGGTTTACCCAAGAATGAACACAAGAAGGAAGACGAGAAGAAAGGAAGAAATAGGATGGAAGAACCACAATAAAAACCTATTATTAACTACCATTAAACCCCAAAACAATTGATACCATTAAAGAAATTATAACACCCCAAAACCTTATGAAATTGTAATAATTTATAAACAAAAGTGTTGTGTAGTATGATATGAAGTACACCAACTAAAGTTATTATATGACGAAAAATAAACAAATCTTCACAGTCCATTGTGACTAAAGGTCTGGTCTGAGAATAATAAAACTCAAATATAAGTCAGAACCAACAGTGAAAGAGTACTAGTGTAAGTGTTTTGAAATGTAATAAACTTCAAGTTGTAGTCTATCTATAGCTTAAACGATATGCTATAAAATAACTTTTATATTTTATAATTAACAAATAATGAAATATTAAAATGGAAAAATTTCCAATATTTCATTAAATAAGGTCACTGTGTTATCTCAAGACATTCGTAGGAATGACAATAACAACTAAATTATGGGTGGAAATGTTTACTGTATAAGGGGATGTTAGATAATAGTAGTAAAATCAGAAAGGACTGGTAATAGTTTAAGTTTTAATAGAATTAAGAAGTTTAAATGGCTGATATTGTTCAAAGCCATGAACTCCATATTGTTAAAAGAGTTCTAATAGAATAAGGTTTATATGTTTAGAGTAAGTTGTATTAGTTGTATCACAGCATACATCCAAATTAAAATGTTTCAGTATAGATGCTGTATTAATTACAAATGAGTTAAATGAATGTTCAAAACAGTTTCAGCAAAAATGTCCAACTTTATAGAATGCTGAATAATGTTAATTATTATTTTTGTAACAGTAGCATGAATTAGATGCTACACATAACAATAGTTATGTAAACTATTTTCTTTTATGTCATATTAGCTATTAAGATTCAGAGGAGGAGTAGAATTAAATTTATTTGAAAAAACCATACATGTAAAATACTAAACTCTAGGCCAAATAATGAATTCACAAAAAATTAATATATACCAATTAATTAACCAATGAACCATGTAAACTGACAAGATTTAGGTAAGGTAGGTCAATTAACAACTACTGTAAATGAACCTATGATTTAAAAGAGTAATATAGAAAAATTACTTAAATTATTGAAAATTTTTAAATGTATAAAATAACTATTTTTAAAGAGGAATGGTAGATTCAGAAATTATCACTAAAAGACAGTTCAAAAATAAAATTTATAAGTAATTTAGGAAAAAAAAATTTCTGACCATTTGAAATTTATTATAATAATATTAATAACACTTAAAATGGCAGTAAAAGTGTGGAAGGACGGAAACAGTTTTTTTGGGCCTAGATTTCCAAAAAGACAGGAATTTGGTAATTTTAACAAAAATCTCAACAAATATGGACTATGACATATCAAATTAAACAGAATAAGATAAATAAACCAATTATATGGTTAACAGTTCATGAAAGCGAACAATAAACTAAAATTATTCCATATATAATGTACTTTGGAATTATGTACATGGGAAGTGAAAATTATTTTAACAATACTTTTCCAATATTAACTTGGCAAGATATTTCCTAAGGTGGAGGAAGTTAGTTAGTTCTTTGTTAACATTCAAACGGAACAGTCGATGCGGAATCGCGTTCTTAAAACCGTATAATGGAGTGTGTAGGTTAAAGCTTAAAATCAGTGTAAAACTGTAAAACAGGAGTTCCACAAATTAACACTTTTCGAGTTAAAACTAATGAAATACTCCACGACAACAGTGAAAACGAACAATACACCACATAATACAAGTGATTTAAAACATTGAAACTACATAATATTAATAATTCACTTTACAACAGATTAACAATTCTTCGTTACGAACAGACATAAGTGAACACCTCTCATAGAAAACAATTAACACCAGTGGACACTGAACACTCATCCAGAATACCTCAAACAACATACTAGACTGTATACACAATTTCGGAGATCATTAAAACAATTATAAAGGTGAATTTATTGTGAGATTTTCCTGTGACGATATTACGTATAACCTCATCAATTCAGCTAGCCGCCATGATGGTCCCGTGATGCACTACAACCTTTGACTGATCTAATAGCCTGCAGCATTGGTTTGAGAATTCAAATATATTAAATATTTTATATATTATTCACAATTGTTAAATATTAATTATTTAAGATAATTTCTTGTAAATGTTATACTTCCTAAGCCTGCCCTTCTCTGACTATTATAAAATATCGTTGAAAGAACCCTTTTTTAATAATTATATAAAATTTTAACCTGTATTCACATATCGATCTATCCCTGTGACGGAGTCGAACAATTGCTCTAAATCGATTTAAAATCGATTATTATTAATAACTGTCAATAAATCAATTTATTTCAACTGTATGAATAATAAAATTATTTCACATTTTACTTTAAGTGTTTAATTAACCACGAGACTTCCTGGAAGACGAGAATTATTAACGAAAGTTGAGATACTGGAGCAGCACTGAAGATCAATAATCGATTGCTGAAAGGAGATAATCTGATTAACTCCAGATTTTGTTAAGCTCTACCTGAAGTGCAAATTAAACCAAAAGTACCTTACAGAATTTTAAAAATTTGAATAAAACATAAAACCAGGATTAATTCTAAATTCCATACACAACAAACATACAAATTTTTTTTTTACAAAATTTTTTTTAAATAAAAATTTGCTTTCTTTTATTTGTAACTACAGTTTACAGGACGTGTTACAATTTGGCGCTCGCAACAGTGGGGCTTAAAATAGTCGAACAGCGGCTTGTTACCAATCGACACTACCCACAGCGGAGCGAAACGTTGAAGAGCATAAAGTTTTTAAACGAACCCAACAACCTATTATTTTATTTTATTTGTACGTGTTACAATATCGTACATTAATACGATAGATGATAACTACACAAAATTTTAAGACAGAATTTTATTCAAAACAAAATCGTTGCAGGAAAGTTAAAAATTGGCCACCTTATTCACTTAACAAAGAAACCACTAAACTAAATCTTTAGAGTCATACAAAACTTTAGAATACAAATAAAATGTAAACCTAAGAGGGGATAAAGATTTCACAATGGGTAAAACAGTACTTATGCCTGTACAAAATGTTATATCCTGTGAGTGTTTATAGACAGTTACGAGGGATTTGTTAACAATTTATGTACTGTAATGTTTAAGATTTATGTGATTTTTGTGTTAATTTTAAGTATTTCATTTATTTTTATTCCACAATATTTATCACTGTAACAAGTATTTTGTGTTATTGCTTTACAACTATATCATTTTTGTAGCTATTTTGTTCTGTTTGCTCTAAATAAAATTCAGATTTAATAAACTATTATTAATTTTTAATTAACTTTACATACTTTTCAATTATACTTTACATTACATAACTTTTCAATTATTTTAGAAGTATAATTTTTACGAAGTTTTATTTGATTATTGGCAATTTAGCAGTGCAAACCTATAAAATTTTGTTGAGCAAAATACTTTCTCTGAGTTAGTATTTGAGATAGTGTCCTGGAACGCAATTTTTATATTTTTTAAATAAGAAGACATACTGAAACGTTCCCCATTTTTGTAAATTTTTTTTTCTGAGGGACCTTACTTAAAAATTTAATAACTAGCCACTTGGACTAGACGGAAACAAAAAAAAATGGCTGGACCCATCTTGACAGGACTTGCAAATAAAACAATCAGTTAACAACCCTTTTTTTATTGGTGCTTACTCATCATACAATCAAAACCTATTGTACTCAAACACTTGAATATGAACAGTCATTATAATCAATAAGTGAAAGTTTCATGCTACTGGCAATAACTAATTATTCAGTATTCAGAAACAGTGTTTAACAATTGACTTCTTGTGTACTTCATAGCCGTTCTTAATTATCATTTTATGAACAAAGATGTATACATATATACATTCAGTACATATCAATAATAATTGCCAATGCTGATAACAATAAAATAATTCGAGCGTAACAGGTGAATCCTTTTAGCACCATTTAAAAAAAATTATATATATCATAAATCTATATCCACCTGACTAATTCTAACAAAATCGTAATCGTTCTGAACATGAAAATACTGTTTATGTCTAGGCTTTTATACCAATCATTCTATGCATGTATACTATCTGTCTCAATGAGAATTGCCAATAGCAATAACAACCAAAATTATCAAGTAATATAACAAGTGGATACGTTTTAATACAGTTAAGACTATAATTTTTGACGTGTAGTTGTAACAAAGTTTCGATTATTATAACAAAGAAAATACGGTTTATGTGTAAGTCTTTACATCAATAACATATAATATATATATATATATATATATATATATATATATATTGTAGTAAAACTACAAATAATATTAATTAGATAAATAAATAAAATAATAAAAGTGTAATGTGTTGATAAGTAAAAAAAAATTTTGTGAGTTATAATTTTTGTTTGTTTAATTAATGAAATTAATTAATTAATTGATTGATTAATAATTAATTGTATGCTTTTCAATTATTTCCAATTAAATAAGTGAGATTTTATGGTTTGAAAATATTTGTTTCTATAGACAATCTATTTATGTTGTCGGATTTATTATCCTCTCTTCTAACTTTGCTGTTCTTCTTCTTTCTTCTGGTATATTTCTTGAACGGCTCTAAATATTTTTTAGAAGAAATAAATAACTAATATTTACTATACAAAGAAATATAAACTCTTGTAACTGAATAATTATGTTTATTTATTAACATTTAAAATTATGCGCCACTTTGTTTCGCGTGGACCAGGCTTTAGTTGAGCTCCGCTCGGGTCGCTAGTGAATAAAATGACAAAGTATATGTTTACAAAATTAAATATTTCGGATTGTTTGAACTGTCGAAATGGTCAGAGAGGGCAAGGAACCAGATACAATGCTTACAACTATTTTAAAATAAATTATTATTGCTGAAAAAATAACTGTATTATGCAAATTGTCAATTTATTAAAATGAAATCGAACCATCCGTGGAATGACGTCACTGGCTCTGTAAGGCGGTGTACGTTGCTGGCAGTGAATACAGTATGGCTTCCGTCACCTCGACTTCTGCTATGTAATGCCGACACGATGTTGGATCTTCTCCCTCAGAAATAAATGAGAATTCCTTCCTCTGCGAAGTTGTAGTATTCCTGGAAAATAATGTGAAGTGTTCTTCCGTCTTCGGCGATGTCGTTCTGTGATTTGTTTGTTGGTGCAGTGTTCTGTGTTCAAATGTTGAATTCGTGTCTTGCTAATATGGTTTACAATTTTCTCAAACTGGTGGTTGCTTTCTCGTTCTTGTAACTGGTATTATATTTGTAGTTGTTCTAGTTCAGTTTGGTGCTAATTATCAAATGTTGGTGTTAAATTTTACTTGGTAACCTGTGTTACACTTTTTGAGGTTGCACTCAACGTTTTTTCACTAATTTATGTTTTTTGGTTTTCCGTCAGTAATTTCTGAACAGTGCACATTAACGATTAACAATAGACTGATGACTGAAAGTCGTCGTTATGGGGTAATTTATTAAATGTCTTTTTCCTCTTCCCAGTTTCTTTTTATAAAATTATATGTCTTGGATCTGATTTCAATTCCTAAACATACATATCAAATTTTCCTGCTTATTGCTGTAACTCAATTATTTATTAATTTTACAAAAATCTAACTATTCAGCAATATTCTTAAGTTAATTTTACATAATTTGATATATAACTGGGTCTGTTCTAATTTCAGATAAGCCTAAAATTTACAATTTTTGATATTTATTGTAGGCCTCATATTTTTTACAAATTTAGTATTTAAATGGTTTACAAGTGTTTTTATGTTAATATTTCCATGAAATAATATTACATACATACATACATACATCCTCGGCGCTACAGCCCAGTCCGGGCCCTGGCCTCCAAAAGAAATCTTCCCCACTGGTCTCTACTCCCGGCCAATGTCCATCAGTTTGCTGCACCCAGCCTCACTGCCTCCTTACCAACCTGGTCCAGCCATCTTGTACGCGGTCTTCCCTTCCTTCTCCTTCCCATCGGCAAATAATTCATCACTCTTTTTGGGATTCTATCCTCCGCCATTCTCTGCACATGACCAGCCCAACGCAATCTGTTAATTTGTATGAGTTGCACGATCGGAAGATCTTTAAACCTTTCGTACGAAATAATACTACTCACTCCATAATTATTGATGGTTGTTAATAATTTGTCGTTATAATACACCAATATTGATTAATTTACTTTTTATTTGAGTTGAGTACTCCTTAGGCCTAGTTTTACCTATTTCCAAATAAAGTTAATTTTCTTCCTTTGTCATTACATTTGTTATTATTTGTATCTGTACTGGTTACATTTTCATATTTTTGTGTTGTATAGACTAGATTCTATTCATTATATTATGTAGTTTGATTGACTTTATTTATTTGAGTTTGACTCTATGATAGATGGTTTTGATTCACAATGCTGGTTTGTTTTTCTATTGTGGTGTGTTAGTTAGTTTGACTTATACTTTTTATATGGTTTACAATTTAATAAATAAAATATACAACATTCCTATTACCTACTTGCCTTCTCTGCCTTAACAAACTTGAAAATTATTTAACATTATTTTGAATAAACATAACATCTTATATCTACTAATTTTTATATATCATCTAATTATAACAAAAACATCTTATGCCTATTATATTCCCTAGACATAATTTAATTAGAAAATAAAAACATCTTATTACTAGCAATACTGTCAGTCATTCATTAACTGTCTTTTGTATTTATGTTTCTTCTGGTAACAACTTAACTGTGATAAAAACATCTTATATCTATTATCCTTATTTATCTAATATATAATTTGATTAATAAAAAATAAAACATCTTATTACTAATAATATTGTCAGTCATTAGACTGTCTTTAATTCTTATGTTTTTTCTAGTATCATTCTACACTCATGGTAGTTCTTTTAAATCATTTTTTCAACTCCTTCATTGAATGTTTTTTATAGATTTTTAACTAGGTTGTTCACTACACTCATTGTAGTTTCTAACTTTTATCATATCACATCACTTTATATTTTCTACATTATGGTAGTATTTTTAGTGGTTCGCTTTTACATTAGACTTATACTTAGTTTACAAGTTAGTTTTAATTGTATTGAATCTTGTAACTTAAGTTACTGGGTCTAACATATATGGGTTTTAGTATAGTTTCAATTGGGTATGTATTCCCTTATCAACATTTTGGGAATAGCTCTTCTTATTTCTATGTTCTTTTTAGGAACCTTGACATATTTTGTCTCTTCTTTCTTATCATATAAGTAAATTCCTCCTCTTGTGTTTTCAAGTCTTTGTGGCATTAATTCAATGCATCTTATTTGAATATTCGGTTTCATTTAATGTTTATTTACAGCTCTTTGTTAACTTGTTATTGGTTTCGTGTCTTGGGGTCTCTCTGCTTCTTGACTTTATAAATTTCCCTTATGAAAATTGTTTTTACCTTTTTATCTTTTTTCTTTCCTTTTTAATTGTATTGTATCTTGTAACTTGAGTTACTGGGTCTAACATATATGGGTTTTAGTTTATTTTCAATTGGGTATGTATTCCCTTATCAACATTTTGGGAATAGCTCTTCTTATTTCTATGTTGTTTTTAGAAACCTTGACATATTTTGTCTCTTCTTTCTTATCATATATGTAAATTCCTCCTCTTGTGTTTTCAAGTCTTTGTGGCATTAATTCAATGCATCTTATTTGAATATTCGGTTTTATTTAATGATTATTTACAGCTCTTTGTTAACTTGTTATTGGTTTCGTGTCTTGGTGTTTCTCTGCTTCTTGACTTTATAAATTTCCCTTATGAAAATTGTTTTTACCTTTTTGTCTTTTTTCTTTCCTTTTTACTGCTTCCCCAACCTACTGGGTATACTGCTGTTTTATTGGGTTTTTATATAGTAGGTTATTCGTATATGGACCAAGAGTTTTCTTTGTGATTTAGTTTGATTTTACTACCATTTTATTTACTTAATGTACAGTTTCTTTAGTTTAATATTTAACCGTTTATTGTTCTCACTCACTATTGACATTTTCTTCTTTATTTATGTTGTATTAAGTTAAAATTTTAATGTGATAATTCTGTTATGCTACAATATATATATATATATATATATAATCACGTTTTTCCATCATTAGCTAAACATGCAAGTTCTGACCAGAGAAGTTGGTCTTTTTGAGACCCCATATATAAAAGTTATGAGTAAGCTTAGACATTTTATTCTTACATATTCGTAATCAGCATAAAAAACCGTAAAAATATATATCCGTTTCAAGATAGTTTGTTGAAAAAAGTTGAATAATAATTATCCTGTTAACTTAATCGTTACAAACGACTCACACGTTTAAAAAAATGCATTACTATTTTATCACGGATATCGGTTTAGCTTTTAGTGATGAAAAATATGCACAGTGTTGCCACAAAATGTATATAAAGTCACGAAGGTCACAACGTTGCCAAGTCTACTGAACGTAAGCAATTCCTTCAATATTAGCAGCTGGTGTGTCTCGGCTGTTTATACAATTACTGCTTCCAGTCGCCTACGTTTAATTCCTGTATACGATCTTAGTTATTTTTAATTTCAGTACCGTAGTAAAAATAATCTTTGAAAGACGTAATCAACTATTTTTCAACGCTGTTATTAAAAAGTGGGTTAATCATTAAATGACAGAAAACATATAAGGTATAAAATGTTGTGATCACTTTATTCACACGTTCTTTTCTTGACACGTAAATAACTATATACTAAATAAAGATATAATAAGTATATCTTCATTGTACATTAGTATAATATGTAGTTAAAAAGTACAGTACAACCTGTCACATCCGGACCTGTGATATCCGGAACCTCCCATATCTGGACGTATCCCCAAACTAATTTTTGCAATTTTGGTTAGCGAATGGTTAGGGATGTAAAGATACTACTCTTGATGTTTTGGCTGATCACCACTTTTTCTTCACTACACTTACGTCATTCTGCGATATGGTTCACTATTTTTGAATATTTAAGTTTTTACAATTGAAATACTTTATTTGGGGCAACTAAGTCTGGGGCAGCGGCGTTAGGTCGACTCACTTTGGCTTCATGGCTTCCAAAAAACGTGTGCATTGTATGAAGCAGCCGAATCACAAACTTTTTCAAAAACTGATGTAGGCGTACTGTAAGTAAAACTTTTTAACCAATTTACTTTTTGTATTTTAAAGAGTACAGTGTACAAATGCAAATGCTAAACCAATAGAAACGTAAAAAAAAACACGTTCTTCTTCTGTGTATCTTCTGTAATTGTTAATTATATTAATTGAGATTTTGGCTACTTATAGAGATTTAATTACTGAACACAACGCAGTTTTCAGAATTGCTGTATATTTATTGGTTTTGAAGTTATCGCAGGTTGAACTGCAAAAATGAATTGAATACAATTCACTGTCATCCGCCCGCGAGTTTTACTGTGAGGAAGTTAGAGTGAGATAGTTGCTTATTATACGCTCTCTGTCTAGCTTACGGCGCAGCGCACAGTCAGTCCCTTTCAATTACATTATATATATCCCGACGATAACTTCAATGAGTTGAACTGATTTTGTGTATAATACAGTATATTTAATGTATCTTTTAAATGTCAATAAATTTCAAATGAAATTTGGGTATATCTGAAATCCTTGAATAATTTACGCACCCGAGATTTTCGCCGGTATTTTTCGTCAAAAAAGTGCGTTAATTATGCGATAAAATACGGTATTTATAAATGACCTTGTGATATCCGGATTTTTCCATATCCGGATCGGCCGGTCGCCATATTAGTCCGGATATGACAGGTTGTACCTGTACTGGTAAGAGTATGAATACAAATAGACTTTTTAATTTCAAATATTTTTTGCTACGGTTTTCTATAAATAGTAACTATTCTCGGTAAAATAAAAATAAAATAAAATAAAAGATTAAATACAAATATCTAATATTTTCTGAATAAAATATATGTATATTTTAACAAATAATAATTATGTAACTCTGAAAAATTTTAAGACAAATCTTCATTAACTCTTGTAGGGAATTAATTAAATCTTCATTAATCTTTAAAACTCTTGTAGGGAATTCGTTTTACACACTTAGGCCTATATGTATTGAACATAATTATTATAAAACCATTTATTATTAAAAGGGATTGTATAGATTACATATTTATTCCTACCATTCGCCCACTCCGATTATTTCTTTTGTTAAATAAATCTTATGACATGTCTTTTATATGTTTTGTACACCTCTGATTTTGTATACACTGTATATATTTCGTATTTTTAATGTTTTTAGCTAAGTTTTCATTGGCCTAGGACACCGGTCCTTCTCAAAATTTGCATATAATTTTACCCTGATTAACGAAACAGCTCCTCTCTGTCTGTGTACCTCTGTATCACTTTCTTGCTCTCTCTCTCTCTCTCTCTCTCTCTCTCTCTCTCACCCCCTTCTCACTCTCTCTCACTCACTCTCTCTCTGTCTCTCTCTCTCTCCTTATTCGTTCTATTTCTTTCCCTTATTTTTATTAAAGAATGAGCCAAGGAGGTTATGTACATTTACACCTGCCGGACACCTCTAAGGTTGCCTCTGTAAGAAACAATAAAATTTCTCAAGTGTTTATGAAATAAGGAGGACACTGGAACATGGTAAACGCATAGTAATGTTTATTTGGCTGGGACAAGATAAACGAGAAACGTGATTACATTTCTGGCGGGAACGATTATGCATTTTGCAAACTGGCGTCTACGTCACACACGTCCGTATTTTCTACAAACATTGGGCACAGTTTAATCTGAGTTGTGGTATCTCGAACTCAGAAATGGTTAATATACGTCAGCCACTGCTACAGTGATATGTGTTGTGTCTATTCAGCGCTAACACCACAGGTCTCCAGCACAGAGACAAGATTTCTCATTCCCGTCAACATGAGTACCTACTCAAGGTCAAAAAACATTCTTAATGTTGTAATGACAGAGTGTACGTTTACAAAACACTGTTTTGGCTGACACATATATACACATCTACGTCTGAACTCGCAACCTCTTATTTATCAGCTGGCCGGTTTTACGTTTCCACCAAACGTGTTCCAGAAAATCATATTAAAATAATATGAATATTTTATAGTAAAAACATAATAAAAATAATAATAATATACAATTTAAAAAGGTAATACACTACCTCTTGCTTATCCTAAGTTTTGTGCGGAGAAATACCTGACCCAGTCAGTTTTCCAAGGATTCATAAAATTGTTATCTCGAATGATACATGGATCTTGTAGAGCTCGTAATCCTAATGTTCCTTGCATGATTGATGGAATATGTACACATAATACCCGAGCAACATTTTACGTTAAACTATTGAAAATAACAATGGTTTTCCAAAGTACCGGAGACGAGATGACGGAATTGTTGAACTAAAAGGAATACCGTATATCATTTGATAATCGTGATTCGTTCAACACAATCGCTTCCTAATTCTACAGTACAATGCTCACATCAATATTGAAAACCGATAAATACATGTATAAATAGGCTTACCATACGTCCCGGTTTGACGACCTGATCCCGGGGTCCCGGCAAGTTTGTCAATTGTCCCGGTTTGATAATTGACGAGAGTAGTTTCCGTCCGGGCGAAGACGTTGTGCAAGCTAAGCTCCCGATTTTTGGTTAAATCAATAGAAAAGAGAGTTTGAAAGATTAAAAGTAATTTTTCATGAATGGAAAATTCAAAAGCTGCAGTAGTCACTTTGCACGAGTATACACATTCAAATGACTTAGGGAGCACAAAAATCCTAATGTGTGCTATACTTGCTTTCCTTCGAAAAGATGTAGAATGTGGCTGGCAGTATATCCATGGTCAAGTTCCAGAGGAAGAGAAACTCGATTAATTCTTTAATTGTTTCGTAGAACAATAGCTAGACAATGATTAGTGCCACAGGAGTTACGGAACTGCTACTTCCGACGTCATACAATGAATAATACCGTACAAGCACGCATCAGAAACTAAACAGCCACGTTGGAAGACCACATCCAAGAATAAAAAACATTATCAAATGTTTATAATCTGAGGCAGAGAAATGTATTCAGAACACGATGTAACGATGGAGTGAAATTTTTAAGCTATGAAAAGGACGAAAAAGTATACTGAATTGGATAAACTAAAAGATATGAAAAAGATTCTGAAGTTGGGATGTTTCTCAAGATCACGTCGTCCGTTCTACAAGTTGACTAATAAAAATAAATAAAAAATAACCTTCCTTTTTAATTTAGAGAGAGAGAGAGAGAGAAAGAGAGAGAGAGAGAGAGAGAGAGAGATGGAGCGGCTATGCAAGTGTGTGTGTGTGTGTGTGTGTGTGTGCGTTTTATAAAAATTGTAACTTGGTAAACGTAGTTGGTAACAAAAAATACATTTAACGAATTATAAAAACATAAACACAATACAGGGTGGATGTACATACATCGTTGTTTGTGTGTTCGCAAGTGGGAGGTACTCTCACGTATCAAAAATTAATTACGTGTGTTATCTACTTGAGTGTTCGCAAGTGAAACGAGTTGCAAGTGCCACTGTTCGTAAGTGGGAGCACACCATCGTCGGCCGGATACGAAAAGCAGATTAATTTACCTGGTTTCTTCGAGACAAAAGCATCAACATGAATCAAAAAATTTAACTTGCAACCATTATTTTAGTAAAACGTAGATGATTGTGGGTACCATAGCTTAGGCATTTAGAGCATAGGCTTGTACATTTATCTAGGATTTACATTATGTAGCTGATGATAGAAGTTCAAATGCGAGTTCCTGGTCCCTAAAAACATGGGTATCTCAGCTGGGAGAGTGAACTCCAAGACAAAATACTGATCCTTCAAATGTGTGTGTGTCGGGTAGGTATAGGCTTACTAGTAGGCCTACTCTGGGCTCCTTAAAAAAGCTACTGCTAAAATAACAGTGATTTGTTCTAATTTTGTTTGCTACATAATAAGGTGACGCCGTATAACATTAAAATTTTGGTTTCGCAAATATTATCGAAATTGGCACATTCAACAATTAAAAGTTTTGTACGAATGAGCAGAAAATAATGGTATTTAAAAGGAACTATAAAGACATATCTTAAGGTCATAAACAAACCATAGAAGAAATTACTATTGTAATCAGTATAGTCATATTTGGACAGGTGTAGAAAAATATGGAGAAGCCTGTACAGGTGTGTCGGTGCTGATGGGAACACACATAAAAACGTTTGTATGAGATTAAACGTATGTATCCAAGATAAATACCGTTTTATCTACAACAGGTGGCTTCGAAATATGAATTTGGGGATTTCCCTTTTATTTAGGGGGAATTGTTATAAGGTAAATACAGTACAACCTGTCACATACGGACCTGTGATATCCGGAACCTCCCATATCCGGACGTATCTCCAAACTAATTTTTAAAATTTTGGTTAGCGAAATGGTTAGGGATGTAAAGATACTACTCTTGATGTTTTGGCTGATCACCACTTTTTCTTCACTACACTTACGTCATTCTGCGATATGGTTCACTATTTTTGAATATTTAAGTTTTTACAATTGAAATACTTTATTTGGGGCAACTGAGTCTGGGGCAGCGGCGTTAGGTCGACTCACCTTGGCTTCATGGCTTCCAAAAAACGTGTGCATTGAAGAAGCAGCCGAATCACAAACTTTTTCAAAAACGGATGTAGGCGTACTGTAAGTAAAACTTTTTAACCAATTTTACTTTTTGTATTTTAAAGAGTACAGTGTACAAATGCAAATGCTAAACCAATAGAAACGTCTAAAAAAACACGTTCTTCTTCTGTGTATCTTCTGTAATTGTTAATTATATTAATTGAGATTTTGGCTACTTATAGAGATTTAATTACTGAACACAATGCAGTTTTCAGAATTGCTGTATATTTATTGGTTTTGAAGTTATCGCAGGTTGAACTGCAAAAATGAATTGAATAAAATTCACTGTCATCCGCCCGCGAGTTTCACTGTGAGGAAGTTAGAGTGAGATAGTTGCTTATTATACGCTCTCTGTCTAGCGTACGGCGCAGCGCACAGTGTGTCCCTTTCAATTAACGCAATTACAATTTAAGTATGATAGTAGCTTAATACAGTCTTTTTTCCGGGATGAAAGGGAAATTATAATATTGTGCGCTTAAGAATGAAACTTTTTTTGTTACTAGACCAACGTTTATGAAAATCTATTTGGATTCATTTCTCAGATTGTAATAAAATTGGAATCAATTATAGCCTATATCAAATTAAAAATTTTTGCCAAAATTATTTGTTACTAACCAAGTTTACTTTATTTTCTTAACCGATGGATTTTTGCATATCAAATTCCGTTTATTAGATATCGATTTTTCAATATAAAATTGGTCTCTAGATTACTGATTTGCGTTAATGCGTCCAAGAAAAATAGTAGTTTGATAAACCTTATTACTAAGTTTTAATGTTTGTTTACATACGGCGTTTTCAAGAAACTGTAACAGTGTTAGAATAAATAAGCCTACTTAAAAATTTGATTACATACCTGCACCTAGTTTCGTATACAGAAGCAGTGTAAAAAGTATTTTGTAAAGCTTTCTTACAAAATTATAACATAACAGAAGCCCAAATGATGTTTAAGATTTTGCACGTTAAGTCATATGAAGTTTACTTAAGAACCTGTTACGTTCAGACTTCCTGAGATACAGTTATTGAGAAGAACAAGAGTAACAGAAAGAAAGAGAGAGAGAGAGAGAGAGTGAGAGAGAGGTCAAAGTACATGATGTTTACTACAGTTGGCTACTTACAAGGAACTTGAAAATAATTAAACTTATTGTAAGGTAGAAAGTTAACGAAACATGAACCAAAAGCGAGGATTATGTGCAGCAGACTCAAGAGTTTTATTAACAGGATCCAAACAGCCTTTGGTGAACCGATTATTACGTTAAATAATTTATTCGCAATTAAGAAGTGGTACATTTTGAAGAAAGGAAAAAACCGAGGATGAGGAACTTATAAGTTGCTATTAAAATATGTAACTTACCTTTTGGATACCTAATTATTTTACATGCAAGTTACGGAAACTATAAAAAAAAAATTAATTCTTAATATATAAGCCTTCAAGTATTATTTCAAAAAAATTAGATTACTGCTCACTGTGATATACGAAAAACAAAAATATAATTAATGTAACATTACAACTCTTCAACTCTGTAAGATATAAACTCTTCTGCTTCTGCAGGTTGTTATTTATATTATTGGTACTTGTAGAAATTTTTATTAATCAGAATGGTGAATAAATTTCCAACGGATGGGAGTCAACTTGAAACATGTTGCTTCGGTACTACTGTATACCAATAACTGAATAACTATATTCTTACAAATGATATTCGGTATGAATGAGAATAATTAAAAATTCGTTATTCTCTCTCCCCCGTCTCTCTTCTCCCCCCTCACTCTTTCTCTGTCAATTTTCCCCATCTACCTCACTAATAGGGACAAACCTCACTACTACCTTTAATTAAACATGACTACCTCACTATTAATTTCCTTTTATTTTCATTAAGTTAGCACGGCAGGTCCTTCTGCGACTGCACCCAAAGCGCGCCTCTTTAAGTGTTTGTTGAAATGTTACACTGCTACAAACAGATTACTCAAGTTTGAATGTGTAGTCTATACGAACACAATGAATGATTAAACAAACACGCACACCACACTACCTTGGACAGGCAGATGTACATATGACTGTCATCTCACGTTTCTTATTTAATTTTTATTTTAACTTTTTAATACTTATATATGTTTAATTATTATGTAATCGTTAAGGATAAATAGGAGAAATAACTCTTTCTAATTGGCTTCATTATATCAAAAAGTAATTCCTTGCTGGATTCGTGAAATATTTACAATTCATCTTTATTTACGTAGGTCTTGAATGTTGTGACACCGATCCTTTGAAGTATTCTCCGATCTTTATATGTACGGTATTCTTTTCCGGATGTCTCTCTTTGACTATGATCCCAGGCATTCAAAGTTTTGTGTTTGGACTCCTATTATTTTATGGCCTACTATTATTATACATTTTTATGTGCAAGAAAGTGGCTGAAGTTTCCATTTATAAACTACCTGATCCCTCTCGAACAGTCAGTGATTACTATAGACCGGGGTGACACGAGTTCTGGAAAGACACTCTAGAGAGTATCGCTGTATCTCTTCTGTACCGTTTTGCTTCTTCCATTCACTTTATGCCCACTCTATTTTTGTTAGTCTACGACAAACAATCTTTGGTATTAGATTTCTAACGACCAAAAATACTTCCAAAGAATTTGATCTTCTTGCCTGTCCTTTCAAACGGAGCACTGTTTCTATTTTAACAGGACGCACAATACCCTACAGTTTAAGAATATATAGACGAAGAAGTGTATGTAGCTGCAGTGAGGCGAACGAACCCGACAGTATCATACCGAGGTTATCTAAACGAATACCGGAGAGATGCGGACACGGAGATTTGCGAACACAAGCTATTTCCGGAGATATGCGGACACTAGGCCTTTTGCTACCTGAGAGAGGGATGACAAAATTCCAAAAGTATTTCTATACCGGAGGTTTGCGGACAGGCCGTATCTGAGGTGCGCCCGCTTGAATAGCAACAAACTTTCGTCAATTACTAAATTTTCAAATGGAGTTAAGGCCTCTCTAAATTTTTTTCTTGTGTGTTCGACAATAAGCCGTATTTTTACAAGGCTATCTTGAGTAGGGGTAGAATTGTCACAAAAATGTAAAAGTCGCAGAATTAGTTTGAATCGGTCCCTAGACATAATTTGGGGAAATATCGGCGTCAGTAATAGCAAATCCTTTGCCCAATATTCGTCTATTTCTAATTTGTTTACTCTTGGCATCAGCAGTGAACACGCCAAGAAGAAATTAAATTCTGCAGGCTCTATATCTTTCCATCGGGACAATCGGGATATTAATGTCAATTTTGCGGTAACAAATTTGTAATAATTATTTAATTCTGTGCAAATGACAGAAATAAATTCAAAGGGGAAAAATATTTAAAAAAATCTAAGTGAGTTGCCGTGTCTTCGAAACTAATTCGTAATCCGCTAACTGCTTTATGACGTTTTGTCGCAGGACTGTTGGCCGACCAATCGTAAATTCTTTTTCGCTTCTGAAGATTTCTTACCTCTTCTTCTTCTTCATCATCATCTTCTCCTGCTGATGTTTCATTTTCTGATGAAGCTGCACGTGGTGTTGAACGATTATGAGAAGGCCCGGGAGCATCCATATCTTTGTCTGAGAAAATGTTGTCTTCCTCGTCACTACTCTTCATCAATAATTCCATAACTTCCTTCTCGGATTCTGTGCCATTGTAAACACAATATTCACACCTACTGTTTGCTAAAGAGAATCACAAACAAGACTGAACAGATGTTCTACAGACAGAAAGTAATTATACCTTGCACCCAATGTTGAGAAAAATAGCCGTGGTAAGGAATTTGAACAAAGAAAATGATTTTTCTTCATGTTTTGAGGGTAGTACAATCAGAATCTGCCCTTATCTCGAACACGATGTTTTTCGCGATAACCATACTTCCATTCCTTACGAAACATGGAAGTAAAAAAGTTGCTAGCTGAAAAAATAATAGAAGAACCTAAACATTAAGATATTAACACCATTCGTCAATTTTGTCAACCCTCTGGGGGGTCCGGTCTAGTTCATCCCTCCCGTAAATACGCCTCTAACCACGAGATGACATTGTTTACATTCTAACCGCATTAAAGTTTTGTTATTACAGTTTTCCAGTAAGCTACATTTTTCAGATTTACAGTAAATTATTATATTTACTGACAAGATGTACAAAGTGCTTTGTTTATTTATGGTCAACCATTCGTCGAGCAGGACGTAGTATGTGCCTACGCTTGGTCTGCATCTGCAATGTTTATGGGTTTTGTCAAGTCGCAGTTATTATTTTCAGCCCAACGATCCATAAATCAATCGTAAATTTGCATCGTCGTAACAAAGGCTATTCAATTTTGGTTTATTACTGTGCTCTTTTTCCTATATACGCTCGCGGGCGTGCCGAAGAAGAGGACAGAGTTATACACGTTGCGACCGAAGAGGATGCCGCACCGTTTCTGGTTTCGCACAGTACTGCCTCTGAAACGGGGAATTACACGACATTAACCTGTCCTAGCTCCTTACAAACCTGAATAATGTGTTAAACACTAACATTTGCATTTACAATTAATATATATATATATATATATATATAATATTTCTGTATTAATATTATAAAAATTCTGTATAATATTTACCTTATTTCTTCCGTCGTGTGACTTCGTGTTGCGTTCGATTGAATATCTTTACGCGTTTCGAAACGTGTTTTGTCTTCAGAATAAAAAAATCACTCAAAGTGAGGTCGTTAAACATCAAAATTGCAAATATTAAAACAGTTCTACACATGTCCGCATTACATGAGTGCGCACTCGAGTCTCTCGGTATTTTCCTGTTGCTTTCCTCTACTATTGGGGAGTCAAAACTGGAACCCTTGCGCTGCCAGCTCTTATCGCAATGTGGACTGTGTAAATACCCGCTTACGCTACGCAATTACTGTACGCAATAATTTTCCCATCTATATTTTTATCGTCAGTAATTAGGACCAACTGTCTGGGGAGGTGTGGTTTGTATTAGTTTACTTGCGAACAGATTTTAATACTAAACAAAATAAATGTATTTAATTATGGCAAGGAAAAAACAAAATCGTTTTAATTTTTTCCAAACTTAATGTCTATTAATCCCAAAATTGGTGGAACAGGGAAATGAAGAAACAGATCAACGATACATGGGATCTAGTCGGCGAAATAACTGACCTTTTTTCCTTTCGTTGTAAACAGAACGAAAACGTTATAGGCCTAACATACTGTTACGACATTGCAGAACAATCTACGTGTTTCTCGGCTATTCCAGTGGAATCCGGCTGTAATGTGTATGTGCGTACACATTGCTGCTACTTTGAGATGGACAATTACGTGGCACGTGTCATGAATCCGCAACGAGACCATACCGATCCGCGCGTGCTGTGTTCAAGGCCGCAATCAATTACGTTCTAGTGTTTTGTAGTAGACGCCTATTAGCGAATATTCTGGAACCTTATCGGGTACTCAGCGACGCTCAGTTCAGTTTGATTTGCGATTGAATCGAGTGCTGTTCGAAGTAATTGTAGCGAAGTGTTTTATAATTGTGAGGGACAATTGTAATACAATACAGTAATTGTCTTTTATATTAGTTGACATTTTTATTGCGTGTGAACAATTTTTAATTGATTGGTTGCAAGAGACTATCTTGTTGATTACAAACTGTATAATTGTGATAATTTAAGCTGGTGATTAGTGATTTAATTGGGGTCTTGTATTTTGTTTTCCACTGTACCATACGACGATCAGTAGACCGTCGTAACAATACGATGTTCAATATTCTACATTTAATTTTTAGACTGTACTTTTTTTACTTGTACTTACAATTACTTTCTATTTTTAGTAGGACCAAGAAAACGCTGATAATAGCACAAGCTGGACTGAGATAATAATATTAACACTTTAATTACCAACGAAACTAAAACGCGACATTTATGTTGCCAACACCTTAATTTGACGCGACACCAGCAGTGATTACGTGTTAACAGCTGATTTTTCATTTCCCTCCCCCCGCTCAGAATTTCAAAGTAGACGTGCCCTTAGCTCTTAATACTACTATACGTAAATCGATAAATGGAGAAATTAAACATATGGTACTAGAAGAGCATGACCCCACGCGTCGAAGACGAAACATGATATAAATACACCTTGATTATTATTATTATTACGTATTATATAGTAGTATTAGATATTATATGGGAGAAATTAACAAAGTGTGAGTGGGCAGATAAAGGACAGTGAGGGATTGTGTGTAACACTGAAATTGTAGACAAGAAAAAGAAGAAACCGTACGAGTTGGCGCGCGTGCGTGTGCGCGCGCGAGAGAGAGAGAGTGAGTGAGTGGTGAGTGAGTGAGAGGACTGAAAGAGAGAAACATGGGCATAGATAAAAAAATCTGTCGCATTAAATTCACGCCAACAACATTCTTAATGTCGTAATGACACAACAGTCTGTTTACAAAAATTACTACCGGTTTGACGACACAAATATACAGATCTAATGTGTGTTGGCAGGCTGACGCGTTCGTACTACTAATTCATTCGAAGGCTGTATTCACTCCTGTCTGTATTAAAATAATACAAATGTTGTTTTATAGTAATAATATAATAATAATAATAATAACAACTATCACGATTTGTAGGCTTAAGCATTCATAACATAAACAGTTTTCTAACGTTCCCTCCTCTCAAGACTTCTACGAACTTTTTTTAACCTATTGATTTTACTCCATTTTTAATAATTCACCAATCCCTTCAGTGTATAACTTACTGCTTACATGTCCGAGTCATGTGATAGTATGAAACTTTTATTGAGCAGAATTCAGTATGACGGATATTCGTGGCATACCTACGGAGATGTGAAAGTAACGTAGTTTTACTTCGATTGCAGCTTGGATTCACTAAATTCTGTTGCCTTCTGTACGAGCGGGTAAATTCTATGCAGGAATGGGAAAATTATTATGTAAAAAAAAGCAGAGATCATTAAAGACAGAGGCACTGAGTGTAGGAGATCAGACCGTTGTAGGTCAAGTACTAGTAAAACCTGGAAAAGCTTATCGTCCACTACTACATATTAAGTAGGTTTAATGAAAATTATATAAATGGAACGGATGTAATTTCGAAACTGTTAATTTCCTTCAAGTGTGTACTAAAGTAAAGAATGTTACAATTTATAAGTTGGTAATTACACCAGGTAGGCTTAAACAGGTAATGCTAACAACCAGTAGCCTACTGATTCGAATGTGTGTGTGAAGAGGGCTTTTGAGTCGATAATAACGCTATTACCTACTTGACACAGAAATTCCCGTGTCACCTGCATTTTGTATTATGCAAACGTTCGGAGGATGTAAATTTTTCAACAACATTGTTGGAGTGCCAACCTTTAGAATGAACCGTTGTGGCGGAATGCAAGATTGATTTAAAGAATTCAAAAATTCTTGGAGATAGTACACTATATTTTCAATATTAAATACGGTGTTAATATATTCTTCGGACTTTTTATTATCCCCAGAAAATTTTTCCAAATTTGTATCATTATTTTCCTTCACAGATTCGATTCTTTGGGAATAACCACTTGTAATTTTTATCAAGTAAACACTTGACGTTTTGCACAGAAGTTAGCAATTAATACAGTGTTGTACTATTTACTATGTCCCAGTTCTTCGTCAATTTCTGTGAAGCTATCGTCATTAGGAACACTACCGTCACCGAGGTGCAGTAACTTTGTAGAAAAATCACCATCTCCTCCTCCTCCTAAATGGGCTCTCATATTGCTTTGCAAATTTAGTCTGAATAGCATTCCACATCGCCGAGGACTTTAAACACACTGAAACAATATCAGCGCGGGTTCCTCTTGCAGTTACCGGTAATCTCTAGCGAGAATCCTCTGAAATAACAAATGTTACGCTACCCACTAATTTGTTACAATTTCTTAAGTCTTGGAGAGTTTGATTGACCGTTTCTATACAGTCCACAAATCGCCTTCGTTTTACCGTTCATGATTAGTTTCCGTTTTGATCGCTCTTTCTTTTGTCATGCCTCCTCTTCAATACGAATTGCTTTTTTAATAGGAGTCAGTGAGAATACTTGACTTTTTCTTCTTGGCGCATTTTTATTTTATTTTTGCAGTCGCTTTCGGATAAGGGCGAATTTATTCTGGTGTCAATTGTGATAAGGTATTAGCAGATGTCTCGTTTATTCCCGACGTGGGAGGTCCGGCTACTGTGGTCTCTTGACAATCTTTTGTTGGTGTTAATCTTCCTCCATAATTACTTTTGTCTCCTATCTCTCTGTCAATAACAGGTGAACACAGAAACTCTTCGATACTGAATATATTTTCATTTAATGGCCAAATTCCAGTTGAACTAAAACCTGCTG
Organism: Magicicada septendecula; assembly: GCA_034769895.1. Classification (NCBI taxonomy): domain Eukaryota; kingdom Metazoa; phylum Arthropoda; class Insecta; order Hemiptera; family Cicadidae; genus Magicicada; species Magicicada septendecula. Next base: position 216,517,811 of record CM068369.1, on the reverse strand, counting down.
TCAGTTAGATGGTGTAGCTGCCTTTGAAAGAGCATCTTTTGCTAGCCCAGGTATGTCATGGTTTTACCTGGGTTTATTGTCATCCAGCTCTCAGCGGCTGCACCGAAACAGGCCATATAAACACTTGTCTAATGGCTGAAGTCAGATTGTAACGGGTATGAGGTATAAACTGTTTCATAAATAGTAAAAAAAGAGAGGCTGTAATTTATCTTGATGGATGTGCTACTCCAATATTACCTGCTGGTCCATAAATAATCAAAGTGATATCTACATAACACTCTGTGGATATAACGATAAGTGGTGGTTTCCAGCTGCCATCTATGAAAGTACCACTGGTTTCACCCTTTTCCAAAGGGGTAACCCTGCTGACTTGTTTATTTCCCTTCAAACTGACAACTTTGTTAGGACAGTGCACTGTTGTTATGCTGCCTGGTTTCCTTCACATTCCAAATATTGTGACAATAAAAATGAAGGCGACTTATCACAGAATTCCAATATTGAAGAAAGTTTTATGTTATGTTTATTAAAACTAAATGCTATTGCAAAACTTGTTGCTTCAGCCTCTCTAAAAGGCAACCTTGAATGTCGCTGCATGAAGCCAGTAAAACAATCTTTTACCGGCCCAGTTCACCAGAAAAACGACATTATTTGCAAACACGTATTCGGAGGCTAACATACGAATATTCTTAGGGTACAAACCATAATAACTAACAGAATAGTGCAGATCATAACACAGAAATCTGATTTTTCTTTTTGTTCTTTCCTAAATACAAGTTGTGGAAAACGCTGAGTCTTTGTAGGGTTTGTGAGCTACATCGCCCCAGAAAGTTTTTCACTTGTACGTTTGAACCAAATATGAAAAAAAAGAAAACAGAACAAAATGTTTTACTTACATTGTACCAACATACCACTTTCCTTCTGGTGAAATTGAAGGTACACCTTTAATTTTAAAATTAGTGGCTGAAGTGTAGTGCTGCTGGCCACTCTACCTTTAGTGCGTGTGTCGAACACTCACTTTAGGCAACCTATTCTACCTCCTAAATTTCCTAGGCGGCATAAAAAGGAGCCATTATTACTATTATCATTTTAAAAATTTTAGTTTTTTAGGATTTAATAAACACGTAATCTTCATTATAGGATCACAAGTAACTGACACATAATTAATTCTGAGATCTGTTAGGTTATGAATTAATTTTATTTTAAAAGTTATAGAGAAACATAACTTGCCCTCATGTTGCCACATTGCTTTTGTATTAGTATGATTCAATTGTACACTTACCATGGATCCAACAAAGTACATAGCTGTAAACACCCATAGCAAATTAGTGACAAAAACGTTGCTTTACACGTTCTAAAATACAAAAGGGAACAAAGACTCATTTTACTGTACACTGCTATAATCAGACTGGAGGAGCATGTACTACAAGCTATAACAAAAACGTTATACAGTTGCAGAGGTGCTGCGACTAAGGGACACTTGAAGAAGTACAAAGTATCAACTTATGTCTCTCTGCTCTCCCCTATATGGTAATACTGTCTTATAACGACTGTTAAACAAATCAAATGTATTGTATACCTTTATATGTGTATTTATACACAATATATCATAAACGTTTTTTGTGGCAAAAATACCTTTATATGTGTATTTATACACAATATATCATAAAAGTTTTTTGTGACAAAAATATCTGTCAAATTTGTGTATGTTGTAATGGTACATATAACACTACCAACACCAGCGTACCACAAATAAGTTGAAAGCCACTACAATTAAGAATACCTACAAGGTCAAGCATACGATCATGGCTAAAAAAGGAAGTATCATAAGCCAAACCAAGTGAATTAAAATGAAGAAGGAATTACCAGTAAATGTGCAACTAAAGAAGATAAAGCAAGACTAACGACGAGACGACATACATAATTACCCAATAGATCAAACAGTGAGAAGGAAACCCATTAAAGACAAAATCAAGAAGAAACCTATTAACCGTGAGAAGGAAACCAGTGAAAACAACGCCATGAAGAAACTTATTAAGAGGGAGGAAGGAATCGGTGAAGAGAAGAAGAAAATATCCAGATCAAACACAAAAAAGGGAGATAACATGAATTATAATGAACTAACATATGGCAATAAAAGAATTATTATAAAAGAAGAAATGGAATAAACAACATGATTTAAAACCCTAAGCTGCAAAACAAATTGACACTGACCAAAACTTATTAAGTAAATACCTTCCTTGACAATGTAATACAAACAATAATCAATAAGAATGAATTATAGAACATAAAAAGTAACAAAGAGAATGAATAATAATAAGTTCTTAGCTAAATTATGTGTAGACATGAAAAGAGGGCTATGTCCAAAACACCAATGACCAATTGTAAAGTGGAATTGATATTAGAAATAACCACTAATTACCAATAGTAAAGACTGTAAAAGATAAAAAAAATGTAATCTAATAATAACCAATAGATATACCAGTACTACATAAAGTCAAATAAATCAAATGTAATACATAAACACAAAACCGACAATAATCCATTGTTGTATATTATAACTATATGCTTGCCATAGAATGGATGCATGATGAACAAAATTATCTTGTAAACTTATCATAAAAGAGTAGGAACTAAACCAACAACATTGAATGAGGCAGAATACTATTCGAATAAGTAAATTCAAGGATTATAGCCACCCAAATACTAATAATAACAATAATAATAAATAAACCATGTTGACAGCTAGATGCAAGTAATCTTGGTTACTTTAAACCAAAGCAATTTTCAGTATAAATGCAGAATGAACTACTGCACAATAATAACAGTGCTATCAAAACAATGATAAGAGATATTCAAGCAATAATGAGAATAATTTGATAGGATTACAACCCATATAAAAAGGTAACTTCCTAAAGTATTCACTTAACAAACTATAGTTAAGGTAATAAAACCACAAGAAGAAGAAAAAGGGCACTATCAGAAGTGACAATGACCAATGCAGTATGCATAGGCCATAATAAAACGTTATTAACTATTAATGTTAGTATAATAGTAAGTATCATGTACATGTTGTGTTTATGTTAGTGTCTATACAGGAAAGTACAGAGCAACTCACCGCAGCTAATAATAGAAGAGTCAACGCAACTTCTTCAGAATCGAACTCATGAAATGGAACAAAAAACATTCTAAACTATTTAAACAAAATTAATAAACGATGTCAAAGAGTAAGTAAACCGATTTATTCATATCGGATTCAATAATAGATTGAATTGGGTAGAATAAATCAATAAACCAAAAATTAATAATAAAAACCAAAACGTTAAGAATAATAATAAAACAGACAATCTCGTCGTGCTAAAATGTTCATACACACTTTTTAAGAGAAAATTACTTAAAACTTCGAAAAATATTGTGTCGAGTATTCATAATACAAACCCTTAGATATCAAATATGAAATGAAAACATAAGAACCAAGTAAAATGTATATTCTATAGCCGGCAGAATAAGGGAAGGACAAATAAAATAGAGGCAGGATATCAAGAGAATGGAAAACATGGGACTACCTAAACAAGTAATAAGATACAGACCTCAGGGAAGACGAGATATAGGTAGGGCAAGGAAAAGAGATGCCTTCAGTGAAGGCAAAACAGGCTGTAATCCTATACCTTGACATGGAGAAGATTCCTAATACTTAATAGCACACTTAAGAACAAAATATTGGTATGGAGAATCATACACGACTTCCATGTTCTAAGATTTATATTTAAAATCATTTTCGAAATGAAATATTTCCATTGAAACTACTTCTTTCTACTTACTGCTTCAGCCACTTACTGTGGGCACTAACGTATACCACCTCACGTTATCGCACTTGATTTTCACTGATGATGGAAGTCGATGGCACTGACGAAACGTCTGGTTTTGCAGAAAACATTGGTCTACGGCCAAACAGGCCGGGAAGGAATTTTAAAAACAAACTGCTTCTTTGTTGTCAATAACGTAGTACATATATACAAAAAATTATCAGGTAAACTATTACGTTACAACAAAAAAATGTTTCAGGTAAACTACCCTTTCCCCGTAACCGATCTTCACCAAAATCAATAGACCTTGAGTCCTCTATAACTCGGGCACATATGTAAAAAAATATCTGATTCTGTTTGAATTTACGGCAGTTATCGTTCGTCATGAAAACATTTCTCTTGTTACAACATAAAATATTGCAGGTAAACTACCCCTTTATCTTAACCGATCTTCACAAAAAACAATAGGTCTTGAATACTCTACAATTCAGGGCTGTATGCAAAAAATTATTTGATTCTGTTTGAATTTGCGGCTCTTATCGTTTGCCATAAAAAATCTAGATAGACACACAGACACTTTTCGAAAAATTAATTTTTTTCATGTTTTGAGGGTAGTATAATCAGAATCTGCAAAAATCTCTAACACGATTTTTTTTGCCATCACCATACTTCCATTTCCTTATGGAACATGAAAGTAAAATCAAAGTAAAATTCTGATGGCAACAAAAATCAATTTGGTAGGCCTACTTGCATTGCACAAGGAATGTGTTATTTTCAATAGGCTAGTGATAAAAAATGACTTACAAGTACATTGATTTTTACTACAAAATTTATACAAAACAGTTTCAATTCTAAGATATCAATAATTAATAAATATTAAGGATAATGAACAAATTATTTCTTCAGAGAAGATACATAAAAACATTGCAAAAATAATACATATCAGACAAATATTATTACAACAAAAATACCACACAGACATTTGGGCTTTGTTACTTTATCAGTAACTATAAGATTACATTAATAAAGTACATAGAATATTTATTTACAAGAACATAATTACAAAAAGTGAAAACACCTTTGATGAAATAAACATTTTATTTATTACATCAAACATAACTAAACTCAGATGACAATATAAATGAACTAAATATAGGTTTTTCTGCGAGGGAGTGTAGGATTGATTAGGGGTTCAATTAGTTCAAATTATTAAAAAAAAAATAGCATAAACTATAAATAGAAAAACTAGACTGGTATGTTTACAACAAAATGAAAACTTCAAGTTACATTTAAGAGATATTCCGTGTCAAATCAACAAGTGCTACAACCTGACACTCTTAGATTTATTTGAAATTAAGTATGCATGTAGTATTCATAAATAGTAACACAAATCAATTTTTTCACATTTTTCTGACGAAAGGTTACTGAGTAATGGGTGCTCAAAAATGAAAAAAAAAAATAAAATTTTTGACTTGCGCAACAATATTGATTTGTTCACAACTTGTGTTCTAATTAAGCTAGAACAATGACATCGAGTTCATTTGAAAGCTCTTTTAAAGGGCTTTCATATGATATAAAACATAATTAGTTGAAAATATATATATTTCTTATAAACACATCATTATTGCATTTACTGAATTTCAAAAAACTGTATTTTTAAAATTCTCAAAAAAATATATGTGAAAGATATTGTTTTCCTCTACATATTCTGAAAGTTTCAACTTGGGATGAGGATGGGATCACTATCAAAAGTTATTTTATGTTTATCACGATTCTGTAAAACGTCATTCAGATCGGTGAATTATTATTATTTTTATTTTCCTACCCGTGACAATTTTTCAGAATCATAGTTGGATTTATTACTTTGCCTACAAAATTGTACTTTTCTTTCATACAAATAACTGTGTTTTAAAGCTTAGCACTAGCTAAATTAGTAGCTCAAAATTAATAAATTGACCTACATATCTAAAATATATATCTTAATACAGTGATCCAGGTTTTCCGTGTACAAGCAAAAAAATCTCATTTTAAAGACTATATACAAAATGGTTGGTTGGTGTGACTATCTCCCATCTGTTTAGTATTTTGTCATCGGATAATATTCAGTCAGCTGTTGTCAACTGTTGTTGAAAGTGACCTGTACATTTTCTTTTGGTGTGACATAGCCTATAAAGTGAAAAATTGTGATTAATTCTGAAATGTTGTGTTTTGAAATTAGCTTAAAGGTACTTTTGTACAATTCTCACAACAGTGTATAAGTTTATATGCCTACAACCAGTTAATATTGTAACGAGACATATGAGCCCAAATATTTCAGTAACCCAAAATATTAACACATGTCAATAATTGAGTGAAAGAGACAAACCAAGTGTTTCTTCTAAAAGGGCAAGCATGAAACTACATGAGCTACTCATCACCAAGGATAAACTCACAACAATAAGAGGTAAGAAAACTAATGGTAACTAACAAGTGAAATAACATTATAAGCAAAAGAAGATGCACCGAACAATGATTGTACCACAGGAACCAACAACCCAATAGTTTTCGGTCAGTAAGGAACCAATGAAGACAAGGAAGAAACATACTACGAGAAAGACACCTAACAACCATGGCATAAAATATAGATTCCAAGAGCCAGTCAACTATAGAACATCTTACCCGTATATGCAATGACTGAACAACTTACAGATTGAAGAGATGGACAAGAACTGACTAACAAAGATGACCAATATACAACAGATAATATTATAAATGTATAGGACAAGATATGTTATAAAAGAATGAAAGTAACTATACTGGTAACTGAATAGAAGCTGTGAATAAAAGCATAGTAACATGTTATGCATAGCACCCATGTAACATAAAGAAGTACTAAAATTGTCTCATAATAATAACAAATATTACTCAAATAGTCAAACAATCATGTAAGATAAGAAAAGCCAATAACTAAAGAGTTATTAGTTATCATTAATAAAACCAAACTTGAGAAAATAAGGTTAAAAGAATGTAAATTTGTATCAACCTAACATACACATTGTTGGTACAAATTTCACCTAAATTCACATCTATCAGTAGGAAAAGCCTACCTAAACCAAAATGTTTTGTGCCTTAAACCAAGAAGAACTGATAAGCTTTCTACAGGTACCAATATAAGATACCCAAAATGGATTTTAAATAAGAATTTAAGTAAATAAAGTGAACCAAAACCGACCAAAAGGGGATTCACTAAGTAAAACGTGAACAAAACCACTTTATAATACCAAATAGAAGTAAAAGGTTAATGTCTATACCACAAGTAAGGTGTAATGCCACTATTGTAATAGTATAAGAATATTATAAGAAAGGACATCATGTATTATAATCGTAATTAAGAACACCTGTCATGTGACACTAGGTGTAAGTAATGTTAGTCAATGATATACACTAAGGGACAGACCAGTGTACAAAAAACACTAAACCAATTATAAAGAGACTACTATGATTAAACTATTGTAACTAAATAGTAGTAGAAAGAGATAAAAGAATACCAAATAAGAATGGAAATAAGTGTACACCTCATAGTGCAAAATAGAGGTCAGAGAGAGATAACTATATAAGAATACAGCAGTTTTATAAGGAGAAATTTACCTCCAAACTTATAAATTTTGCACAATCATCTGGCGATATAAGAGCTTCTACAACAATGGACTCTGTAACAAAGAAAGAATTTTAGCTAACAGAGAAAAATAATTATCATTGCCAGTATCAACAAAAGTGCAAATTACTAAATGAAATAATTGCAATTTTATGGGAAAAAATGTTAGTAAACTAATTATGTACTTTATTAAGAACTTTTGTTTTCCAGCAGCTTCCAAAACTCTTTATATAAAAAATAATATAAACAAACTTATTTAGAGCTTCTAACAATACTTATCTTAAAATTATCATATGATTATACTTTCCAAAGGAAGCCCCTGATTTGAAAGCATTGACACATAATACTACTAATTAAAAATGATTCCAACTACTATGTTACTAAATTTTCTCATTTAAAATGTAAATGGGACTGTTAATAACTTTATATTCTTGTCATTAACAAGACAAAACAATCATTAATCACAAACTTCAAAATCTCCTATAAAGCTTGCTCAATGAAATAGGACATTCCTGATGCAGAAAATTAACTTTGCCATAACACAAAGTAAATAGGCTAACACCCAATCAAAAAAATGCTTTGAAAACAAAACATTAATGAAATATGGTATGAATTAATTGTGCTACATTCAAAGCTGATTTTCTTAATTGATTTAAAGTACCTATACAAGTCTAGTTTGTCAAGTAAAGATAATTTAGGTAAACCTAACACTACATATGAAACAAACATTAAATCAAATATGCTAATGTTACAAAATTCACAAACAGAAAAAAAAATTTTAAATTACCTATAGGCTAAATTGCTTTGATTATATTACCTTCTCCACTTCATATGTTTTCCACATCAATATCATCTGATGTCGATACTACTGATGGTGCAATAATAGTCATTTTTTCCCAGTCAATTCTGGAAAGTTCAGGAGAAACCTGAAAGATCATTACAAAACTCATACATAATTTTTCACTAAGTTAATAATTATAATAATATTAAGCTAGTAATTAAGAGAATAATTTATTTTCTTAACCTAGCACAATATTTGTAGGTTAGCACTATGAATTTACAAAAAGTTAATGGATTTTGTGTAAATTTCTAAAAAAAATTAAATTTACAGCATAATCTAGTAGTTATTTTATAGTAATCTATTTTAATTTAAATGAAATCAAGTCACTATTGCTTGGTTACATCCCTGCACTGAAGATTCCTGAAAAAGATTTCTAATATAATCATACAAACTCGAAAAACAAAAACTGTTCAAATGATTAACATTGAAAAATATAATCCTGACTATAACGGTATTATAACTAGCAAATACATTACGGATAATTCATCCATACTCTGTATCATTTAAATCTACTATTAAGTATAACACACCCCATAAAATATTTTAGAATATTAAGATATTAATTTTTTAAAATTTCATGTGATATTAGTTGAGTATCATTTAGGAGGTTAAACAATATAAATACAATTCTACACATTAAGTTACAGATTATAAATACAGATAATAAGAAATTAAATAAAAATAACACCATAGGCCTACATCAATTATCGGGTTTAAGAACCTGCTGCTGTAAGCAGTGATAATTTTAGTTTAGTGAGCTTTAATCAGACTTGCATGCAATAATAAATTTTACATAAGATAAAAGAACGATGCTTTCTTTAGTCACCAGCAAAAGCTTTTCTGTCTGCAAGTTAATATTATAAAATTTAAAAACAGCACAATTTTATTAAAAAATTTAATCGAGATTAAAATGCATGTTTAAGTCAGAAATTAAAGAAGTCACAGGTCAAATTCTCTTTTCAATTTTTCTTTTACCTGACAAATGTTAGCCCTTAATTTTTAAAGCAGAGCTGTGTTAAAACAAAATTTTTATGACAAATATATTACAATTTAATGGACTCAATGGTATGAAAGTAACTATGTGTACAAACAATTACAACAGTTTGCTTCAGTGAGGATATAGTACACATAGGCCTATATTATAAATTTTGTTATATTAGGTCTTAAAATTAACCTTAACTTTCTACCGTTAAGTCATATCTTATCAAGTAATTACGTTTCTCTGAAAAATGCTGAATTTGAAAGTATATTTAGAGTAATATAGCTGGACTGAAGAATTAAATAAAATATGTAACTAGTTAAATACGAGCAGAGTTCAAATTAAATATATTATGGTAAGGCCTATCATCTTGTGTTAGGTAGGACGACATTTTACTAATAAAATGACTTACAAATTGGATACATTACACAAATATAGGTAGGCTAGAGTAGTAATTGTCAGACTTACAGGAGTATCTATAATAAAGAAATTTATTTAATTAAATTGCAGTCAGTGCCTTACAGGGACTTTTATTTTAAAAATGAGTTAATTACTCCTTGGGTAATTATAAAGATTCTCATCAATGATGATATTGCGCTGATATATTTTTATTATATTCTTCTATGTTATATAAACACGAGAAAATAATTTTAAACGGCGGTCGAACCTATTTACGGAGACAAAAAATTAAATTTTTACTCCCATAAGAACGCATGGTGTTAGCCTAGGTATATTGTATTAATTAAATTAGAATGCTAATTTGCTCCATTATTAAATTTTGGACAGAACACAGTGATATTATGTATAGTTGGGTCTATAACAGGTAGGTCTAGTGTTACAGACCCAAAGTAATCGAGACATTCATACATAACCTAACACAGCTAATTTCCTACACACAACGGACAACATACACTAAATAAACGATCATCTTACCTTTCATTATTATTCCTAGCGCCTCCAACATATTTTTACTTCGATTTTCAATCGCAAACACTTCATAAGAATAACAAAATTCTGTCCCACACATGTTAACAAACGAAAACAAATTACCGCACAGCGACGACTAAACAGAATAAATATGGCAGGTCGCAATATTTCGTTATACCAACTAAACAGAATAAAAACACACATACATTAGAGGGTCGATTTGTGTTTTGATAATTTTGACCCGTATTATTATTATCATTGTAATTAGTATTGTTCCCATTATTATATTGTCTTATATTCCAATATGTCTCTCGTTAATATGCTGTATGACCTGAAAAATATCTGTGAGGGTCTTCATCTGGTTTATCAATTATTTGCTTCTCTGAAGCCCCATAATCTGGTTCATCATCACATATCCATCCGGAAGGTATACATTTTTGTGTAATTGTACACTGGAATAGTCCTGGATGGCACACTAATGGATATTCACCAGTGCCATCGTCACAGTCTGATAAGATGTTATATTTCCATCTTTCTGAAATACACTGTTTAGTTCCGCACTGGAACTGATCTAGTCCACATGTAGTATTCCGTTTACCTCTGGTCCTTCCCCATTGGTAAACTACTGTTTGGTGGTATATTATTTGTAATATTACTTTTAATCTCCTTCCGTAATTTCTGGAATTCATGATTTCTTCATGGTCGGTAATTGGAATATTATTGACATCCGTTAAACCATGGTTCATCATTTCCATTTCTTCCTTTGTTTTCATTAATTTCTTTGGAAGCGTTTTCCTCCTTTTCCTTTGTTTAATATTTTCCTTGTTTCCGCTAATTTTAATTCCAGGTAATATCACTACCTGTTCCTGCGTCTTATCATTTGGTACTTCTTCTGGTTCTGGTTTGCTATCATATTTTATTTCTTCGGTTTTCTCCTTTCTTAATTCTTCCCTTTTTAATCTGTCCTCTCTCATTTCCTCATTCGTTTCATCCAGTTTCTTATTGATATTGTCCAGTTTGTTACCCAATTCTTTACCCAATTCTTTCCAAATTGTATTATCATTTCCATCAATTTGTCTAACTACTCATCTTCTGTAAGTTTTGCCATTTTTATTTATCGCTGTTGCCCTTCCTCCTGACTGGATAACCGCTGCCAAGCTTAGATTATTAAGCCCTCTAAGTTGGACGCCACTTTGTACCCAGACCGCTGTATGCCGGTCGTTACAAAAGATAATAAGTTGATAAAAAATTTTATAAAAATAAAATTTTCAAATAGTAAAAGATTTTGTTTATGTTTATTAAGAGGTGTGTATAAGAAATAAATCTGTTTTAAAAGGTTCTTGTAAAAATTTTAATAACAGGTAGGTATTTATTGACCGTCGAGCACTTCTTGAAGATTTGAACCAAGTCTGGAGTTAAATAGATTAACTCCAGTTAATAATCGATTGGTGACTTTTCTGACTGGTCCAATATCTTGTTCAAATAAAATATATTCTTCTTATTTAAGTCCTCCAGCCTTAATAAATACTCTTAAACTAACCTGTGAAATAAGTAACAGATATGAAATAATGGAAATATAAAGATTTATTGACAATTTAAATAAATAATCGATATTTTATCGTTGGAGAGCAATTATCGACTCTGTCTCGGCAATTATCGATTGTGTCATACAGAACAAAATTTATGATATTTAATATATTATAAGACAGGTTCTTTGAGCGATTAAAATTAATAGTCAGAGAAGGGTGACGAGAAAGTATAACATTAACAATTAACACAAATACAATAATTATTATTCAAAAGAATTTAAATAATTCTAATATGTAATGTACATGAATGTTATCGAACCATACGCAGACGATGACGTCACTGCCGGATAAAGAAGGCCGGCTCTGTAGAATTAAAAGATGGCCGCTACTCGATTTGGAATAGGTTACTGCAAATGCGTCGTGTCAGAAAATCACAATAAAATTCTTTTCATTAAGGTTTGAAATGTCCCCGCACTGGTGTAATATGTCTGTTAAGTTATTTGGTGTATTCTGGCGAAGTGTTCTGTGTAAACTTGTGTTGGTTAGTTTATTTTGTATGTGTTCACTTCTTCGAGTTAAAGTTCTAAAGATATGGTTAAGATTTGTAAAGTGAATCAGTTTAAATATAATGTTTTACTGTTTTCTGTCACTCGTATCATGAAGTTAGATGTTTGTTTTCACTATTGTCGTGATTGTTTTGATAGCTTTAGTTTTAAAAAGTGTCTAATTCGTTTAACTCTCGTTTCACTGATTTTAATGGCTAACTGCTAGTACCATTTTTCGACTCGATTTAAAGAACGTTTTGTCACACAACTATTCAGCTTGATATTCAACAAAAGACTAATTAACTTGGTCATAAATCTGGCCCAGTTAATCTTTGAAAAAGTATTGTTAACATATTTCGATTACCTGTACACATGATAAAATATTACATTATATATGGAATTTATCTATTTTATTCATCACTTTTATGAATTATGAACCTTATTATTGGTTTAATCATCTCATTCCCTTTAAATTGATGTATTATAGTCCATATCTGTAGACATTTTGTGGAAATTAACAAATTTTGTTCACTTTTTGGAAATATAGGCTCAAAATTGGATATCCGTCTTTATACGAATTTCCTCTATTTTAAATATTATTAATACTATTATAATAAATTTTAATTATTCATATTCCTATTCCTTTCCTTAAGTACATATAAATTAAACCTTTGAACTGGTTTTTTGTGTTAATCTGTAAATTTGACATTGCTCTTTAAAATAAAAATTAATTTATATATTTTGAAAATTTACAATGTTTTAAGGTATATTTCCTTATTATCATTTTAACTCATAGGATCATTCCCAGTAGTGTTTAACTGTGTTACCTTATCTAAATCTTGGTAGTTTGTGACGATTTCATTAAAAAAAAAAAAAAATTGTGTTAGTTGATAATGTATAGGTTGATAAAATTTTAAGTGTTTAATAAAATCTCACATTTTAACCTAAAGTGTATTGTAATCATTAAATATTAATAATATTTAAATAAAAAGTCTAATAGTATATTAAAAGGAATACGATTGTACACAAAGGGTAAAGCTTGTTAATTAATCCTGCATAAACAGGCGCCAACCAGACCCAATTTGTTTCCGACCCCTTAACTAACTAAAAATAATTGTAAATTGATTATTATTAAAATAATTAAAATAGATCACTATAATATACCTTGAGAGCATTAGTAACTAAGAATCTCCCTACTTAATTATTTAATCTAATTTTAGTCATTTAAATAAAAAAGAAACTTGGAACTACTTTTATGTTGAGTTGAACTGTCGCGAGATTACTACACTCACCCCTAACTATTTTCGCCCACTTTAAAATGCAGCGGTCAAGCAGTAACCTGTGTACTGCCGATATGTGCAACGTTAAAAATAGTTTATTACAAAATGTAATTAATCCGTCAGTTAAGACACAGAGGCATTCTTTATACTATTAAACAATGTGTTGCGTTAACGTAGTTAAACCGCGACTCATATAAATATGGTGTAAATGAGTGAGAATGAATAACTAAAATTTAGCGCCGGTGACATCTCTTCAAAATTCTTAAAATATAAAACTTATGTAATTAAAACTGTGGTAATACCATGAAGTGAAGTGCTACAATCAAACAATCATGTGAAGTGGATACAGGTGAATAAAAATTTTTGTTAATCATTCAGATCATCGAGCTATTACTAACCATTAGCCAAGAGCAGCAAACCAGGAGCCACCATGATATAAAAGATTTCAGGACTACACCATTCCAGGATACGAAGATAACGAGGGATACCTGACCTACTTCAAACATGCTGCAACAGAGGACCTACAACTGGAATAACGCAGAGCTGGAGGACATCCAAAAACGTGACACGGAGGCAAGCCTACCGTGCTTATGAAATACTAAATATTATATTCAACAAAAGACAATTAAATTAACAACATTAAGGCATTTTAAGTACTGCCAGTAATCGTACACTTATTCTTAGTAAAAGAGTTATAGCTCTAAAATGTAAAGCCTTATTGTTTAAAAGATTAATAAAGACCATTCTTCAAATGGCAAAATTTTAAAACTTTATATGGCGAGGTAACCATCCGTAACGTAATAGAGTAAATCCCGGATCCGGGGACTTAATTAGATTTGATGTACATCTTATTTTAAGGGGGGCCATGTAAAGAATAAAAAAAAAATCATGTAAACTTTAAGCTATTGAAGCATATGTGTCAAGAATTTTAAGTAGAGCAAATAATACAATATGTAATAAAGAGATGTCATCAGGAGTACCGACTATACTGAGTGCATAAATCAACAGTTTCCCCTTCCCAGAATCCTTTTATATTTATTGTTTGTTGTTCTGATTAATTTAGAGCTCGTCACAAAGAAGGCAGCCTGAATAATTGGCAGAACCAATTATTGCGGGTTCCCTAAGTTATAACACGAGAAAAGATGTCATAAATTGCGCCACTCTGCTAATTTGTTTAAATTTTGCAACTCCTTTGTAAAAAAAAAATTTTGGTGACTTGTGTTATTTAAGAAGTATTTGTGTCCCGATAAACCCACATACACAAGCTGTTGATTTATTCACTCATGTACTTTAAAATGTGTCTAAAATTAAACGATAATAATTATTATAATAGTATAATAAATAAGTAATTCAATTATTATTTAGATATAGGAATGAACATAATGTTAACTAAAGACGCCCCAAGAATACGATATAACGGCAGGTATGTGCTTGTCAAAAAGTTCATTCATCAACATGTCGGTTTGTAAACAAAATGAGACCTGTAAATTTCCTGTTCTCGCCTGTACTGAACTGTCCTTGTCACCCTCCCGCAAAGTTGAGTTAGACAATGCATTCACCCTCTAGTTGAGTTCCCCTTTGTAAGCAAAACAATGCCATTGTTTAAAACTAGTCTGACCTACTTTCCAGGATAACAGCTGACCGCTTAAAGAGAAACTAATGCAAATGTTTAATAATAACTGTTAATAAATGTTTACCTGGTAATAAAGTGTTTAGGAAATATATCTAGGTAAGTTTTTTTAAACCCCCCAAAGTAGTAATAAGTGAATAATAATAAGGCTAAATAAAACTTAAGTTAAACTAAATCTGTGTAACTTGTAGCAGTAAGTAAGAGAAAGGTAAATAATAATACGAGTAACGTTGCTTAGTGAACACCCCAGTTGTGGCCAGTAAGAGAACAATAAAGCGTGTTAAGAAATTGTAGTAAGCAGCCACACTCTCCCTATTGTGATAAACCGTTGCCTCCCTAAACAATGAATACCACCGCGCGTGAAATACAATGAGTTGTGTAAAGTGTCTCCCTTACGCATAGTTTGTCTAGTTATTGTTAAAGAGATAAAGAGAATTACCCTCGTGAGATTCCGCTTCTCTCAAGTAACTATAATCTAGAGTGGAGTATGGGATCCTCTTTCGATTATTTTAGAAGTAAGTCTATGGTATATAATCAAGAAAGAATTATATACATGTAAAGTAACTAGTCACAACGGCGCCGACTGAAAAGGATAATGATGAGGCAGAAAGGTGCCAAGAGATCATTAATGAATGCTGAAAGCTAACTTGTAGAGTTAGAGTAAGCTGATGTCAGTCGGGCCACGATATTGTGAGTTACTGAAATTAGGGGAATTAGTATTATAAGTTAGTACTGTAAGAAGTGAGATAAAGGGAATTTCACGAAGGAGAACATTTAAATGAGAACGAAATCATTTAAAGAGAATTAAAAAAAAAAAAAAAAACCGTGTACTAATAATAAATAATAATAATAATAAATAAGTTCACACGGTACTCCCCGAGCATACTCCCGGTACATTGCTGACCAAATTTTCAGGAGTCTGTATTTCTTAAGAGGCGGAGTATGTGACGATTTCATTAAAAAAAAAAAAAAATTGTGTTAGTTGATAATGTATAGGTTGATAAAATTTTAAGTGTTTAATAAAATCTCACATTTTAACCTAAAGCGTATTGTAATCATTAAATATTAATAATATTTAAATAAAAAGTCTAATAGTATATTAAAAGGAATACGATTGTACACAAAGGGTAAAGCTTGTTAATTAATCCTGCATAAACAGGCGCCAACCAGAACCAACTTGTTTTCCGACCCCTTAACTAACTAAAAATAATTGTAAATTGATTATTATTAAAATAATTAAACTAGATCACTATAATATACCTTGAGAGCATTAGTAACTAAGAATCTCCCTACTTAATTATTTAATCTAATTTTAGTCCTTTAAATAAAAAGAAACTTGGAACTACTTTCATGTTGAGTTGAACTGTCGCGAGATTACTACACTCACCCCTAAGTATTTTCGCCCACTTTAAAATGCAGCGGTCAAGCAGTAACCTGTGTACTGCCGATATGTGCAACGTTAAAAATAGTTTATTACAAAATGTAATTAATCCGTCAGTTAAGACACAGAGGCATTCTTTATACTATTAAACAATGTGTTGCGTTAACGTAGTTAAACCGCGACTCATATAAATATGGTTTAAATGAGTGAGAATGAATAACTAAAATTTAGCGCCGGTGACATCTCTTCAAAATTCTTAAAATATAAAACTTATGTAATTAAAACTGTGGTAATACCATGAAGTGAAGTGCTACAATCAAACAATCATGTGAAGTGGATACAGGTGAATAAAACTTTGCGTTAATCATTCAGATCATCGAGCTATTACTAACCATTCGCCAAGAGCAGCAAACCTGGAGCCACCATGATATAAAAGATTTCAGGACTACACCATTCCAGGATACGAAGATAACGAGGGAGACCTGACCTACTTCAAACATGCTGCAACAGAGGACCTACAACTGGAATAACGCAGAGCTGGAGGACATCCAAAAAGGTGACACGGAGGCAAGCCTACCGTGCTTATGAAATACTAAATATTATATTCAACAAAAGACAATTAAATTAACAACATTAAGGCATTTTAAGTACTGACAGTAATCGTACACTTGTTCTTAGTAAAAGAGTTATAGCTCTAAAATGTAAAGCCTTATTGTTTAAAAGATTAATAAAGACCATTCTTCAAATGGCGAAATTTTAAAACTTTATATGGCGAGGTAACCATTCGTAACGTAATAGAGTAAATCCCGGATCCGGGGACTTAATTAGATTTGATGTACATCTTATTTTAAGGGGGGCCATGTAAAGAATAAAAAAATAACCATCATGTAAACTTTAAGCTATTGAAGCATATGTGTCAAGAATTTTAAGTAGAGCAAATAATACAATATGTAATAAAGAGATGTCATCAGGAGTACCGACTATACTGAGTGCATAAATCAACAGTTTCCCCTTCCCAGAATCATTTTATATTTATTGTTTGTTGTTCTGATTAATTTACAGCTCGTCACAAAGAAGGCAGCCTGAATAATTGGCAGAACCATTTATTGCGGGTTCCCTAAGTTATAACACGAGAAAAGATGTCATAAATTGCGCCACTCTGCAAATTTGTTTAAATTTTGCAACTCCTTTGTAAAAAAAAAATTTTGGTGACTTGTGTTATTTAAGAAGTATTTGTGTCCCGATAAAACCACATACACAAGCTGTTGATTTATTCACGCATGTACTTTAAAATGTGTCTAAAATTAAACGATAATAATTATTATAATAGTATAATAAATAAGTAATTCAATTATTATTTAGATATAGGAATGAACATAATGTTAACTAAAGACGCCCCAAGAATACGATATAACGGCAGGTATGTGCTTGTCAAAAAGTTCATTCATCAACATGTCGGTTTGTAAACAAAATGAGACCTGTAAATTTCCTGTTCTCGCCTGTACTGAACTGTCCTTGTCACCCTCCCGCAAAGTTGAGTTAGACAATGCATTCACCCTCTAGTTGAGTTCCCCTTTGTAACCAAAACAATGCCATTGTTTAAAACTAGTCTGACCTACTTTCCAGGATAACAGCTGACCGCTTAAAGAGAAACTAATGCAAATGTTTATAAATAACTGTTAATAAATGTTTACCTGGTAATAAAGTGTTTAGGAAATAATTCTAGGTAAGTTTTTTTAAACCCCCCAAAGTAGTAATAAGTGAATAATAATAAGGCTAAATAAATCTTAAGTTAAACTAAATCTGTGTAACTTGTAGCAGTAAGTAAGAGAAAGGTAAATAATAATACGAGTAACGTTGCTTAGTGAACACCCCAGTTGTGGCCAGTAAGAGAACAATAAAGCGTGTTAAGAAATTGTAGTAAGCAGCCACACTCTCCCTATTGTGATAAACCGTTGCCTCCCTAAACAATGAATACCACCGCGCGTGAAATACAATGAGTTGTGTAAAGTGTCTCCCTTACGCATAGTTTGTCTAGTTATTGTTAAAGAGATAAAGAGAATTACCCTCGTGAGATTCCGCTTCTCTCAAGTAACTATAATCTAGAGTGGAGTATGGGATCCTCTTTAGATTATTTTAGAAGTAAGTCTATGGTATATAATCAAGAAAGAATTATATACATGTAAAGTAACTAGTCACAACGGCGCCGACTGAAAAGGATAATGATGAGGCAGAAAGGTGCCAAGAGATCATTAATGAATGCTGAAAGCTAACTTGTAGAGTTAGAGTAAGCTGATGTCAGTCGGGCCACGATATTGTGAGTTACTGAAATTAGGGGAATTAGTATTATAAGTTAGTACTGTAAGAAGTGAGATAAAGGGAATTTCACGAAGGAGAACATTTAAATGAGAACGAAATCATTTAAAGAGAATTAAAAAAAAAACAAACCGTGTACTAATAATAAATAATAATAATAATAAATAAGTTCACACGGTACTCCCCGAGCATACTCCCGGTACATTGCTGACCAAATTTTCAGGAGTCTGTATTTCTTAAGAGGCGGAGTATGTGACGATTTCATTAAAAAAAAAAAAAAATTGTGTTAGTTGATAATGTATAGGTTGATAAAATTCTAAGTGTTTAATAAAATCTCACATTTTAACCTAAAGCGTATTGTAATCATTAAATATTAATAATATTTAAATAAAAAGTCTAATAGTATATTAAAAGGAATACGATTGTACACAAAGGGTAAAGTTTGTTAATTAATCCTGCATAAACAGGCGCCAACCAGAACCAACTTGTTTTCCGACCCCTTAACTAACTAAAAATAATTGTAAATTGATTATTAATAAAATAATTAAACTAGATCACTATAATATACCTTGAGAGCATTAGTAACTAAGAATCTCCCTACTTAATTATTTAATCTAATTTTAGTCCTTTAAATAAAAAGAAACTTGGAACTACTTTTATGTTGAGTTGAACTGTCGCGAGATTACTACACTCACCCCTAAGTATTTTCGCCCACTTTAAAATGCAGCGGTCAAGCAGTAACCTGTGTACTGCCGATATGTGCAACGTTAAAAATAGTTTATTACAAAATGTAATTAATCCGTCAGTTAAGACACAGAGGCATTCTTTATACTATTAAACAATGTGTTGCGTTAACGTAGTTAAACCGCGACTCATATAAATATGGTGTATATGAGTGAGAATGAATAACTAAAATTTAGCGCCGGTGACATCTCTTCAAAATTCTTAAAATATAAAACTTATGTAATTAAAACTGTGGTAATACCATGAAGTGAAGTGCTACAATCAAACAATCATGTGAAGTGGATACAGGTGAATAAAACTTTGTGTTAATCATTCAGATCATCGAGCTATTACTAACCATTAGCCAAGAGCAGCAAACCTGGAGCCACCATGATATAAAAGATTTCAGGACTACACCATTCCAGGATACGAAGATAACGAGGGATACCTGACCTACTTCAAACATGCTGCAACAGAGGACCTACAACTGGAATAACGCAGAGCTGGAGGACATCCAGAAAGGTGACACGGAGGCAAGCCTACCGTGCTTATGAAATACTAAATATTATATTCAACAAAAGACAATTAAATTAACAACATTAAGGCATTTTAAGTACTGACAGTAATCGTACACTCGTTCTTAGTAAAAGAGTTATAGCTCTAAAATGTAAAGCCTTATTGTTTAAAAGATTAATAAAGACCATTCTTCAAATGGCAAAATTTTAAAACTGTATATGGCGAGGTAACCATTCGTAACGTGTTAGAGTAAATCCCGGATCCGGGGACTTAATTAGATTTGATGTACATCTTATTTTAAGGGGGGCCATGTAAAGAATAAAAAAATAACCATCATGTAAACTTTAAGCTATTGAAGCATATGTGTCAAGAATTTTAAGTAGAGCAAATAATACAATATGTAATAAAGAGATGTCATCAGGAGTACCGACTATACTGAGTGCATAAATCAACAGTTTCCCCTTCCCAGAATCCTTTTATATTTATTGTTTGTTGTTCTGATTAATTTACAGCTCGTCACAAAGAAGGCAGCCTGAATAATTGGCAGAACCATTTATTGCGGGTTCCCTAAGTTATAACACGAGAAAAGATGTCATAAATTGCGCCACTCTGCAAATTTGTTTAAATTTTGCAACTCCTTTATAAAAAAAAAATTTTGGTGACTTGTGTTATTTAAGAAGTATTTGTGTCCCGATAAACCCACATACACAAGCTGTTGATTTATTCACTCATGTACTCTAAAATGTGTCTAAAATTAAACGATAATAATTATTATAATAGTATAATAAATAAGTAATTCAATTATTATTTAGATATAGGAATGAACATAATGTTAACTAAAGACGCCCCAAGAATACGATATAACGGCAGGTATGTGCTTGTCAAAAAGTTCATTCATCAACATGTCGGATTGTAAACAAAATGAGACCTGTAAATTTCCTGTTCTCGCCTGTACTGAACTGTCCTTGTCACCCTCCCGCAAAGTTGAGTTAGACAATGCATTCACCCTCTAGTTGAGTTCCCCTTTGTAAGCAAAACAATGCCATTGTTTAAAACTAGTCTGACCTACTTTCCAGCATAACAGCTGACCGCTTAAAGAGAAACTAATGCAAATGGTTAATAATAACTGTTAATAAACGTTTACCTGGTACTAAAGTGTTTAGGAAATAATTCTAGGTAAGTTTTTTTAAACCCCCCAAAGTAGTAATAAGTGAATAATAATAAGGCTAAATAAATCTTAAGTTAAACTAAATCTGTGTAACTTGTAGCAGTAAGTAAGAGAAAGGTAAATAATAATACGAGTAACGTTGCTTAGTGAACACCCCAGTTGTGGCCAGTAAGAGAACAATAAAGCGTGTTAAGAAATTGTAGTAAGCAGCCACACTCTCCCTATTGTGATAAACCGTTGCCTCCCTAAACAATGAATACCACCGCGCGTGAAATACAATGAATTGTGTAAAGTGTCTCCCTTACGCATAGTTTGTCTAGTTATTGTTAAAGAGATAAAGAGAATTACCCTCGTGAGATTCCGCTTCTCTCAAGTAACTATAATCTAGAGTGGAGTATGGGATCCTCTTTAGATTATTTTAGAAGTAAGTCTATGGTATATAATCAAGAAAGAATTATATACATGTAAAGTAACTAGTCACAACGGCGCCGACTGAAAAGGATAATGATGAGGCAGAAAGGTGCCAAGAGATCATTAATGAATGCTGAAAGCTAACTTGTAGAGTTAGAGTAAGCAGATGTCAGTCGGGCCACGATATTGTGAGTTACTGAAATTAGGGGAATTAGTATTATAAGTTAGTACTGTAAGAAGTGAGATAAAGGGAATTTCACGAAGGAGAACATTTAAATGAGAACGAAATCATTTAAAGAGAATTAAAAAAAAAAAAAACCGTGTACTAATAATAAATAATAATAATAATAAATAATTTCACACGGTACTCCCCGAGCATACTCCAGGTACATTGCTGACCAAATTTTCAGGAGTCTGTATTTCTTAAGAGGCGGAGTATGTGACGATTTCATTAAAAAAAAAAAAAAATTGTGTTAGTTGATAATGTATATGTTGATAAAATGTTAAGTGTTTAATAAAATCTCACATTTTAACCTAAAGCGTATTGTAATCATTAAATATTAATAATATTTAAATAAAAAGTCTAATAGTATATTAAAAGGAATACGATTGTACACAAAGGGTAAAGCTTGTTAATTAATCCTGCATAAACAGGCGCCAACCAGAACCAACTTGTTTTCCGACCCCTTAACTAACTAAAAATAATTGTAAATTGATTATTAATAAAATAATTAAACTAGATCACTATAATATACCTTGAGAGCATTAGTAACTAAGAATCTCCCTACTTAATTATTTAATCTAATTTTAGTCCTTTAAATAAAAAAGAAACTTGGAACTACTTTTATGTTGAGTTGAACTGTCGCGAGATTACTACACTCACCCCTAAGTATTTTCGCCCACTTTAAAATGCAGCGGTCAAGCAGTAAGCTGTGTACTGCCGATATGTGCAACGTTAAAAATAGTTTATTACAAAATGTAATTAATCCGTCAGTTAAGACACAGAGGCATTCTTTATACTATTAAACAATGTGTTGCGTTAACGTAGTTAAACCGCGACTCATATAAATATGGTGTATATGAGTGAGAATGAATAACTAAAATTTAGCGCCGGTGACATCTCTTCAAAATTCTTAAAATATAAAACTTATGTAATTAAAACTGTGGTAATACCATGAAGTGAAGTGCTACACTCAAACAATCATGTGAAGTGGATACAGGTGAATAAAACATTGTGTTAATCATTCAGATCATCGAGCTATTACTAACCATTAGCCAAGAGCAGCAAACCTGGAGCCACCATGATATAAAAGATTTCAGGACTACACCATTCCAGGATACGAAGATAACGAGGGATACCTGACCTACTTCAAACATGCTGCAACAGAGGACCTACAACTGGAATAACGCAGAGCTGGAGGACATCCAAAAAGGTGACACGGAGGCAAGCCTACCGTGCTTATGAAATACTAAATATTATATTCAACAAAAGACAATTAAATTAACAACATTAAGGCATTTTAAGTACTGACAGTAATCGTACACTTATTCTTAGTAAAAGAGTTATAGCTCTAAAATGTAAAGCCTTATTGTTTAAAAGATTAATAAAGACCATTCTTCAAATGGCAAAATTTTAAAACTTTATATGGCGAGGTAACCATTCGTAACGTAATAGAGTAAATCCCGGATCCGGGGACTTAATTAGATTTGATGTACATCTTATTTTAAGGGGGGCCATGTAAAGAATAAAAAAATAACCATCATGTAAACTCTAAGCTATTGAAGCATATGTGTCAAGAATTTTAAGTAGAGCAAATAATACAATATGTAATAAAGAGATGTCATCAGGAGTACCGACTATACTGAGTGCATAAATCAACAGTTTCCCCTTCCCAGAATCCTTTTATATTTATTGTTTGTTGTTCTGATTAATTTACAGCTCGTCACAAAGAAGGCAGCCTGAATAATTGGCAGAACCATTTATTGCGGGTTCCCTAAGTTATAACACGAGAAAAGATGTCATAAATTGCGCCACTCTGCAAATTTGTTTAAATTTTGCAACTCCTTTATAAAAAAAAAATTTTGGTGACTTGTGTTATTTAAGAAGTATTTGTGTCCCGATAAACCCACATACACAAGCTGTTGATTTATTCACTCATGTACTCTAAAATGTGTCTAAAATTAAACGATAATAATTATTATAATAGTATAATAAATAAGTAATTCAATTATTATTTAGATATAGGAATGAACATAATGTTAACTAAAGACGCCCCAAGAATACGATATAACGGCAGGTATGTGCTTGTCAAAAAGTTCATTCATCAACATGTCGGATTGTAAACAAAATGAGACCTGTAAATTTCCTGTTCTCGCCTGTACTGAACTGTCCTTGTCACCCTCCCGCAAAGTTGAGTTAGACAATGCATTCACCCTCTAGTTGAGTTCCCCTTTGTAAGCAAAACAATGCCATTGTTTAAAACTAGTCTGACCTACTTTCCAGCATAACAGCTGACCGCTTAAAGAGAAACTAATGCAAATGGTTAATAATAACTGTTAATAAACGTTTACCTGGTACTAAAGTGTTTAGGAAATAATTCTAGGTAAGTTTTTTTAAACCCCCCAAAGTAGTAATAAGTGAATAATAATAAGGCTAAATAAATCTTAAGTTAAACTAAATCTGTGTAACTTGTAGCAGTAAGTAAGAGAAAGGTAAATAATAATACGAGTAACGTTGCTTAGTGAACACCCCAGTTGTGGCCAGTAAGAGAACAATAAAGCGTGTTAAGAAATTGTAGTAAGCAGCCACACTCTCCCTATTGTGATAAACCGTTGCCTCCCTAAACAATGAATACCACCGCGCGTGAAATACAATGAATTGTGTAAAGTGTCTCCCTTACGCATAGTTTGTCTAGTTATTGTTAAAGAGATAAAGAGAATTACCCTCGTGAGATTCCGCTTCTCTCAAGTAACTATAATCTAGAGTGGAGTATGGGATCCTCTTTAGATTATTTTAGAAGTAAGTCTATGGTATATAATCAAGAAAGAATTATATACATGTAAAGTAACTAGTCACAACGGCGCCGACTGAAAAGGATAATGATGAGGCAGAAAGGTGCCAAGAGATCATTAATGAATGCTGAAAGCTAACTTGTAGAGTTAGAGTAAGCAGATGTCAGTCGGGCCACGATATTGTGAGTTACTGAAATTAGGGGAATTAGTATTATAAGTTAGTACTGTAAGAAGTGAGATAAAGGGAATTTCACGAAGGAGAACATTTAAATGAGAACGAAATCATTTAAAGAGAATTAAAAAAAAAAAAACCGTGTACTAATAATAAATAATAATAATAATAAATAATTTCACACGGTACTCCCCGAGCATACTGGAGGTACATTGCTGACCAAATTTTCAGGAGTCTGTATTTCTTAAGAGGCGGAGTATGTGACGATTTCATTAAAAAAAAAAAAAAATTGTGTTAGTTGATAATGTATATGTTGATAAAATGTTAAGTGTTTAATAAAATCTCACATTTTAACCTAAAGCGTATTGTAATCATTAAATATTAATAATATTTAAATAAAAAGTCTAATAGTATATTAAAAGGAATACGATTGTACACAAAGGGTAAAGCTTGTTAATTAATCCTGCATAAACAGGCGCCAACCAGAACCAACTTGTTTTCCGACCCCTTAACTAACTAAAAATAATTGTAAATTGATTATTAATAAAATAATTAAACTAGATCACTATAATATACCTTGAGAGCATTAGTAACTAAGAATCTCCCTACTTAATTATTTAATCTAATTTTAGTCCTTTAAATAAAAAAGAAACTTGGAACTACTTTTATGTTGAGTTGAACTGTCGCGAGATTACTACACTCACCCCTAAGTATTTTCGCCCACTTTAAAATGCAGCGGTCAAGCAGTAAGCTGTGTACTGCCGATATGTGCAACGTTAAAAATAGTTTATTACAAAATGTAATTAATCCGTCAGTTAAGACACAGAGGCATTCTTTATACTATTAAACAATGTGTTGCGTTAACGTAGTTAAACCGCGACTCATATAAATATGGTGTATATGAGTGAGAATGAATAACTAAAATTTAGCGCCGGTGACATCTCTTCAAAATTCTTAAAATATAAAACTTATGTAATTAAAACTGTGGTAATACCATGAAGTGAAGTGCTACACTCAAACAATCATGTGAAGTGGATACAGGTGAATAAAACATTGTGTTAATCATTCAGATCATCGAGCTATTACTAACCATTAGCCAAGAGCAGCAAACCTGGAGCCACCATGATATAAAAGATTTCAGGACTACACCATTCCAGGATACGAAGATAACGAGGGATACCTGACCTACTTCAAACATGCTGCAACAGAGGACCTACAACTGGAATAACGCAGAGCTGGAGGACATCCAAAAAGGTGACACGGAGGCAAGCCTACCGTGCTTATGAAATACTAAATATTATATTCAACAAAAGACAATTAAATTAACAACATTAAGGCATTTTAAGTACTGACAGTAATCGTACACTTATTCTTAGTAAAAGAGTTATAGCTCTAAAATGTAAAGCCTTATTGTTTAAAAGATTAATAAAGACCATTCTTCAAATGGCAAAATTTTAAAACTTTATATGGCGAGGTAACCATTCGTAACGTAATAGAGTAAATCCCGGATCCGGGGACTTAATTAGATTTGATGTACATCTTATTTTAAGGGGGGCCATGTAAAGAATAAAAAAATAACCATCATGTAAACTCTAAGCTATTGAAGCATATGTGTCAAGAATTTTAAGTAGAGCAAATAATACAATATGTAATAAAGAGATGTCATCAGGAGTACCGACTATACTGAGTGCATAAATCAACAGTTTCCCCTTCCCAGAATCCTTTTATATTTATTGTTTGTTGTTCTGATTAATTTACAGCTCGTCACAAAGAAGGCAGCCTGAATAATTGGCAGAACCATTTATTGCGGGTTCCCTAAGTTATAACACGAGAAAAGATGTCATAAATTGCGCCACTCTGCAAATTTGTTTAAATTTTGCAACTCCTTTGTAAAAAAAAAATTTTGGTGACTTGTGTTATTTAAGAAGTATTTGTGTCCCGATAAACCCACATACACAAGCTGTTGATTTATTCACTCATGTACTTTAAAATGTGTCTAAAATTAAACGATAATAATTATTATAGTAGTATAATAAATAAGTAATTCAATTATTATTTAGATATAGGAATGAACATAATGTTAACTAAAGACGCCTCAAGAATACGATATAACGGCAGGTATGTGCTTGTCAAAAAGTTCATTCATCAACATGTCGGATTGTAAACAAAATGAGACCTGTAAATTTCCTGTTCTCGCCTGTACTGAACTGTCCTTGTCACCCTCCCGCAAAGTTGAGTTAGACCATGCATTCACCCTCTAGTTGAGTTCCCCTTTGTAAGCAAAACAATGCCATTGTTTAAAACTAGTCTGACCTACTTTCCAGCATAACAGCTGACCGCTTAAAGAGAAACTAATGCAAATGGTTAATAATAACTGTTAATAAATGTTTACCTGGTACTAAAGTGTTTAGGAAATAATTCTAGGTAAGTTTTTTTAAACCCCCCAAAGTAGTAATAAGTGAATAATAATAAGGCTAAATAAATCTTAAGTTAAACTAAATCTGTGTAACTTGTAGCAGTAAGTAAGAGAAAGGTAAATAATAATACGAGTAACGTTGCTTAGTGAACACCCCAGTTGTGGCCAGTAAGAGAACAATAAAGCGTGTTAAGAAATTGTAGTAAGCAGCCACACTCTCCCTATTGTGATAAACCGTTGCCTCCCTAAACAATGAATACCACCGCGCGTGAAATACAATGAGTTGTGTAAAGTGTCTCCCTTACGCATAGTTTGTCTAGTTATTGTTAAATAGATAAAGAGAATTACCCTCGTGAGATTCCGCTTCTCTCAAGTAACTATAATCTAGAGTGGAGTATGGGATCCTCTTTAGATTATTTTAGAAGTAAGTCTATGGTATATAATCAAGAAAGAATTATATACATGTAAAGTAACTAGTCACAACGGCGCCGACTGAAAAGGATAATGATGAGGCAGAAAGGTGCCAAGAGATCATTAATGAATGCTGAAAGCTAACTTGTAGAGTTAGAGTAAGCTGATGTCAGTCGGGCCACGATATTGTGAGTTACTGAAATTAGGGGAATTAGTATTATAAGTTAGTACTGTAAGAAGTGAGATAAAGGGAATTTCACGAAGGAGAACATTTAAATGAGAACGAAATCATTTAAAGAGAATTAAAAAAAAAAAAAACCGTGTACTAATAATAAATAATAATAATAATAAATAATTTCACACGGTACTCCCCGAGCATACTCCCGGTACATTGCTGACCAAATTTTCAGGAGTCTGTATTTCTTAAGAGGCGGAGTATGTGACGATTTCATTAAAAAAAAAAAAAAAATTGTGTTAGTTGATAATGTATATGTTGATAAAATTTTAAGTGTTTAATAAAATCTCACATTTTAACCTAAAGCGTATTGTAATCATTAAATATTAATAATATTTAAATAAAAAGTCTAATAGTATATTAAAAGGAATACGATTGTACACAAAGGGTAAAGCTTGTTAATTAATCCTGCATAAACAGGCGCCAACCAGAACCAACTTGTTTTCCGACCCCTTAACTAACTAAAAATAATTGTAAATTAATTATTAATAAAATAATTAAACTAGATCACTATAATATACCTTGAGAGCATTAGTAACTAAGAATCTCCCTACTTAATTATTTAATCTAATTTTAGTCCTTTAAATAAAAAAGAAACTTGGAACTACTTTTATGTTGAGTTGAACTGTCGCGAGATTACTACACTCACCCCTAAGTATTTTCGCCCACTTTAAAATGCAGCGGTCAAGCAGTAAGCTGTGTACTGCCGATATGTGCAACGTTAAAAATAGTTTATTACAAAATGTAATTAATCCGTCAGTTAAGACACAGAGGCATTCTTTATACTATTAAACAATGTGTTGCGTTAACGTAGTTAAACCGCGACTCATATAAATATGGTGTATATGAGTGAGAATGAATAACTAAAATTTAGCGCCGGTGACATCTCTTCAAAATTCTTAAAATATAAAACTTATGTAATTAAAACTGTGGTAATACCATGAAGTGAAGTGCTACATCAAACAATCATGTGAAGTGGATACAGGTGAATAAAACATTGTGTTAATCATTCAGATCATCGAGCTATTACTAACCATTAGCCAAGAGCAGCAAACCTGGAGCCACCATGATATAAAAGATTTCAGGACTACACCATTCCAGGATACGAAGATAACGAGGGATACATGACCTACTTCAAACATGCTGCAACAGAGGACCTACAACTGGAATAACGCAGAGCTGGAGGACATCCAAAAAGGTGACACGGAGGCAAGCCTACCGTGCTTATGAAATACTAAATATTATATTCAACAAAAGACAATTAAATTAACAACATTAAGGCATTTTAAGTACTGACAGTAATCGTACACTTATTCTTAGTAAAAGAGTTATAGCTCTAAAATTTAAAGCCTTATTGTTTAAAAGATTAATAAAGACCATTCTTCAAATGGCAAAATTTTAAAACTTTATATGGCGAGGTAACCATTCGTAACGTAATAGAGTAAATCCCGGATCCGGGGACTTAATTAGATTTGATGCACATCTTATTTTAAGGGGGGCCATGTAAAGAATAAAAAAATAACCATCATGTAAACTCTAAGCTATTGAAGCATATGTGTCAAGAATTTTAAGTAGAGCAAATAATACAATATGTAATAAAGAGATGTCATCAGGAGTACCGACTATACTGAGTGCATAAATCAACAGTTTCCCCTTCCCAGAATCCTTTTATATTTATTGTTTGTTGTTCTGATTAATTTACAGCTCGTCACAAAGAAGGCAGCCTGAATAATTGGCAGAACCATTTATTGCGGGTTCCCTAAGTTATAACACGAGAAAAGATGTCATAAATTGCGCCACTCTGCAAATTTGTTTAAATTTTGCAACTCCTTTGTAAAAAAAAAATTTTGGTGACTTGTGTTATTTAAGAAGTATTTGTGTCCCGATAAACCCACATACACAAGCTGTTGATTTATTCACTCATGTACTTTAAAATGTGTCTAAAATTAAACGATAATAATTATTATAGTAGTATAATAAATAAGTAATTCAATTATTATTTAGATATAGGAATGAACATAATGTTAACTAAAGACGCCTCAAGTATACGATATAACGGCAGGTATGTGCTTGTCAAAAAGTTCATTCATCAACATGTCGGATTGTAAACAAAATGAGACCTGTAAATTTCCTGTTCTCGCCTGTACTGAACTGTCCTTGTCACCCTCCCGCAAAGTTGAGTTAGACAATGCATTCACCCTCTAGTTGAGTTCCCCTTTGTAAGCAAAACAATGCCATTGTTTAAAACTAGTCTGACCTACTTTCCAGCATAACAGCTGACCGCTTAAAGAGAAACTAATGCAAATGGTTAATAATAACTGTTAATAAATGTTTACCTGGTACTAAAGTGTTTAGGAAATAATTCTAGGTAAGTTTTTTTAAACCCCCCAAAGTAGTAATAAGTGAATAATAATAAGGCTAAATAAATCTTAAGTTAAACTAAATCTGTGTAACTTGTAGCAGTAAGTAAGAGAAAGGTAAATAATAATACGAGTAACGTTGCTTAGTGAACACCCCAGTTGTGGCCAGTAAGAGAACAATAAAGCGTGTTAAGAAATTGTAGTAAGCAGCCACACTCTCCCTATTGTGATAAACCGTTGCCTCCCTAAACAATGAATACCACCGCGCGTGAAATACAATGAGTTGTGTAAAGTGTCTCCCTTACGCATAGTTTGTCTAGTTATTGTTAAAGAGATAAAGAGAATTACCCTCGTGAGATTCCGCTTCTCTCAAGTAACTATAATCTAGAGTGGAGTATGGGATCCTCTTTAGATTATTTTAGAAGTAAGTCTATGGTATATAATCAAGAAAGAATTATATACATGTAAAGTCACAACGGCGCCGACTGAAAAGGATAATGATGAGGCAGAAAGGTGCCAAGAGATCATTAATGAATGCTGAAAGCTAACTTGTAGAGTTAGAGTAAGCTGATGTCAGTCGGGCCACGATATTGTGAGTTACTGAAATTAGGGGAATTAGTATTATAAGTTAGTACTGTAAGAAGTGAGATAAAGGGAATTTCACGAAGGAGAACATTTAAATGAGAACGAAATCATTTAAAGAGAATTAAAAAAAAAAAAAAACCGTGTACTAATAATAAATAATAATAATAATAAATAATTTCACACGGTACTCCCCGAGCATATTCCCGGTACATTGCTGACCAAATTTTCAGGAGTCTGTATTTCTTAAGAGGCGGAGTATGTGACGATTTCATTAAAAAAAAAAAAAAATTGTGTTAGTTGATAATGTATAGGTTGATAAAATTTTAAGTGTTTAATAAAATCTCACATTTTAACCTAAAGCGTATTGTAATCATTAAATATTAATAATATTTAAATAAAAAGTCTAATAGTATATTAAAAGGAATACGATTGTACACAAAGGGTAAAGCTTGTTAATTAATCCTGCATAAACAGGCGCCAACCAGAACCAACTTGTTTTCCGACCCCTTAACTAACTAAAAATAATTGTAAATTGATTATTAATAAAATAATTAAACTAGATCACTATAATATACCTTGAGAGCATTAGTAACTAAGAATCTCCCTACTTAATTATTTAATCTAATTTTAGTCCTTTAAATAAAAAAGAAACTTGGAACTACTTTTATGTTGAGTTGAACTGTCGCGAGATTACTACACTCACCCCTAAGTATTTTCGCCCACTTTAAAATGCAGCGGTCAAGCAGTAAGCTGTGTACTGCCGATATGTGCAACGTTAAAAATAGTTTATTACAAAATGTAATTAATCCGTCAGTTAAGACACAGAGGCATTCTTTATACTATTAAACAATGTGTTGCGTTAACGTAGTTAAACCGCGACTCATATAAATATGGTGTATATGAGTGAGAATGAATAACTAAAATTTAGCGCCGGTGACATCTCTTCAAAATTCTTAAAATATAAAACTTATGTAATTAAAACTGTGGTAATACCATGAAGTGAAGTGCTACACTCAAACAATCATGTGAAGTGGATACAGGTGAATAAAACATTGTGTTAATCATTCAGATCATCGAGCTATTACTAACCATTAGCCAAGAGCAGCAAACCTGGAGCCACCATGATATAAAAGATTTCAGGACTACACCATTCCAGGATACGAAGATAACGAGGGATACCTGACCTACTTCAAACATGCTGCAACAGAGGACCTACAACTGGAATAACGCAGAGCTGGAGGACATCCAAAAAGGTGACACGGAGGCAAGCCTACCGTGCTTATGAAATACTAAATATTATATTCAACAAAAGACAATTAAATTAACAACATTAAGGCATTTTAAGTACTGACAGTAATCGTACACTTATTCTTAGTAAAAGAGTTATAGCTCTAAAATGTAAAGCCTTATTGTTTAAAAGATTAATAAAGACCATTCTTCAAATGGCAAAATTTTAAAACTTTATATGGCGAGGTAACCATTCGTAACGTAATAGAGTAAATCCCGGATCCGGGGACTTAATTAGATTTGATGTACATCTTATTTTAAGGGGGGCCATGTAAAGAATAAAAAAATAACCATCATGTAAACTCTAAGCTATTGAAGCATATGTGTCAAGAATTTTAAGTAGAGCAAATAATACAATATGTAATAAAGAGATGTCATCAGGAGTACCGACTATACTGAGTGCATAAATCAACAGTTTCCCCTTCCCAGAATCCTTTTATATTTATTGTTTGTTGTTCTGATTAATTTACAGCTCGTCACAAAGAAGGCAGCCTGAATAATTGGCAGAACCATTTATTGCGGGTTCCCTAAGTTATAACACGAGAAAAGATGTCATAAATTGCGCCACTCTGCAAATTTGTTTAAATTTTGCAACTCCTTTGTAAAAAAAAAATTTTGGTGACTTGTGTTATTTAAGAAGTATTTGTGTCCCGATAAACCCACATACACAAGCTGTTGATTTATTCACTCATGTACTTTAAAATGTGTCTAAAATTAAACGATAATAATTATTATAGTAGTATAATAAATAAGTAATTCAATTATTATTTAGATATAGGAATGAACATAATGTTAACTAAAGACGCCTCAAGTATACGATATAACGGCAGGTATGTGCTTGTCAAAAAGTTCATTCATCAACATGTCGGATTGTAAACAAAATGAGACCTGTAAATTTCCTGTTCTCGCCTGTACTGAACTGTCCTTGTCACCCTCCCGCAAAGTTGAGTTAGACAATGCATTCACCCTCTAGTTGAGTTCCCCTTTGTAAGCAAAACAATGCCATTGTTTAAAACTAGTCTGACCTACTTTCCAGCATAACAGCTGACCGCTTAAAGAGAAACTAATGCAAATGGTTAATAATAACTGTTAATAAATGTTTACCTGGTACTAAAGTGTTTAGGAAATAATTCTAGGTAAGTTTTTTTAAACCCCCCAAAGTAGTAATAAGTGAATAATAATAAGGCTAAATAAATCTTAAGTTAAACTAAATCTGTGTAACTTGTAGCAGTAAGTAAGAGAAAGGTAAATAATAATACGAGTAACGTTGCTTAGTGAACACCCCAGTTGTGGCCAGTAAGAGAACAATAAAGCGTGTTAAGAAATTGTAGTAAGCAGCCACACTCTCCCTATTGTGATAAACCGTTGCCTCCCTAAACAATGAATACCACCGCGCGTGAAATACAATGAGTTGTGTAAAGTGTCTCCCTTACGCATAGTTTGTCTAGTTATTGTTAAATAGATAAAGAGAATTACCCTCGTGAGATTCCGCTTCTCTCAAGTAACTATAATCTAGAGTGGAGTATGGGATCCTCTTTAGATTATTTTAGAAGTAAGTCTATGGTATATAATCAAGAAAGAATTATATACATGTAAAGTCACAACGGCGCCGACTGAAAAGGATAATGATGAGGCAGAAAGGTGCCAAGAGATCATTAATGAATGCTGAAAGCTAACTTGTAGAGTTAGAGTAAGCTGATGTCAGTCGGGCCACGATATTGTGAGTTACTGAAATTAGGGGAATTAGTATTATAAGTTAGTACTGTAAGAAGTGAGATAAAGGGAATTTCACGAAGGAGAACATTTAAATGAGAACGAAATCATTTAAAGAGAATTAAAAAAAAAAAAAAACCGTGTACTAATAATAAATAATAATAATAATAAATAATTTCACACGGTACTCCCCGAGCATACTCCCGGTACATTGCTGACCAAATTTTCAGGAGTCTGTATTTCTTAAGAGGCGGAGTATGTGACGATTTCATTAAAAAAAAAAAAAAAATTGTGTTAGTTGATAATGTATATGTTGATAAAATTTTAAGTGTTTAATAAAATCTCACATTTTAACCTAAAGCGTATTGTAATCATTAAATATTAATAATATTTAAATAAAAAGTCTAATAGTATATTAAAAGGAATACGATTGTACACAAAGGGTAAAGCTTGTTAATTAATCCTGCATAAACAGGCGCCAACCAGAACCAACTTGTTTTCCGACCCCTTAACTAACTAAAAATAATTGTAAATTGATTATTAATAAAATAATTAAACTAGATCACTATAATATACCTTGAGAGCATTAGTAACTAAGAATCTCCCTACTTAATTATTTAATCTAATTTTAGTCCTTTAAATAAAAAAGAAACTTGGAACTACTTTTATGTTGAGTTGAACTGTCGCGAGATTACTACACTCACCCCTAAGTATTTTCGCCCACTTTAAAATGCAGCGGTCAAGCAGTAAGCTGTGTACTGCCGATATGTGCAACGTTAAAAATAGTTTATTACAAAATGTAATTAATCCGTCAGTTAAGACACAGAGGCATTCTTTATACTATTAAACAATGTGTTGCGTTAACGTAGTTAAACCGCGACTCATATAAATATGGTGTATATGAGTGAGAATGAATAACTAAAATTTAGCGCCGGTGACATCTCTTCAAAATTCTTAAAATATAAAACTTATGTAATTAAAACTGTGGTAATACCATGAAGTGAAGTGCTACACTCAAACAATCATGTGAAGTGGATACAGGTGAATAAAACATTGTGTTAATCATTCAGATCATCGAGCTATTACTAACCATTAGCCAAGAGCAGCAAACCTGGAGCCACCATGATATAAAAGATTTCAGGACTACACCATTCCAGGATACGAAGATAACGAGGGATACCTGACCTACTTCAAACATGCTGCAACAGAGGACCTACAACTGGAATAACGCAGAGCTGGAGGACATCCAAAAAGGTGACACGGAGGGAAGCCTACCGTGCTTATGAAATACTAAATATTATATTCAACAAAAGACAATTAAATTAACAACATTAAGGCATTTTAAGTACTGACAGTAATCGTACACTTATTCTTAGTAAAAGAGTTATAGCTCTAAAATGTAAAGCCTTATTGTTTAAAAGATTAATAAAGACCATTCTTCAAATGGCAAAATTTTAAAACTTTATATGGCGAGGTAACCATTCGTAACGTAATAGAGTAAATCCCGGATCCGGGGACTTAATTAGATTTGATGTACATCTTATTTTAAGGGGGGCCATGTAAAGAATAAAAAAATAACCATCATGTAAACTCTAAGCTATTGAAGCATATGTGTCAAGAATTTTAAGTAGAGCAAATAATACAATATGTAATAAAGAGATGTCATCAGGAGTACCGACTATACTGAGTGCATAAATCAACAGTTTCCCCTTCCCAGAATCCTTTTATATTTATTGTTTGTTGTTCTGATTAATTTACAGCTCGTCACAAAGAAGCTAGCCTGAATAATTGGCAGAACCATTTATTGCGGGTTCCCTAAGTTATAACACGAGAAAAGATGTCATAAATTGCGCCACTCTGCAAATTTGTTTAAATTTTGCAACTCCTTTGTAAAAAAAAAATTTTGGTGACTTGTGTTATTTAAGAAGTATTTGTGTCCCGATAAACCCACATACACAAGCTGTTGATTTATTCACTCATGTACTTTAAAATGTGTCTAAAATTAAACGATAATAATTATTATAGTAGTATAATAAATAAGTAATTCAATTATTATTTAGATATAGGAATGAACATAATGTTAACTAAAGACGCCTCAAGTATACGATATAACGGCAGGTATGTGCTTGTCAAAAAGTTCATTCATCAACATGTCGGATTGTAAACAAAATGAGACCTGTAAATTTCCTGTTCTCGCCTGTACTGAACTGTCCTTGTCACCCTCCCGCAAAGTTGAGTTAGACAATGCATTCACCCTCTAGTTGAGTTCCCCTTTGTAAGCAAAACAATGCCATTGTTTAAAACTAGTCTGACCTACTTTCCAGCATAACAGCTGACCGCTTAAAGAGAAACTAATGCAAATGGTTAATAATAACTGTTAATAAATGTTTACCTGGTACTAAAGTGTTTAGGAAATAATTCTAGGTAAGTTTTTTTAAACCCCCCAAAGTAGTAATAAGTGAATAATAATAAGGCTAAATAAATCTTAAGTTAAACTAAATCTGTGTAACTTGTAGCAGTAAGTAAGAGAAAGGTAAATAATAATACGAGTAACGTTGCTTAGTGAACACCCCAGTTGTGGCCAGTAAGAGAACAATAAAGCGTGTTAAGAAATTGTAGTAAGCAGCCACACTCTCCCTATTGTGATAAACCGTTGCCTCCCTAAACAATGAATACCACCGCGCGTGAAATACAATGAGTTGTGTAAAGTGTCTCCCTTACGCATAGTTTGTCTAGTTATTGTTAAAGAGATAAAGAGAATTACCCTCGTGAGATTCCGCTTCTCTCAAGTAACTATAATCTAGAGTGGAGTATGGGATCCTCTTTAGATTATTTTAGAAGTAAGTCTATGGTATATAATCAAGAAAGAATTATATACATGTAAAGTCACAACGGCGCCGACTGAAAAGGATAATGATGAGGCAGAAAGGTGCCAAGAGATCATTAATGAATGCTGAAAGCTAACTTGTAGAGTTAGAGTAAGCTGATGTCAGTCGGGCCACGATATTGTGAGTTACTGAAATTAGGGGAATTAGTATTATAAGTTAGTACTGTAAGAAGTGAGATAAAGGGAATTTCACGAAGGAGAACATTTAAATGAGAACGAAATCATTTAAAGAGAATTAAAAAAAAAAAACAAACCGTGTACTAATAATAAATAATAATAATAATAAATAATTTCACACGGTACTCCCCGAGCATATTCCCGGTACATTGCTGACCAAATTTTCAGGAGTCTGTATTTCTTAAGAGGCGGAGTATGTGACGATTTCATTAAAAAAAAAAAAAAAATTGTGTTAGTTGATAATGTATAGGTTGATAAAATTTTAAGTGTTTAATAAAATCTCACATTTTAACCTAAAGCGTATTGTAATCATTAAATATTAATAATATTTAAATAAAAAGTCTAATAGTATATTAAAAGGAATACGATTGTACACAAAGGGTAAAGCTTGTTAATTAATCCTGCATAAACAGGCGCCAACCAGAACCAACTTGTTTTCCGACCCCTTAACTAACTAAAAATAATTGTAAATTGATTATTAATAAAATAATTAAACTAGATCACTATAATATACCTTGAGAGCATTAGTAACTAAGAATCTCCCTACTTAATTATTTAATCTAATTTTAGTCCTTTAAATAAAAAAGAAACTTGGAACTACTTTTATGTTGAGTTGAACTGTCGCGAGATTACTACACTCACCCCTAAGTATTTTCGCCCACTTTAAAATGCAGCGGTCAAGCAGTAAGCTGTGTACTGCCGATATGTGCAACGTTAAAAATAGTTTATTACAAAATGTAATTAATCCGTCAGTTAAGACACAGAGGCATTCTTTATACTATTAAACAATGTGTTGCGTTAACGTAGTTAAACCGCGACTCATATAAATATGGTGTATATGAGTGAGAATGAATAACTAAAATTTAGCGCCGGTGACATCTCTTCAAAATTCTTAAAATATAAAACTTATGTAATTAAAACTGTGGTAATACCATGAAGTGAAGTGCTACACTCAAACAATCATGTGAAGTGGATACAGGTGAATAAAACATTGTGTTAATCATTCAGATCATCGAGCTATTACTAACCATTAGCCAAGAGCAGCAAACCTGGAGCCACCATGATATAAAAGATTTCAGGACTACACCATTCCAGGATACGAAGATAACGAGGGATACCTGACCTACTTCAAACATGCTGCAACAGAGGACCTACAACTGGAATAACGCAGAGCTGGAGGACATCCAAAAAGGTGACACGGAGGCAAGCCTACCGTGCTTATGAAATACTAAATATTATATTCAACAAAAGACAATTAAATTAACAACATTAAGGCATTTTAAGTACTGACAGTAATCGTACACTTATTCTTAGTAAAAGAGTTATAGCTCTAAAATGTAAAGCCTTATTGTTTAAAAGATTAATAAAGACCATTCTTCAAATGGCAAAATTTTAAAACTTTATATGGCGAGGTAACCATTCGTAACGTAATAGAGTAAATCCCGGATCCGGGGACTTAATTAGATTTGATGTACATCTTATTTTAAGGGGGGCCATGTAAAGAATAAAAAAATAACCATCATGTAAACTCTAAGCTATTGAAGCATATGTGTCAAGAATTTTAAGTAGAGCAAATAATACAATA
Source organism: Magicicada septendecula (assembly GCA_034769895.1). NCBI lineage: Eukaryota > Metazoa > Arthropoda > Insecta > Hemiptera > Cicadidae > Magicicada > Magicicada septendecula. The sequence goes on along the minus strand of CM068369.1, from coordinate 216,479,288 downwards.
TGTAATAAAGAGATGTCATCAGGAGTACCGACTATACTGAGTGCATAAATCAACAGTTTCCCCTTCCCAGAATCCTTTTATATTTATTGTTTGTTGTTCTGATTAATTTACAGCTCGTCACAAAGAAGGCAGCCTGAATAATTGGCAGAACCATTTATTGCGGGTTCCCTAAGTTATAACACGAGAAAAGATGTCATAAATTGCGCCACTCTGCAAATTTGTTTAAATTTTGCAACTCCTTTGTAAAAAAAAAATTTTGGTGACTTGTGTTATTTAAGAAGTATTTGTGTCCCGATAAACCCACATACACAAGCTGTTGATTTATTCACTCATGTACTTTAAAATGTGTCTAAAATTAAACGATAATAATTATTATAGTAGTATAATAAATAAGTAATTCAATTATTATTTAGATATAGGAATGAACATAATGTTAACTAAAGACGCCTCAAGTATACGATATAACGGCAGGTATGTGCTTGTCAAAAAGTTCATTCATCAACATGTCGGATTGTAAACAAAATGAGACCTGTAAATTTCCTGTTCTCGCCTGTACTGAACTGTCCTTGTCACCCTCCCGCAAAGTTGAGTTAGACAATGCATTCACCCTCTAGTTGAGTTCCCCTTTGTAAGCAAAACAATGCCATTGTTTAAACTAGTCTGACCTACTTTCCAGCATAACAGCTGACCGCTTAAAGAGAAACTAATGCAAATGGTTAATAATAACTGTTAATAAATGTTTACCTGGTACTAAAGTGTTTAGGAAATAATTCTAGGTAAGTTTTTTTAAACCCCCCAAAGTAGTAATAAGTGAATAATAATAAGGCTAAATAAATCTTAAGTTAAACTAAATCTGTGTAACTTGTAGCAGTAAGTAAGAGAAAGGTAAATAATAATACGAGTAACGTTGCTTAGTGAACACCCCAGTTGTGGCCAGTAAGAGAACAATAAAGCGTGTTAAGAAATTGTAGTAAGCAGCCACACTCTCCCTATTGTGATAAACCGTTGCCTCCCTAAACAATGAATACCACCGCGCGTGAAATACAATGAGTTGTGTAAAGTGTCTCCCTTACGCATAGTTTGTCTAGTTATTGTTAAAGAGATAAAGAGAATTACCCTCGTGAGATTCCGCTTCTCTCAAGTAACTATAATCTAGAGTGGAGTATGGGATCCTCTTTAGATTATTTTAGAAGTAAGTCTATGGTATATAATCAAGAAAGAATTATATACATGTAAAGTCACAACGGCGCCGACTGAAAAGGATAATGATGAGGCAGAAAGGTGCCAAGAGATCATTAATGAATGCTGAAAGCTAACTTGTAGAGTTAGAGTAAGCTGATGTCAGTCGGGCCACGATATTGTGAGTTACTGAAATTAGGGGAATTAGTATTATAAGTTAGTACTGTAAGAAGTGAGATAAAGGGAATTTCACGAAGGAGAACATTTAAATGAGAACGAAATCATTTAAAGAGAATTAAAAAAAAAAAACAAACCGTGTACTAATAATAAATAATAATAATAATAAATAATTTCACAAGGTACTCCCCGAGCATATTCCCGGTACATTGCTGACCAAATTTTCAGGAGTCTGTATTTCTTAAGAGGCGGAGTATGTGACGATTTCATTAAAAAAAAAAAAAAAATTGTGTTAGTTGACAACCCAGTAATTACTCATACGTACGCATTCATTCATTTATTACCCCATAATTTACTATAAAGAGCTCTTTTACTTAAATTTTCAGATTGATTGAATGTTATACAGTTACTTGGGTATGGATATTCCTTCCGACCACGTGCCGCACTGATTTCCTTTTTGTTCACGTGTTTGTTCGAATTAAGTCATCACTGAAGATTTACTGTTGTCGCACCATTTTATATCACTTCCTTGTAACTTTAAAACAGATTTTGAAATTTTAATGAATTTTCGTCTCGCGAGCCTTTATGTTGCACCGCGCGGTTCTATGACTGTAGTCAGACAGACACACAACACCAGCGTCCCAAAATGGCCAAAATGCTTTCATCCTGACCAGCTTGTTCTGTGATTCGCTAAAAAGAATCATGTGACACGATAATTAGTTAGAATTCGTATTCCTTCCGTTATACACTTCGGGTTCAAGATTACATGCAACGTTAAAAATAGTTTATTACAAAATGTAATTAATCCGTCAGTTAAGACACAGAGGCATTCTTTATACTATTAAACAATGTGTTGCGTTAACGTAGTTAAACCGCGACTCATATAAATATGGTGTATATGAGTGAGAATGAATAACTAAAATTTAGCGCCGGTGACATCTCTTCAAAATTCTTAAAATATAAAACTTATGTAATTAAAACTGTGGTAATACCATGAAGTGAAGTGCTACACTCAAACAATCATGTGAAGTGGATACAGGTGAATAAAACATTGTGTTAATCATTCAGATCATCGAGCTATTACTAACCATTAGCCAAGAGCAGCAAACCTGGAGCCACCATGATATAAAAGATTTCAGGACTACACCATTCCAGGATACGAAGATAACGAGGGATACCTGACCTACTTCAAACATGCTGCAACAGAGGACCTACAACTGGAATAACGCAGAGCTGGAGGACATCCAAAAAGGTGACACGGAGGCAAGCCTACCGTGCTTATGAAATACTAAATATTATATTCAACAAAAGACAATTAAATTAACAACATTAAGGCATTTTAAGTACTGACAGTAATCGTACACTTATTCTTAGTAAAAGAGTTATAGCTCTAAAATGTAAAGCCTTATTGTTTAAAAGATTAATAAAGACCATTCTTCAAATGGCAAAATTTTAAAACTTTATATGGCGAGGTAACCATTCGTAACGTAATAGAGTAAATCCCGGATCCGGGGACTTAATTAGATTTGATGTACATCTTATTTTAAGGGGGGCCATGTAAAGAATAAAAAAATAACCATCATGTAAACTCTAAGCTATTGAAGCATATGTGTCAAGAATTTTAAGTAGAGCAAATAATACAATATGTAATAAAGAGATGTCATCAGGAGTACCGACTATACTGAGTGCATAAATCAACAGTTTCCCCTTCCCCAGAATCCTTTTATATTTATTGTTTGTTGTTCTGATTAATTTACAGCTCGTCACAAAGAAGGCAGCCTGAATAATTGGCAGAACCATTTATTGCGGGTTCCCTAAGTTATAACACGAGAAAAGATGTCATAAATTGCGCCACTCTGCAAATTTGTTTAAATTTTGCAACTCCTTTGTAAAAAAAAAATTTTGGTGACTTGTGTTATTTAAGAAGTATTTGTGTCCCGATAAACCCACATACACAAGCTGTTGATTTATTCACTCATGTACTTTAAAATGTGTCTAAAATTAAACGATAATAATTATTATAGTAGTATAATAAATAAGTAATTCAATTATTATTTAGATATAGGAATGAACATAATGTTAACTAAAGACGCCTCAAGTATACGATATAACGGCAGGTATGTGCTTGTCAAAAAGTTCATTCATCAACATGTCGGATTGTAAACAAAATGAGACCTGTAAATTTCCTGTTCTCGCCTGTACTGAACTGTCCTTGTCACCCTCCCGCAAAGTTGAGTTAGACAATGCATTCACCCTCTAGTTGAGTTCCCCTTTGTAAGCAAAACAATGCCATTGTTTAAAACTAGTCTGACCTACTTTCCAGCATAACAGCTGACCGCTTAAAGAGAAACTAATGCAAATGGTTAATAATAACTGTTAATAAATGTTTACCTGGTACTAAAGTGTTTAGGAAATAATTCTAGGTAAGTTTTTTTAAACCCCCCAAAGTAGTAATAAGTGAATAATAATAAGGCTAAATAAATCTTAAGTTAAACTAAATCTGTGTAACTTGTAGCAGTAAGTAAGAGAAAGGTAAATAATAATACGAGTAACGTTGCTTAGTGAACACCCCAGTTGTGGCCAGTAAGAGAACAATAAAGCGTGTTAAGAAATTGTAGTAAGCAGCCACACTCTCCCTATTGTGATAAACCGTTGCCTCCCTAAACAATGAATACCACCGCGCGTGAAATACAATGAGTTGTGTAAAGTGTCTCCCTTACGCATAGTTTGTCTAGTTATTGTTAAATAGATAAAGAGAATTACCCTCGTGAGATTCCGCTTCTCTCAAGTAACTATAATCTAGAGTGGAGTATGGGATCCTCTTTAGATTATTTTAGAAGTAAGTCTATGGTATATAATCAAGAAAGAATTATATACATGTAAAGTCACAACGGCGCCGACTGAAAAGGATAATGATGAGGCAGAAAGGTGCCAAGAGATCATTAATGAATGCTGAAAGCTAACTTGTAGAGTTAGAGTAAGCTGATGTCAGTCGGGCCACGATATTGTGAGTTACTGAAATTAGGGGAATTAGTATTATAAGTTAGTACTGTAAGAAGTGAGATAAAGGGAATTTCACGAAGGAGAACATTTAAATGAGAACGAAATCATTTAAAGAGAATTAAAAAAAAAAAAAAACCGTGTACTAATAATAAATAATAATAATAATAAATAATTTCACACGGTACTCCCCGAGCATACTCCCGGTACATTGCTGACCAAATTTTCAGGAGTCTGTATTTCTTAAGAGGCGGAGTATGTGACGATTTCATTAAAAAAAAAAAAAAAATTGTGTTAGTTGATAATGTATATGTTGATAAAATTTTAAGTGTTTAATAAAATCTCACATTTTAACCTAAAGCGTATTGTAATCATTAAATATTAATAATATTTAAATAAAAAGTCTAATAGTATATTAAAAGGAATACGATTGTACACAAAGGGTAAAGCTTGTTAATTAATCCTGCATAAACAGGCGCCAACCAGAACCAACTTGTTTTCCGACCCCTTAACTAACTAAAAATAATTGTAAATTGATTATTAATAAAATAATTAAACTAGATCACTATAATATACCTTGAGAGCATTAGTAACTAAGAATCTCCCTACTTAATTATTTAATCTAATTTTAGTCCTTTAAATAAAAAAGAAACTTGGAACTACTTTTATGTTGAGTTGAACTGTCGCGAGATTACTACACTCACCCCTAAGTATTTTCGCCCACTTTAAAATGCAGCGGTCAAGCAGTAAGCTGTGTACTGCCGATATGTGCAACGTTAAAAATAGTTTATTACAAAATGTAATTAATCCGTCAGTTAAGACACAGAGGCATTCTTTATACTATTAAACAATGTGTTGCGTTAACGTAGTTAAACCGCGACTCATATAAATATGGTGTATATGAGTGAGAATGAATAACTAAAATTTAGCGCCGGTGACATCTCTTCAAAATTCTTAAAATATAAAACTTATGTAATTAAAACTGTGGTAATACCATGAAGTGAAGTGCTACACTCAAACAATCATGTGAAGTGGATACAGGTGAATAAAACATTGTGTTAATCATTCAGATCATCGAGCTATTACTAACCATTAGCCAAGAGCAGCAAACCTGGAGCCACCATGATATAAAAGATTTCAGGACTACACCATTCCAGGATACGAAGATAACGAGGGATACCTGACCTACTTCAAACATGCTGCAACAGAGGACCTACAACTGGAATAACGCAGAGCTGGAGGACATCCAAAAAGGTGACACGGAGGCAAGCCTACCGTGCTTATGAAATACTAAATATTATATTCAACAAAAGACAATTAAATTAACAACATTAAGGCATTTTAAGTACTGACAGTAATCGTACACTTATTCTTAGTAAAAGAGTTATAGCTCTAAAATGTAAAGCCTTATTGTTTAAAAGATTAATAAAGACCATTCTTCAAATGGCAAAATTTTAAAACTTTATATGGCGAGGTAACCATTCGTAACGTAATAGAGTAAATCCCGGATCCGGGGACTTAATTAGATTTGATGTACATCTTATTTTAAGGGGGGCCATGTAAAGAATAAAAAAATAACCATCATGTAAACTCTAAGCTATTGAAGCATATGTGTCAAGAATTTTAAGTAGAGCAAATAATACAATATGTAATAAAGAGATGTCATCAGGAGTACCGACTATACTGAGTGCATAAATCAACAGTTTCCCCTTCCCAGAATCCTTTTATATTTATTGTTTGTTGTTCTGATTAATTTACAGCTCGTCACAAAGAAGGCAGCCTGAATAATTGGCAGAACCATTTATTGCGGGTTCCCTAAGTTATAACACGAGAAAAGATGTCATAAATTGCGCCACTCTGCAAATTTGTTTAAATTTTGCAACTCCTTTGTAAAAAAAAAATTTTGGTGACTTGTGTTATTTAAGAAGTATTTGTGTCCCGATAAACCCACATACACAAGCTGTTGATTTATTCACTCATGTACTTTAAAATGTGTCTAAAATTAAACGATAATAATTATTATAGTAGTATAATAAATAAGTAATTCAATTATTATTTAGATATAGGAATGAACATAATGTTAACTAAAGACGCCTCAAGTATACGATATAACGGCAGGTATGTGCTTGTCAAAAAGTTCATTCATCAACATGTCGGATTGTAAACAAAATGAGACCTGTAAATTTCCTGTTCTCGCCTGTACTGAACTGTCCTTGTCACCCTCCCGCAAAGTTGAGTTAGACAATGCATTCACCCTCTAGTTGAGTTCCCCTTTGTAAGCAAAACAATGCCATTGTTTAAAACTAGTCTGACCTACTTTCCAGCATAACAGCTGACCGCTTAAAGAGAAACTAATGCAAATGGTTAATAATAACTGTTAATAAATGTTTACCTGGTACTAAAGTGTTTAGGAAATAATTCTAGGTAAGTTTTTTTAAACCCCCCAAAGTAGTAATAAGTGAATAATAATAAGGCTAAATAAATCTTAAGTTAAACTAAATCTGTGTAACTTGTAGCAGTAAGTAAGAGAAAGGTAAATAATAATACGAGTAACGTTGCTTAGTGAACACCCCAGTTGTGGCCAGTAAGAGAACAATAAAGCGTGTTAAGAAATTGTAGTAAGCAGCCACACTCTCCCTATTGTGATAAACCGTTGCCTCCCTAAACAATGAATACCACCGCGCGTGAAATACAATGAGTTGTGTAAAGTGTCTCCCTTACGCATAGTTTGTCTAGTTATTGTTAAAGAGATAAAGAGAATTACCCTCGTGAGATTCCGCTTCTCTCAAGTAACTATAATCTAGAGTGGAGTATGGGATCCTCTTTAGATTATTTTAGAAGTAAGTCTATGGTATATAATCAAGAAAGAATTATATACATGTAAAGTCACAACGGCGCCGACTGAAAAGGATAATGATGAGGCAGAAAGGTGCCAAGAGATCATTAATGAATGCTGAAAGCTAACTTGTAGAGTTAGAGTAAGCTGATGTCAGTCGGGCCACGATATTGTGAGTTACTGAAATTAGGGGAATTAGTATTATAAGTTAGTACTGTAAGAAGTGAGATAAAGGGAATTTCACGAAGGAGAACATTTAAATGAGAACGAAATCATTTAAAGAGAATTAAAAAAAAAAAAAAAACCGTGTACTAATAATAAATAATAATAATAATAAATAATTTCACACGGTACTCCCCGAGCATATTCCCGGTACATTGCTGACCAAATTTTCAGGAGTCTGTATTTCTTAAGAGGCGGAGTATGTGACGATTTCATTAAAAAAAAAAAAAAAATTGTGTTAGTTGATAATGTATAGGTTGATAAAATTTTAAGTGTTTAATAAAATCTCACATTTTAACCTAAAGCGTATTGTAATCATTAAATATTAATAATATTTAAATAAAAAGTCTAATAGTATATTAAAAGGAATACGATTGTACACAAAGGGTAAAGCTTGTTAATTAATCCTGCATAAACAGGCGCCAACCAGAACCAACTTGTTTTCCGACCCCTTAACTAACTAAAAATAATTGTAAATTGATTATTAATAAAATAATTAAACTAGATCACTATAATATACCTTGAGAGCATTAGTAACTAAGAATCTCCCTACTTAATTATTTAATCTAATTTTAGTCCTTTAAATAAAAAAGAAACTTGGAACTACTTTTATGTTGAGTTGAACTGTCGCGAGATTACTACACTCACCCCTAAGTATTTTCGCCCACTTTAAAATGCAGCGGTCAAGCAGTAAGCTGTGTACTGCCGATATGTGCAACGTTAAAAATAGTTTATTACAAAATGTAATTAATCCGTCAGTTAAGACACAGAGGCATTCTTTATACTATTAAACAATGTGTTGCGTTAACGTAGTTAAACCGCGACTCATATAAATATGGTGTATATGAGTGAGAATGAATAACTAAAATTTAGCGCCGGTGACATCTCTTCAAAATTCTTAAAATATAAAACTTATGTAATTAAAACTGTGGTAATACCATGAAGTGAAGTGCTACACTCAAACAATCATGTGAAGTGGATACAGGTGAATAAAACATTGTGTTAATCATTCAGATCATCGAGCTATTACTAACCATTAGCCAAGAGCAGCAAACCTGGAGCCACCATGATATAAAAGATTTCAGGACTACACCATTCCAGGATACGAAGATAACGAGGGATACCTGACCTACTTCAAACATGCTGCAACAGAGGACCTACAACTGGAATAACGCAGAGCTGGAGGACATCCAAAAAGGTGACACGGAGGCAAGCCTACCGTGCTTATGAAATACTAAATATTATATTCAACAAAAGACAATTAAATTAACAACATTAAGGCATTTTAAGTACTGACAGTAATCGTACACTTATTCTTAGTAAAAGAGTTATAGCTCTAAAATGTAAAGCCTTATTGTTTAAAAGATTAATAAAGACCATTCTTCAAATGGCAAAATTTTAAAACTTTATATGGCGAGGTAACCATTCGTAACGTAATAGAGTAAATCCCGGATCCGGGGACTTAATTAGATTTGATGTACATCTTATTTTAAGGGGGGCCATGTAAAGAATAAAAAAATAACCATCATGTAAACTCTAAGCTATTGAAGCATATGTGTCAAGAATTTTAAGTAGAGCAAATAATACAATATGTAATAAAGAGATGTCATCAGGAGTACCGACTATACTGAGTGCATAAATCAACAGTTTCCCCTTCCCAGAATCCTTTTATATTTATTGTTTGTTGTTCTGATTAATTTACAGCTCGTCACAAAGAAGGCAGCCTGAATAATTGGCAGAACCATTTATTGCGGGTTCCCTAAGTTATAACACGAGAAAAGATGTCATAAATTGCGCCACTCTGCAAATTTGTTTAAATTTTGCAACTCCTTTGTAAAAAAAAAATTTTGGTGACTTGTGTTATTTAAGAAGTATTTGTGTCCCGATAAACCCACATACACAAGCTGTTGATTTATTCACTCATGTACTTTAAAATGTGTCTAAAATTAAACGATAATAATTATTATAGTAGTATAATAAATAAGTAATTCAATTATTATTTAGATATAGGAATGAACATAATGTTAACTAAAGACGCCTCAAGTATACGATATAACGGCAGGTATGTGCTTGTCAAAAAGTTCATTCATCAACATGTCGGATTGTAAACAAAATGAGACCTGTAAATTTCCTGTTCTCGCCTGTACTGAACTGTCCTTGTCACCCTCCCGCAAAGTTGAGTTAGACAATGCATTCACCCTCTAGTTGAGTTCCCCTTTGTAAGCAAAACAATGCCATTGTTTAAAACTAGTCTGACCTACTTTCCAGCATAACAGCTGACCGCTTAAAGAGAAACTAATGCAAATGGTTAATAATAACTGTTAATAAATGTTTACCTGGTACTAAAGTGTTTAGGAAATAATTCTAGGTAAGTTTTTTTAAACCCCCCAAAGTAGTAATAAGTGAATAATAATAAGGCTAAATAAATCTTAAGTTAAACTAAATCTGTGTAACTTGTAGCAGTAAGTAAGAGAAAGGTAAATAATAATACGAGTAACGTTGCTTAGTGAACACCCCAGTTGTGGCCAGTAAGAGAACAATAAAGCGTGTTAAGAAATTGTAGTAAGCAGCCACACTCTCCCTATTGTGATAAACCGTTGCCTCCCTAAACAATGAATACCACCGCGCGTGAAATACAATGAGTTGTGTAAAGTGTCTCCCTTACGCATAGTTTGTCTAGTTATTGTTAAAGAGATAAAGAGAATTACCCTCGTGAGATTCCGCTTCTCTCAAGTAACTATAATCTAGAGTGGAGTATGGGATCCTCTTTAGATTATTTTAGAAGTAAGTCTATGGTATATAATCAAGAAAGAATTATATACATGTAAAGTAACTAGTCACAACGGCGCCGACTGAAAAGGATAATGATGAGGCAGAAAGGTGCCAAGAGATCATTAATGAATGCTGAAAGCTAACTTGTAGAGTTAGAGTAAGCTGATGTCAGTCGGGCCACGATATTGTGAGTTACTGAAATTAGGGGAATTAGTATTATAAGTTAGTACTGTAAGAAGTGAGATAAAGGGAATTTCACGAAGGAGAACATTTAAATGAGAACGAAATCATTTAAAGAGAATTAAAAAAAAAAAACAAACCGTGTACTAATAATAAATAATAATAATAATAAATAATTTCACACGGTACTCCCCGAGCATATTCCCGGTACATTGCTGACCAAATTTTCAGGAGTCTGTATTTCTTAAGAGGCGGAGTATGTGACGATTTCATTAAAAAAAAAAAAATAATTGTGTTAGTTGATAATGTATAGGTTGATAAAATTTTAAGTGTTTAATAAAATCTCACATTTTAACCTAAAGCGTATTGTAATCATTAAATATTAATAATATTTAAATAAAAAGTCTAATAGTATATTAAAAGGAATACGATTGTACACAAAGGGTAAAGCTTGTTAATTAATCCTGCATAAACAGGCGCCAACCAGAACCAACTTGTTTTCCGACCCCTTAACTAACTAAAAATAATTGTAAATTGATTATTAATAAAATAATTAAACTAGATCACTATAATATACCTTGAGAGCATTAGTAACTAAGAATCTCCCTACTTAATTATTTAATCTAATTTTAGTCCTTTAAATAAAAAAGAAACTTGGAACTACTTTTATGTTGAGTTGAACTGTCGCGAGATTACTACACTCACCCCTAAGTATTTTCGCCCACTTTAAAATGCAGCGGTCAAGCAGTAAGCTGTGTACTGCCGATATGTGCAACGTTAAAAATAGTTTATTACAAAATGTAATTAATCCGTCAGTTAAGACACAGAGGCATTCTTTATACTATTAAACAATGTGTTGCGTTAACGTAGTTAAACCGCGACTCATATAAATATGGTGTATATGAGTGAGAATGAATAACTAAAATTTAGCGCCGGTGACATCTCTTCAAAATTCTTAAAATATAAAACTTATGTAATTAAAACTGTGGTAATACCATGAAGTGAAGTGCTACACTCAAACAATCATGTGAAGTGGATACAGGTGAATAAAACATTGTGTTAATCATTCAGATCATCGAGCTATTACTAACCATTAGCCAAGAGCAGCAAACCTGTAGCCACCATGATATAAAAGATTTCAGGACTACACCATTCCAGGATACGAAGATAACGAGGGATACCTGACCTACTTCAAACATGCTGCAACAGAGGACCTACAACTGGAATAACGCAGAGCTGGAGGACATCCAAAAAGGTGACACGGAGGCAAGCCTACCGTGCTTATGAAATACTAAATATTATATTCAACAAAAGACAATTAAATTAACAACATTAAGGCATTTTAAGTACTGACAGTAATCGTACACTTATTCTTAGTAAAAGAGTTATAGCTCTAAAATGTAAAGCCTTATTGTTTAAAAGATTAATAAAGACCATTCTTCAAATGGCAAAATTTTAAAACTTTATATGGCGAGGTAACCATTCGTAACGTAATAGAGTAAATCCCGGATCCGGGGACTTAATTAGATTTGATGTACATCTTATTTTAAGGGGGGCCATGTAAAGAATAAAAAAATAACCATCATGTAAACTCTAAGCTATTGAAGCATATGTGTCAAGAATTTTAAGTAGAGCAAATAATACAATATGTAATAAAGAGATGTCATCAGGGGTACCGACTATACTGAGTGCATAAATCAACAGTTTCCCCTTCCCAGAATCCTTTTATATTTATTGTTTGTTGTTCTGATTAATTTACAGCTCGTCACAAAGAAGGCAGCCTGAATAATTGGCAGAACCATTTATTGCGGGTTCCCTAAGTTATAACACGAGAAAAGATGTCATAAATTGCGCCACTCTGCAAATTTGTTTAAATTTTGCAACTCCTTTGTAAAAAATAAATTTTGGTGACTTGTGTTATTTAAGAAGTATTTGTGTCCCGATAAACCCACATACACAAGCTGTTGATTTATTCACTCATGTACTTTAAAATGTGTCTAAAATTAAACGATAATAATTATTATAGTAGTATAATAAATAAGTAATTCAATTATTATTTAGATATAGGAATGAACATAATGTTAACTAAAGACGCCTCAAGTATACGATATAACGGCAGGTATGTGCTTGTCAAAAAGTTCATTCATCAACATGTCGGATTGTAAACAAAATGAGACCTGTAAATTTCCTGTTCTCGCCTGTACTGAACTGTCCTTGTCACCCTCCCGCAAAGTTGAGTTAGACAATGCATTCACCCTCTAGTTGAGTTCCCCTTTGTAAGCAAAACAATGCCATTGTTTAAAACTAGTCTGACCTACTTTCCAGCATAACAGCTGACCGCTTAAAGAGAAACTAATGCAAATGGTTAATAATAACTGTTAATAAATGTTTACCTGGTACTAAAGTGTTTAGGAAATAATTCTAGATAAGTTTTTTTAAACCCCCCAAAGTAGTAATAAGTGAATAATAATAAGGCTAAATAAATCTTAAGTTAAACTAAATCTGTGTAACTTGTAGCAGTAAGTAAGAGAAAGGTAAATAATAATACGAGTAACGTTGCTTAGTGAACACCCCAGTTGTGGCCAGTAAGAGAACAATAAAGCGTGTTAAGAAATTGTAGTAAGCAGCCACACTCTCCCTATTGTGATAAACCGTTGCCTCCCTAAACAATGAATACCACCGCGCGTGAAATACAATGAGTTGTGTAAAGTGTCTCCCTTACGCATAGTTTGACTAGTTATTGTTAAAGAGATAAAGAGAATTACCCTCGTGAGATTCCGCTTCTCTCAAGTAACTATAATCTAGAGTGGAGTATGGGATCCTCTTTAGATTATTTTAGAAGTAAGTCTATGGTATATAATCAAGAAAGAATTATATACATGTAAAGTCACAACGGCGCCGACTGAAAAGGATAATGATGAGGCAGAAAGGTGCCAAGAGATCATTAATGAATGCTGAAAGCTAACTTGTAGAGTTAGAGTAAGCTGATGTCAGTCGGGCCACGATATTGTGAGTTACTGAAATTAGGGGAATTAGTATTATAAGTTAGTACTGTAAGAAGTGAGATAAAGGGAATTTCACGAAGGAGAACATTTAAATGAGAACGAAATCATTTAAAGAGAATTAAAAAAAAAAAAAAAACCGTGTACTAATAATAAATAATAATAATAATAAATAATTTCACACGGTACTCCCCGAGCATACTCCCGGTACATTGCTGACCAAATTTTCAGGAGTCTGTATTTCTTAAGAGGCGGAGTATGTGACGATTTCATTAAAAAAAAAAAAAAATTGTGTTAGTTGATAATGTATATGTTGATAAAATTTTAAGTGTTTAATAAAATCTCACATTTTAACCTAAAGCGTATTGTAATCATTAAATATTAATAATATTTAAATAAAAAGTCTAATAGTATATTAAAAGGAATACGATTGTACACAAAGGGTAAAGCTTGTTAATTAATCCTGCATAAACAGGCGCCAACCAGAACCAACTTGTTTTCCGACCCCTTAACTAACTAAAAATAATTGTAAATTGATTATTAATAAAATAATTAAACTAGATCACTATAATATACCTTGAGAGCATTAGTAACTAAGAATCTCCCTACTTAATTATTTAATCTAATTTTAGTCCTTTAAATAAAAAAGAAACTTGGAACTACTTTTATGTTGAGTTGAACTGTCGCGAGATTACTACACTCACCCCTAAGTATTTTCGCCCACTTTAAAATGCAGCGGTCAAGCAGTAAGCTGTGTACTGCCGATATGTGCAACGTTAAAAATAGTTTATTACAAAATGTAATTAATCCGTCAGTTAAGACACAGAGGCATTCTTTATACTATTAAACAATGTGTTGCGTTAACGTAGTTAAACCGCGACTCATATAAATATGGTGTATATGAGTGAGAATGAATAACTAAAATTTAGCGCCGGTGACATCTCTTCAAAATTCTTAAAATATAAAACTTATGTAATTAAAACTGTGGTAATACCATGAAGTGAAGTGCTACACTCAAACAATCATGTGAAGTGGATACAGGTGAATAAAACATTGTGTTAATCATTCAGATCATCGAGCTATTACTAACCATTAGCCAAGAGCAGCAAACCTGGAGCCACCATGATATAAAAGATTTCAGGACTACACCATTCCAGGATACGAAGATAACGAGGGATACCTGACCTACTTCAAACATGCTGCAACAGAGGACCTACAACTGGAATAACGCAGAGCTGGAGGACATCCAAAAAGGTGACACGGAGGCAAGCCTACCGTGCTTATGAAATACTAAATATTATATTCAACAAAAGACAATTAAATTAACAACATTAAGGCATTTTAAGTACTGACAGTAATCGTACACTTATTCTTAGTAAAAGAGTTATAGCTCTAAAATGTAAAGCCTTATTGTTTAAAAGATTAATAAAGACCATTCTTCAAATGGCAAAATTTTAAAACTTTATATGGCGAGGTAACCATTCGTAACGTAATAGAGTAAATCCCGGATCCGGGGACTTAATTAGATTTGATGTACATCTTATTTTAAGGGGGGCCATGTAAAGAATAAAAAAATAACCATCATGTAAACTCTAAGCTATTGAAGCATATGTGTCAAGAATTTTAAGTAGAGCAAATAATACAATATGTAATAAAGAGATGTCATCAGGAGTACCGACTATACTGAGTGCATAAATCAACAGTTTCCCCTTCCCAGAATCCTTTTATATTTATTGTTTGTTGTTCTGATTAATTTACAGCTCGTCACAAAGAAGGCAGCCTGAATAATTGGCAGAACCATTTATTGCGGGTTCCCTAAGTTATAACACGAGAAAAGATGTCATAAATTGCGCCACTCTGCAAATTTGTTTAAATTTTGCAACTCCTTTGTAAAAAAAAAATTTTGGTGACTTGTGTTATTTAAGAAGTATTTGTGTCCCGATAAACCCACATACACAAGCTGTTGATTTATTCACTCATGTACTTTAAAATGTGTCTAAAATTAAACGATAATAATTATTATAGTAGTATAATAAATAAGTAATTCAATTATTATTTAGATATAGGAATGAACATAATGTTAACTAAAGACGCCTCAAGTATACGATATAACGGCAGGTATGTGCTTGTCAAAAAGTTCATTCATCAACATGTCGGATTGTAAACAAAATGAGACCTGTAAATTTCCTGTTCTCGCCTGTACTGAACTGTCCTTGTCACCCTCCCGCAAAGTTGAGTTAGACAATGCATTCACCCTCTAGTTGAGTTCCCCTTTGTAAGCAAAACAATGCCATTGTTTAAAACTAGTCTGACCTACTTTCCAGCATAACAGCTGACCGCTTAAAGAGAAACTAATGCAAATGGTTAATAATAACTGTTAATAAATGTTTACCTGGTACTAAAGTGTTTAGGAAATAAATCTAGGTAAGTTTTTTTAAACCCCCCAAAGTAGTAATAAGTGAATAATAATAAGGCTAAATAAATCTTAAGTTAAACTAAATCTGTGTAACTTGTAGCAGTAAGTAAGAGAAAGGTAAATAATAATACGAGTAAAGTTGCTTAGTGAACACCCCACTTGTGGCCAGTAAGAGAACAATAAAGCGTGTTAAGAAATTGTAGTAAGCAGCCACACTCTCCCTATTGTGATAAACCGTTGCCTCCCTAAACAATGAATACCACCGCGCGTGAAATACAATGAGTTGTGTAAAGTGTCTCCCTTACGCATAGTTTGTCTAGTTATTGTTAAAGAGATAAAGAGAATTACCCTCGTGAGATTCCGCTTCTCTCAAGTAACTATAATCTAGAGTGGAGTATGGGATCCTCTTTAGATTATTTTAGAAGTAAGTCTATGGTATATAATCAAGAAAGAATTATATACATGTAAAGTCACAACGGCGCCGACTGAAAAGGATAATGATGAGGCAGAAAGGTGCCAAGAGATCATTAATGAATGCTGAAAGCTAACTTGTAGAGTTAGAGTAAGCTGATGTCAGTCGGGCCACGATATTGTGAGTTACTGAAATTAGGGAAATTAGTATTATAAGTTAGTACTGTAAGAAGTGAGATAAAGGGAATTTCACGAAGGAGAACATTTAAATGAGAACGAAATCATTTAAAGAGAATTAAAAAAAAAAAAAACAAACCGTGTACTAATAATAAATAATAATAATAATAAATAATTTCACACGGTACTCCCCGAGCATACTCCCGGTACATTGCTGACCAAATTTTCAGGAGTCTGTATTTCTTAAGAGGCGGAGAATGTGACGATTTCATTAAAAAAAAAAAAAAATTGTGTTAGTTGATAATGTATAGGTTGATAAAATTTTAAGTGTTTAATAAAATCTCACATTTTAACCTAAAGCGTATTGTAATCATTAAATATTAATAATATTTAAATAAAAAGTCTAATAGTATATTAAAAGGAATACGATTGTACACAAAGGGTAAAGCTTGTTAATTAATCCTGCATAAACAGGCGCCAACCAGAACCAACTTGTTTTCCGACCCCTTAACTAACTAAAAATAATTGTAAATTGATTATTATTAAAATAATTAAACTAGATCACTATAATATACCTTGAGAGCATTAGTAACTAAGAATCTCCCTACTTAATTATTTAATTTAATTTTAGTCCTTTAAATAAAAAAGAAACTTGGAACTACTTTTATGTTGAGTTCAACTGTCGCGAGATTACTACACTCACCCCTAAGTATTTTCGCCCACTTTAAAATGCAGCGGTCAAGCAGTAAGCTGTGTACTGCCGATATGTGCAACGTTAAAAATAGTTTATTACAAAATGTAATTAATCCGTCAGTTAAGACACAGAGGCATTCTTTATACTATTAAACAATGTGTTGCGTTAACGTAGTTAAACCGCGACTCCTATAAATATTGTGTAAATGAGTGAGAATGAATAACTAAAATTTAGCGCCGGTGACATCTCTTCAAAATTCTTAAAATATAAAACTTATGTAATTAAAACTGTGGTAATACCATGAAGTGAAGTGCTACAATCAAACAATCATGTGAAGTGGATACAGGTGAATAAAACTTTGTGTTAATCATTCAGATCATCGAGCTATTACTAACCATTAGCCAAGAGCAGCAAACCTGGAGCCACCA
This sequence comes from Magicicada septendecula, assembly GCA_034769895.1. Lineage (NCBI taxonomy): Eukaryota > Metazoa > Arthropoda > Insecta > Hemiptera > Cicadidae > Magicicada > Magicicada septendecula. Next base: position 216,461,794 of record CM068369.1, on the reverse strand, counting down.
TGATATAAAAGATTTCAGGACTACACCATTCCAGGATACGAAGATAACGAGGGATACCTGACCTACTTCAAACATGCTGCAACAGAGGACCTACAACTGGAATAACGCAGAGCTGGAGGACATCCAAAAAGGTGACACGGAGGCAAGCCTACCGTGCTTATGAAATACTAAATATTATATTCAACAAAAGACAATTAAATTAACAACATTAAGGCATTTTAAGTACTGACAGTAATCGTACACTTATTCTTAGTAAAAGAGTTATAGCTCTAAAATGTAAAGCCTTATTGTTTAAAAGATTAATAAAGACCATTCTTCAAATGGCAAAATTTTAAAACTTTATATGGCGAGGTAACCATTCGTAACGTAATAGAGTAAATCCCGGATCCGGGGACTTAATTAGATTTGATGTACATCTTATTTTAAGGGGGGCCGTGTAAAGAATAAAAAAATAACCATCATGTAAACTTTAAGCTATTGAAGCATATGTGTCAAGAATTTTAAGTAGAGCAAATAATACAATATGTAATAAAGAGATGTCATCAGGAGTACCGACTATACTGAGTGCATAAATCAACAGTTTCCCCTTCCCAGAATCCTTTTATATTTATTGTTTGTTGTTCTGATTAATTTACAGCTCGTCACAAAGAAGGCAGCCTGAATAATAGGCAGAACCAATTATTGCGGGTTCCCTAAGTTATAACACGAGAAAAGATGATATAAGATTACAGGATTTATAAGTGAATTATACTAGTTTATATTGGTTCTGTGAATTCACCAAATGGCCTAGATTTTAGAATTTTATATTTCTTTCTTTCTCAAATAAATTTAAACTTAATTCCTCCTCTGACTTTACATAATTACAATTATATGAAAATAACATGGTTTATAACTTATTGTGTGGTGTAGTAGTTAGTTAACACTACGGTTATTAAAATAAATGATTATGAACATTGTTTAGCAATCTGCACAATTGAACATATTGCAGACATAGTTTGAACATACATCTTTTATCTATTCTTGAGCTAACATAGCATACCTATTAGAACATTATTAATGGTATGTAGGCTATTATTTATCAAACATAATTCTTTTTAAAACACATAACATAAATCTTATTTTCTAATAAATCTTACAAATACATTTTACTAACACATTAATTTTAGGACTGTGAATAAACAGTCTATTTAAACATTTTACACTTATTAATACTATATTAATGCCAGTCCTTTCTGGTCTAAACCATGATTATTTGTGATCCCCTACCTCAGTAAACATAAACTCCCATACTCTATTTATTATCATTTTTTACAAATGTCTTGTAAATAAAGATTTACATTAATATAAAAAAAATATTGAAATCTTCCATTTTATTATTTTATTATGCTGTTTACTATTAGATATTAAAGTTGTGATATAGTATACTGATAAGTTATAGTATCACCAACTTTAAGTTTATTGCATTTTTAAAAAACACTTAAAATTGCTTATGTTGCTTCAATACTTTCTTTGGTTTCTTTTAACAGTGGTTTTTATATATTATGTAGTGAGGATTTTTATCTTATTGTGGTTCATTCCTCTGATTTATTTAACTGTCATTCACTATTATTGTAACATTTTTTGGTGTAATTAAATTTTATGATTTCATATGACTTAAAATGTAGTGGATTTTCTGTCACGCTACAGAATGCCCTTCTCCAGAAGTAATTTTTTCAGACTATACTTGCTTTGTCTGAAACAATTGCTTATGATAATTATTCAAAGTTTGTTATTATTTTGGACTTCCTTCCATTTTAGAATTCTCTTATTTATATTTGAGTTTATATCACTCTCACTTGATCTTCCTTGATAGTAATAGTCTTCTGAGTTTCATATTTATTATTTCATTTTTATATTTCTTCTTAGTATTTTCTCCTTGGGATATTTTCTCCCTATCGTTCCCTACTTTGTGAGCTGGTTCAGTTCAGAGAGGCACTGTACGCTACTTTCCTCTGCTGTCCAATACTTCACACATATTTGAGTACAGAGGCAAATCATCTCTGCTCAAAAAATATATTAATCCTGCTGGAATTATCATCAGACAGATTAAAAAAATTATTCAGAATAGTACACATTTGTTACTATTTAAAAAATGTCTTTGGGATACTTCACTTATTACTTATTATACTTCTCAGAGATTTTAATATTTCTATCTCAGTTGGTCATCTGACTTATTATCTGGATGTTTCTTTCATTTGATATTATGGTAGGAAGCTCTTCTATTATTACATTTTTCAACTTTTCTTATCATATAAATCTTTTGGTTATAAATTCTTTATTACCTTCTGGTTTTTCATTATAATCTGCATTATTTATAGTAGCATATCTTTATGACATTTTTTAGACTGTTTCTTTGTTCTTAAATTTCCACTTGTTCTATTTTCTAGAATTTTTATAACTGTCATTATCATAATTGTCATTTAATTCATAAATCATTTTATATTAATTCGTTTAATTACATAAATCTTTGACATTATTCTCACATTATTCCTGTCATTGTTATTATACTTGCGAATGATGGTTTTTTATTAATTTCATAATGAGGTCATAATTTCTCTTCATACCACTTCAAAGTTTCATTATCTCATAATTCCAAAGAAGTTTTTGTACTTTATTATATTCAATCACTCAAATCGTATTAAAGAATTTCTTTTTTATTTCCTTTAACATCATTTTATGGAAAGGTTTTTACTCTTCATATTGAACTTAGACATGATCATACTGTCCAGAATTATTTGTTTTAATTCTAAATCTGTTTCCTTTATTCATCCCATTATGATCCTTTGTTACCATGGTAATTATATTCTATGCTTACCATAAATATGGTATGAAATCTCTTCTGTTTATCTCACTAAATTGTTTTATTAATAATTGGTTGGTAAGTTGTACTTATACTTGTTTTGGAAACTTGATTTATTCATAACTCAAAATTCACTCGTCTTATATTATTCCATAAAGTTTTCTCAAATAATTTGTATGTAAGGTGGACTTACATGTGTTTAGGCTGGTTTTATTTTTCTAAATTCTCTTGGTATTATTGTCAAAATATTTCTCTTCAAATAAATATTTAGTAAGATGTCCTTACTTGTTTTTGACTTTAGATGGTTTTATTTCTAAATTCTCTCCTTCTTTATTATTATATTATAGCCATAAAGTTTTTCTTCAAATATTTGTTATGTAAGGTGATCTTACCATTGCTTTTAGAATTTTGATGGTTTTTTCAAAATTCTTCTTGTTATATTCTTCTTTCCAAATAGTTTCTTTCAAATAAATTGTATGTAATTGTCTTACATTGTTATTTGAATTTAGGGCATTTTAAATTCTATATTATATATCTTCTTCCAAAATGTTTCTTCTCAAATAAATTGTATGTAATTGGCTTACATTGTTATTAGAATTTGGATAATTTATTCTAACTTCTTCTTATATTATTATAGCCATAAAGTTTTTCACATTTTTTGTTAGTAAGGTGATCTTACAATTGTTTTTTAGAATTTTGTAGATTTTAAATTCTATTTTATATATCTTCTTCCAAAATGTTTCTTCTCAAATAAATTGTATGTAATTGGCTTACATTGTGTTTAGAATTTGGAAAATTTACATTCAAAATTCTGTTTTATATATCTTCTTCCAAAATGTTTCTTCTCAAATAAATTGTATGTAATGGGCTTACATTGTTTTTAGAATTTGGAAAATTCACATTCAAAATTCTGTTTTATCTATCTTCTTCCAAAATGTTTCTTCTCAAATAATTGTATGTAATTGGCTTACATTGTTATTAGAATTTTGATAATTTACATTCAAAATTCTGTTTTATATATCTTCTTCCAAAATGTTTCTTCTCAAATAAATTGTATGTAATTGGCTTACATTGTGTTTAGAATTTGGATAATTTTTCTAACTTCTTCTTATATTATTCTAGCCATAATGTTTTTTTCACAAATTCCTGGTATGTAAGGTGAGCTTACATTTGTTTTAGAATTTGGATAATTTACATTCAAAATTCTGTTTTATATATCTTCTTCCAAAATGTTTCTCCTCAAATAAATTGTATGTAATTGTCTTACATTGTTTTTAGAATTTGGATAATTTAGTCCAAACTCTTCTTATATTATTATAGCCATACATTTTTTCACATTTTTTGTTAGTAAGGTGATCTTACAATTGTTTTTTAGAATTTTGTAGATTTTACATTCAAAATTCTTCTTGTTATTCTTCCTTCCAAAATGTTTCTTCTCAAATAAATTGTATGTAATTGTCTTACATTGTTATTAGAATTTGGATAATTTATTCTAACTTCTTCTTATATTATTATAGCCATAAAGTTTTTCACATTTTTTGTTAGTAAGGTGATCTTACAATTGTTTTTTAGAATTTTGTAGATTTTACATTCAAAATTCTTGTTATTCTTCCTTCAAAAATGTTTCTTCTCAAATAAATTGTATGTAATGGGCTTACAATGTTTTTAGAATTTGGATAATTTTAAATGCTAAATTCTTCTTGTACATATCTTCTTCCAAAATGTTTCTTCTCAAATAAATTGTATGTAATGGGCTTACATTGTTTTTAGAATTTGGATAATTTACATTCAAAATTCTGTTTTGTATATCTTCTTCCAAAATGTTTCTTCTCAAATAAGTTGTATGTAATGGGCTTACATTGTTTTTAGAATTTGGATAATTTACATTCAAATTCTGTTTTATATATCTTCTTCCAAAATGTTTCTTCTCAAATAACTCCTGTCTGATGTCCTTCAGGTAGTTGCACCCGATGATTGTAATACGATTGTGATTATTTTCAAAATTGCACTCATTATTATTATTATACCCAGTAGTCAGGAGCAGTAACGGGTTCTGGCGATTTATTACTGCCTGTGCCCGTTTAAAGGCTCGGCATCATTGTTCCTTTGAGCCATACTAGTCGATGCCTCATTTGGGATGCTCAGAGTGGTTACCTGCCGATCTGTCCTATGGTCTTCCGGTCGTTCATGGTTCGATCTCCGTTCAGTGTTGTACAAACTATTGCTCCTACGCGTCGGATAGTACCTCGGTTGGTCCCGTTCTAGGCTCCTCCGCCTTTCTTCGTATCCGCGGTAACTGTTTCGTCGATTGTGGTTGAATCCTCGCTGTCTTCCATCTGTGGCTCGATGAAGTTCACTCTAGGGCGAGGAAACCTATTATTATTAAAATTACCATTATTGGGACCCGCACGATTGGTATTATTAGGGTAAGGACTATTACCATAATTGGGGCTTCCCTGACTATTTACGTTATTAGGGTAGGGATTGCGGTTACCCTGATAACCATTAGAGGGTCGATTTGGGTTTTGATAATTTGGACCCGTATTATTATTATCATTGTAATTAGTATTGTTCCCATTATTATATTGTCTTATATTCCAATATGTCTCTGGTCCATATGCTGTATGACCTGAAATATATCTGTGAGGGTCTTCATCTGGTTTATCAATTATTTGCTTCTCTGAAGCCCCATAATCTGGTTCATCATCACATATCCATCCGGAAGGTATACATTTTTGTGTAATTGTAGACTGGAATAGTCCTGGATGGCGCACTAATGGAACACACTCTGGTGATTCACCAGTGCCATCGTCACAGTCTGATAAGATGTTATATTTCCATCTTTCTGAAATACACTGTTTAGTTCCGCACTGGAACTGATCTAGTCCACATGTAGTATTCCGTTTACCTCTGGTCCTTCCCCATTGGTAAACTACTGTTTGGTGGTATATTATTTGTAATATTACTTTTAATCTCCTTCCGTAATTTCTGGAATTCATGATTTCTTCATGGTCGGTAATTGGAATATTATTGACATCCGTTAAACCATGGTTCATCATTTCCATTTCTTCCTTTGTTTTCATTAATTTCTTTGGAAGCGTTTTCCTCCTTTTCCTTTGTTTAATATTTTCCTTGTTTCCGCTAATTTTAATTCCAGGTAATATCACTACCTGTTCCTGCGTCTTATCATTTGGTACTTCTTCTGGTTCTGGTTTGCTATCATATTTTATTTCTTCGGTTTTCTCCTTTCTTAATTCTTCCCTTTTTAATCTGTCCTCTCTCATTTCCTCATTCGTTTCATCCAGTTTCTTATTGATATTGTCCAGTTTGTTACCCAATTCTTTACCCAATTCTTTCTTGAATCGTCTGTCCTCGTCCATCATCTTCTCCATTTTCTTTCCAAATTGTATTATCATTTCCATCAATTTGTCTAACTACTCATCTTCTGTAAGTTTTGCCATTTTTATTTATCGCTGTTGCCCTTCCTCCTGACTGGATAACCGCTGCCAAGCTTAGATCATTAAGCCCTCTAAGTTGGACGCCACTTTGTAACCAGACCGCTGTATGCCGGTCGTTACAAAAGATAATAAGTTGATAAAAAATTTTATAAAAATAAAATTTTCAAATAGTAAAAGATTTTGTTTATGTTTATTAAGAGGTGTGTATAAGAAATAAATCTGTTTTAAAAGGTTCTTGTAAAAATTTTAATAACAGGTAGGTATTTATTGACCGTCGAGCACTTCTTGAAGATTTGAACCAAGTCTGGAGTTAAATAGATTAACTCCAGTTAATAATCGATTGGTGACTTTTCTGACTGGTCCAATATCTTGTTCAAATAAAATATATTCTTCTTATTTAAGTCCTTCAGCCTTAATAAATACTCTTAAATTAACCTGTGAAATAAGTAACAGATACGAAATAATGGAAATATAAAGACTTATTGACAATTTAAATAAATAATCGATATTTTATCGATGGAGAGCAATTATCGACTCTGTCTCGGCAATTATCGATTGTGTCATACAGAACAAAATTTATGACATTTAATATATTATAAGACAGGTTCTTTGAGCGATTAAAATTAATAGTCAGAGAAGGGTGACGAGAAAGTATAACATTAACAATTAAGGCAAATACAATAATTAATATTCATTAGAATTTAAATAATTCTAATATGTAATGTAGATGAATGTTATCGAACCATACGCAGACGATGACGTCACTGCCGGATAAAGAAGGCCGGCTCTGTAGAATTAAAAGATGGCCGCTACTCGATTTGGAATAGGTTACTGCAAATGCGTCGCGTCAGAAAATCACAATAAAATTACCTTCATTAAGGTTTGAAATGTCCCCGCACTGGTGTAATATGTCTGTTAAGTTATTTGGTGTATTCTGGCGAAGTGTTCTGTGTAAACTTGTGTTGGTTAGTTTATTTTGTATGTGTTCACTTCTTCGAGTTAAAGTGCTCAAGATATGGTTAAGATTTGTAAAGTGAATCAGTTTAAATATAATATTTTACTGTTTTCTGTCACTCGTATCATGAAGTTAGATGTTTGTTTTCACTATTGTCGTGATTGTTTTGATAGCTTTAGTTTTAAAAAGTGTCTAATTCGTTTAACTCTCGTTTCACTGATTTTAATGGCTAACTGCTAGTACCATTTTTCGACTCGATTTAAAGAACGTTTTGTCACACAACTATTCAGCTTGATATTCAACAAAAGACTAATTAACTTGGTCATAAATCTGGCCCAGTTAATCTTTGAAAAAGTATTGTTAACATATTTCGATTACCTGTACACATGATAAAATATTACATTATATATGGAATTTATCTATTTTATTCATCACTTTTATGAATTATGAACCTTATTATTGGTTTAATCATCTCATTCCCTTTAAATTGATGTATTATAGTCCATATCTGTAGACATTTTGTGGAAATTAACAAATTCCTTCCACATTTTGGAAATATAGGCTCAAAATTGGATTTCCGTCTTTATACGAATTCCCTCCATTTTAAATATTATTAATACTATTATAATAAATTTTAATTAGTCATATTCCTCTTCCTTTCCTTAAATACATATAAATTACACCTTTGAACTGGTTTTTTGTGTTAATCTGTAAATTTGACATTGCTCTTTAAAATTAATTAATTTATATATTTTGAAAATTTACAATGTTTTAAGGTATATTTCCTTATTATCATTTTAACTCATAGGATCATTCCCAGTAGTGTTTAACTGTGTTACCTTATCTAAATCTTGGTAGTTTACAGGATTTGTAAGTGAATTATACTAGTTTATATTGGTTCTGTGAATTCACCAAATGGCTTAGATTTTAGAATTTTATATTTCTTTATTTCTCAAATAAATTTAAACTTAATTCCTCCTCTGACTTTACATAATTACAATTATATGAAAATAACATGGTTTATAACTTATTGTGTGGTGTAGTAGTTAATTAACACTACGGTTATTAAAATAAATAATTATGAACTTTGTTTAGCAATCTGCACAATTGAAAATATTGCAGACATGGTTTGAACATACATCTTTTAACTATTCTTGAGCTAACATAGCATACCTATTAGAACATTATTAATGGTATGTAGGCTATTATTTATCAAACATAATTCTTTTTAAAACACATAACATAAATCTTATTTTCTAATAACTCTTACAAATACATTTTACTAACACATTAATTTTAGGACTGTGAATAAACAGTCTATTTAAACATTTTACACTTATTAATACTATATTAATGCCAGTCCTTTCTGGTCTAAACCATGATTATTTGTGATCCCCTACCTCAGTAAACATAAACTCCCATACTCTATTTATTATCATTTTTTACAAATGTCTTGTAAATAAAGATTTACATTAAAATAATAAAATACTGAAATCTTCCATTTTATTATTTTATTATGCTGTTTATTATTAGATATTAAAGTTGTGATATACTATACTGATAAGTTATAGTATCACCAACTTTAAGTTTATTGCATTTTTAAAAAACACTTACATAAATTCACTTTCACTGTTGGTTCTGATATTTTGAGTCTTATTATCTCAGACCAGACCTTTAGTAATCATGGACTGTTAAGACTAGTTTATTTTCTTTATTACACAATAGCTTTAGTCGGTTCACTTCTTATAACGCTATACAGCACTTTAGGTTTCTCAATAATTACATTTTTATAGGATTTTGGGTATGTTATACTTTCCTTTGCATAGTTTTTGTGGGTTTCGGGTTTATAGTAGTTTATATAATAATAGGTTTTACAACGGTGTTTCTTTCATACTATTTCTTCCTCTCCTCCTGTCTTCTTTCTTGTCCTTCTTCGGATCTTCCTTCTGGTCTTCCTTCTTGTCTTTCTTCTAGTCTTCATTCTTCTGGTTTTCTTGTCTTCCTTCTTCATTCTTGGGTAAACCAAGGTACTTGGTGTTATCTCGACTGAGGTTTAGTTTGGAGCATTTAATTTATTCACTGATACTGCCTTTATTCTTCTCTACAGGTTTCAGGGTATTGTTTTCTTTCTGATCACAAACTTTATTCTTCCCTCTTATTGTTTTTGGGGTATTTTGGTATTCACCACTCTTTAATTGAGTCTCTTTTTTCTTGATATGGTCTTATATAACTGGTTTACTGCTCTGAGCTTCCTGGTAAATTACTGATATGATACTATGAGTTGCTTCGACACTTTCTTTGGTTTTTTAAACAGTGGTTTTTATATATAATGTAATGAGGATTTTTATTTTATTGTGGTTCATTCCTCTGATTTATTTAAATGTCATTCAATATTATTATAACATTTGTTGGTGTAATTAAACTTTATGATTTCATATGACTTAAGATGTAGTGGATTTTCTGTCACGCTACAATATATATACCATTTCTGTTAATACATTGGCAATACTAAAAACAATAGTAATTAATTGAGCACTATAGAATGTAGGTCCTTTAACACAGTCAATAATCTAAGTGACAAACATATATCTATCCACAGGATTTGTTCTAATTTTAATTCATCAGAATATGCAAATACTGTTCAGATGTATACTTTATTTGTGAAATGAAAACCGGTGTGGTGTTGAGGTCGAGATTTTATAAACGGAATCGGCCCACCTGCACATTTGGAGACTTGGCAATGCCCGTTAGATCCTGTGAAGAAAATGTGGGCGAGGTTGATGGTTAGTTCCGGTCTCCGGCTCGTTTACTTCTATCCCGCTGTCATTGGACGTTGAGTAGCCTGACGGCGATGGGGGAGTGTTCCAGTGTCCAGCTCTGACGATGTGACGGTTGTAGTTGTCATCATCAGGTCATTCACCCCTTTCTTGGCCTGTGCGAGAACCCTAGAACAATTTTCACTTGTAGAATGCCGTCGGGAAATATAACTACCCCCAATCTCACTCGCTCCAGTACAAAGAAAGCACACACACACACTGTGGGAATTTTTATCCACATTACCACTCTCAGTGCAATCACGGAGTCTGAATTCACATTTACTTTTAAATTAACATTTGCACAATTCAAAGCCTTTACATTTACTTACTTTCATTTTTATTTAATTTTAGTTTATTTCTTTACCTTTAATCTTTGTAACAGTTATGTATATTTTATCACGTGCTCGCCCAACTACCGGAAGTAAAATATGAGTCATACACATACAAAATTGCTATGCATTCTCCCCTTAATTAAACAGAATTAAATAACGTAACCTCTTATGCATACATAACAGTGAATAAAGAATTGTCCACACCTAAGACAATTTATAAATTACGAATCCATATTAGTAGAAGTATCCCTTGCTTGCCACGCCGCCAGACCTCGAAGTGCTCCGTGGAAGGATCGAGAAGAAAATGAGAGATAGACATGGTTTCTTTAAAACACGAGGCCACTGAAAAATAGCCTGTAGCAATCGGTCAATCAGCTGATTAACCGCCCACTCTATAACATCGCCGCGAGACAGTAGCAGCGCCCTGAATATCGTTACCGTTCGCCAGCGCGGCATTTTACGTAGATAATTACGACTTTGGCTGTCTTCTGCTACGACGTCACGGCGCGATAATATAAACTCGTCGAGGCAATACCTTTTTTTCAACGGCACACCCTCACACTAAAAGGGCAACATGGTTGCCCCAAAATCATATTACAGCCTCTGGGCTAGTCAATATTAAAAACAAGTGTCTTGGCTGTCTTGGGAAATCTCAGAAATCTTACCGCTCTTAGGAGAACAGAGACTCAGAGAGAAAACGAAAAAAGAGGAAGTAAGAAGTGGAGTGTGTATGCATGTGTGCCTGAATGTAGATGCGTGTGAGTATGGGGTGCTGCATGCTGACTTGATCAGGGTCAGCATACAGCAACAAGAGGCAGCAGGAGAAAAAAATATATACAAAATTTGGGGGAAGTTTCAATGGTAGATCAGAGCGTGGTTATTTTTTAAGTCTATGGTTGATCATGGGTTTACAAATGGTAGCCGGACCATTTGTGCTGGACAGGACTTGCAATATGAAAATTAAAATGAATTAAAAATTTGTTTGATCAGCAAGGTAGGTGCGGTGATGTTACATATACTCACATGGTATAATGTCGAGACGGAATGTGTCTAAAATTTTTTTTTATTGGTGTTGTATTTTGTTGGTATTAATGTGTATAATTGTAGAAAGTGTTACTATTGTATTGAAAAGTGTGATGGTTATTGTTAAGGTTATAATCGCCCCTTTTATTTTGAGGGTGGTTACTCTGAACTTGTAAACGGGAAGTAACCAATATAGTTCTGTTTTTGTCACACACAGTTCTTGTTTCATGCCGAGGCTCCGTCAGACCATGTTGGTGTTGGTAGTAACCTGCTTAACCATGTTGGGTATGGTTTTATATCATTTCTGTATACCGGGTCATTGATTGACTTTCCTGATTGTACGTGATTGTGATGAGTTTTTTTAATTGATAGTGGATCCATGGTATTTTGATATGAGAATTACTCTGGGACATTTAGACATTATTTAATTATTTGCAGAATGCGGGGAATGGCCGGACCGGGCATCTTAGTTAGTGATTGGAGTCATGAATGTTGGAATCATTTGTGACTTAGTGAGATTCTCAGAGATTTTGCAAGGTTTTGTAATTTATAATATTTTTTGAATATTGGTTATTCCTTGATGGATGAGTTATCGATAATACTTGTTTGTTGGTGTTAGGTGTTGAAATTATTTGAGTATTATATGATATTGTGTGTTCCATATTTGTGGTATTTATGTCTGCGTTATATTGTTTTGTGTCTTGTACATTTGTTTATAGATATATACTTGTCATTTAGATTTTTGACTTGTAGTTGTAACAAAGTTTCGATTATTATGAGAAGGAAAATACGGTTTATGTGTAAGTCTTTACCTCAATAACATATAATAAATATATATCATTTCTGTTAATACATTGACAATACCAATAACAATAGGAATTAATTGAGCCATATAGAAGGTAGGTCCTTTAACACAGTCAATAATCTAAATGACAAATGTATATCTATCCACAGGACTTGTTCTAATTTTAATTCATCAGAATATGCAAATACTGTTCAGATGTATACTTTCTTTGTGAAATGAAAACCGGTGTGGTGTTGAGGTCGAGATTTTATAAACGGAATCGGCCCACCTGCACATTTGGAGACTTGCCAATACCCGTTAGATCCTGTGAAGAAAAGGTGGGCGAGGTTGATGGTTAGTTCCGGACTCCGGCTCGTTTCCTTCTATCCCGCTGTCTTTTGATGTTGAGGAGAATCTCTAAGCCTGACGGCGATAGGGGAGTGTTCCAGTGTCCAACTCTGACGTCGTGACGGTTGTAGTTGTCATCATCAGGTCATTCACCCCTTTCTTGTCCTGTGCGAGAACCCTAGAACAATTTTCACTTGTAGAATGCTGTCGGGAAATATAACTACCCCCAATCTCACTCGCTCCAGTACAAAGAAAGCACACACACACACTGTGGAAATTTTTATCCACACTACCACTCTCTTGTTAGCTATATTGCTCAGTGTAATCACGGAGTCTGAATTCACGTTTACGTTTAAATTAACATTTGCACAATTCAAAGCCTTTAAATTTACTTACTTTCATTTTTTTTTTACTTTTAGCTTATTTCTTTTACCTTTATTTTTTCAAACAGTTAAGTACATTTATCATGTGCTCGCCCATCTACCGGAAGTAAAATATGAGTCACACACATACAAAATTGCCATGCATTCTCCCTTTAATTAAACAGAATTAAATAACGTATCCCCTTATGCATACATAACAGTGAATAAAGAATTGTCCTCACCTAAGACACTTTATAAATTACGAATCCATATTAGTAGAAGAATCCCTTGCTTGCCACGCCGCCAGACCTCGAAGTGCTCTGTTGAAGGATCGAGAAGGAAATAAGAGAAAGACATGGTTTCTTTAAAACACGAGGCCACTGAAAAATAGCCTGTAGCAATCGGTCAATCAGTCCACTCTATAACATCGCCGCTAGACAGTAGCAGCGCCCTGAATATCGTTACCGTTCGCCAGCGCGGCATTTTACGTAGATAATTACGACTTTGGCTGTCTTCTGCTACGTCACGCCGCGATAATGTAAACTCGCCGAGGCAATACCTTTGCAACGGCACAATATAAGCAATCTACGTTTGTCCTATTGTGTGTGACTCAAGAATTTTTAGTGTAGCTTAATTCATTTTAGTGCAGGATACAAGGCTAAAGTTTTCGCTGACTGTAACTTGAAACCAAAGCGTTTATGATCCTAGTTTATATAATATTCATTATTTACTCTTACTGATAGAACGTGTACTAAAAATAGTTTTATTTGTTCCTGAGACACCCTGTTTATCTTCTATCACAGTGTAGCCTTTACTAGGGATTCATACAGTTATTAAAAAGTAGCTGTCAGGCAAATGTATCAGTACTGTGAGTATTCTATTCCCCTAAACCAGAACGTTATCAGATTCCAGCAAACACCTCTGCTCTTGTCACCAGTCTGATTGAAAATGCTATAGACTTTTTCTCTTTTCATCGGCTCCCAACCTATATTTCATTCAGTATCTCTCCTACACCTCAGAATACTTCGCCATGCGTAGTGGATTTCAAGTAGCCTACTTTATCTGACAAATTAACTTGACACATAAATTATAAAATGTTACACGTATAATTCGTGACACAGTACATATTGTAACTAGACGACCTTTATAGGGTACTGCCTTCTTCCTTAATGCCCAGCGTTGGGTTCGTCACTTTGTAAGAAGACCCTATATATGGCTGTAATCTGATCAAGCCCCACTGTTTGGGCTAGCCACTTGGTCACCAGACCGCTGTATGCCGGTCGTTACAAAAGAATAAAAATAAAATGGAAAATTCAATAATAATAGAATTTTCAAATAATAAAATAATTTTGTTTATGTTTATAGAGGTATGTATAATAGATAAATCTGTTTTTTAAAAGGTTCTGGTAAAATTTTAATAACAGGTAGGTATTTATTGACCGTCGAGCACTTCTTGAAGATTTCCACCAAGTCTGGAGTTAAATAGATTAACTCCAGGTAATAATCGATTGGTGACTTTTCTGACTGGTCCAATATCTTGTTCAAAATAGAATATATTCTTCTCACTTAATGCCTTCAGCCTTATAAATACCCTTAAATTACCCTGTGAAATAAGTACAGATACAAAATAATGGAAATATAAAGATTTATTGACAATTTTAAATAAATAATCGATATTTTATCGATGGAGAGCAATTATCGACTCTGTCTCAGGAATTATCGATTGTGTCATACAGAACAAAATTTTATGTTATATTATATTAAAAGACAGGTTCTTTGAGCGATTAGGATTAATAGTCAGAGAAGGGTGACGAGAAAGTATAACATTAACAATTAAAGATATTAATACAATAATTACTATTCAATAGTATTTAAATAATTCCACTATGTAATGTAAATGAATGCTGGCAAACCATACGCAGACGATGACGTCACTGCGGTATCGTGAAGGCGGTCTCTGTAGAATTAAAAGATGGCCGCTACTATTTCTTGCGTAGTTACGGTGAACTCGGCATGTCCCAAAAATCACGACAAAATTACTTTTGTGAATGTCTAAAATCTTCCCGCACTGGTGTAATATGTCTGTTTAGTTAGTTGGTGTATTCTGGTGAAGTGTTCCTTGTAAACTTGTGTTAATTTGGTTATTTTGTCTGTTTTTCCTTCTGGGGTTAAGTTTTTGTGTTGGTTAGTTTATTTTGTATGTGTTCACTTCTTCGAGTTAAAGTGCTCAAGATATGGTTAAGATTTGTAAAGTGAATCAGTTGAAATATAATGTTTTACTGTTTACTGTCACTCGTATAGTGAAGTTAGAGGTTTGTTTTCACTATTGTCGTGAATGTTTTTATAGTATTGGCTTCAAAAAGTGTCTAATTTGTCTAACTCTCGTTCACTGATTTCAATGGCTAAACGCTAGCATCATGTTCGACTCGATTTTAAGAACGTTTTTGTCACACACCTATTCAGCTTGATATTCAACAAAAGACTAATTAACTTGGTCATAAATCTTGCCCAGTTAATCCTTGAAAAAGTATTGTTAACATTTTTCGACTTCCATACACATTAGAAAATATTACATTATATATGGAATTTTTCTATTTTATTCCTTACTTTTATGAATTACTAACCTTATTATTGGTTTAATCATCTCATTCCCTTTAAATTGATGTATTATAGTCCATATCTGTAGACATTTTGTGGAAATTAACAAATTTTGTTCACACTTTGGAAATATAGGCTCAAAATTGGATTTCCGTCTTTATACAAAATTCCTTCCATTTTAAATATTATTAATACTATTATAATAAATTTTAATTAGTCATATTACTCTCCCTTTCCTTAAATACATATAAATTACACCTTTGAACTGGTTTTTTGTGTTAATTTGTAAATTTGACATTGCTCTTTAAAATTAATTAATTTATATATTTTGACAATTTACAAAATGTTAAGGTATATTTCCTTATTGTCATTTTAATTCATAGGATCATTCCTAGTAGTGGTTAATTGTGTTATCTTATATAAATCTGGGTAGTTTACAGGATTTATAAGTGAATTATACTATTTTATATTGGTTCTCTGATTTCACCAAATGGCCTAGATTTTAGAATTTTATATTTCTTTCTTTCTCAAATAATTTAAACTTAATTCCTCCTCTGACTTTACATAATTACAATTATATCAAAATAACATGATTTATAACTTATTGTATTGTGTAGTAGTTAATTAACACTACATATTTAAAATAAATAATTATGAACATGGTTCAGCAATCTGCACAATTGAACACATTGCAGATATGGTTTGAACATATATCTTTCAACTATTTTTGATCTAACATAGCATACCTTTTAGAACATTATTACTGGTATGTAGGTTATTATTTATCAAACATAATTCTTTTTAAAACACATAACATAAATCTTATTTTCTAATAAACCTTACAAATACATTTATTTAACACATTGATTTTAGGATTGTAAAATGACAGTCTATTCAAACATGTTACACTTATTCATACTATATTAGTACCAGTCCTTTCTGGTTCAAACCATTACTACTGTGATCCCCCACATCAGCAAACACCAACTCCCATACTCTATTTATTATAATTTTTTACAAATGTCTTGTAAATAAAGATTTACATTAAAAATAATAAAATACTGGAAACCTTCCATTTTATTATTTTATTATGCTGTTTATTATTTAGATTTTAAAGTTGTGATATAGCATACTACTAAGTCATAGTATCACCAACATTAAGTTTATTGCTTTTTTTAAAAAACACTTACACAAATTCACATTCACTGTTGGTTCAGATATTTTGAGTCTTATTATCTCAGACCAGACCTTTAGTAATCATGGACCGTTAAGACTAGTTTATTTCTTTATTACACAATAGCTTTAGCCGGTGCACTTCTTATAACGCTATACAGCACTTTAGTTTTCTAAATAATTACATTTTATAAGATTTTGGGTATGTTATACTTTCTTTTGCATAGTTTTTGTGGGTTTGGGATTGATAGTAGTTTATATAATAATAGGTTTTACTACGGTGTTTCTTTCATACTATTTCTTCCTCTCCTCCTGTCTTCCTTCTTGTCCTTCTTCATATCTTCCTTCTGGTATTCATTCTTGTCCCTCTTCTAGTCTTCATTCTTGTCCCTCGTCTAGTCTTCACTCTTCTGTTCTTCCTTCCTCATTCTTGGGTAAACCAAGGTACTTGGTGATATCACGACTGAGGTTTAGTTTGGAGTATTTAATTTATTTACTGAACTGACTTTATTCTTCTATACAGGCTTCAGGGTATTGTTTTCTTCCTGTTCACAAACTTTATTCTTCCCTCTTCTTGTTTTTGGGGTATTTGGTCTTCACCACCCTTTAATTGAGTCTCTTTTTCTTTGATATAGTCTTATATAACTGGTTTACTGCTCTGAGCTTCCTGGGTACCTTACTGGTATTGTACTATGAGTTGATGAGTTGTTTCAATACTTTCTTTAGTTTCTTTTAACAGTGGTTTTTATATATTATGTAGTGAGGATTTTTATCTTATTGTGGTTCATTCCTCTGATTTATTTAAATGTCATTCAATATTATTGTAACATTTTTTGGTGGAATTAAATTTTATGATTTCATATGACTTAAAATGTAGTGGATTTTCTGTCACGCTACAGAATGCCCTCTTCCAGAAGTAATTTTTTCAGACTATACTTGCTTTGTCTGAAACAATTGCTTATGATAATTATTCAAAGTTTGTTATTATTTTGGACTTCCTTCCATTTTAGAATTCTCTTATTTATATTTGAGTTTATATCACTCTCACTTGATCTTCCTTGATAGTAATAGTCTTCTGAGTTTCATATTTATTATTTCATTTTTATATTTCTTCTTAGTATTTTCTCCTTGGGATATTTTCTCCCTATCGTTCCCTACTTTGTGAGCTGGTTCAGTTCAGAGAGGCACTGTACGCTACTTTCCTCTGCTGTCCAATACTTCACACATATTTGAGTACAGAGGCAAATCATCTCTGCTCAAAAAATATATTAATCCTGCTGGAATTATCATCAGACAGATTAAAAAAATTATTCAGAATAGTACACATTTGTTACTATTTAAAAAATATCTTTGGGATACTTCACTTATTACTTATTATACTTCTCAGAGATTTTAATATTTCTATCTCAGTTGTTCATCTGACTTATTATCTGGATGTTTCTTTCATTTGATATTATGGTAGGAAGCTCTTCTATTATTACATTTTTTTTACTTTTCTTATCATATAAATCTTTTGGTTATAAATTCTTTATTACCTTCTGGTTTTTTCATTATAATCTGCATTATTTATAGTAGCATATCTTTGTGACATTTTTAGACTGTTTCATCGTTCTTAAAATTTCTACTTGTTCTATTTTCTAGAATTTGTATAGCTGTCATTATCATTATTGTCATTTAATTCATAAATCATTTTATATTAATTCATTTAATTACATAAATTTTTGACATTATTTTCACATTATTCTGGTCATTGTTATTATACTTGTGAATGATTGTTTTTTATTAATTTCATAATTAGGTCATAATTTCTCCTCATACCACTTCAAAGTTTCATTCTCTCATAATTCCAAAGAAGTTTTTGTACTTTATTATTCTATTCAATCACTCCAATCGTACTAAAGAAATTTTTTCCTTTTTATTTCCTTCATCACCATTTTACGGAAAGGCTTTTTACTCTTCAAATTGAACTTAGACATTATCATATTGTTCAGAATTATTTGTTTTAATTCTAAATCTGTTTCCTTTCTTCATCCCATTATGATTCTTTGTTACCATGGTAATTATCTTCTATGCTTACCATAAACATGGTATGAAATCCCTTCAGTTTATCTCATCATAGTGTTTTATTCATAATTGGTTGGTAAGTTGTACTTATACTTGGTTTGGGAAACTTGATTTATTCATAATTCAAAATTCACTCTTCTTATGTTATTCTATAAAGTTTTCTCAAATAATTGTATGTAATTGGCTTACATAGTGTTTAGAATTTAGTGGTTTTTAAATTCTATCTTATATATTCTTCTAGCCATAAAAATTTCTAATAATTGTAGATAATATGTGCTTATATTTCTTTTTAGAATTTGGCTGTTTATTTCAAAATTCTTCTTGTATTATTGCCACATAGTTTTTCACAAACATCTGGTATGTAAGGTGAGCTTACATGTATTTTATTATTTTGGGGCTTTTAAATTCTAATTCTTCTTCTATTCTTTTCTAGCCATAAAGTTTTTCTTCAATAATTGGTATGTAAGGTGATCTTACGTATGTTTTGTATTTTGTTGATTTAATTTCTAATTCTTCTTCTTCTATCATCGCCATAAAGTTTTTCTTAAATAATTGGTATGTAAGGTGATCTTACGTATGTTTTGAATTTTGTTGATTTAAATTCTAATTCTTCTTCTTCTATCATCGCCATAAAGTTTTTCTTAAATAATTGGTATGTAAGGTGATCTTACGTATGTTTTGAATTTTGTTGATTTAATTTCTAATTCTTCTTCTTCTATCATCGCCATAAAGTTTTTCTTAAATAATTGGTATGTAAGGTGATCTTACGTATGTTTTGAATTTTGTTGATTTAAATTCTAATTCTTCTTCTTCTATCATCGCCATAAAGTTTTTCTTAAATAATTGGTATGTAAGGTGATCTTACGTATGTTTTGAATTTTGTTGATTTAAATTCTAATTCTTCTTCTTCTATCATCGCCATAAAGTTTTTCTTAAATAATTGGTATGTAAGGTGATCTTACGTATGTTTTGAATTTTGTTGATTTAAATTCTATCTTATATCTTCTAAATGGTTTTCCTTTAAATAAACTTTATGTAAGGTGGGCTTACATGTATTTTAGAATTTTGGAAGTTTTTAATCATAAAATTTCTTCATGGATGCCTGGTTATAGACACCCTTGACTTTACTTGAACTTATTTCTTTGATTTCGTAGGTGTTGTTGTTATTGTCTTTTGAGACGATATAGGGACCAGTATACAGGAGCAATAACTTTTTTGTTATCCCTTCTAGGGAACTGGGTAATTCCCTATTCTTCAACAACACCTTCTCTCCAACGGTATAATGAATAACCTTACCCATGCATTTAGTGTATTTGTTCCGCCGTTTCTCCTGATCTTCGGCCACCTTATTACAAAATTGAATTTTATCAAATTTATATTTATGTTCTCTGGGGAACTCTAAGATATCTTCAATCTCTCTAGGGGGTTGTCTCTCGTACATTGCGGAGTATGGGGTTATTCCTATGGCAGGATGGTAGGCCAGGTTGACGAATTCTTCCGTGGCCTCCAAGTATTCTTGCCATCTTCTCTGCTGATCATGGCAGTATGTTCTTAATAGGCGCCCCACCTCTCGCAAGACTCTTTCGGCCGGGTTACTGCTTGGGTGGTATACGGATGTCTTGTATGTGTGAACCCCCATGGACAGCAGTGTATTCCGCCATCTCCTCCCCTTGAATTGCGTTCCATGGTCGGTTATGATCGATACCGGTTTTCCGACGTTTGGGAAGTACTGGTCGATCAGGATATTAAGAACTTTCTTCGTAGTCGCCCGATTTGCTGGGTATAGCTTTACGAACTTTGTGTAATGGTCCATAATGATGACGATATATCTGTATCGGTGGCGGCCTCCACTGCGGGGAAATGGCCCGCAGATATCCAGGAATACTTTCTCAAGTTTAAACTGTGATGTTATTGGAATCATCTGCCCTTCTCTTTTCTCGTTATTAGTTTTTACGAGTTGGCAGATGCGACAGTTTCTAATATACCTCCGTACCTTCCGATTGATGTCTTTTATATAGCAGCTTTCTTCCAGGGCGTTTACCACCTTTAAAGCGCCCATATGCCCATATCGAACATGATAACTGATCACTACCTCTTTCTCGATATGGGTTGGAATTATTACCTTCCATTCCTCCTTAAATAATGATGGTTTGGAAAACAGGATTCCCTTATGTATAGTGTAATATCGGGAGATGGTCTCATCTCCTGCTTCCAATCTTGAGATAATAGTAATTAATTTCGGGTCAGCTTGTTGGTGTGTACTTAGTTGTTCTAGAACTGATTATAGACCGGCGCTGCTGCTGAGAATATGGTACACCTTCAGAATACTCTCCTTCTCCCCCTCGAACGTCTGCTTGTCAATGTCAACTCTAGACAATACGTCCGCGACGACATTCTTCCTTCCGGGGATATACTCCCACTTCAGGTCGTACTCTTGCAGCAATAGTATCCACCGCGTTAATCTTCCATGGCTCAGCTTACATCTCTTAAGGAACGAGATAGATTTATGGTCTGTCCGGACGGTAACGGGATAACCAAGAATATATGTACGGAACTTTCCGCACGCGAACACGACACTCAATAACTCCTTCTCTGTCACATGATAGTTTTTCTCACTCTGGTTCAGAGCTCTGCTGGCAAAACAGATTACAAGATGCTCGCCCTCCTCATCCTCTTGATATAAAGTAGTGCCCAGGCTGATGTCACTGGCATCGCAATTAAGAAAGAAAGGCTTGTTAAAATCTGGATGACGGAGTATAACGTGTTTAAGGAATTTTTGTTTTATGAGAGTCAATATGTTTTGTTGTTCATTACCCCAGATCCATTTATTTTTAGATGACAGTTGCGGCTGAAATCTGGCAATTAGTTCGGAGTACTTTTCCTGGAACTTGCGGTAGTAGTTACAGAGTCCCAGGAACGACTGTAACTGCCTTCGATTCTTTGGTGTAGGAAAGTTCTGAATTGCTTCGACTTTTTCAGCCGACGGTGAGATTCCCTTATCATTTAATATGAAGCCCAAGAATTGTATCTCTTTAGCAATAAAATGAGACTTTGCTAACTTCAGAGTAATATTGTTTGCTGCTAGCTTCTGTAAGACGTGTTCCACACGGTAGCAGTGTTCCTCCCAAGTTTCTGAGGACACTAGCAAGTCATCGACGTATACGGTGGTGAATTTTAGTGCTTCTTGGCCAAGTATTTGATCCATGCAGTGCACAAAGACTGCGACTGAGTTTACCAGTCCGAAGGGCAACCTCTTAAACTGGTAGTTCCGCCCTTCGAATATAAAGGCCAGATACTGGCGACTCTGTGGATGTAATTCCACCTGCCAGTATCCGCACACCGTATCCCAGGTAGTGAAGCATTTGGTACCGTGGAATCGTTTTAAGATCTCCTCAATCTCACCGGGCGAAGTCCTGTCATTTATGATCATCTTATTTATTTCGCGCGCATCTAAGCATAAACGGACTTGTCCGTTTTTCTTAGGAATAGCCACGATAGGACTTGTGTAAGGGGAATGGCTACTCTCTATAATGTCACGGTTAATCATTTGCTCTATTTCAGCTCTTACTGCCTGTTTTCGTGATTGCGCAATGGGGTAAGACTTCCGGTTAAAGTCTACAGTGTCTCGGAATTGTAGAGTACACTGGAAATTCTTCACTTTACCGGGCTCATCAGAAAAGACTGATTTATATTTATTGTATATATCGATTAATTTGTTCGCTTGGTTTGTTGTTAAACCTTCGCCAGTTATACCGCTCCGGAAATCCCTGATCTCCTGGATTTTTTGCGACCATAAATCTTCATTGGATGTGTCGTCTATTCTCTGTTCAATTATGGATGTTGGTTGGATGTAATTGATTTTTCGGATTTGCTGATGGATACTATCGGGAACGACTTGGTCACTACCCACCAAGTTCGCCGTCCAAGTATGTCCGCTAGAAAACAGTGATAATGTTTCAGTTCTTAGATTAATGATTGCGGAATTTCTCCTAAGCACATCACACCCGACCAGTATATTAAATGGCAGACCGCTCGCCACCAAGAATTCCATGTCAATCGCTATACCACAGCTCATCACACTGGCGGAGACTTGTCTACGTATAGTTTTGTTTTGTTGGCCGGTTGCTCCCAACAAAACAATATTATTCAATGGCAATGTGGGTAAAGTTCTCCCGCACTCTTGCTGTATCCTCTCCAGTTCCGTCGTACTTATTATTGATACGTTTGACCCAGTATCGATCATTAACTTGGCTGGGATGCCTTCTACCTTGGCGTCAACATGTATAATTTCATTATTGAAGTTATTGGTGGGACTCCTGTTATCCTCTTCCAATAACTCCTGTCTGATGTCTTTCAGGTAGTTGCACCCGATGATTGTAATACGATTGTGATTATTTACGATATTGCACTCATTCTCATTATCATACCCAGTAGTCAGAAGCAGTAATGGGTTCTGGTTATTTCTTACTGCCTGTGCCCGTTTAAAGGCTCGGCATCATTGTTTCTTTGAGCCATATTATTCGATGCCTCATTCGGGATGCTCAGGGTGGTTACTTGCCGATCTGTTCTATGGTCTTCTGGTCGTTCATGGTGCGACCTCTGTTCAGTGTTGTCCAAACTATTACTCCTACGCGCCGGATAGTACCTCGGTTGGTCCCGTTCTAGGCTCCTCCGCCTTTCTTCGTATCATCGGTAACTGTTCCCTCTATGGTGGTTGAAACCTCGCTGTCTTCCATCTGTGGCCCGTATGAAGTTCACTCTTGGGCGAGGAAACCTATTATTACTAAAATTACTATTATTGGGACCCACACGATTAGCATTATTATGGTAAGGACTATTACCATAATTGGGGCTTCTCTGACTATTTACGTTACCAGGGTTGGGATTGCGGTTACCCTGATAACCATTAGAGGGTCGATTCGGGTTTTGCTGGTTGGGACCCTTATTATTATTGTCATTGTAATTGGTATTATTTACGTTATTTCCATTATTATAATTGTTATTTCGCGGGTATGCCCGACCTCCTTGGTACCCAGTATTTATGTGGTTCGCACCTTGATTATTGTTCAGGTACGTCCTTGGTTCGGGCCCATCGCTTCTTCTGCGACTCTGCCTGTAGTAATCTTCGTTTTCATAATTCTCCAGGAGTTCGGTCATTGCCTGGATGGTTTTTATCTGGCTGCCCCTCCTAGCGCGAATCACCTCCTCATCATAATGGTAAGACAGCTTGTTTATTAAGCATTCCTCCGGTATGGCTGGTTCTAAGTGCTTGGCCATACACACTTTGCCGAGGAAATACGCTGTCATTGAGCTGCCGACTTGTGGTTGGTAGCGGCCGTGGCAGATATTATCTCTGATGAGATTCTGCGTGGTCTCTGACCAGTACTTGGCTTTGAACATGCTCTTGAACTGTTCATAGTTATTGATGTCGCTCCGGTTTGCCATCCACCAATGGTCATTCACCTCCCGAAACGACTCGTCAAGGAACTCTCTATTCTGGACCCATCGGTTCCCTCGGTGTTTCTCGATGTACTCCTCTATTCGTGCCAAGAACTCCATTGGCTTCCGTTTGTATTGTCGGAAATTCAGCCATTCTCGGTTCTCTGACATGGGGAAACTGTGATATCCCGATGGTCTGTTTCTGATTGACTCTATCTCCTCCTGGCTCTGACGCATCTGTCCGGTTATGTTTACCATGGCGGTTTCCACGCCGTCGCATCTTTCTGTGACTTGGGTTCTTACTTTATTTACTTCCTCCAGAGCAAATTTCTTGGTCTCCTCTATTTTTGTTTTCTGCTGTTCTTGGACCTGAGTAATTTCCTTTGTTATTACTTCACGGACTTCCAGCACTTCGTTTTCTGTTAGCCGACATCTTTCGTCTACTTCTCGGATCTGCTGGTTAACAACCACAACTTCCTGTTCTAATTTCTTGACGATGGTCTTCTTCGTCTCAGTTATCTTTTTATTTATCTCCTCTTTGGCTAACTCAATCCTCTCGTCTAACTTATTCATGTTCTCTTGGTTAACTTCCCTTAGTTCTTCTCTCAACCTTTGATTATTCTCGTCCATCTTCTCCTCCATTTTCAGATTATTTTCCTCCAACTTTTCCCTCAGTTGCTGGTTGTCGCTTTCTATTTTCCTACTTGTTTCCTCCATTTTCTCTTCCATCTGCTTACTCAAATTTTTACTGGTTTCTTCGATCCTCTTATTGGTATTTTCTATCTTACGGCCCAATTCTTCCTTTGTGGATCGGTTGTCTTCCTTTAATTCTTCTAACTTTTCTCCCATCCTCTCTTCCATCTTCTTGTTGGTATTTTCTATGTTTTTATTTATTTCATTCACATCTTCCCTCAAGGACTGCTTATCTTCCTTCCTTTCCTTAATCAACTTCTTGTTATTTTCTTCATTGTCCTTGCTCATTTTCAGGAACATTTCTATTAATTTGTCCAACTTACTATTTTCTGTGGTCTTACTGTTTTCTATTTCCTTGTCTTGGACATGGACTTCCCCTGTTTGAGTGGGTACTTCTGGTTGTTCTTCCGGTGGTACGGGTTGTTTATCTTCCACCTGGGGTAGTAACACTTCCAGATCCTCCACGGGTGTTGCTTCCTTATCCCCCATGTCAACCTCTTTTTCGGCCTCCGCCGCCCTCTTTTTCGATGTAGCTCGTCTCTGCATTTTTCTCCTGTCTCTATTAATCAATCGCTGCCAAGCTTAGATTACTAAGCCCTCTAAGTTGGACGCCACTTTGTAACTAGACGACCTTTATAGGGTACTGCCTTCTTCCTTAATGCCCAGCGTTGGGTTCGTCACTTTGTAAGAAGACCCTATATATGGCTGTAATCTGATCAAGCCCCACTGTTTGGGCTAGCCACTTGGTCACCAGACCGCTGTATGCCGGTCGTTACAAAAGAATAAAAATAAAATGGAAAATTCAATAATAATAGAATTTTCAAATAATAAAATAATTTTGTTTATGTTTATAGAGGTATGTATAATAGATAAATCTGTTTTTTAAAAGGTTCTGGTAAAATTTTAATAACAGGTAGGTATTTATTGACCGTCGAGCACTTCTTGAAGATTTCCACCAAGTCTGGAGTTAAATAGATTAACTCCAGGTAATAATCGATTGGTGACTTTTCTGACTGGTCCAATATCTTGTTCAAAATAGAATATATTCTTCTCACTTAATGCCTTCAGCCTTATAAATACCCTTAAATTACCCTGTGAAATAAGTACAGATACAAAATAATGGAAATATAAAGATTTATTGACAATTTTAATTAAATAATCGATATTTTATCGATGGAGAGCAATTATCGACTCTGTCTCAGGAATTATCGATTGTGTCATACAGAACAAAATTTTATGTTATATTATATTAAAAGACAGGTTCTTTGAGCGATTAGGATTAATAGTCAGAGAAGGGTGACGAGAAAGTATAACATTAACAATTAAAGATATTAATACAATAATTACTATTCAATAGTATTTAAATAATTCCACTATGTAATGTAAATGAATGCTGGCAAACCATACGCAGACGATGACGTCACTGCGGTATCGTGAAGGCGGTCTCTGTAGAATTAAAAGATGGCCGCTACTATTTCTTGCGTAGTTACGGTGAACTCGGCATGTCCCAAAAATCACGACAAAATTACCTTTGTGAATGTCTAAAATCTTCCCGCACTGGTGTAATATGTCTGTTAAGTTAGTTGGTGTATTCTGGTGAAGTGTTCCGTGTAAACTTGTGTTAATTTGGTTATTTTGTCTGTTTTTCCTTCTGGGGTTAAGTTTTTCAAGTTACGGTTAGGTTTGTAAAGTGAATCAGTTGAAATATAATGTTTTACTGTTTACTGTCACTCGTATAGTGAAGTTAGAGGTTTGTTTTCACTATTGTCGTGAATGTTTTTATAGTATTGGCTTCAAAAAGTGTCTAATTTGTCTAACTCTCGTTCACTGATTTCAATGGCTAAACGCTAGCATCATGTTCGACTCGATTTTAAAAACGTTTTTGTCACACACCTATTCAGCTTGATATTCAACAAAAGACTAATTAACTTGGTCATAAATCTTGCCCAGTTAATCCTTGAAAAAGTATTGTTAACATTTTTCGACTTCCATACACATTAGAAAATATTACATTATATATGGAATTTTTCTATTTTATTCCTTACTTTTATGAATTACTAACCTTATTATTGGTTTAATCATCTCATTCCCTTTAAATTGATGTATTATAGTCCATATCTGTAGACATTTTGTGGAAATTAACAAATTTTGTTCACACTTTGGAAATATAGGCTCAAAATTGGATTTCCGTCTTTATACAAAATTCCTTCCATTTTAAATATTATTAATACTATTATAATAAATTTTAATTAGTCATATTACTCTCCCTTTCCTTAAATACATATAAATTACACCTTTGAACTGGTTTTTTGTGTTAATTTGTAAATTTGACATTGCTCTTTAAAATTAATTAATTTATATATTTTGACAATTTACAAAATGTTAAGGTATATTTCCTTATTGTCATTTTAATTCATAGGATCATTCCTAGTAGTGGTTAATTGTGTTATCTTATATAAATCTGGGTAGTTTACAGGAATTATAAGTGAATTATACTATTTTATATTGGTTCTCTGATTTCACCAAATGGCCTAGATTTTAGAAATTTATATTTCTTTCTTTCTCAAATAATTTAAACTTAATTCCTCCTCTGACTTTACATAATTACAATTATATCAAAATAACATGATTTATAACTTATTGTATTGTGTAGTAGTTAATTAACACTACATATTTAAAATAAATAATTATGAACATGGTTCAGCAATCAGCACAATTGAACACATTGCAGATATGGTTTGAACATATATCTTTCAACTCTTTTTGATCTAACATAGCATACCTTTTAGAACATTATTACTGGTATGTAGGTTATTATTTATCAAACATAATTCTTTTTAAAACACATAACATAAATCTTATTTTCTAATAAACCTTACAAATACATTTATTTAACACATTGATTTTAGGATTGTAAAATGACAGTCTATTCAAACATGTTACACTTATTCATACTATATTAGTACCAGTCCTTTCTGGTTCAAACCATTACTACTGTGATCCCCCACATCAGCAAACACCAACTCCCATACTCTATTTATTATAATTTTTTACAAATGTCTTGTAAATAAAGATTTACATTAAAAATAATAAAATACTGGAAACCTTCCATTTTATTATTTTATTATGCTGTTTATTATTTAGATTTTAAAGTTGTGATATAGCATACTACTAAGTTATAGTATCACCAACTTTAAGTTTATTGCTTTTTTTAAAAAACACTTACACAAATTCACTTTCACTGTTGGTTCTGATATTTTGAGTCTTATTATCTCAGACCAGACCTTTAGTAATCATGGACCGTTAAGACTAGTTTATTTCTTTATTACACAATAGCTTTAGCCGGTGCACTTCTTATAACGCTATACAGCACTTTAGTTTTCTCAATAATTATATTTTATAAGATTTTGGGTATGTTATACTTTCTTTTGCATAGTTTTTGTGGGTTTGGGATTGATAGTAGTTTATATAATAATAGGTTTTACTACGGTGTTTCTTTCATACTATTTCTTCCTCTCCTCCTGTCTTCCTTCTTGTCCTTCTTCATATCTTCCTTCTGGTATTCATTCTTGTCCCTCTTCTAGTCTTCATTCTTGTCCCTCGTCTAGTCTTCACTCTTCTGTTCTTCCTTCCTCATTCTTGGGTAAACCAAGGTACTTGGTGATATCACGACTGAGGTTTAGTTTGGAGTATTTAATTTATTTACTGAACTGACTTTATTCTTCTATACAGGCTTCAGGGTATTGTTTTCTTCCTGTTCACAAACTTTATTCTTCCCTCTTCTTGTTTTTGGGGTATTTGGTCTTCACCACCCTTTAATTGAGTCTCTTTTTCTTTGATATAGTCTTATATAACTGGTTTACTGCTCTGAGCTTCCTGGGTACCTTACTGGTATTATACTATGAGTTGATGAGTTGCTTCAATACTTTCTTTGGTTTCTTTTAACAGTGGTTTTTATATATTATGTAGTGAGGATTTTTATCTTATTGTGGTTCATTCCTCTGATTTATTTAAATGTCATTCAATATTATTGTAACATTTTTTGGTGTAATTAAACTTTATGATTTCATATGACTTAAAATGTAGTGGATTTTCTGTCACGCTACAATATGCATGGAATTTGGTGGTTTGTAAGAAGAAATGGCCCAAGATGTATGTGCTGTTCGCAATACTAAATTTTAGTTAAAACCTGTGGAAAATATTAATTATTCTATTCGTGAAACAAGACCGTTTTATTGACATCATTCTTCGAGAAAATTAAAAGATTTAATTTTAGAACATTCAATAACTCTGTTTTGACAGGAAAACAGGCTCAGAGCATTTGTGAATTCCTATTTTAATATTAAGTAGAATTTAATATAGAGGTTTAATCTAATGTATTAGTAGAGCATGGTGTTACTGGCACACAAATTAGAGGTTTCAGATTAATTCCTGGGCGCACCTTAATGTTAAGGTACCACTTGCGGTACTAGCTGTAATATTCTCCATTTAAGCGGTCATCCTAGCCAACAGATTTATTTATTGTCGAACGGCTTTTATAGGGGAGCCTACCCTGCCTAACCGATCACTACGAGATAGGAAAAAATCCAATATTATCGTTGTTGTAGTTGTAGTTAATTTTTTAATGTTTTGAGGACTGGGCAACTATCGACTTTAACCGAACGATGCCTACCAGGAGCGATGCTTCACCGGATTCATTCTTCTCACCTACGTTTAATAACTTTGGACAGTGTACACGAGTGGCAGGCGCCCTCAATGACAAAAGCACTACCCATTCCGCTCTCTGTTTTCGATTCATCAATGTACACAATAGTGTCTTCCTCCACGTATTCCTCAAGGAGATTTTAAACAGAAGTTTCAGTTCAGTTGGGTGGGACGATTTCTTGCTTTTACTGGTGAATCCAGCAGGCAATTTGGTTTGGGAAGCAGCCAGGAAGGCAACTCACATGCAACGTGCATTCGTACCATCGGCGCCTGGATGTAACACCAGGCTATTTTGAGCGCACGAATGCCGGCCGGTCTGGTGAAAGTAGAATGGCGGTCGTATACTCTACCATGGCTGTTGTGGGCCAGCAATACGTTGTTTATGTGGCTAAATAATGTTACAATTTTTGCCACATACTTCAGCAACAGCAGTTGACGTCGAAGATCTAATGACTCTGACACCGCTCCTCTTCACAATATAAGCTTTGTGCATGGCTAGTGCGGAACAGCTTGTAGCGCATTCCTGCCTTGTGCACAGAATGCAGCTTTTACAAGCAGTACCTCCTGCCAGAAAGGTACACCGCGCATCCGTATTCCATTTTGGGTAACACCTGCGCTGCATACAGTCTCCCAAGGCCATGTGGATGACACCTGATAGCGATTAACGAGGATTTGCGCTTCGCAGCCAGGCCGTCCACACTCTTACTCCATGTCAATTTTCTGTCGATAATCAACCTCACAAATTTGATTTCAGGCCTACAGGGCAGCTGGATACCGTTAATGTTTAACGTCGGGTCCAGATGCCTTCCTCACTTGCGACAAAAGTAGACAACAGGTCTTCTTTGTTGCCGAGAAAGTAAAGCCTATGTTGTTAGCATTTTCTACCAGTGTGTACCTTGTACAGTGTAGTGCCTTGCACTTTAAGCTAAAAAATCGCCGTTGCTTTGGCCAAGTAGAAAGAGCAAGACCAACATACAAGCACTTCCCTACTGACATTTCTGTACCCTCAAAAATCCAGTTGATGGCGATAGTAAAAAGCATGCCGCTCAACGGAGATCCCTGCGGTATCTATTTTCGATCTCGTGTGAGACCAACAGTGATTGTCCGACCCGTAACGAAAATTCCTGTTTCTGAGAAACCATGTTACCACCGAACCACCAATCTTTTACTTTCTGCATGATGATAAATCTCCACGTTTTATCGAGCGCTTACTCCAAACCGAAAACACTGCAGCCAAGTGTTTGCCTTCGATGAAACTGATTTTAACTGCGATTTCCAGTTAAACCATTGGATTAGTAGTAGAATGGTGTCTCTGATACCCCCACTCGTGTGCGGTCAGAAGACAGTGTTTTTCCAACAGAAGGTGAGCCGGCTACCGTCCTCTCTAATAACATTCCTAGACAGCACGTCAACGATACTGGACGACATTTTTCTGCTTTCAGGGGATCCTTCCATGATTCTAGATACTTTCCTGAAGTCCATAAGGCGTTATAGAATACCTGTAGTGTACTACATAAACAAATGACGTATAAGACTGTAAGGAATAGCGTCCGTTCCCACCGCAATGTCCCCGGCAGCGCAGACAGTAGTCTGTAATTCCTTCATCGTAAAAGGCACGTTATAAGTCTTGTGCCCTTGACATTTGAAGTCAAGTTCGTGTTCGACTTCATGTTCTCTTGCGAGGAAATTGAGAGCGTAACTTTCTGTACTACTGACTTCGGCGTATCTCGTATAAAAGATGTCAACAATTTCTTTGGAGTTGGAAATCAAATCTCTATCGTGTTCTATGCATGAGATTGGCTTAAAAACTGACGTTACACTAAATGCTCTAATCTTTTTCTGTACTTCAGCCACTGAGGTCGACCGCATTACGGTCAAACCGTAGTTTTTTCCAGCTCGCTCAATTTTCTGTCAGTACTGTTCTAGAATTAGCGGCCCGCAGTCGCCTAAAAGCGATGTGATTATCTTCCGTCGGTGCTTGTATACCTGTTTAGGGCTCATAGCTACCGTCTTTCACAGAGTTGTTGGTGCCCGGTACCGGTGATCTCGACGAACAACCACAGGCCAGCGGGATACGCTCCGTAGCTGCTGAAATGGTAGCAGCTGTGAAACTGTGTACGTTTCTTCTATATTGCTACAAACGTTCGTGGTCCTACAAGTAGTCTTGAGGTTTGTCCAATCAGCACGATCCGCGCCATCTTTTCTTTACATGCGTATAACACTCTTTCAGTTTACATGTTTATTAGCATAGGAAAGTGGTCACTACCGTGAAGGGCTGGTACATTCTCTACGACGACGTGCATCAAGTCCAAGACTCGAAATATCGATAGCCGAAAAAATACCACTCCCAGCGTTCTAACGTGTGCTCTTGCCTATATTTAAAATGACAAGCGTGTTGTTTAGCAATATTTCCTCAGTTCTTAATCCATCGCTGTTAGCCACCGACAACCACAGGTGGGACTATGAGCGTTGGAGTCCCAACAAGGAGTAAAAGAGATGGTAGCTATTCCACCAGAACCTGTAGATTTTCTGCTTGCCATTCACAATCTGATAAGTATCTGCAGCAGGTCATCTTTAATCATTCTGTAACACAATGATCGCTACTGCATATATAGGCATAGCGAGCGGGATACGTCTAGCGGAATATGTGTTGCAGAGAAATGTAGCAACGCCTACCCTAGCTTTGATTTTTGGAATCACATCACAGCGGATGGACTCAAATCCTCTCCTACTAAAAAGTTCTTTTGGCCTCAAATGTGTTTTCTGCAAGCACGCACACACAAATCGGTGTGTGTCTGGCCAGTAGCATTTTCGTTTTGCAATAATGCGAAGTACAACCATCGGTAGCCAATGGAGGATTCTCTCCATTCTGGATGTTAAAGAATCAGTCACAACAGACCGCGCTTACTTTCTTGGCTGGAGTTAAGGCCAACTTTTCTTCTTCTTTTATTGTATATTGCCGAGTTCGTCAGGTCACCGAGGTCGGTGCGATAACTGGCGCCGGCAATCGAACTGAAATCCGCTCCTTAGCTCATCTGCTGGTCATGGAGGACAGGTCTTGAAAGAGACGGGGGCAGTTTCAAAATAGTCCTCTCTCGTTTATTTAGGAGAACGGGGCGATGGATGGAGGTATCCCCTTGCCGCCTCACCACCTCTGGAGGTGGCTGCAGTCGCAGCCACAATGTTTGGTCCAAATGTTGGTTGTCTGACTGTGGGTCTCGTAGTAGTCCCACTATGATTTTACAAATTTCCGTTACCTGTTACGTCTTTCTTCTACACATAGCAGTTTTTTTACTTTGATGAGTTTGGGCACCGACGCACTCCATCCTTGATGTTAACGCATCAGTTAGGTACAGTGTTCATCGCCATCGACCGACTTACTACAAAAAAGTCTTCACAGCCTCAGCCGTTTTCCCAATGTCTATGACAGACGATCTACCATAAAAGCAATAACAGATTTTCTATTAAAAAGGAACTTACTTTCATGAAGTCCCACTCCTTTCTTATGAAATATTTGAGAACCGCAGGCGTACCGGTCTACGGTGCCAAAACTCGTGTAGTGCGTAATTGTTTTCACCCTCCGAGAAAAGCTTTTTTTCTGGACGAGGGTTTTTAATTCATCCTCAAAATCCAGAATTAATCTGAAAACCTAGAAGTGTGATTTCATTAGTATTGGGGAAGTAATACCACCAGGCAGAGCCCTCGAGAACCACGGCTAGAACTTAATACAACTGGGTCCGTTTTGGAGTCCTGAGCCCATCGTTCACGGCTCACTAGTGTAGACACATCCACTCATTGGCACTATCGGTTCCACAGTGAGTTGCGGTGTGTTTTAAAGAGCTACTCGCAACCTTGTCAAACTCACCTACCAGTGGTCTGTTAGCCAACTAAAGAGTGACAACTGTTGCCTGTCTCCCTGAGGCCAAGATGTTGTATGTCGGGCGTAGGGTTGGATTTCTGGATTGCATTGTTATTATTATCGCCATTATTATTAATATTGCTATTTTGCAATACATACAAAAATACATATGAAATATATATATATATATAAAAACAAGTGTTGTAAACAAAATGTTATACAATTATTAGTCACTACTTCCGTTATTTTTCAATGATTCTTCAGTAATCAGAATACCTATAAACTTATCATGTGTCTTAGGTTTGTCTTAGAAATACATTTTAAATAATTTTTTTGTTAGTTTTTACACACGTTTTGTTTTATATTAATTACCTAAACGTTAACATCTTTTAAATGATTCCGTAAGTGTTACTGTTTGCAAATGCCTGTAGGCCAAAAAAGGTGTATCCTAACGTAATAACCTTGCATAGCTGAATCGAGTTTGCAGTCGTTGTATGCCTGATAGTTATGGTAGATTACAAATGTGCTTTCTTTACCTAAATTGATTGGGGAATCTATATAGGTGCGTGATATAGGTAGTCTATATAGATTTATTGTATCACATTTTGTAAACACAATGCATGTCTATATTATGTTAATAAACTATAGAAGTGTTTTAGTTTTAAAATAAACACAAGATTTCTAAGTGTCCTAATGTTACATCTGTCAACGTCGGTTTTAAGAAAAATTTAAATTTAAATTTGTTGATTACTCATAAGGTTAATTAGAAACTAATGTTGCATGCACAGCAATGTTATCTCTTAAGGTTAAATAATGGGTGTCGGAGAAAATAATGACTTTCCATTCGAGGCGTAAACCTAGACTATTTAATACAAGTACAATGTTTAAACAAAATATGAATTACCAATACAAAATATGCTACACATTTGCTGAAAAAGTTAGCAGGCTGTAATCTTGATCTCCTTTTCATTTCCTATTTATATTGTTTCAAATTTATACTTACGTTTGCATTAGCGTTAACGTCTAGAAATTCACATTAAGCGAGACATAACAATAAAAGTGAGTCAAACATACAGTAAACACAAATCATAGGCCTACTATTACCAACAAATAGGATATGTAACTAAGAGGTTGAGATTTCCGTGCTTAGTTAGAACTTTCTGAGCTCTGTCGTTAGTGATAAATTAAATTAATAGTAAATTGTAGTGATAATTTTTATCAAAAAATAAAATTGGCCAGTGTGAAAATAAAACATTATCCTCATAAATTTTAAAATAAACGCTAACTGCTTGGTTCAACAACCGATGTTGTCTTTACGTTTTCATTAGTAGGAAAAGTGTTATTAATGCAGACTGTTAACAAGCTATATGTACAACAATAATTTACTTACACACCGGAGTGTATACCAAAAGTAAGTCAGGTGGATATTCTACTTTTTTAAATTTATTTTCTTGAGATAAGCTATTTGTCTATAAAGTTTTAAGTTTTCTTATCGGTTTTCATACCAAAAATGGTGACCCATAAGATTGTAGAGATATATTCAGGTAATACGTGAATTGGTATCCAGACTTGAATTTGACTATATACTATCCTAAGGATGCAATCTCCTCCCTCGATATACAGTGGTACCTCGCTCTACGAGCCACTGAGTGCATTTCGTGCATTTCGCTGGAGAAACGTTACGAGAAACTTGTATTTGAATATTACTTGTGCCGTGTTCGGGTTAGTTGTTTTATGTCTGCTATTTTTTTGTGAGCAGATCTGATTCCAAATCGACTAGTAGGAGTCTCCTTTAAAGGAAGATGAGCCGAACGGCTCACAATTTGAATCAAGAGTCTAATGTTGACTATTTTATTATGGATCTGACTAGTTACTATTCTTCTCTCTCCTTCTCTGTGAGGATCCGGAAATTGTTTATTCATCTTTTCCTTATTTCTGTTACTCTCTTAAGATTGGCGTAAGTTCTTTTAGCGACCCCTTTTTGAACTGTCGATTTTCTGCAGTGATGACTAACGCATTTATTTAGAAATGCATTTTAATTCACACTCAAGAGACTCGTTATTCTTGTTTCCTTTCAGTTTCATTTTTATCTATAATCCATAAACAAGAGCCGTTTTTCTGTCGTTCTATGTTGTTGTCGTCGGAGTAACAGGCATCGTGCTTTCCTGGGAAGAATTTTGAACTTGTTCTTTTTTGTCTTATTTTAAATTCTTTTTAGACCGGTATTTTACATCTGATTATTATACATCTACTAACTATATAGATATTCTATTACTTTGAATACACTTCACCAAAGTCCTTTTTATTAGCCTATTGTATGTTTCTGTAATTAGTATTCCTAATTATGATAATATTGAACGAAGATCGGCAAAATTCCACCGTACCCGCTTTTCGACTGCCATCCTCTCCTATTTCTCCAATTCTCTCTTCCAATTATTCTAACTTTCATTATCATATTTATACCTCTTATCCATGTAGGCGTACCTGTAGTTCTTTCCCTCGTTATCTAAACATCAGTTAACGCCCGTTTTGTAAAATTATTCTCTCCCATCCTTATTATGTGCCCGTACTATATGGGACGTCTGGTTTCTATTATATCCATCTTTGTATAAATATTAAACTATAATATTCTTTAAATAATTGTTAGTGTTTAATGATCATCACTAAAAATACAAAATTAATTTCTACAGCGCAATTAGGACATAGCGATATAAAAAATTTGAGATTTTATAAAATAACCCCATAAAGAAAGCAAGTTTTGAATTGCATGCAGTAGTAGCGCTTTTAGTTTTGTGATACTGCAGGTAATCCTTTTGTCATCTGTTTATGTTACGATTAATTTAAGATAGGCGTTACATATATTTACAGTGCGTACTTTTGGTCAAGTTGGAGAATGTTACTCGGGAACAGTTCGCAAACTGCGTGGAATTTTACCTAAAAATTGTACCTAAAAAATCAATATTCAGAGAGTAATTATGAAATTCACGGAAACAGTTTTAATTGCAAGCATTAAAGCCCATTCGCGTTCTCGAGCTAGCCGGTATTTTGTAACCATTGCTGTCGTGACATAAAGTATTAACGTGGGACCAAAGAAATAAGTTTGCCATTGTTGACAACGCTTGTAAATTTCTACAAGCACCATTCAATCATGTGTCATAATCTCCATACCTACGTGTGCCTACAAAATTCAATGACGCAAGAATCTAGGCCTCAGGTCATTTAGAGCATCCATAATTTGTCAGTTAGACGTTGCAAAACCAAGAATTAGAGTGTGAATTTCTAAGAAAAGTTGAAATATTTTTCAACTGAATTTGTACATAACTAGGCAAATTATCGGATTTCGAGCAAAGAATCTCTGGATGCCTTATGACAAATAGTAATGTCAACAAGAGGCTACTACTAAATGTGCATTTTCAAGGCTGACGGAGTCATTGATTTGTAACAATGAATGGCGAAGTTTACCAAACCATAACAAGGGGGTTTTTATGGGCTTAATTAATGTTCCTTTTTCTTCTTCTCCCTGTAGTATGTGTAAACACCTGCCCCAATTTCGAAGCCTTATACACATTTTAAAATCAAATTGCAATTATTTACGAATATTTTATTTTGAATTAAAACGTCCGAACACTGTTTTCTGCGCTTTCCAACTATTATGTCTATCTTGTGGAGTATAAAAATATGCAGCTTTACTATAGAGTCCTTTTCAATGCACAGATCGTGTTCCTTCTATGTATTCTTATCATCATAAATCTTTCAAACACTGAGGAAACCTTAAGTTTACTCCGCACGTCCCCATTGCGAAGCGTATGTAATCATCATCTTCCTTTGACCATTCTTGAAATGCACATTTCTGGTTGATCCACTTTTCGAATATACACCAAGCTCGATACCACCAGAAACGTCTAAAATTTAATTTTTATTACTGTTTAAATTTTAGTTTCTAATGTTCATTGAATCGTCCCACAGATGGATTTATATTTAAGAAACGTGTTCTCCACATCTTTGTCTTGACTCCACAAAATATTGCATCCCAAGTACTTTAAATACTATACCTGCTCCAAACAGTAGTCGTCTACCACGACTTTCATCCCCACTGAATAACACGCAGGAAATGCGGCCAGTTTAGTATCTTACGTTATAATCCTGATTAATTTGGTGCAGTTGAAATAACGTTCGTTGAAATTTATCTTCTATGGAATTAGACTCAATGGATCCAAAAGTAATATCGTTTCAGTAGGTTGGTAAACCCTGTCACATTGCGTTCCAGACAACTGATTGATTACAAAAACAATTTTCTGCGCATATCATCTTATGGAAGAGCAACCAGAACTGGACAACGGATGTTGTGATTTGACAATATGCGACTTTTTCCTCTAGCGATTTTGAAGTATCGTGTTTCTGTCAAAAAGCAACAGAGTTCCTAACTCGAAAGTGGAGTTTCGACATATTACAGTTTTGCTTAATAAATTCCCGATAATTTTGTAAAGAGTGGGTTAGTGTAGTTGACAGGAGCCTTCGTCTCATATTGTATTCGCCAATTAATCTTGGTATGTAGAGTTAGTAACAAAATTAAATTTTGTGATAATTTATATAAGTGATTATTTTATTAAAGCATTAAGTATCGCTTCTTTATGAAGCGCCATATATGAAATAAGTTTATTCAGTAAGGCCACGTATGTAATCATCAAACATAATTTCTATATCATGACATAACGTATTTTCTAGACAACAAGAACAGACTCTGCATATGGCAATGTGACGTCAAACTAAGTTCATACGTGAGCAAATGCAAATACACACACGTGCATTTCTAAGACCTATCATTTTTTTTAATGTATGCAAATTATTTTCATTGCATATGTAAGCTTGCGAAACGTGAAGGTCATGTTATTGTAAAAAATATGTTTTCCAAAACACGCGCGCGCGCTTGCACACTCCTTTGTCAAAAACGTTATGAAAAAAGTTAAGACAGACCAAAGTCAAATTATTAATATTATTATTACCTTATTATTATCAAAATACCCTTATACCATATTGGTGTCGGGTTACATCAACTACACTCTATATACAAATTTGTTCCATCTTACTCTATCCATTGACAATGTCTTCGCTTCACT
Source organism: Magicicada septendecula (assembly GCA_034769895.1). Classification (NCBI taxonomy): domain Eukaryota; kingdom Metazoa; phylum Arthropoda; class Insecta; order Hemiptera; family Cicadidae; genus Magicicada; species Magicicada septendecula. The sequence continues at coordinate 216,423,230 of CM068369.1, read as the reverse complement.
CCATCCCAAGCTTCTTTCTCTCAAAATGTTTCCAATCATTCTATCCCAAGTCAGTCGCGGTTTTCCTCTCTTCTTCCTCCCCCTTGATTTTGCCTTCCAAACCTTTTTTACAATTTTATCACTATCCATTCTCTGCATGTGTCCCCACCAGTATAGTTTTCTCTGTTCAATAAAATCCAGAATCGATATCATTTTTAAATCCTCTCTTATTTGTGTATTCCTAACTCTATTCTTCCTTGTTACTCCTACTACTCTCCTAAGATATTTCATTTCTGCCGCCTGGATTTTATTTTTTGGCTTTTGAATAGCACCCACGTCTCACAGCCTTATGTTAAATCCGGTCTATATACTGTTTTATACACACTCATTTTCGTTTTTTCTTGATATCTCCTTCTTATTTATAAATTTATTGTTTAATGCATAGTATACTTTTACTGCCTTTTCAATTCTTTCATTTAATGCGGCTTCATGATTCCCATTACTATCTACTATAACCATTAGATATTTAAATAGTTTAACTTGTTCTATCTTCACTCCTACAATCTATATATTTTTTATTTTATTCCCCATTACCATTGCTTTGCTTTGGTCTTATTTATTTTTATCCCTTTTTCCTGGAGAACTTCATTCCATATATTCAAATTACCCTGTAACGCCCTTTCACTTGTAGCCATTAGCACTACATCATCCGCAAAAGCCCCTTCTGCTACTTCTATACTTTGCAAGTTCCTGTATCCAACATGCATTTTCTTAACCTTCAGTGAGCACTTCTTAATAATGTGGTCCATGTACAAGTTGAATAATGTCGGACTCAGTCCACCTCCTTGTCTTAATCCACAATTTGTTGTAAATCCTAACGACTTCATATTTTTACCAATTACATAATTTACATTTACCAAACATAATTTATGTTAGTAAACATAATTTACCAAAGTCAAATTATTAAAAAAAATGTTTCAAACGCGCGCGCGCGCCCTTTTGCACACTCCTTTGTTAACAAACTGTATAAATTACTATGTACTCAATATTAAATTAGCACATAACTGAGTAACTAAAGTTATAAATCAGAAAAAATGCTATACGTGTCAAAGGTGTTGCTGCCACTACTCCTGTGGGCAGTTCTGACTAGCTGTGTTGGTACGTTGAATACTTGAACTATACATAAGCCTGTCTATTTTCTTTGATCAATATTTTGCTTGTTGTACAATATACACAAAAGGTACACCTAGACTGAAATATCTATATTTGTACATATACTGAAATATTTAATAAAAAATACACATTGTGATGTATGTATGTGTACACATTTGTATTGTATGTGTATAGGAACACAAATACAAAGTCACAGTAAACCACAAACACAAATACGTTAGATTTAACAGAAAAATAACCCTGGTTAATAATAAGCAACATATTTTCCATCTATCCCAGAGCAATTTAGAATAGTTTCTGCTACTCTCTATTGTTTTGTGTTTGTTCGTCTGTCTGCACATCTAAATTATATTTTTCGTATAGAGCAGTGCCATTAGAGGACGAGCGAAGAGAGGTGTATGTGGACATAAAATAAGTATAAATTACACGTGAACAAGTGAACTATACAAAAACAAATTACTTAATCTGGTAATTAGAAAGTTATGTACAATTAATTTAAATGAACTCAACAAATAACAATTCGCGAATCATATGCAACTTCTTGTTTGCCCATCAACGCAGTTATTAGTATAAAAACAGACGTTGAAGTTATTTGTGAAAAACGTTGCTTATGCAGGACGAAACAAAGTTTGATAAGTATTGGAGGATAACTAGCAAAATGAGTCCTGTCGAATTACACCATACTATAAATACCACGGACACTTTCGAGGAAGGCAGAGAGACTCTAGTAACAACGACGCGGTTACTATGTCACTGATTCTCGACCTGGGAAAGTTAGAATCTTAGTCATCAGAATCATCATTACGTAAACGACACAAAAACACACACAAAAATATAACTTTGCCACGGTAGCAACAACGGTGAAAGCGCTAGAAAATCAACAAATATCTTTATAAAAAAGACAGCAAATATACTAAAACATGGTAGAATATATTTATATAAGCGCTAAAAGATCAACAAATATTTTTTATAAAAACAACAGCAAGTAAACTAAACCATGGTAGTATATATATATACATTTTCCTATCATTTTGGCGTCTTTTCAAAATGTATACCTTTTGGAGTCTACTCGAAAACGAAGAGTATATTGAAATTTTATTCTAACATTACGTTCTTGTGATTATGTTATTTGTGTTTTGCGTTTTATATTTCAATATACTCTTAATACAAGAAAATAATTTTTGTTGCACAAAACGCTGTCATTATGGCATCTTTTTATAATTACGACAATTATCAGTCTTTTCAGTTTTCCGACAATTAAGCGTCTGAAATGTATACTTTTTTTGAATTGTAGCGGTTTTTGCTTCCAGCGACGTTTCCAGTTTTCAACCCCGGGTATTGCACAGTTTACGTTGACGCTTATTTGTTTGTATGAAAGAGTGACTAACTGCAGGCGAATGACCATTATTCTTTTCCGTTGTTCACGCGTCAACTTTACATCATAATTTTAACTAAATATTTATAAACTGTCAAATATTTATCAACAATTCTTAAACTTTGCTATCCCATTTTACTAACCGTGATAATATAATTATTGTGTTTTACGAAGCATGCCAAAGTAGCGTACTGGCATTTCGAATTATGTAAAGATTGACCACTTGTCGTCGGATTAACTAACGGAATTAACGGGCATGTTAATATTTTCTCACATGCATTGATACCGGGTGATAACGTAACTTTGATCTCATTTACTAGAGAAATTTACTATGCATATTGGCAGTCAAAAATAATAAATGTAATTCCAAACGTTATGAACTTATACTCATAATTTAAAAAATATAATCAGTTATATTTTTGGTCAGTGTTCATTATTATGCGTACAGTATTTTGAAGTAATGCTATAAAACATTTATTTGTATCAATTTTGTGGGTAACAAAATTTTATAACTATAGTTTATAGTTCTGTAGTTCTTAATTGTCTATAGTTCTGTTTGGGATTGAGATTGATAAACAGATAGACAGATAGAGAGAGAGAGAGAGAGAGAGAGAGAGAGAGAGAGAGAGAGAGAGAGAGAGAGAGAGAGAGAGAGAAGGAAGGAGAGCGATCACAACTTTGCATATATGTACATAATAATAATTACTTCTTGTGTTAGAGATAGATGGGAGATGGGAGCAGTGGCGGCGATAAGGCCCCCGCAGACCCCGCGGCGCGGGGGGGCCCCGACCCTCATGGGGGGCCCCAGTTGGCCCAGTCATGGGACATAACTTGTAACATGAAAAATAAGCGTAAACGAGTTGTAAAACGCTTCTTTGTTGAATTATCAGTTGACCATAGAATTGACGACCCAGTGAAATCATTTGAAGTAAAAGTTTTCAATGCAACACTAGATATTGTAATAGCTCAGCTACAAATGAGATTCGAAGGATTGCGTTGCATTGATGATAGGTTTTCATTCCTGACGCCTCAGAATTTAGTAAACTTCTCACAAGAGACAATAGTGGAGAAAAATAAGGCTCTGGTAAATGTGTATCCTGGTGACCTTTCCACATCACTGCCTGACCAAGTAATATCCTTCAAAGCTCTGATGGCCAAAGAAATTGTACACAAGAAAAGAATTCGAGAAATGATGAATTTACTGGTTGAAGAAAACAGCTGCCTTATGAGTTGCCTCCCAGACTTAACTACAGCTTTGCAGCTTTATTTAACCATACCTGTCACAACAGCTACAGCGGAAAGAAGCTTTTCAAAACTTAAATTAATTAATTTAAGTCATACTTAAGAAGTACCATGGCCCAAACTCGGTTGAGTGACTTGGCACTGTTAAGCATTGAGCATGAAGAGACACAGAAAACTAATATCAACGAAGTGGTTGAAAAGTTCTTAGCTATTAAAAAAAGAAGACTAGGCTTAGGAAAACAGTGAACTTTGGTTGATCCTCATCTGTAAATATTGTACATTACTTGAGTTCGAGTGTTATTGAATTGGATTAGACTTAAGGAGAACTTGTATAGAGTATATTCAAGAATTTTACAAATTCAGGTACAAACTAATTTAAATGTTTGAAAAAAGCTAGAATGTTACTTTGATATTCGTTTTTAAATAATAAATTTTTAACACTCTGTGTGCGGTACTGTTTCATAGTCTGAATTTAGATCTTTGACGTAAAAATAAATCATTCTTTTTATTTTGGTTTTTTTATAGTTTGTATAGAACTTTGTCTATTTAGCAACAATGAATTTTAAGAGTTTGTACACGTGTAAAACATCCTTTGCAAATTGCAAACGCTTTGTGATAGACGAGAAAGTATTCACAAACCATTGTTGTGAAACACACGTAAATAGAAACTCATTTGAGTGTTTTCCCCTATTACGTATACAAAATTTAACCATTTTTATAGGGCCCCCTAATTAGTTTCGCGGGTGGGCCCCCGTTACGTTAGCGCCGCCACTGGATGGGAGACAGAGGGTTGTGAGATAGCATAAAATTTTATATTAACATTTCCATAATATTAGTTCTATTTGTATTAGAAATAATAGCAAGATTTTGCGAGAAGCAGGAAGGGAGGGAGGGAGGGAGGGGGAGAGAGAGAGAGAGAGAGAGAGAGAGAGAGAGAGAGAGAGAGAGAGAGAGAGAGAAACAGACAGACAGACAGGGAGAGAGACGAAATTAAAATGTTTCGGGTTGAGGGTACTAGAAGTCATCGAATACCTGCACTTTTTGTAAAACCAGGAAAAGGTTATTTTATGATACTGTTCATTGACATGTCTATTGTTATATAGGCTTGTGGTTTCTCTACGGATTATAAAAGTAGTGGCTACATCCAGTGGCTTGAGAGGCATTTTCTTACAGAGAATGCTCACGGCCGCTAATAAATCGAGAAATGCTGATACTTATTTCAACAATTTCTTCAGTTACTAAAAGCGGTCAGTAAGGCCTTGTCGTTTTTCACATCTATGTTAATATCTTAAATATCTTTTAATTTTATTTATTTTTTAGATTTTGTCTAACTTACTTGTACGTTAGCAAAATTTATTAACTACAAATTACTGTATATTCAATTTAAAAATAGCGTGTAAAAATAATGAATAGCCGCTAAAAAATCATTAAACAATTCTCCTACAGAAAAACATTTCTCTTCAAATATATTCAATTAAATACGTCTGAAATGTACTAACAGACATTCTGCTGACTCTTCTCCGTACATCACGCTTAATTTTGGACCATTAGTTCTCAATCGTTGGGGTGTGAACGGCAAAATTGCAAGGACATACAAAATTAAGCGAACGATTCACAGGAAAATGTATAACCCATACATTTGGGCAGTGGCGCACCCAGGAAGGTTTTGGGGGTTAGAACCTACCGAAAATATGGTAAAAATTGTGTAGTCAACGAATGTACAAATAGTAAGGCTGTAGTAATAAGATAAACTAAAATACAACGTAGGTAAGCTTACCAGACACGAATAAACTGTTCTCATGATATGTAATTGTGTTCGTACTTTTCAAAAACACCGGTTTTCATCAAAAGCATAGAGTTTACTTTATTGCTGTATTTTCCGGTTTGGAGAGTGAAATGGATCAATCTGGGTCGCCTGTCGACTTCAGTGCAAAGGAAAGTTGTAGGCCTACATAGTCAGAGTCGGAAAATAATTTATAACGTGTATTAAATCGGAAGATAAGGATATATCAGAAAGAAAGTTACAGGAACGGGTAGCTCAGGCGTGCGGCGTGTCTATAAATAGTGTTTCTAGAATTATTAAAGAAACATCATGGTATATGGGTGATATAAAATCTTTCAGGACTCTCCATAAAAATGTTCAACAATTGAAATAAAAACTGATTTAAACGATTTCGACAAGTGCACCACTCGACGAATTATTCACCAAAGTCAACCCATAGAAGGGTAAAGATTAACATTCAAAAGTAATTTAAACAATTTTAAAGAACAAATTAATTATAATGGTAGTGTTTCCAGTCTGAACCACATTATTCGTCAAATGGGATTTCGACGGAAACGTGCCAAAAGCAATAGGAAACATTTAAATAGAAAAACGTGACATTGAAATCTTAAGAGTTGATATATAAGAAAATTACAGCAATTCAGAGAAGAACGGTAGTCCATAGTATACACAGATGAAATTTTGGTTTTCACCGTTCAAAATCGGTTAAAAAAATTTGGACAGACAATGACGAAAGTGCCTGAAAATTTCAATAAAAAATAAATTCGCCTGCAACATCATTAACAAAAAGGTAGACATGATTAACTGGTTATTGAATCATGGGATTCCTTTAGTCCATTTATGTTATAACCTGAGCTCTGTTTAATAGTTAGGCTAAACAAAATAACCCAACATTATTATTAGCGGGTGTCCTACAGTCTATGCCGCATCCGTCATTTCGATCGCCATTTCTCCCTATCTTTCCAGTTATGGTCTTCCATAGCTCGACCTCTCATGCATTTCCTAATTCCTGTTTTCCATTGTGTTGTCAGTTTTCCTTTTCTTCTCCTGTTTTGTGGAGCGTAAGTCAATGCTTTCTTTGGCCATCGCTTCTCCTTCATCCTCATTACGTGACCACACCATAGCAACTGTCTGGATTCTATTCTTTCTGCTGTTGTAAATATGCGCCCTGTTTTCCTTCTTATATCTTCGTTTCTAACATGTTGCATTCTAGAAATATTACACGATCTTCTTAAGAAGTCCATTTCCACAGTTTCTATCATCTTTTTCTCTTTACCTGAAATTTGCCAGCATTCGCAGCCATAAGTTAAAATGGGCTCCTCAATAGTTGTGTAGATTGTCAGTTTAGGTTGAACCAAAGTTTTGTTCGACTAAAGTAACGAGTTTAGCAAACGAATAGCCTTTTTTCCCTGTTGTATCCTAATTTTTATGTAATTCTTTGTTGTTCCATCTTCTGAAATAATAACCCAACATACAAAACTTTTAAAATAATCACTATTTCAGCAAACTATGGACATTCCATTTTACGACTTCCACCCTATCACCCGGTTCTTAATCCTAGAACTGATTTGGGCAACTGTGGAAAAGCATGTTAAAACAAAAAAAGTTTATTTTCGTAGACAGTGTTATAAACTTAGCAAAAAAGGAATTTGAGTGTATTTATCTCACACGCTGGACATCAAAATGTGACCACGTCTTGAAAATTTAAAAGAGCATGTGAGATCGGACCAAAAAGTGTATAATGTAACAGATCGTTTCTAAATTAATAAGTGATGGGATAGCAGCAGTTAAGATAATTTGAGTGATGATAACAGTGAAGGAAATTTACGTACTTATTACGGCAATAAGGTGTGGAAGAATTGACGTAATATTTGTAATTGTTTGTAAGTAATTATGTGCTATATTACTTAAATAGTTTTAGTATAATTTTTTCATTAATGTTGTCTGCCCTGTTATTCATGGTTAATTTACATCTGCTTGTTTTTAAAACACGCACACACACCCAGAGTCAGTCATTTCACATTCGAGCCTGTTATTGATGTTACTTATACAAACAACTTAAGATGCCAGTGCAATGTTGACTATATATTACTAAAGTTTTTCCTAAATCGTAACATGTCTGATAACAAAGTGTTATATACTCCGAAATATACAATGTTTGTTAATGTCTAGACTCGACTAGGAGATTAGGAGAAACACTGTAACAGACACAACATGACAAGTCACTGTTTACATAACAATTGCAGTACTAAACATTAAACATTTTATAAATCGGTGAAATCTTTGTATGGTCCCTCTGTTGTATCTATTGTTTGTTTCGTCTTACAAAACGTCCATTTGAATTTTTTGTCGTGTCGAAATATAAATCTAAATCAAAACTTGTCACGTACTTGTACGTAGACTTGTCGTTCAGAGAACACTCTAATATTCAACTGTAGCCTTTCTATTATTAGCTTTTGCCTCAGAGCTGAACGCAAGTTATGCGGCAATTAAGCTCCAGCGTCAACTCGACGCGTATGTCGGGTGGACCGATGTCTGGAGAGTTGCCGTTAACGCTTCCAAGAGCGCCGCGGTAATATTCTCGCGCAAACGCAAGCGGCCTCGGCCGCTAAAAGTAGGACGAGTCGAGGTGCCCTGGACCAATAGCGTCAAGTACCTCGGGCTCCACGTGGATTCCCGACTCACCTGGCGAACGCATACAAATTACATCAGACAACGCGCTTCGGCGCAACTCAGTAGACTCTGGCCCGTGCTATCTAATCCGGCAAAGACCCCCCGGATAGGTAAGCTCATAGTCAACTCGTACGTGATGCCCGTGATTACCTACGCCTGTCCTGTTTGGGGATACCTGGCTCGTGGTCATAGAACAACGCTCCAGCGCGTACTCGACCGGGGACTGAAGCTTGCGCGTAAAGTACCCCCGGAGGTACTCCTCTCGTCTTTTGAGGAGAGGACTCGGTGTCCGCTCTCTTGATGACACCGTGAGACGCCTGGCGCGTAGATTCTATGTTCGTTCCGACAGAGTGACCCACAATTCCCTCATTGCCGGACTTGATAAATACACCCCGCGACCAGGTGAGTCCTGGAAGCGACCTCATCTATTAGTCCCGATGGTATCATCCACCAATCGCAGGTCGCTTCAGACCCCCCCCCCCCATAAATAGATAAAATTATATAAAAAGAACTCCAACTGACCCAGTGGCAGGAGTTCTTCCTGAGACTCGGGACACTGCAATACTCGCGACCCGCGCTTCGCGCGGGCCGCGCAACCCCTTGTGTGTCGGCGGTTCACAAGGCAGAGCATTCATCCACGACACGTGACACGATCCCACTTCACTTCAGCTGCTCGCTCTGGACGGACCTGCTCTCTCTGGACGACTTCCGAAGCTTTGTCGCTGTTTTCAGCTGCTGGCCTGCTGCCTTCGTTTTGAAGAGGACAGACGACCATCACCTGCTGCCCTGCTTTCTGGACATCAACAGGCCTTAGAATAAAGAAGACTACGACTCAGCTGGCTGGTGAACTGAGTAGTTACCACACACAGCTGAGTTCGTCGGACCTTCTAAGGGCCACCAGCCGAGCGACCCTTTTCAGGACCACCAAATGCCGTTGAAGAGGAAGCATTTTCAGCCTGCCAGAGCTTAAGGTTGCGCAGCGCAGCTTGCCCGCTGACGCTCAGGCTCTTAGGTAGCGCTGCCTAGGACGATCCTTGCAAGTCCCCACCAGTGGTAAGCGAGCTTGGATATCTCGCCTAGGTAAAGAGGCCGGTGGACACCTCTCTCGGTAAGGAGAGGTATCTAACGAAGTCGGTCATTAGCCCAGCTCGTAGAAAGCCTGAGCGTTCCAGTAGTCCCGCTTGCGATCCGGCTCGGGCCGGAACCTAGGTCCCTGGTTACCGCCGGAGACAGCCTGGCTGCCTCTGGTCGGCGAACCTCCCGCTCGTTGGCGGATATGCCCGGTTCGGGCGCGTCAACGAGGACGCAGTCGCTCGCCACTGCCCCACCCCACACGAGCGATGCGCCGTGTTCTCCGCTGATGGCTGCGGACCAAGTCGTAGATCCCCGGACGGTTCCGCTGCCCGGCGAAGAGACCGACTCCCGACGAATTTCGGTTCGTCCAGAAAACCCTCATTGACTCTAACATCCAATTTCATACCTTTGGTCTCCCTCAGGAGAAAGAAAGCAAAGTTACCATCCGTGGTATCCCCCCCGATTTGGCACCGACAGACAATATCGAGGAGTTGGAGAGCCTTGGCTTCACTCCAGCCTCCTGCATTCCACTTGTTGACCGCCAAAAGCGCAAGGTCAACGTTTTTTTTATCAAATTAAAGAAGGTAGGAGACTACCAACTCATCTACTCCCTCTGGGAGCTTTTGTGCCTCCGGATAGAAGTCTCCAGGTATAACACCCCTACCGGCCCTCCGCAGTGTTACAACTGCCAGAGGTACGGCCACCCCTCTTACAACTGCCACATGGCACCCCGTTGCGTACGCTGCGGCGAAGGTCATCCTAAGGGCGCTTGCACCAAGGACCCTAACACAGACGCAAAGTGCGCAAACTGCGAAAAGAACCATCCAGCCAACTGGAGAGGCTGCGAACACTACCAACCTGCCCTTGAGCGGAAGCAGGAGATGGACGAGATCCGGCACCGCAACCCGACCCGGCCTCAGCGCCAAATCAAAGTCCAGCTGACCGCCACTCCGGCGGCTGCCCCAGCCCGCCAACCACCCGTCCAACCTCGTCGTCCCAGTGACGACCCTAACCCTGCTACTACTAAGGAGCCTCCCTCCATCGCCAAGTCATTCGCGGCAGCCGCCGTATCTAAACCCGCATCCGCGCCTCAACGCGCGAAGGCTCCGAAGCCCAAACAGAAACCCCCAGCTGCTAAAGCTCCTTCTAAAAAACCCTCCACCGCTCAGCAACTACCATCGGTCCAACCACCTAAGCCCGAGGCAGCCCCAGAAAACTCGGAGACAGCTCCCCAGCCAGTCCGCCGCCCCGCGGCCATAAGCGAGCCACATGAGGGCGTGCTAACTATCGCGGAGTTGCAGGACTGGAAAGAAGATCTCCTGCCCAAACTAGTTGCTGCGCGCGACCTGCACTCTCTCGTCACAATCATGACCTCCCTTACGTCCTTGTTGCTCGCCCGTAATGGCTAGGCCTCTCACACTCGTTGCTTGGAACGCAAATGGCGTAGCCGGGCTGCGAGCTGAGCTGGCCTGCTTCGCGAGCGAGTATGACGCGGACGTAGTCCTCCTTTCTGAAACCCACCTGCGTCCCCAAAACCGATTTAACCTACCAGCTTACGCTACTTATCGTACGAACCGCCCAGTGCCACTCGCCCGAGCCGCATCTGGCGGCACAGCCATTCTCATCCACAGGCGATTATCTCACCGACCTCTACCCCCCCCCCCCGACAACACAAATTGAAGCGACTGCGGTCGCAATTAGCGTAGCGGGAACCGAGCTTCGGCTGGTCTCCGTCTACAACAAACCCAGCCTGGTGACAACCTCCAGGAGCTTAACGCGCTCCTTAACCATGATCTACCATCCATTGCAGTCGGAGACATGAACTGCAAAGACCCGTCTTTGAATAGTCGCTTGACTAATTAAAGCGGTCGTGCTCTCGCCCAATACGCCTCGACCAGGCCTGACGTCCTTGTCATCGGCCCAGCCGAGCCGACATTCATTCCCGCCAACCCTGCCAACCAGCCAGACGTTCTCGACATAGTTATTGTCAAGGACGCTGTCTGCCCCATCCTGGTCGAGGCAATCTCAGCCCTATCGTCCGACCACAATCCGCTGGTTGTGACGCTTCGAAGAACAAGCGACTCCCCGTCTGTCCGTCCTCGTAAAAGAGTCAACTGGCGCTCTTACCACGACGAGCTGTGCCGTAGGTTCCCATCAGCCCCCGAGGCCCCAGCGCCCTCTCGAAGGGAGCTGGACCGCCAAGTCACACATCTCCATGACACTCTTACCCACTGCATGGTTACCCACACTTACACTGTCCCAGCACATCGTAGGGAGTCTCAAATCCCTGTCGAAGTCCAAGAAGCCATCAGCCATAAAACCATTTTTTGCCATTGCGCCTTCGCCGCAGCTGGCAAAACACTCGCGATCCCGCTGTCAAGCGGCAGTATCCCCGACAGTCTGATTACGTAAAGCAACTCCTGCTTGATGTCAATCAGCATAGCTGGGACAACTATCTTGAATCCCTGGAAGTCGACCACGCCTCTGTTTGGCAGGCTACTGGTCGCCTCCTTGGCGAAAAGAGGACTCGCCACCCCCATGACTCCCCGACGGGTGTTGTTCATTCTCCGCAAGGCTGAGGTCTTCGCAAACTCCGTTGAGGAACAATTTACCACTCACAGAGGAATCTTTGATGCGGACCACATGGCTCGCGTCGAGGACTTCCTCGAAAACTATCTCGCCCAACCTTTGACGGATCCCCCAACCGCCTTTGAAAAAGCCGATCTCGTCCATGCTATCGCACAGCTGAATCCTAAACGCGCCTGCGGCCCGGACAGAATAGGAGCGACCGCCCTAAAGAATGCCCCATCAGTTGTCACTGACCATATCCTGGACGTGTTCAACTCATGTCTCCGCCTCAATTACTTCCCTCGCCTGTGGAAAAGTGCAACGGTAATCATGATCCCTAAACCCGGGAAATCTCGCATGATCCCTGAAAATTATCGACCCATCTCACTACTGCCCGTGTTATCGAAGGTGTTTGAGCGCCTCATGCACGCCCGTGTTGTGCCGCTGCTTGATGGTTTCATCCGTAGCGAACAGTATGGGTTTCGCAGGGAGCATTCAACCACCCTACAACTTGTCCGCGTCGTTACCCAGTTCTCTGACGCTGCAAACAAAAAGCTGGACACCGCAGCAGTCCTCTTGGACATTAGTAAGGCCTTCAACCGTGTCTGGCACGAAGGTCTGCTCTATAAACTGGCACACACGCCCCTTCACGTATCTACTGTGAGACTGTTCTGGTCGTATCTCCGCGGCCGGACTTTTCACATTAGCGTAGATGGAGCGGTCTCTTCTGACCGCCCCATAGACGCTGTCGTTCCCCAAGGATCAGTCCTCGGCCCGGTTCAGTACTTCGTGTACACGAACGACTTGCCCGTAAATCCCAATAAGCTTCGCAGGCCACGTCCAAACCAAACTCCGACAAGCCCGTGGCGTCAGAGCCAAAATCTTTCCCCTCATCTCGCGCAGAAGTCCCCTTTCACTGCGCACTAAACTTACTTTTACCTACTGCTAATCAGGACAGTATTCACCTACGCAGCCCCAGCGTTGTGGCCCCTCTTATCTGCCACAACGAAGCGTAAGCTGGAACAGTTCCAGAACAGTTCCGTCCGTATCCTCTCCACCTCGCCCTGGTTTGTTTGTAACAGAGCTATCAGGACGGGCCTCCGTCTGCAAACGGTGGAAGAGTTTGTCTTCAGACACTCTGTGGGCCTCTTCGTCCGGGCAGCAGACTCCCAATACCCCCACCTCCGTGACCTGGCCAAGGACGAACGTCCCCCTTGCCACGTAGTCAAAAGACCCCGCACTCTGCTGGACGACCCCCCATAGTCTCCTACATAGGGTCCTTCTCCTGAGGAAGTCAACACCCTACCGCAAGTACACTACCTCCAACAGATCACCTACCACACCATAGACATCGCATTAAACCTCACTCTGCCCTGAATGGTATGCCCTGGTCGTTTGCGGCCTCGGCGGGGTTGTCTTATGTTCGTTGTGCAAGTGCCTTCTTTCATCAGGCGCTCGCCCTGGATACGCAACGGGCCTGCGCTGATCACCGCTATGCGGACAGTGGGGCCACGTCGGAGACAGCAGCGCTGGCCAACCGGCCCTCATATTTACCGGGAGGTTTCTCCGCTGTGGCTCGTACGCGTCACCGCTGGCTTCAGGGCCCAAACCCTACCAGACTTTGGCTAAGCTGAGCACCTCGCTTGTGAGATCCTCTCCCCTACCCAACTGCATAAGGAGCATACCATTCCACCCACTTGACCTTGTTTTTCCGAAAGTCCTTGAGAGAGCCCGACCTACTTGCAGTCATCGGAGGAGTCACTCCGGGCGCAGCTACCATGCAGGGGCCTTGAGCCCCGTCCCCCCATTAGCTACAAGCTACAAGTCTCTCACTGTTGCTTGTTCCCATTTCACTGGGCGAATTGTTCGGCATACCACCCATTACGAACATTTTTTGCTACCGAAGATGGCCACCGGTTGTGTGGCCGAAACGTCTAGCCATTCTACATCAAGCATTCGACCACGGCCTTTCAGCCCAGAAGTTTTAATTAATTATTAGCGATAATCTTTTTGAAATTTGAAAATCTTATGGGCACATTCAAGTTAGAATTTGAAAACCTAAGAGTGGTGATGCAGGAAATACTATGAAAACAAGAGAGTAAAAAAGTTTTTCAATTTAAAAAAATCATAAGGCTGGAAAAAATAAGTTATGCTTATACAAATATCTTGATAGTGAACTGCATCAAAGTAGAGCATCAGTACCCTATCATAACAAATTGGGACCGAGAATAATTCGGGTACAAGAATATTTGGATATCAATACAGACATGCGATTTGTAATAAAATGTATTAAAATATGAGGTTGGCTTCATAAACTTTTCAGATATATACTTCAGTAGTGTCAATACTGCCAAATACTGATCTACGCTTTCTTTAATATATGTTTTTGGTACACTTATAACACTCTACACAAAAAGTGCAAGTCATAGTAAAATGCTCAGTGTAATAGCGGAATGTTTTAAAAATGTATTTATAACTTTTAATGTTGGGACATAACAAGAATAGTAACAAATTGTTACAAAATATAAAGTTATAATAAGTTAACAGTTGACATTATAACAGTAGGCTTCTTATTGTCATGCTTCTGCTCAAGCCAGTACTACGGACACATCTAGTAAATTCAGAGTATTGATTTTTTGAGAACTTAAAACAAATTGGTATTCATAACACAGACTGTAATGCCCTTATTTTCCAAAAGAACAATACTGAAAACTACTCGAACCGTTTTAAAAACTTCCTCTCGAGTGTTCTTTTTTTTGAAGGAATTAAATACAAAATGCTGGCGAATGTTTTTAACTTGATAATAAATAGAATGAACTGAATGACAATGAACCTACAAATTGTATAAAACATTTTGATTATTTACTTACCATCTAGTAATACCAGTAATAAGAATTATGTTCCTTCTTTAATAGTGGCACATCGGGAACTGGACTGGATTACTACCTGATTTTACCTGAACTGTAAATTTTAAAGTATGAGTTTTCGTTATTTAAAGCGTATCAGAGAAGAACACATGACAGCAAATTCTTGTGAATCAACGGCACTTTTAATCTTAATTTAAATTAGAACTTTGTAGTTCATACTTAATACAAATACATTACAAAACGCAATCGAATTTAAGTATCTTATTTTAACAGCTGAATAAAATAAATACATTTCGTTTAACATTACGGTATTCTATACAATATGTTTCCTACAATAAGCAAAGTCTAAAAAAGGTTGTATCTCTAAAATATCCACGATTGGAGTCTTCAACATCATACTGTCGAAATGTCATGAGTTTTTATGTGTGTATGCACGCGTGCGCGCGCATATTCGCGCGTTTATTCCAGGTCATAAACTGAATAGCATTAATACAATACTGGCAACGGAATATTTGCTAAGCTTAAAGCATTTTAAACAAATAAACACTAAATTAAGAGATCGTTATTCCTACTTTTGTTCTTATAAAACTTACGTGAACATTTAAATATTTCTGGAGAATTTGTGTAAATATGTAATAAAGTAGGAGTAGTAATGTAAATACTTGTTAGACTGTTACGTATAATTTATTGGTAAAAATTAGGTTTAACAGCTGTGACTCCTTATGCAAGACCGCACACCGAATGAATACGAGTTTGTTTATTCAAACAGGATTGCGTATTATGTCTTCAACTGCTTGTGTGCGTATTATACACAAGGCAGCTGATGTCTGTTATTACATAGTTCTCCTTGATAGTACCACATCTGACAACAATTGCTGCATACCTTCACGAAACAAATTTGTTAGTCATCAGTATGAAAACCTTTACACATGACAATATTGTAGTAAGCAATTCGAACTAACCAAATACCCGGCCGTGAATTGATCACAGAACTTATCTGGACGTTATCGAGAAATAGTTATTTTCGGGAAAAAATCTTATAACAAATTGAATTTTCGTAAGAATGTATACAACTATTTCTTCAGGTTATAAATAAAACTTTCTCATGAGAAATTACTGTCTATTATGATGCCAAGATATTTCATTTGTTTAGTTTGTTCAGCCACCAAGCAGCTATACATGCTTGATATGTTTGACGTGATGATTAAAAAAAAACAATATGAAAATTCAACCTTGTCTCTCAAAAAGAAAATCGTATTTTTTCACTTAAGACCATAATTACTAAATCAATACTTTAGATTATTTAATTCGACAATCATTTAACTTGAAAATAAAAAAATACATACAATAGTTATTTATTTTTAATTTACTGTTTTAATAAACATCGTGCCTGTGGCTGACTTGGCGGGAAAAATTGCGACAGGACTACTTGCCCAAACTTACTGTCTAGTGTAAACGGAGTTTCATACATCTGTCGAAATAAATTACGACATTAGCTCACGCAAGCAAGTAGTGAACATTTCCAGTATCTCTCGCGGTAAAAACTGCGTCTTAGTGCAAACACTTACTGGAGACTGCTTGCGTATTTCCTGTCGAACTTTTCTCACAGTGTAAACGTAGCTTAACAGTTTGTCCTCAGGCGTCTCGGTAGTAACGCTAATACACTTACTACGCATTCTTTTTAATTTATCTCACTCTGCCTTCTTGTCTCGCTCTCCCCTCGTCACACTCTGATAGAAATTAAATTGCAAATGACAATCAAATTTCTAATATTTCTACTCTGTCACTAGCCCCTCTCACTCACTCTTTCTCTCTTGCCTTCCCTGTCGCTCGCTCACTCTCACTCTTTCCCACACCATGTGTCCTTTTGTTTTACCTCTCTCTAACCCTTCGACAGAAATATATAACTTTTTAATATAAATGTTATTCTCTCTCTCTCTCTCTCTCTCTCTCTCTCTCTCTCTCTCTCTCTCTCTCTCTCTCTCTCTCTCTCTCTCTCTCTCTCTCTCTCTCTCTCTCTCTCTCTCTCACACACACACACACACACAGACAATACACACACACACACACACTTCCTCTTTCTTCACACAAAAATTAAACTGTTGTGAAGAATCAAATTTTTAACTTTTTGCCCCGATCACTCTCCTCTCCCTCTACCACTTTTTCTCTTTTGATTCAAGACTTGTACTATTGTAAAGCACATAATCAAACGGTTTATAAAGAGAATAAAATCGAAATTGGGGAAGGTAAGAGAAAGTAAGATGAGGTAAGTGGGAAAATTAACTGATAAAATGAACATGAGAATATGAGAGAAACGAAGCAAATAAATAAAGAAGGACATAAACTTTGACCCACTTAGCACAGTCTGCATCAGGATTGGATTGCGTTTGACATTTGACCCTGTGCGTTTACGCTATGAGTGTTGCCATATCCACGGATTCCACAACGATTGGAAACGAAATGAAAAAAAGGCGCGTAGAATGTATACAGACGATGGTAGTACTATGTGGTGGACAAACCATGAACTACGTATTGTATATCAATTTTCAAAAGTCTGTCAATTTGGCATCCGCAGGTAAAAATGTAAAAATTCGTGGTGCAAAAACAATGAGTTGAAAGTTAAAAAAAATAAGATGTTTCATTAGTGATGTGCCCATAAAGGATGTTTGTGGAACTTATAAACTTTTATTCCACACTACACATTTTCTATAAGGGATTACATTTTGGCGTCCGATATATGGACGTTAAAATGTAACAGACGCCAGAATTATGATAAAATTTGTTAAGACGGCCGCACAAATGTTAGTAAAACATATATATATATATATATATATATATATATATATATTGTGACATAGCGAGGCGAAGATCTGCTCTCGGCGCCAGCCGAGACGTGACACGAGAAGGCGAGGCGACCCAATCAAGGATCGGCAGCAGCTTGATTGGCCTCAACGTGACCATCTAACGTGCTCGAGGCGAGCCAACCAGGGACCAGCGGCACTCTGATAGGTTCGTGGCATACGACCTGTCAGGGCATAAAAACAGCGCCGCTAAAAATTTTTGGCGCACTCCATTGGACGTCGTCAAGCCAGCTGGAAGAAAAGGAAGAAGGAAGAATGGAGAACGCAGGAGAAGCAGTGATGGACATCGACTGGGACAGCAGCGGGCTCTACATACCGCTGCCGATAGAAGAGAACCGCAGCACGCCCGGAACAGCGGACGCAGCCGCCGAACATCACAGCGCGGCTCGGGCAGCGTACGCAAATCATTTAGCGTACCCGACAAACGGTCCTTTTAAGGGCCTAAAAAACTATAGTGTGTACGATTGGCGCCATTTGTCCTGTGACAAGTGGCGCCCAACGTGGGGCGACGATCATCTTGCGGATGCAGGATCCAGCCACGCCAGAGAACTACCAGCCGGCACACAAAACAACATGGCGCCCAACAGCTACACCCAGCGGGACACCGGGTTCGAAATAGAGCAAGGCTTTGCGCAATTCGCCGCAGCTCTGAGGTGCACGTTGCCACCGGTGATCACCGCTACATACCATGGCCTCAAGTACGAGGATCCAGAACGATATCTTCAACAGCTAGAGCGACAGCTGCGGGACTACAGAGTCCCACCTGAACAGTGGGCAGATTACGCAGTGCGGCAGCTCCGAGGAGAAGCTGCCACGTGGGCAGAGAGATACACGGGACTGCAGATAAATTGGCCCGAGTTCTGCGACCGCTTCCGGCATCACTTCTGCGGGATGCAACGAGACGCAGAGCTGCTGGCCGAGCTGTACGGACAAACGCAGCGGCAGGAATCGGCGGAAATCTTCATCCTGAGAAAAATCAAGCTGTTTCGCCGTCTGTACCCCGGAGGTGACGAGAGGACGAGCATAGCCATGCTTACACAACAGCTGCAGCCACGCCTTCGACCTGCGCTGAGGTTCCCGCCGCCTATGACTTTAGAGGAACTTTTACAACGGGCAATGAGCATCGAGGCGGACTTGGATCAAGATAGTCGTGCGCGAGGTCGGGATGACTCTGCTGAAAACTCCCTGGATCGAGTAGGGGGGTCGAAGCAGTGTCGATCGGCCTCAAGCACGAAAGAGGAACAAAGATTGAACAGCCTAACGCCCAAGTGCCGCTACTGCCCGGGAAGACACTTCCATCGGGACTGCCCTGTGAAGAACCGGCAGGGAAACGACCAAGCGCCCCGGTAAATAGCCCACCGGGGCGCGTGAACCAACTAGGTGCGGACATACCGCGCATTCCAATAGAGATCGCCGGCCGAAAACTGACCGCAGCCTTGGACTCCGCCGCAAACTACGACTTCGTACGAGCCGGTCTGCTGCCCGGAGGAAGGAAGACGGAGCCCCGAGTTGTCCAGCTAGCGCTACACGGTCAGCAATGTCACTCAACGGCCACCGTCGTCGCAGACATTATAATTGGAAGTCTCGCGACCACCACCAGTCTGCTAGAAGTGCCCGGACTGCAAGAAGAAGTTTTATTGGGCCACCACTGGCTCACGGCCAACCAAGCAGTTGTGGACTACCGACGGGGCTGCCTTCACATTGGCAGCGAGAACCGACAGACGGTCTTCTGGAATGACCGCGCGGAGCCCGAGGAAGAGGACATTGACGAAGCTAGCCTTCAAACGTCAGCAGGTGGCCAACACCATAAACGGCTTCTGGAAATGTTACACCGTCATCGCAGTTTGTTCTCCCGTGGCCCGCTCCGCACTACATCTGCGGCCAAGCACGAGATCCGGCTGATAGAAGGTAGCCAGCCATTCCGGCTCCCAATGTACCGGTACTCCGACGAGAAGAAACGCACCATCCGGGAACAGGTAGAAGAGATGCTGAGGCAGCGTATCATTGAACCGGCCACCTCGCCATACAGCTCTCCGGTGGTGATTGTGAAAAAGAAGGACAGCACACCCCGGTTCTGCGTAGACTTCCGGAGGCTGAACGATCAGACCGAGGATGTGGACTCACCACTGCCGCTGATATACGAAACAATCAAGGACCTCAGCGGGGCCCAAGTCTTCTCGACCCTAGATCTCAAGAGCGGCTACTGGCAAATCCCGCTGGAGGAAGAAGCAAAGAAGTACACAGCATTCTCGGTGCCCGACGGAGGTCGCTACCAGTTCCGGGTGATGTGCTTTGGGCTGAAGAACGCGCCCAGCACCTTCCAACGGCTGATGCAGGATGTTCTCACGGGACTATTACGGGAGTGCTGCCTCGTCTATCTGGACGACATCATTGTCTACTCCCCCGACTGGGAAACGCACCTGCGACACCTGGATCAAGTCTTGGAAAGGCTGCAGATGCACCAGCTGACCTGCTCGCTCAACAAGTGTCACTTCGGCCGGGAAGAAGTCGCCTTTCTGGGCCACGAGATTACTCCGGACGGCAACCTCCCGCAGCAGCAACATCTCAGAGCGATTGAAGACCAGCCGGCCCCCAGCAACAAGAAAGAGCTGCAACGCTTCCTGGGAACCTGCAACTGGCTGCGAGAGTACATCCCCTGCTTCGCCATGATTTCGGAACCGTTAACGGACCTGCTGCGGACAAGAAAGTGGCATTGGGACGACACAACTCAGCGAGCCTTCGAAGAGGTTAAGGCCGCTTTCCGGCAGCCGTTAAAACTCTCACGACCGGATCGAGACTTGCCGATGTTTCTGCAGACCGACGCCAGCCAAAAGGGACTTGGAGCGGTGCTTTATCAATGCACCGAAGCCGGAGAGAGGCGTATCATCTCGTACGCCAGTGCCAAGCTCCACGAGGCGGAGAAGAACTACCACTCCAACGAACTGGAGTGTTTGGCAGTCGTCTGGGCCATCAAGAAATACCGGCCATACTTGGAGGATCGACATTTCACCCTAAGGACCGACAACAAGGCGCTAACTTGGCTGAAGCAGGCGACGGGGCAGAAGACGAAGTACGCTCGCTGGGCTCTACTGATACAGAGCTTCAAATTCACCGTCGTCCACTGCCCGGGCAAGGAGAACGAGTTGCCGGACTTCCTCTCGAGGGAACCTGGGCTTGAAGATACTGCCGGCGTCCAAGAAGAACCACGGATGCAGCCTGAAGAGAGGCCACTTCGCAGTGTTGCGGCAGCTGCACCCCGACTACAAGAAATCACAGCTGTCGGCATCCATCAGGCAGTGCAGGAGGCGCAAGAAGGCGACCAGGAGTGCCAAGCGTGGAGAAACGACCCTGCGGCGGCTACAGCGAGAGGATACCGGGTGGACAACGGCCTGGTTTGGAAGGACAGACGCAACCAGGAACCAGGATTGTACGTGCCGCCGAGTGTCCGCATGGAGGTCATCAGGCACTTCCACGACTTCCCTGAAGCCGGTCATCCGGGGGCCGAAGAAACGTTTCGGGCCATCGGCAAGGACTTCGTCTGGACCGGCCTAACCATTGATGTCCGCAGATACGTCCGGAGTTGCAGAATATGCGCCCTACACAAGCGCGGCGCAAATCCCGAACAGGACCAACAGCGACCTCACCGACCCAGGAGATGTTGGAATACTGTCGCCCTGGACGTCATGGGACCATATCCGCTGACTCGAGCTGGCAACCGGTACATCGTAGTGGTCACGGATATGATGTCGAGATGGGTGGAAGCAAAGGCCGTGCGCAAGGCGGACGCCGACACCATTATCCGCTACCTGGAGGAAGAAGTGTTCCCTCGTTGGGGATACCCAGAGGCGTTGCTCACCGACAACGGAAAGCCGCTCACGGGCCACAAGTGGAAGCAGATGTGCGACAAGCTGCACATACGACCGTGGACTACAGCCAACTACCATCCCAGGGCGAACCCGACCGAGCGGCGCAACGGCGAGATCAAGAAGGCGCTGCGCATCCAGCTCCATGACTGCAAGGACCATGGCGACTGGGACAAGCGTTTGCCGACGATTCTGTTCTCGCTGCGGAATCGTGCAAACGCCGCCACTGGAGTGACACCGAGCGAGCTTCTGCTGGGCAGAGACCTACGCCGACCCGGCGACTGGAGTCGGCCACACGCAGAACAGGACGTCCGGCCAATTGAGGAACGAGAAGAGGCGGCCAGGTCACACCAGACGCAGTATCAGCGGCGGCGGTATCCGGAACGGAGGACACAGGACCCTACACTGGCCGTAGGGCAGCTGGTGTACGTCAAGAGCCACGCCGGACCAGCCAAAGGACGGAGGTACCCTGGATGGGAGCCAGCCTGGGAAGGTCCCTTTAGCGTTGCCGCAACCCTCGGCGGGCAGATTTACACGGTGGAGAAGGACGGACGTCCATACAAGGTTCACCGCCAACGGCTCAAACCCGCCGGAGAAGAACAATGGGCTGGCCACCGGAGAGCATTCAAGACCCGGGGGAGTTGTGACATAGCGAGGCGAAGATCTGCTCTCGGCGCCAGCCGAGACGTGACACGAGAAGGCGAGGCGACCCAATCAAGGATCGGCAGCAGCTTGATTGGCCTCAACGTGACCATCTAACGTGCTCGAGGCGAGCCAACCAGGGACCAGCGGCACTCTGATAGGTTCGTGGCATACGACCTGTCAGGGCATAAAAACAGCGCCGCTAAAAATTTTTGGCGCACTCCATTGGACGTCGTCAAGCCAGCTGGAAGAAAAGGAAGAAGGAAGAATGGAGAACGCAGGAGAAGCAGTGATGGACATCGACTGGGACAGCAGCGGGCTCTACATACCGCTGCCGATAGAAGAGAACCGCAGCACGCCCGGAACAGCGGACGCAGCCGCCGAACATCACAGCGCGGCTCGGGCAGCGTACGCAAATCATTTAGCGTACCCGACAAACGGTCCTTTTAAGGGCCTAAAAAACTATAGTGTGTACGATTGGCGCCATTTGTCCTGTGACAATATATATAGCAGCCCATCAGTTTAACCAATACCCCATAGAAATTAGCTGTGATTGTAGAACATTTTTGATGCAGAATAATTCGCCATCAGATCGGTGTTCAACAATCGATGACGTTGAACTGATGCCCTAAATTGAAGAAAATATATACAAACGTTTATGCAAGTAACAATTCACCCATCAATTCAAACTCGTTTTATACACTTTTACTCGTTATGTCTATGTATATATATATAAACTTTGTATTTATGAATCTACATAATTATGCTCAGAATCTTGATGGCTTATCTTAATATAAAATAAAAGTCATTGTATATATGTATGTATGTATGTTCCACATCTCCTCCTAAACCACTGGACCGATTTCAACCAAACTTGGCACAAATATTTTACGCAGCGAGAGAACCAACATAGGACAGGTGTTTTTTTTCGATACGATTCTTGGGGGGGGGGTCCTTTAGGGTCTTAAAAACTATTAGATCTGGTTACCATGGCAACCCAATAGAATACATTCTGGTTGCCATAGCATCGGTGGAGGCATCCTGCGTAGACTAGCCCGGGAGTCTACTCGGGACATCCGACGGGCCTTCCCCGGAGTCTGTCCAGGGAACCCGGGGAATCTTATGTCGGATCTCGCGAAAAACGGCCGGGCCCGAGTTCCAGCGCCTCGCCCGGCATGTCGAAGGCTTTCCCGGCCTTCGGAGAAACTTTCGTACCCCGGGGAGGTCTCTGACCAAGTCCTTGCGCGGGAGTTCAACCTGCCGGGATCCCGGAAAATGCAGGCGGTGTCCCGGCATAGGTAGAAGCCTCCTGCGTAGGGAATAGCGCGGGAGTCGCCCGACGGGCCTTCCCCGGAGTTCGTCCACGGAACCCGGGCAGTCTTAGGACGGATCTCGCGAAAAACGGTCGGGCCAGAGTTCCAGCACCTCGCCCGTTATGTCGACGGCTTTCCGGGCTTCAGAGATCCTTCAGTATTCCGGGGAGGTCTCAGACAATGTCCTAGCTCGGGAGTTCGACCAGCCTGGATGCCGGAAAAAGCAGGCGGTGCCCCGGCATAGGTAGAAGCCTCCCGCGTAGGGAATAGCGCGGGAGTTGTCTGACAGGCCTTCCCAGGAGTCCTTCCACGGAACCCGGGAAGTCTTAAGTCGGATCTCGCGAAAAATGGTCGGGCCAGAGATCTAGCGCCTCGCCTGGCATGTTGATGGCTTTTTCGGGCTTCGGAGTACCTTCCGTACCCCGGGGAGGTCTCTGACAAAGTCCTAGCGCGGGAGTTCGACCGGCCTGGATGCCGGAAAAATCAGGCGGTGTACCGGCATAGGTAGAAGCCACCCGCGTAGGGAATAGCGCGGGAGTTGTCTGACGGGCCTTCCCTGGAGTTCGCCCACGGAACCCGTGAAGTCTTAAGTCGGATGTCGCGAAAAACGGCCGGGCCAGAGTTCCAGCGTCTCGCCTGGCATGTCGACGGCTTTTCCTGCCTTCGGGGAACCTTCCGTACCCCGGGGAGGTCTCCCACAGTATCCTAGCGCGGGAGTTCGACCGGCCTGGATGCCGGAAAAATCAGGCGGTGTCCCGGCATAGGTAGAAGCCTCCCGCGTAGGGAATAGCGCGGGAGTTGTCTGACGGGCCTTCTCTGGAGTTCGTCCACGGAACCCGGGAAGTCATATTTCGGATCTCGCGAAAAACGGCCGGGCCAGAGTTCTAGCGTCTCGCCTGATATGTCGACGGCTTTTCAGGGTTTCGGGGAACCTTCCGTACCACGGGGAGGTCTCCGACAAAGTCCTAGCGCGGGAGTTCGACCGGCCTGGATGCCGGAAAAAGCAGGCAGTGTCCCGGCATAGGTGGAAGCCTGCCGCGTAGGGAATAGCGCGGGAGTCGTCCGATGGGCCTTCCCCGGAGTTCGTCCACGGAATCCGGGAAGTCATATTTCGGATCTCGCGAAAAACGGCCGGGCCAGAGTTCTAGCGTCTCGCCTGGCATGTCGACGGCTTTTCAGGGTTTCGGGGAACCTTCCGTACCCCGGGGAGGTCTCCGACAAAATCCTAGCGCGGGAGTTCGACCGGCCTGGATGCCGGAAAAAACAGGCGGTGTCCCGGCATAGGTGGAAGCCTGCCGCGTAGGGAATAGCGCGGGAGTCGTCCGACGGGCTTTCCCCGGAGTCCGTCCACGGAACCCGGGAAGTCCTAGGACGGATCTCGCGAAAACTGCCGGGCTAGAGGTCCAGCGCCTCGCCCGGCATGTCGACGGCTTTTTCGGGCTTCGGAGAACCTTCCGTACCCAGGGGAGGTCTCTGACAATG
Organism: Magicicada septendecula; assembly: GCA_034769895.1. Classification (NCBI taxonomy): domain Eukaryota; kingdom Metazoa; phylum Arthropoda; class Insecta; order Hemiptera; family Cicadidae; genus Magicicada; species Magicicada septendecula. The sequence continues at coordinate 216,398,335 of CM068369.1, read as the reverse complement.
TCCTAGAGCGGGAGTTCGACCGGCCTGGATGTCGGAAAGTGCAGGCTGTGTCCCGGCATAGGTAAAACACTCCCGCGTAGGGAATAGCGTGGGAGTCGTCCGACGGGCCTTCCCCGGAGTCCGTCCACGAAACCCGGGGAGTCTTAGGTCGGATCTAATTACGGCCGGGCCAGAGTCCACGGTTCTTATAAATAAATATATAGGTTATGATATCGAAGGTGGTGTATGCGTCTTAAGAAACTTTTTAATAGTGCGTGAATTCAGAGTTTTTTCAGTTTGAATTTAAGATATGTTAAGATAGAAGTAAGTTATAAGCGAGTATAAAAAACAATTTTTTGATAGCGAATGTATTCAGATCGTAGTGTTCAGACAATATAAATGCGCTTGCTTCAGTTTGAATTTAAAAATTGATAAGCTGAAATCTATAGAGGTATAGATTGTTATGTTAGGTTTTGTTAGAATAGGTAGGAATATGTCATTGTATTGTTAGAATAGGTTTAGGAGACACTAATTTAACTAATACCTTATTTCACCATTAATACAATGAATTATAAAACGACAGTTAAGTACGCAGCGCATGCAAGTACTGTAGACATTTTATTGAAAACTAATTTAGCTGTTCGCCCTCTCCCAGAGTTAGAAATCGAGCAGGAGCATCACGCGCAACAGAATTCTTCTCCAGATATAAGAATAAAGTTTATGACATGTTCTTAAACAGGTGCGGTACAGAGTAATCTATTCCTCCAGTGAGAATATGAACGTAACAGTATAAGGAAGATTATACAATATAGAAGTAATATAACGTTAGAACAAGAATAGGTGCCTATGAGCCTATGAATATATTATGAACCCGAGCAACGCTGGGTAAATCGGCTAGTATCTAGTAAATGCCACGATTTTTGTTTGTTTTCGCGTTGTCTTTACGCTAATTTTTTTTTAACGTTCTATAGCCTTACCATAGCCTATCTAATATTGCATACATGTAAAATATATATAACATGTTGCATGTTGTCAAAATTACTAATTTACGTTACTAAAAGTGATTACTGTAACACATACGGGAACAAGGGTCTTTTCAAGTATTTGTCTACAAACAACTCTCACAGCGTTCACGGCCCGCCAAGCTCCACCACCAACGTTCCCGCCAGTCCCTTCTCCTACAGGAGCGGTGTGAAGGAGGAGTGATGGGCACACCATTACACACTAGGGATGAGCATCGCCAGAAAACCATCGATGTTAACATCGTGAAGAGTACATCGATCTTAAAAAAACATCGGTATGAAAACATCGATGTTTTAAGATTTCAAACATCGATGTTTTTATGCCAATGTTGCAATTCAAATTAAAATCTATGCTTTTTACATGTTTGTAATAGTACAAATAATTGGGGATGAATAATAAATAAAAATAATTAAAGAGAAGAATAATATACCCCGATACTTTACTCATTTACCTTATCAGAAGATTCTGAAAAACCACATGCCCTTGGGTGACCACCACATTTTGACAGGCGGAATGTGGAAACCTCAACACTGTACCCGAGAAAACAATTTAAATACATCTAGCTTCCCCGTATCAGAATTTCCAGGGCCGTTGACAAACTCGTTGAGAATAGGTTAGGTAAAGGCGAGGTGACGTTAAAACAATTTAACTCACATTCATAATTAACTAAATCTGTTCATTATTATTTATTATTATAATGATTATAAAGTGTTTTGAACAAACATACATAAAACCACCCTTTAACAAAAACAGAAACCTCTTTACATCTATGTCAGGTTTGTTTACTCCTAGTGAAAGTTTAAATTAGTATTCCCAAAGAGAGATAGGCCTATAAATTCTCTTATTTTCTTTTAAAAAGTAAAAGCTTAATAAAATCACAGTGTAAAGTAACACTGTTAATACTTTTAGATTCAATTTATTTTTTATAACAAATTATACAGGTACAGTAAAACCTCTCTAGTCCGACCCCCGGCTGGTCCGACCGCGGCTCAGGCACCGACTTGTTGATGACTCACCAGCTTGTTTACATACTTGTCAGTTGTTTTGCTGCCTCAGTGAGCCGGCATCTAGTGTCTAGTGCGCAGTGTTGCTAGGTCTTCCGAAATTTCGGAAGACCTTCCGATTTTTTTTAATGTTCCAGAAAATACAGTACGAAATTTGGTGTAAATCTTCCGAATTTTTTCCTAGTCTCGTTTCAGTGCTATGTCGCATTTCTAGAGTTTTGTTTTTGCGTACGATATGACGTCAAATCTGGTGTTTCATTGCAACCGCAATTATAATCGCTTTCAATAAAATTTTATAAGAGGTCTTGTCAAAAATTATAGTTCCTTCCTCCTGTCACAAACAATAATTATGACCATCCATACACAATGATGTAATAAGCATTTTGCAATATCCACATATTGTATCATACTGCTATTTAAATAAGAGTGACTAATCGTTATAGTTTAGTCTCAAGCTGACAGAATCGCACTACATGACTGCACCTGAATAAACAGATACTGTAATGTCTAGCCTACAACAGGTCATAATAATAATAATACATTAATATTGACTCTCCGGTCCTTTACGGATAGTTTACATCTGCTTGTTTTTTAACACACACACACACACACACACACACACACACACACATTTCGCGTACGAGGCTGTTATTACTGTTACTTCTTGTGCTTATTAAGTGGTCTAGAAATATGAAATAAAGAAAGGTGAGTGTTATTGTTTGTTCTCAACTGGCCACATGTTATAGTACACTTCCACTATTATCTCACTAACGTTTGGTGTTATAATTCACCACACAGTACACTATTATTAAATGTTTTTCAAAAAATGTATCACTCAAACTTTACAGTTGTATTAATAATTTACAAGGCATGAACAACACCATCAGAACTAAACGCATATGTCTTAAAATCACACTCGCACTTCTAATCACTACAACACTCGCTGTGAACTGATTACTACTAAAAGCCAGCTGCTGCTTACAAAAATCACTTCACCTTCAAAAGTAGGTTCATTGCACAAAGGTAGACAAAATTTTCCAAATATATATATCAACTATACCATAACGAAGGCGAAGGCCAGTACACTGTTGGAGAGACAAACGCAGAGGAAAATGAAAACACATTTTCAGTTTAGAACAACTTCGACAAAAATAAAACCTAATACATTACATGTAGAAAGAATAATGCATTTTTTCAATAGATTTTACACACTTAACAGTTTGTATTAGGAACTAGATCCTGTCTGTATTTTTTCTGTAAGTAACTGATGGCTTGTTTCACTATAACTGTTTCCCATATTTTTTTTTAATGTTTTGTAGCTCAGTAGTTTTCTGTATAAGCTACAGAAAAATTCATAGCAGATGCCAGGTAGGTGTATGTATCACATGTAATAAAATATAAAGATGATATTTCAGCTTTAAAAAAAAAACAGTCATGTGATGTTATTATGTAATGTGATGTTTGACCTATACACCCAAGACAAATAAGTTAAAATCCATAGAGAACTAAGAATATTGATTTTCATATAATTTAATGCTATCTTGTGTTTTGCACATGGTTTTACTGTGGTTTAACTGTTAAGACCTGTAGAGATTTTCTTTAGAAAATGTACACAGTAAAACCCCTATAGAGCTCCTTAACAGACTATAAAAAAGAGCTTTATATGGTGGTCAAATTTCTACGGATGGGGGGGGCCAGATTCTTAACAAGGATTGACACCAAGCATCTTTCTTCACAGTGTCAACTGGAAAGGGGACTTTCAGCTCCTTTGACATTAAGTGATCAGAATATTTTAGGAATGTGACAACAATAAGCCAATGCCACCTAGATCCACTTCTGTTGCTGAAGGTCAGAGTGGCACTGGTTCACAGCAGAAATAATACCCGATTATGACAAATTATTTTCGACGGCTACCTGCTATAGGAACGCTTTAAATTAAACATGAAAACTACTTTCAAATGAGCATGATAGTTTAACCCAAACAAATTAGGTACCGGTATCTGTTGTTTTAACCAATTTGTAATTAACATTTTTTGACAGTCTAAAATAATCCAGACAGCAAGAACATAGGCCTACAGTATATGTTATTAAATTATTCTTTAAATTTATTGGGTTTCTAGAACTGTTATTTTTCCATATGCATTGTTTTGATTTTCAATCCCTGTCGTTGAGGTTTCACTGTATTTTCTAAAACCTTTCAGAAAACCGCTGTATTCTCATTCTCAGAACAGTAACCTATGTGTTGTTAGTAAAAATCATTAGTAAAAGTTGTGGTTAATTATGCATTTATTATGTATTAAATACTAGTCTACCGACTAATTAATACAGTACCATTTTTTTATACAGAATCAGGCAAATTAAATTAACCTGTTTGAATCTGAGAGCCTGATGAAATCAAACAAAGCAAATTTTATACAACAGATATGTGTAAGACAAAATTTCAAAGACAACCAGATCAACTAATAGTGTGTGTGTGCGCGTGTCTTCCGTATGGTGGGGGGGTGAGACAGTTTGTTTTACATCAGCAAAATAATTACATTTATTACATACAGTTTTACTTAAAAAGATAAGCATAATTATAATATTCCAAAAACCTAATTAATACAATATTACAATTTTAATTATTGATTGTATAATAATCCCTTAATTATGTTTATAAATAATTGTAGGAGTATTCATCAGATGTATACTGGAATTGGTACAGGTAGCCAGGGGTGCCCATCCCCCCCAAGGCCTAATGCGCAAATCCCCCCCAAAAGTCTCAGCACCCCCCACCCCAATTGAAAAGTGCCCGCCGACCGGTCTACAAGCTTAGCACACGGTCACGCACACATTTTTACTTTCACGATTTATTATTCACGTACCCTCTGACTCATTGACAGGATGTTGCTGCAGGCTGCCATGGTCAGTTTTCCAAATACCAAAACAAAATTTACTACTAGTTGTACTGGTAGAGACATTTATGACGCCAGTTCGTTAAAACAATCATAAAGATATGCAATTGCTTTAGTTTTTTACTAATAGCTTAGTTTGTTGCACAAACATGGTAAAAATTTCCATCAATGTTGGATTTAAAATGTTATTCTTGAAAAAATCCCCCCAAAAAATTCTGAAAGTTATTATTACTGTACTGGAACTGAACACATTTGTCCATAAATTAGAGAATTATAACAGAATTACAAATATTAAAAACACAAAATTGTGTTAAATCAATCAGTCATGTAACAGTGGTTATTATTTGTTTTTTATATTGTTGTAAAATAATATTTAATGACTATATGGTCTATAGAGAGTATTTTGTATTGTAAAATTATGTAGATGTCGACATTTACACTCTTCCCCCTCTCACTCGCATGCTCTCTCACTCTCTATCTCCTTTACTATCTACCACTCCCTCTCACTCGCTGTCTCACGCAGTCTAAAACACATACATAAATCTCTCTCTCTCTCTCTCTCTCTCTCTCTCTCTCTCTCACACACACACACAGCAAGATACACAGGCTCGCGCGCACACACACAGACAGACGCACAAATACATATACGAGTACACTTACACACACCCGCACAGATTTCGTAATCTCCACAACACGCTCTCTCACACTCCCCCAGTCTCATTCTCTCTCTCTTTCTCTAAATTAAGGATTTTATTATTATTTGTATTTAGTATTTTTAATATTATTTAACAATTATACATCACTCTTAACTACAGGAATCACAGTTTCATTCACAAATTACAAGTGTGTGTGTGTGTGTGTGTGTGTGTGAGAGAGAGAGAGATAGAGAGAGAGAGAGAGAGCGTGCACCTGTCAATGAGAAGTAAAATAACTTATTTCCAAGAAGTCTTAAAAGTAATTAAATATTTCAGGTCTACTGCTGTTTTTTAAAGGGACCTGATGCATATTGTCTTATACATTTTTCAGAAGCCTGCAACTTTCACTTTGAAATTTTTTATTATGCAGTAATAGTGCCTTTGCACGTGCATCTTCAGCGAATAATCGTCTTTATTAAATCATGATTGCTCATTCGGTTGGGACGAACAAAGTTGATTAAATACAGCTGTAATTAAGAAAATGAAAATACGATTGTGAGACAGAAAGCTGAGCTGTAATGTTTATTTGGGGGTAAAGTAGTGAGATATTTTAGCGAAAATACAAAATCTGTATCCATATCCTCTGAATTTTGTATGTGTAGTAATTTGACAGAATTAATATGTCTCAACATTCATTTCAAATTTTTAAACGCTTTCAAGAAGTTTGAAACTATGTTAACAAAAACTATATTTTGTTATCAGTTATATATTATATTTATGAATATGGTTAAATACAGAGATCTACGGAAATATACACACAATGAAAAGCTATGACTAAACTATTTGTCATTTAGGTATTATGGTTACAAATTTAACTAAAATACTAACTAGTAGTTGAGAACTTTTAATACTTATTTTATGATTGTCTGATGTACGGTTATGTTACTAATAACTTGTTAGTAAAATAGCAGAGTAGTTAGGTTTTTTTAAATTTTTATGATAATATAAGAATTGTCTCATATTGGAATTTAACTAACTTAATAATAAATGTAATATCTTCAAATAAATACACAGCAAGTTTATTTTCACCTGACGCAAGTTTCACAGAAATTATTCTGTTTCTTCAGAGGTTTGTTTGAATTGTCATTGAATGTTCAATTGTAAGCGAAACATTCAATTGCAATACAAACAAACATCTGAAGATACAGAATAATTTCTGTTAAACGTGCGTCAGGTAAAAATAAACCTACTTGTAGTGTATTTATTTGAAGATATTATATGGAAGACCTCAGGAAACTCACCGAGTTACTTACAAAATATTATTAATAATTGTATTCCGTTCTGGTAGTTCTGGTCGCTTGCAAGTGCTATGATAATGTCTTAGTGGTATGACTTGTACACATGTTTATAGGACCGCTAGCGAATTATATTACTACTACAGATTAGCAAACAGCGGATAGTCAGGTATGCAGCCAGGTGTCTAATAAAGCATAGATAAGATCGGCGCTTAGAGCACGCTACCCACGAAATACGTGGTTTGATTTTTTGTAGAATTTCTATTGCTAATTGTAAGAAATACAGTCAACATAAAGTAGAGTACAAGGAGTGATGCTTACGCGTGATTTTACATACTGTGAATTACGACAGATAATAGTTGCTTTGATGCCTGTCATTCTTTTAAACGGGAGAGTAATAAGTGGTATTGATCCGCTTTTACTATTAATCTCTGTACTATCATTAAGAGCCGTCGCTCTAATTTATGCAAACTGGCAACTCGAAATCAAAGTGGCGGCCGTACTAGTGCTCGTAAATAAAGACTGCATTGCATTGCATTGTGGATGCGGGGTGTCTTTACACCCGTGGCTTATTTGCAGCATCTGGAGCGTGTCCAATGGCTGCCAGAAGTGAACATAGTGCTGGTACATTTTCGACTGGTAACCTAAAACTGGAAAGGGAAACCGCCAACCAGTTAACTGTGAAGGCGGGGGAGTATACATTTTATTTTGATTTGTGCACTGCCGCTGGTACCGATTCGAGCAACAGATGTTGCCCGTTTCAAGTCCAGTCAGCAGACGCCCTGAGGGCGTCGGTCGCTCCCCTCGAGGCGGAGAGCCTCCGTGCCAATGATTGATGACAGCGACAAGCAGCCGACTCAGCGTGCTAGGAAGTGGTCAGGAAGGAGAGAAGGACAGTTTAAGTGAAAAAAACTCTGGTCTAGGACTGATGATTACATTTTTAGTTTAACTGAAATAGGATGGCGTTATGGCGGGTCATCAAGAAGCGCCGAGGGCGCTTGACCCGAATGGGCGGTGGTGGTTCTGATGCACTGATGGTTCGTAGGTATGGGAAGGTGGAGGTCGAGGCTTTAGTAAACAGAGTTAGAACCAGCGACCGGACAGAGGCAGACAAGGTAGGAACACGGAGACCCCTTCGAAACACGTCGTTCCTTACAAACCAAGGGGACCCCGTCAAGGATCGGAGGGTTCGGGACTGGAACGCTTCCAGCCTACACCTGTTGGTGGTGGATAAAAGAGACCACCAAGCGGGAGCCGCATAGGTCAGTACAGACCTGAGAAAAAGCAGATAGATGGTAAACTTCGTGCGCATGGCCAGGCGGCTGCGACACGAGAGGAAATGAGATAATTTGGCTCAGACGCCGCGAGCCTTGGCAAGGGTTTCTGTCACGTGGGCGTTGAAGCAAAGTCGACGATCTAGCCGAACGCCTAAATACTTCACCGATTCTTTGTAGGCGATGGGCCTCCCTTCCTGGGAGAGGGACTGGCATCGGGAGATGGACTTACGGGTGAAGCAGATCGCATCGGATTTCCCCGTGTTGATCGTCACCCGCCATTTCCGTAGCCAGTCCGGAAGCTGGTTCAACTGACGCTGGAGCTTTGTACTCGCAAATCGCGGGGACAGGGAGCTGCAGTGATACATAGCGTCGTCAGCGAACAAAGACAACGTGACTCCGGGCAATACAGGCAGGTCGTTCGTGTTCACAAGGTACACAACGGGGCCGAAGACAGATCCCTGTGGTACGCCGGCGGCGACGGGTCGAACTGTAGAACAGGACCCGTCGACGCTCACGCTGAAGGTTCGGTCGCTGAGATACGACCGGAGGAAAAACACTATGGACGATGGTAGAGGGGAATTGGCAAGTTTTAAAAGAAGACCTTCCTGCCAGACTTTATCGAAGGTGGAATTTATCACGTCCAACAGTACGGCGGCCGTAGCCGCTCGCCTGTTGGTGGCGTCTGACAAGTGCTTAACCACGCGAACCAATTGAAGCGTGGTCGAGTGCTCTCTGCGAAACCCGAGCTGTTCGCTGCGGATGAAACCATCTAGCAGCGGCGAGATGCGAGCCAGCAGGAGACGCTCGAACACCTTCGAGATGACTGGTAAGAGAGAGATTGGGCGATAGCTTTCAGGAAGCATTCGCGGCTTGCAAGTCTTCGGAATCATTACGATATTGGCTGTTTTCCACAGGCGGGGAAAGTACTGTTGCCGGAGACAGTAGTTAAACAGCTCAAGAACGAGGTCAACGCCTGAGGCCGGTAGATTTTGTAGAGCAGCGGCCCCGATCCGGTCAGGACCGGGGGCGCGTCGGCGATTTAGTCGGCAGATAGATGAAACTAGTTCACCCCTGTCGAACGGGAGGGCTGGGACATCGGGAGGGCGAGAAAAATGTCCAGATAGGAAGTCACGGACTGCTGCCGAGTGGACAGGGTCCGAGACGCCTTGGTGAACAGTAAATTGTACCTCCATGCAGTCGACGAAGATCTCAGCCTTGCCTTCTGACGAAGATACATCCCCGTTCAGAGTTTCAAGCGGGTTGCGAGTTCTCTTCTCGCGGGTCAATCTACTCGCCGCTCTCCAGACGGAGGCGTGGTCGATTTCGAGAGACTCAAGATATGAGTCCCATCGATCAGACGTAAAGAGACTGGGCCTGAAAGCGCCTTTTGACGCCGGGGTCACGGGTCCTTTGCCATCTGTGGCGGAGCTTGCGCCGTAACCAGATGGCGTGGAGAGCTTCCGGAGGTAGGGTCGAGCGTGGATGGTTCACCTCGAGAGCATAGGTGTGTCGATCCATGACACCTTGGACCAACTCCTGAAGATGAGTGGCTCGGAGATCCAAATCGTCACAAGTGACGATCGGGTCCGCGGGGAGCGATGGAAACCGCCGTGAGAACTCGTCATGGTAGGAGCGCCAGTTGACTCTCCTAACAATCTGAGCAGGAGGTCGGGATGACGCCGACATCTCACGGGCAGTTATAAAAAGGGGATTGTGATCGGATGAGAGATCCGACACTGACGAGACCTGGATGTGATGGGTCAAGTCCTTGGCTATGACAATGTCAAGGACGTACGGTTGATGACCGGAAAAGGGGAAGTGAGTAGGGTCTTCTGGGCCGACGACTTGAAGTACCGGGTCGTCGGAGACGAACTGATACAGAGATTTTCCGTAGGCGTTGGCTACTTTGCTGTTCCAAGAGGGATGCTTGGCATTTAAGTCGCCGGCTATAATGGTTGGTAGGGGATGATCGAGGAGAGCGTCCCACTTATCGGGCGGTGCAGGTATCCGCAGGCTGGGTCGGAGATACGCCGCAAAAACGCGCAACTCCGATCCGCCTGCGTCTATCGCCACCGCACAACCTTAAACAAGAGATGTATCGAAAGGGGGTAGTGTCCTGTGGGATAATCCGCCTGTGGACTAAGACAGCTGTCCCCCCCCCCGAGGGGCGACAGCCAGGCCGCTGGGGACGATCCTGACGAAAACAGATGTAAGATGGCAGGTTGAAGGTATAGTAGCGAGCCAGATGAGTCTGGCAAAGGAGGACGACATCAGCGTCGTACTCCGTTACGAAAGTCATCAGTTCAGATCGTTGAGGGACTACCCCATAGGCATTCCACGCAACGATCCTAAGACTTCTAGCCATACAAAGGAAGAAGAAGAAAGAGGGTAGACAAGGATTGAAACACCAGGGCGAGAACCGTGGTTGTATCTGGAGCATAGCGTAAATAAAGAAGCCAAGTTTATATCAGCGATACTGTAAAATTACATTAATGTTTATTGAATTGCTATGTGCATTTGTTTGTTAGCATTGGCACACCATAATCAACGATTAGCACTGTCTTCGTTTCAATATCAGTCTTTTTTTCTATTTCCCTAGAAAATGTATAGATATTGTTGAACTACATTTATTTCTATGCTGCGTTGTATCAGTGGTCTCTTTATACTTTAAAACCTGCGCGATAAGGAATTTTTATTCCTCGTTTGTTTTGGCAAACTAGAACCTATATTCAGCTTGTGGTCACGTCACGTTCAAGTGTTCAGTGTATTGTTTTGTAAGAGTGTCAAAAGATTCAAGGTCAGTATACCCTGCTGTGTATCCCCTTCCACTTCACTCACGCGCGTTACACTAAAAACACAAACAACAACGTCAGCACATTCTCGTACGATAGCCATAAAACACACACACACACACCATGCTACTACGAACAAAGAAAGAAAGAAATCATCTCTTTTCCTCTATTTTTTCTGTCTTTATATAATGTTTTTGTTGTTTTCAATTTTATAAGTAGGAGTTCGAGGAGCCTCAACAGTTTGAAAATTATTATCATCATTCATCGTGAATAGGCCTTATATAATTATCAAATAACAATAACACTACAATAAAATAAAAATAATTAGTAAAAACTTTACACGCGTAATCTTGGAACTACCGAATGTAACATGTACGCGGGTAATGTAGAAAAGACGGAAATGATTAATGCAGTAGTAAGGTGAAACTCGAACGGTTCTATCGTTTTTTTTAGTACATGTCATTTATCGCACATTAGGTCGTCAATTGTTTTGTTCCGGTCTGTCTGATGGGTTTGACTTTTGTAGAATGCCGAATAGAAGGAAAGTTGTTTTGTCACTTAAAAATAAACTTGAAATTGTAAAGTGGTTAAAAAATTGTGAATCCAGTCGTGTTTTAGTTGATCGATACGACGTAGGGACCCCCACCATTTCAGATGTAACGAAAAATTCCGATTAGTTGATGCAATTTTGACAGTAAGGATGTAAGTGTACATCGAAAAATTATGGAAAAAACAAAATATGAGGCTGTGTTTTTACACGGTTCCTATACAAACGAGCAAGCGGTGAAGTAGTATCTGACCCTCTATTATTAAAAAAAACTGTGGATTTTAACCAAAAACTTGGCGGAGACTCTTCTTTTATAGCAAGTGCTGGGTGGTTAGGCAAGTTTACTAAATGATACGGGGTTCGTGAGCTCGAAAGTCTCTTCTACTTCTTCTTCACGCCTTACACTGTTTAGCCTGTTCCGGCTCCAAACTGGTCGGACCATCTCTTTTTGGGTCTTCCCAGGCTTCTCTTCCCTATAGGCTGATACAATAAGGCTATTTTGGGGATTCTGTCACTGGCCATTCTGCTAATGTGTTGTTTCCAACTTTCTCGATACTTATTGATAATTTCGTTTACTTCTTCAACTTTCAGTTCCTCTTATCTGATTGTTTCTTTTCATATCTAATTTTGTGTATCTATGGAACGCAAAAATTTTATTTCTGTAGCCTGAATTCTTGATATTCGTCTAGCAGAAATTGTCCAGGTTTCTGAGCCATAAGTATGGGTAGAAAGTGCCATGGCTATGTATAATTTTATTATGGACTCTTTCCTTGCGTTGTCTTTTAGAGCACGTCGCAGAATTCCTTTTATCTGGTTAAATTTACACTGTTAAGACAAATTCTAACATTCCGTCCAAAAACAAGTTGATGAAAATCAATTCTGTTCTGCTCCGTTCTGTTGTTAATGAATTTTAAGTAGGCTTCCTTCTTCTCTTTCACTAAAGAATATATTTTCCTATTAATATATTCTTTGTATAGGCCTACGAGAGGTTACAGCGTAAACAGTTAAATTCTGAGACTTGTTCTACAATTTTACTATCCAAAACAATTTTTGATCTAACCGACTATGTTCCTTTAAAAGACATACATTTTTTTTGTCAGATATTTCCACATTAAATTCTTTCGCAGTGTTATTTAACGAGTGGAGCATCCTTTGCAGGTCATCTTCATTTGTGGCCAATAAAACCTGATCATCTGCAAACATCAGTCTTAAGCATTTTGCCCGCAACTATGATTCCTCCATTTACACTGTTAAGACAAACTAACAATTCAGTCCAAAAACAAGTTGAAGAGAATCAATTCTGTTCTGCTCCGTTCTATTGTTAATGAATTTTAAGTAGGCTTCCTTCGTCTCTTTCACTAATGTTTATAATTCAGGATCCCATGTCTTAGACCACGCTTAGGATTTGATATTTTCTTTGCTCCCAATACTTCTCTTGTGGGGTTTTGTACTACACCTTTTATACATTCCCACTCAGTCTCAATTTCAGGATTGTGGTCTATTTATATTCTTCTTTGATACAAATCTTTTATGGAGTCCTCTTTCCGGTTATCCTGCAATAACGAGGAAGTCATTTTTATTTACCTTATCAATTACTCTTTGCAGTTGTTGGTAGAATTCATCAGATTCTTTTGCCTTTTTTCCTCCGGTGCATAAACTCCCACCACTGTTAGACTCGCTCTTTCCACTCTTAATTTTACAGAAATTATTCTTTGGCTTATCTATTCATAGAATCTTATAGTCCTTTTAAATTCTTCATTTATTAAGTGGCCACTCCTGCTTGAGCTCCTCGCATATTTATGTTGACACCAGTATGTAACATTGTATAGTATTTTAAGTTTGTACTTCCTTTCTGTTTTTCTTTTTGGTTTCTGTTAATACTGATACATCCACTTTCCTTTCTTTTAGTTCTGTTTTCAATTCGTCTGTTT